>JAXDDX010000014.1:4845000-5485000 GCA_034670405.1 Hoplostethus atlanticus | reverse complement strand
CATGGATAATATGATAACATGATAACATGTATTATGAATTAATTTATACTATTGCTGGCCAAACTAATGTTTACAATTGTCAGCATGATGTTACGAATGCATTTAAATATAGCTAGAAGCTGGGAAGCCTGGCCTAAGAGCCCATCATTCAGCAACTTAACTACCAGGGTCCATCTCTATACTTTTATAAGATAGAGCCCTGACAGTATTCTGATTAAAAAGCACCATTCATCCCACTTAGCCGGAATACAATTAAGGGACATGGCTTTAAAAGCCCACCCCTGCAGCCTCTCCCCATCACACATAAAAGGAGCACTCTCCATTGAGCCTTGCCTGTAAATATCATGTTTGATATGAGGTTTTAATCTGCTTAGCCATTCTGAACTATAGAATGGGCTCATCCTCTCTCTGAAACCCCTATCCAATGGCTGTGTGCCTGAGGACGAATAGGAACACAACACTAGTGTGCTATCTGATTAGGTGGGGTTAATTACAGAGCACTGTTTTGTAGTGGCTGCATGTGAGAGCCGCCCATAAATAGATGGGCATGGCTAATGCACGCTCAGAAATGAATTTTAATTAACTGTGTATCAGAGAGGCCTACTCAGGGGCTTGTCTCTAGCATCCACTGACCCTGCTGCTGGATGTGGAGTGGGAAAGGATCTGTGCCCAAGACACTGAGAGCAAGAGGCAACAGAGGCCTAGGTGAACACTATCATAGACACAGAGAATGCTGTGTCATTACACAGGGGTAATGTCGGTAATTTGTAGAGTGCCTATTGATGAGAACCACCTTGATTGAGAGTCAGTGTGCGACCTGCCCTTGATGTCTGCATGTTATGATCAGTGCTCCAACAGGAGCTGGATACATGGTCTCAGCAGCTCCTTCACCTGTCCAAATGAGGTACAAACCTCACTGATGCTTTACTGTAGATGGACATATTCAGCTAGCTAGATCGTTTTGTACAGTCTCTGATAAAATGTTGGCAATTATCAACTATAACCTCCATTACAACCTCCCATGCCTTACACACACACACACACACAAACCATTTTCATTCCCCTGCTGATTTTTTTTCTGAATGGTCTTTTTATAGAGATGTTTCCACATTCAAATGTCAAATGGCTGTTTGAAGTCCAGCACTGATGATACTGGACCATGTTTTCCCCTTTCCATTCCCGTTTTCTGTGTGATTGAATTAATTATGTGTCATTCACTTTGCTGGAGGTCAGCAAACATACATTCTTGGTCATAAGTCATCAATCTATGTGACTGTGGAGATGAAAAGTCAAGCATGTCAGCCAGGAAGCCGGTCAGAGAGGGATCAGCCCATTGATTTCAGGGCTGACCCAATCTCACTACAGCCTGCTGCCCTGAGGACTAAAATTATCACTAAGGTCTATGTACCGTGTTATATACCTTATATTTGTAGTACAACATCGCATTAGTATAGTACACAAACTCAAGTCATGGTCATCAGTCTGCACTGCTAGTGGATTATTTTTACTCTTACAATAAGCTAACATAGCAAAATAGTTTGGCAGGTGGAGGTTATAAATTAATCTAATACTGCAAAGGATAAGTTCTTATGGCTTGACTACTGTTATTATTCGATTATTGAGGAGCTCGATGGCCATGTGCTTCGATAGCATTGTAATAACTGTCTAGCGCAAAATGTAACAGAAGGCAAGGACAGACTGAGCAAGCTCACACCACAGACAGCCTGCTGGCTGCTGAAGAACCAGCATTATTGTAGCATACTCCACTCCACTCTCCTAAATGGCTAATCTTTGTTAGATCTCACCCTTAATTGGTTAACAGTCTCCGCAGGGCAAGTGAAAGTGGTGCTATTTAAGGCTCCACCATGAAACAGCAACACTTTCATCTTGGCAATAACAGGCAACAATTATATTACCAGATTCGAAACTGAACCCTCTATCTACCCACTAATCAAAACCGAAGCCCATCTGTTGTGCTGTCTCTTTTAAAACGACTGTTTATCTACAGTATGTATGATAAGTGTGTCTGGACACAATAATTACCGCAGAGTCTTATT
Organism: Hoplostethus atlanticus; assembly: GCA_034670405.1. NCBI lineage: Eukaryota > Metazoa > Chordata > Actinopteri > Trachichthyiformes > Trachichthyidae > Hoplostethus > Hoplostethus atlanticus. Next base: position 5,482,943 of record JAXDDX010000014.1, on the reverse strand, counting down.
CTGAGGGTTCGTGATAAATAGGCTACAATTAGATGTTATTCCTATTAGATTCTGCAAATAAGTAAGAAGAAGAGAAACAATGAGCAGGTTTATATGTAAACTCGAACTGTAGCAAGTAGTAGCCTCGCTCTCTCCTCTCTCTCTCTCTCTCTCTCTCTCTCTCTCACTCATGTGCGTGTGCACGTGCATCGATACAACCATACGTGCAGACGCGCGCTCTCTCGTTCTCTCTCTATCACGCACATTCGGACTGGCAGGCAGACAAGTCACGAGCACGCACGCACGCGCGCGCGCGCGCGCACACACACACACATACACACACACCCACACACACTCTCTCTCTCTTAGCTGTGCTTTTGTGTTTTGTCAGAATTAATGAGAAAAGTTCCCTTGCCCTAGGGGTAATTAGTGTCCTTGGAGTTAAATAAGCTAATACTTAGACACCTCTGGCACAAGCAATTATGTTTGTGTATTGAATAATTGATTCAAAGAGGGGGGAAGGGCTGCTAATCAGATCTGAGCATAATGAATTGATTTAATTAACAGGGGAATCCGAGGGTCTCTGGGAACTGCGCGCATTTATTCAGTAGCAGCAGAGGCGAGCGCGGCACATAAATTGGGAGAGAGAGGCGGCGTGAGTATGCTTTTAGCAGTTGTCAGATTTGCAATTGGATTTGTTTGAATATAGTTGCTGTTTCGGAGCAAATGAGAACGAGGAAAGAGAATATTAACAGCGAGGAGAGCTCAGTCGTTCAGTCTGAGCTTCTGATCCGTCCGTGTGTGCACAGTTAAAGACAGGCGACAGTAAATTTATATCGCTTTTTCATTTTTTTGGTTTTTTCATTCGCATGGAATTCATCAAGACCAACCAGCGTTGTTTATCGGTATTTATTTGCATTACAGTTTAGTCCGGATAGGGGGATTTCGCCGCGTTTATCTCCGTATTCCGCAGATGAATTATTATTGATAGAAGGGGAAAAAACGCGCAGACGGCAATTCATCTTTCCAGGGTTTTGGTTTATCGAGCCGTACTAAGTCTAGTCAACCGCGCGTTTCAAAGCCATTTCTAGGAGAAGCCCTGAGCAGACCGAGTAGAGAAGACTGCTGGAGCCGAGGACGGATCGCCCGGGGTCGGACTCCTCGTTCCTCAGGACGATGGTGTTGGACAAGGAAGAGGGTGAGTAACATCCCCGACCATAGGATGCTATAACCTGGACAGTAACATTAGAAACTACGGAAATTTTGCACGTCAAGTGTGTCCCATTGCCCTAGACCGTACGCGACCCCACAGCCTTCGTTACACAGGCTTTTTCAACCTCATAGTCACGATTGGATCCGTGTTTCGGGAAGAAACCTGAATATTTTTGACTGCCTTCTGTAGCATTAAGTTTTCGAGGTGCACTTACATGAAAAGCCTGTCAGCTCCGTTTACCCGTTTTTAGTTTTGAAGAGTTGCTTGTTTATTTAGACTCGTTTTGCCTTTAGCGTTTCACTGTGCAACCCGGAGTTTGAGTATACTCTATAGACGCTGCAGTGCATGTGGGTCTCCTTTCTTTTCCCTCTAAGTGCTTTTTGCGTCTATGAAGTTATCGAGGTAGCCTTTGACATCACCACGGGATGGGAGATGACAGCCGAGTGCTTTTAACTTGATTGCAAATTATGGATAGCACCGTGCAACGTTCACTCAGTTTCCATCCAAATAGGCCTACTTGCATTACTTATCTATTTCAATGTATTTAGGTTAATGGGTGAGGCAGTCTAATTAATTTCAATTTAAATCAAACTCTGCTCTAATGACGTCCCATTTTGGATGAAAGTGATGTGGAGGAGATGTGCAGTCCATTTATCACATACACTTAGTGCATTATGGATATATTCCCTAATAAAACATTATGAGAATTGTTCAAATTATACCAAGGGTATGTTTTCCATTCTTCTGCTACATTTCTAAGTGTGTGTTGAGGGTTGTTTTGCTGATAATATAGGCCTCCTGGTAACATCCACTCTACTCTAACAACCTTCACTAACCCTAATAGACTTTTTTCATCTTTCAGAGAATGTAGCCACTGTACATTTGGTTTCAACCAGAGCTCTCCTCCCAAAGTAATGGATGAATTTGTAACCCATTATTTATGTTTGAAAATGGATATTTCATATCTCTTAGCAGAGCATCCTTTCACTTACACATCTGAAAACCAATAAAGGGATTGCCGCAGAAACATAAATTGGTCTGTCTGGCTGAATCCATGTTGTGCTGCTAATGTACCCAAATTAACTCAACTGTAAATTGTCTCCTTTGGATGTCTGTCTTGCTAAAAGTTCCCTATATGATTCATGATTCAGATTGCTTTTAACAGTTATTGGCTAAGCAATATGGTAAATGTACAAGGTGATGCAAATGGCATTAGTGGGAAAGGATGCACAGGAGCATGTAATGCAGTCAATACTACATTAACTACTGATGCCCAATTACAGAACCAGGGAGAGTGGCTTTTAGGAGCATTAGGACTTGCAGAAAAGCTGAGATCACCTGCTGCTCATTGCCTAAAAGCTTCACCCTTTACTTGCTGGGCCCGACTAACAGCTCCCGCATTTTGGCCAGGTTGTCAAGAGAGCTGCTTGGATATGGGCTCTTTCATTGCTGTGCCTCTTAGTGTTTATTGGCTCTAAAGTTATAGGCTTGTCAATTAAACTTTCTTGTCTAATGTAGCCACCTATTGCATACACAAATCAATGTGTGTGTGTGTGTGTGTGTGTGTGTGCGTGTGTGTGTGTAATGTGTACTTCTTGACTATTCAAATTACAGATTTATATTGTTTATGAGTAAGATCATCAGTGTTTCTGCTCATATGGTCGAAGATTGCGACCCTATCTTCTAGGCAGCACAGTAAGGGTGGATGTTTGGCAGACAGTGTTGTTGAACTCTGAACTATGTGAGGAAAGTTCACAACAATCTAGGGAATAAAAGTAACCAGAAATTAATCTTGCTGTCCGAGCTCCATTGAGAAAATCAACACTGATACAAATCAATTCTCTCTGTTTCGATCTTTAAACACTCAAAAGTAAATCAGTTTTCTGACAAATCAACTACATTCTTCCCCATCTAACGTCTGCGCTTAGTTGTTTATTACTTTCTAAATTCACTGGGATGAAAAAAAATACCTTTTTTTTTTTCTCACGTGAGTTGCATGTTAAATGTACAATTCCATAGCATTAGATTATGTAGTATTGTATTATTTATGTATTGTGTATTGACCAATATTATAGATTCTTGTGTGAATCTATAATATATAGTATATAATATATAGTATATAGTGTCTTGTGTGACACATGTTATGTGGATGGTAAACAAATCACCATCTTCCCAAACTGTGTAGTTATTCAGCTTTTGGTACGATGTACTGTATCTGGAAAAGCATTGGGTCTGAGAGCACAGAGGCGGATTGTGAAAAGAACATAGGCTGTGCTTTGTGAAACCTAATATTCAGTCATATTTGGTGATGAATAGCAACACATCCCAAATATTCCAGGTCAAGATTTTATTTTACGTTATGATAGAAAGGTTCCAGTGGCCTTCTAATTCGAGAGGAAAAAGCAATTCAGCCATTTTCTCTTCTTCAAAGTATCAACTGCAAGAGAAAGAATTGGGTCTACACTCATTTACACCACTGGACTCTTTAATGACTTGGGCAGAAGAAAAACCTGCAATCCTCCAGCCTATGATACATTTCTAGTTACCTTCGCTTTTTAATTTACGACCCCGTAAGCACCCTGTCCAATGAAATTTGTACATTCATAAAGCATGTGATTGAAAAGCAATGCTTCAAATGAATACAGACTGGTGATCTGTCGGCTGGTGTAATAAAACTTGGGCTTCAGGCTCCGATTTTTATTTTGAAATAGGAATTGCTTCATTCTTTACCGGAGTTACCATGGTAATGCTGTCTTGTAGCGATGTTATATTGATTTAGAAAGTGGACAGTAATATTTCTTTTCTGTTATTTGGTTTCTGAGGGCTGATTTCTAATTTCCAGCTGGAGATTACTTTTATATGTTCCTTAAGTCTTTTCACTTTTCCAAAGGAATGTAATTTGCTCTCTAGTATTTGCTATTTCCTCAGCTTATTGGTTTGCTCTTATTTCAAAATTAAACTTGCCCATTTCAAATATTGAAATTACGTCTGTTTCTTGTGCCCTGGGCCCTAAACAATATTACAGTTATTGCGGTGTTTGATATTTCTTAAGTCACTACTAGTTATTATAAAGCTTTATTTTGGCACCTGCACCATCTTTGCAATAGTGTTCCAATTTTGTCTTAAGCTGAGGTTGTCAAGAAACCTTTGCATAAGTATGTAAGCAGGGGAATTTCCTTTCTTCATTTGTATACACATAATACAAACATGAAACACAAATACTGCCAAAACAAAAGTATGCATCTTCCCTGATGTAGGTGTACTGATCATAATATTATCTATCCTGTGTTGACGCCTAACATATAATGCACCCTCAATGTTTTGGACATACATTTTATACTAAAGCTGTTCTCATTATTCATTTTAGCTGAATGCGGTAAAAAACACATCTAACAGAAAAATCAGATCTTATGAATTCAATTCAAACCACTAAATCATTTTTTGCCATTCTGAGCAGTGAGTGTTTAATTCAGTCTGATCTGGTACTGATCTAGCAAACGCAGAGTTCTCACCAGACCCAATTGTCTCCCACCACTAAACCTCTAGATCCCTATCAGTCCTGATCGCTTCATATCTGTGAGTGTGGGAGTTATATATCATTTCCCATCATCTTAGTGGAATTCAAAGAGACTGAATGGAGACTCGAGAGATGTGTGTTCGCAAGTGCACGCACCTGCCTCTGGTGTAAATGGCTGCACTCATCAGGGTGGCACACAAACTCAATTATGTACTCTTGAGCTGTAAGAGCATCCCTTTTTATTATAGCCATAGGCCACATGTTACAACTTCTCACAACAAGATCCAGTTACTTTATGCATCACAGGGAATGGACAATGTCTGATATTAGATCGTATACCAGAATCCACCCCCCCCCCCCCTGTTTTTATTTAGTGAAAACGATTTCTTCAGTTTCAAGAGGCATTTCTAAATGGTGTGTGTTGGAGTTTTTGCGTGTGTGTGTGTGTGTACTATGATGGGGGATGCGGAGGTAGGGGTGTCACATTCAAAATTATATGAGCAAATAAGAAACTCTAAGCTGCAAGGGCATATACTCATCATTCCAAACGTTGCACAGAAAACCATTTACAAAATCCACAGATATGCTGACATGGTGAGATGAATCATTACTGTAGACCACCTTTTAAACCACCTTGGAGAAACCTAATCTCTCACCTCAAGTACTGAGACAAATGCAAAAAAAAAAATGCTCAGAGGTTATGTAGCTGTCGTACGCGCACAAAACTCTTCTTGACTCGAAACAGTGAGTCCCTGTTGACCTCTGAATCGTCCAGAGTTGCACTGTTATTCTGCAACACCGGGATTACAGCGAGGTTTTCAAGACCGCGCTAATATAAATGTTATTTGTCCACACTAGGTAGTCCAGCAGGCACGATGGCTCGTCCTCTGCTTGTGAATTTGCTCTCAGTAATCATATATGTGATAATATTGTATCATACAGCTACATATTGATGATTTTACAGTTGTTATTTTTAAATTCACATTACTTTTGATCTGTAAAATAAATGTTATTCCCCGGTTTTGAATCTGTTGGAAGCAGGTCTCACTGCCACTTGTCACTGCAAGGCTGAGTCTCTCAAGTTGCTGTTGACTGCTCTCGCATGGATGTGGCAAAACAAGCATTCATGCATTGATTCCCCCACACACACACACACACACACACACACACACACACACACACACACACACGCGCTGTACTCACTGCTCCATCTCGTTACTCTTTTTCACATAAAGTTATTTATTCACCTGTTTACCTATTGCACCTTCTCTGTCCGCATTCTGAAGTACTCTGTAAAGCCCCCACTTGCTCTCTGGCGAAGACTATTTTTCTAACATTTCTTCTTTATTCTATAGTTATAGGTATACAGTAAAGACAGACAGGAAACATGGGAAAGAGGAATGGCATGCACCAAATATCATGAGGTGAGCAGGATTCAAAACCATGCAAAACCAAGTATGCATCTTTGGCCATTGAGCTACTTGAATGCCTGGGAAAGGCCTTTTTAAAGAAATACGTTTCTATCCAAGACACCTTACTTGAGTATGAGTTGTTTTTAGTATAGTCCTAAAAATTGATATTTGGTGTCCTGCTCCATTAATTTAAACTCCAGAGTTTAACTATATTCATGTAAATGCAACAACAGTATGAAGAGCTTGACTGCATGTCAACTGCAGTCAGATATTCAGTCAGATATGTTTTCATGTAGACGCTACACTCTCATGCCTTGTGGTTGCAGTGAAAATGACAAGAATGACATATTTTAAAGGTGTTTAGACACAAAAGAAACTTGAGCGTTCAAGTTCACGTGATTACTGTAATGTGTCTATGTGTGTGTGTGGGTGTGTGTTTGTGTGTTTGGGTGTGTGTGGGTGTGTGTGTGTGTGTGTAGGCCAACGGAGTCTCCCAATCAACAATTCTCTTCCAGAAAGATCTTGTTTCTAGGAGCCCCTGGGTAGACTGTGTGCATGAAGGTTTGGGAGTATGGACCGGGGTGAAAATGTGTTATACAAATTCAGGCATTTTTATGGGCTCCTGACTTTCTCATTGAGGGGAAAATATTCCTCGCAGTTTGCATAGTGAGAGCACATCTCAGAGCAACAGTTTTGACGTACATCCATGTGCTCATAATGTGCACATGAAAAAAACAGGGCGTTGATTTGAATGATTAGCATGGGCCTATGCTGAGCACAGGAACATGGACACACCCCCAGGTAATGGAGTATGAATATAGCTCAGCTCAGTTACACCAACTGACCTGCTGTTTTCAAACCATAGTGCCCACAACATAGAAGGCCCCATGCCATATCTCAGATTTTCCAGAGGGGACAAACCTGATCTTTCCCCATTTCTCATTATCCAATCAGCTTACCTCCATTCCGTATCGCTGCTGAGTACTTCTCACTTCTCTTTTTTATTTTAAATGTGCCTCAAATGCCACAACTCCAGTGTCGTCCCATGGCTCTATTCAGTATTGTGCATTGGCAGTGTCAAGCAGTGGTGCGGCCTGCAACCGAGAGCTTACACCTTTTGTTGCAGCTAAGCCAAAAGATATATTAGTTCCCCATACCGCCTTCTTCACTCTCACCTTCCTCGTCAATTGACAAAGTGTCATTAGATGTGTGCACTTGACAGCAGTCAACCAGTATCCCGGGTAGTTGGCTTAACAGTGTTATAACTTCCAGTTATTCTGCTTTCAAGCACATTCACATGTAGTTGTAGTTCTAATCCTTCTCAAGAAGACCTTTACTTGGCTATTGTTGGCAAAAACAAAATGTCACATGAATTTATTTAGGTCATACACTACATGATTAAAAGCCTACTTAGAGCTGCTTTCTGATTCCACGAATCCAGAGAAATAGAGGAAGGAGGCTTTAGACTTTTACAAGATATTACAGCTATCTTGTTGGTAAATAGAAAGCCCGGGGTGCCTTCTCTTAAATGAGAGCCAACTTTCTGAGAACTAATCTCTTATTGGATGACCTTCAATAAATCAAATGGTGAATAGCTAATTAAAGTGTGTGATTAGAGTTAGGGTTATTTCTTTCCCTCTGAAAGCTGCTAGACTGGGTGGTGGATATGGAAGTTGTTGATTTAATCAATGCTGACCATGAGGTTCACCTACACAACTACAAATTGAGAAGCAAGTGGCAGCTGCAATCCACACACACTTCCCATCATACTCAGCTTTAATTGATTTTTTTTTTTTCTAGGTAATCCCCCCCCACCCCACACACCTCTTTTTCTTTTACACTATAATGTGGCAGATTTCATTGGACCAATCATCTCTAATGGAATCGCCATTTTGATTTTTGCTAGTAACAAGGATCGCTCCTTCAGGAGGGCCATTCCTTATAATACAAGGCAATATAACAGTTTTAAAGGAATTCACTAAAAGCAAGCAATTTCCATTACGAACCATCAACCATCTACAATCCTGTTGGCAAAGGTTTACCCAGTTCCTCCTCTGTGGAATAGGCTACAGCACATGAAAAAAGGTCAGTGGTAGGCCAGTTTAGCTTGGTACCCCTTACAACGTGACATCCAATGTTCATGAAGACCTCTTTTTTATTTTAACTGTGTATCCAAGCAGCCTCATTATTTACCCCATAAGAAGACAGGGTGTGGGAGTAGGCGCTTGAATGACATTAGAGGCCTGTGCTGCCAAATAACTGCCCCCTGTGGGGAATTTGCATTATTCAAGATTAAACAGGCTCACACTGTGCTCCGCAGTATGGTGTTCCTTCTTCCCCTCCATTTTCGACACACCGAGGACCCTGAATGGCACACCTGTCTCCTGGCATATCCTTTGAAATAATAAGTGTGCGGTAATTGCCGGGGAGGGGGGGTTTTGTACATCACTTTCTAACCTTGTGAGTGACACAAACTTTAGAGGCCTACATTTATTCCTCCCCAAATGTATTTTTAATGTGGACTAAAAAGTGTTTGTGCTTTATTCGGTGCCGGATGACGGAAAGTGGCCGTGACAGGGCTAATGGTTCGATTTTATTTTTTTTGCCAGGACTCATGAAGTGGCAGATACAATTGTCCCTTCTATCAAAGTTTGAAAAGATCTAGTTTGAGAATAGATGGATTTATCCCCTTATTCAAATGCTAATGCACTCTGGAAAAAGTCAATTGAACTCACACCGATGAAGACGAAGATGCATTAATCGTCTTGGTTATTATTACAGTTTGCAGTCACTTAAATGAAAGTGTGGCAAAGTGGCAGGTTTTAAGTCGGGCTTGACCAAATAGACACCCCCAGACTGTCAGCAGACAAGACCCAGTACTAGGCCTATCTTTGACTGGTTGGATGCAACGCCAAATCTTCTCTTTGCTCTATGTGGAGACTGACAGTTCCTTGATCCTTCCTCTCTAAGAGTTCTCATGGGTTTCGGTTTTTGGCTGTGGTAATCCTGTATGATGAAACCATGAATGTTTTGTGTATCTTCTCCTCCCTCTCATTCATCATATTCCTCCACTCATTTCCAACGCCCATCTCTTCCTCTCTCACTCTGTCTCTGCTGTTGACAGCTTACCTTCCAGAGCTGTAATCTCACCATGAGCAACCAAGTGTTGGAACAAGTTGCCTTCTGTAATAATTTGGAGTCTCTGCCAGTTTCATGTCTGAAAATAAGCAGTAATGAATTTAATTAGAAAGCTGTTGCCTATCTCTGTGATACATTTCTTTTAATTAACCCCATGTGAATAAATTAAAAAATAATAGGGGCTGAAAGTGTGGAAAAACACCCTAATGAAGTTATCCGTTAATTGGGATGGCGTCTGCAGCCAAACCACAGTGAGTAGTGAGCACCAGGAGCTAACAATGCCTTCTGTAAGCCTCTCTGCCTCCTCAGAAAAGGGCCCAGGGCCTTCGTGCTGACTTCAAGTGTAAGAAATGCACCTCTGACGTGATGGAAATGACCATGGGCCGGGAGAAAAGGCAGCCCTGTTCCAGGCTGCTCTGCTGAGACTCCCCATGCCGCGCTTGAAGCCGGGCCAGTGTTATTGCAGCCCTAATGCGGCTGACTCATTTGGAGCGGATCAGGAGTAATTATGGTGGGGAAAGTGGCTGCCGACCGCGGGGGTCAGGACACTTGTAACATGTGAAAAGAGCAATTATTCCAGGAGACAAAACCCTCCCTTATCCCGGGCAGTGCCAGGGTCAGTGCAAGGGACGACTGGGCTCCGTTTCACCGGGGCTTATTAGCCACAGCAAGCTGCAAAGTTTGAGAGAGTGCATCTTGTTAATGAACACTCCCCTCCTCATCTGTGCCAGCCGTGTCTGCTCTCGCTCTCTCTCCCACTTACTGTGGGTGTTAATTATGTCATAATCATAGCATGCAAACAGTCCCAGAAATCACCTCTCTCACAGACCCCGGCATTCATATACAACCATCTGGAAATGTAGCACACGGTACAGTAACATAGAAGGGTCTTACAGAGAACTATAAGGAAAAACACATTTAATATGAAATGTAATATTGACTCGGTCCCCGTGAGAGACTACCAAGTGTGTGTGCGTGTGCGCGTGTGCGTGTGTGTGTGTGTGTGTGCGCACGCATGCATATCTTTTCTTGCTCTCTTTGCAATATGCCCCAACCAATGATAGGAATATGAATCACAGTGAATCAGTCATTTTGATTGTACTTATCATCCTGAATACACTCATTGGTCTGCTTTCAACTGGCGTGCGTATTCCAGCTGATATTATTACCAGATGTCTTGTATTTTGTCTTGGCAATAGAGAGATGTGTCTACAGGCTCAATTACAGTAATGACGGAAGCTGAATGAAAGGGGCTGATTCATGCACACAATGGCAAGACATCTGCCTGAGATCCCTATTAACCTTAGTGGCAGACACCTCGGCCCCGGGACAAATTCTATTTGGGATTGCCATGGCCACAACATTTACAGTGATGGCTGAAACACAAAAGCGGGGTTTAAATCAGCCCCTGTAGTGTCTAAACTGCAGACTCACTGAGACTTCATGTAATACCACCATAATAGATATAGATTTTCCACTGTTAAAGACAGTTCTGCCTGTTTTTGTCTTGTAGCATCCATAACTTGGAAGGGATTCTTTGCCTCTCAACATAACCCAAACATATAATATAATATAATATAATATACTATAATATAACATATGGCTTTTAAGAGCATGATTAATTTTCTCATGCATGGTTAATGGTTTGGTAAGCAATTTATAGTTGCCCGATTAATGTCTGGTTGATGTCTTGTGCAGGACTGCATGGCGTCAAGAGATGCTGATGCTGATGCTGATGATGGCGACGACGAATACACTTGTTTCAGTTCAGCTGTCATTTGGTAATGTAGTATGTAATTTCTCTGAGCATCCTACTCTGTATATTTGCCATGGCGGTGGCTTCCACTCTCTTATTTACTGCAGCTGGGAGTGGTAATTATAGGGGCCCCAGAGACGCGGCCCACCCTGGGCTAGCTTTCACCTCCTTGAATGCCTGCCCTCCCACCTCCCTCCCCATGTGCCAAGAAAGCTGAGTGATTCTCACCAAGATCTTTTACCTCCCCAGGAACTAGCAGAGCCTGTATCACACCATGGTGTCAATCCATCGAATTGATCAAAAGACACTTAACAAACACAGAATCTGATGTAACCTTCCCTTGTGCTATTTATGGCGAGCACCGATATAGAAACCTGGGTGGGTGTGAGCAGGTGTGTCATCAGTTGATTATCATAACAGGATAGAACAAGAAGTTAGTCAGACTACCGGAAACCCCGAATTACGTGCCTCGCCTGATGGCTTTTGGATTCATACGAGGTGAAATATACATGTTATATCAAGTTATAGCAAGGTGAAATATAAGATATGAGCCATTACTGTATTGTTGCTCACTCATTTTAGAGATTGCAACCAAGCATTTTAGTGAGCAACCAGGTGTAGGGTGTGAAGAGGGAAAAGGGATCGGAGAGCAAATATTTTTTTCTTTCTTTCCACATACTCTTCCAATCTGAGGAAATGTAGGTCTCGCCATGCATATGTGATAATTGCATTTCAGTGCTTTCAGATGTTTCCTTGAGTGCTCCAAACAGCGTATTTTCCTTTAAAACCTTAAATATATCAAAAAGGTTAGCACATTGATTTGATTTTTCGATAGCGGTAAAGATGGAAGTCTAAATGGGGTAACATAGAAGTCGGATGCTATCTCTATAATGGAAAGTACATGGTCTGACAGATTCCTTGGGGTGAAAAAAAACCTAACTGTACATATTCTTGAAAGATAAGGTCTTTAAAGAAGTAGATGGATGGAAAAAGAGCGATGACAGGCCCTTATACCCAGTACTAATGGCAAATTAAATTCTTTCTCAGGATGGATATTTGGCAGGCCAAGTGCCTCTCTCTCCACTTTGAGGGGTAAAATGCATCCCTTGTTGGAGAATGAATTGCGATGTGGAGAGGTATGCTTTTGGTGACATCAAATGACACTGGAAGGTCAGTGGCACTTGTATCTGTTAAATGGATTGGATTAAGTGGAGGCTGCCTCTTAGTCTGCTGCTTCCTTTCATAATGCAGCGTTTCATTCCGGGAGGCGGCGAGACCTGGGAGGTTCTGTTCTACTCTGCGATTTCACATCGCCGCCGAGAGTCGTGACAGATGCAAGAAAACGTCTCGTGGCATTAAGGGGACTTGAAAACACATTTGCTTTACACAATCATTTATTCTGTCACTGCTCTTTGTTTAGTAAGTTTGAGCTACTACTTGCTACAGTACTGTTAAAAGACATTTTCCAGAGGCTGTTTTGGTAGAAGACATCAGGCCCCCATGTTTGTTCCCTGCAAGAGAGGCATCAGGTGAATGTGTATACTAGATATCAGGTGTCCTCTATTGAGACATCTCTCTCTCAGCCAGGCCCAGAGGACGAGGATGTATGCATGAAGAAATGAGCATTGTCACTTTGATGATGCTGAGCAGGTTTTGTGTGTGTGTCCAACAAGGCGGGTGAGCTGCATACAGTGATTCCAGGATGGATTAGGCTCTGGCCTTTGCAAACTTGATGTAAAACACACACGTGATATGTTTAAGGAGTATGCGGCTGGGCGGAGGTCTAAACCAATTAGGAGTAGTTCTCTGGAGGTGGGGGAACGACCTTTTTGTATAATTAGTTCTCTTATTTAAAGCAAAGATTTTGAGTAGAATAACTAATTAGCTGTCATAAAAGGCAAATTAAAGATTTTTGTGTGATCCCTGAGGGAATTGCAGCAACCCGTTTCTTTTGCTTTGCCCATGCTCTCAAAACGCACACAAACACACGTACACACACGTACACACACACACACACACACACACACACACACACACATGCAGGCATTTTCTCTCTCCTCATTAAGACTGTTTTTAGTTCTGTAGAAGCCTGTCAGGCGAGCACTGTTGGCATACCTGCAGAGAGCTCCCCTAACAAGCCATGAAATGCAGGTAGAAGAGACCGCCCTTAGCTAGTGTGGCTTGAATTTGAAGCTTTTTAGCTTCATTTACACTGAACATTGGTATTTATAGCAGGTTTTGTGATCCTAATGTGCCAGCTTCAAGGGGCCTGTTTTGGGGAGGGAGGAGGTGAGGGAGCTGGAGGGCAGGCAGAACACTAATTGATGGCTCCCATCACCAGCACTGGACCAATTAGCCTCTCCTTTCCACTTCTGATAAAGAAATAGGACGGCTCAACACCACCAGAGCACTTACTCACATATAAACCAAAGCCATAAATTTGACTAACAAGCTCTCCTCTTTCTTTCGCCTCTATTTTAAAAGGGGAAATGCTAATTATATTACATTCATAGCATTACTGATGTGTGGATGGCCAAAAATTGTAGAGCAAATCTGGATCCAATAAGGTACTTTGTGAGTCCATCTGTGTGTGCTGATATGTGTGTGTAGGAGAGAGAGAGAGACAGAGAGGGAGTGAAAATATGCTTTGCTATTCCTAAGAAGTGCTTTGAAAAGTGGTATAAGGTTTTTGTGAAAGAGAAAACAAAATACTTGACAGGCTTAAAGGAGAAAAAGAGAGTGCATAGAGTGAAGCACTCCCTTGTTACTAGCAGAGGCTTCGTTTATCACAGAGTGAACCACAGAGGTTACGGTAAAACTAGCAGATCCAACTGCACAATGACCCTATTCACACTTATGTTATACAACTACTGAGTGCATCGTAACAATTTACAAGGACATACTGTACATGTGTGTACACTAGACAATATAATAAATATATCTGTACAATGCAATGAAATAAAGACGATGACATTCTATATTAAAAAAAAGGAGGTTTTAGTTTCATTAGGTTTTAGATGCCCACGTACAAAATCTTGGCCAAACCCCTTGTGATGCAGTGTCCAGTTCTTTGGGGTTTTTTGAGAGAGAGAAATGTGTTTTGAAAGTAGAGTGGCAAGTGGCGTCCACTGTGTGTTCTTTTAGACAGATCAATAGCTCAGTGTGTGAGAGTGTCTTAAGAGCTGTTGTCTTGTGCTTTCAGCTGTGGCAGACCTGTTAGTGCTACAGAGGGGAGCTGCGCACCCCAGCCTCTGTTCCAGCAGTGGCCTGAGGGGGGCTTTTAGTCCAAACACAAATGTCAACCACACATAGACTATTAGTGTTTAGTGCAGTTATTAAATGGACTTTATTTGTCCTTTAGGAGGCTAAAAGGCGCACTTAAAGGGGACCTGCGTGACAGCGGGGCAATTTGCGAGTTTGGTTACTTAGGCTTGCTCGTTGCAGACACGAGTATAGATAAGTGTAAAAGGAGGAAAGGCTGTAATGCTGTGAGTAGGGAACTGTGTGTGTGTGTGTGTGCGCATGTGTTTGTGGTTTGTGCGTGTGCCTCAATGTGTGTGAGTATGTGCGTGTATGTGTTCCTGAGTGTGTATGTATGAAAGAGAGTGAGTGCATGCTGAAAGGCACTTAGGCCATAACATATCTCACTGGGGTCTGGTAGCAACGTTTTTGTGGTCAGAGGCTTTTTAAAAGGTTAATGTTAATCTATACCAAACAAAGCCCATGAGAAGCTTTTACAGCTGTGGACAGTTGAGTGAAATGAGCTTTGATGAAATGGTAGGTGACTAACATACTATACAGCATGCTGTAAATACCACGGTAAGCCAAATGAACATTGTGCATTTTGAAATCCTCAAAGATACAGCCAGACGTGCCCCCTTCCTCCAAAGTGATCATGCAACTTCTGCTCCATGTATTACAGCATGTTCTTGCGGAACGAGTAAGTCAGGGCTTTGTAGTCCAATGTGACCCGTGTGCCTATCTACATGGAAGAATGTTTTCTTTAATGCATATGAAGCAGGGGAGGCAGCGTGCTGTGGCCGCGCGGCGAGGCCACGCTCAGACGCCTCGAGAAGCAGCCGGCTTATCAAAAAAAAAGAGAACATGAAAAGTCACTCGTGGTTCCCGGGCCGTAAATCACGCCGTGGCTGTTTGTCCCCCTTATCGCTACAGGTGTGCCGATGCTCTCCGTCCAGCCCAAAGGGAAACAGAAGGGGTGTGCCGGCTGCAATCGCAAGATTAAAGACCGCTACCTGCTCAAGGCCCTGGACAAATACTGGCATGAGGACTGTCTCAAATGTGCCTGCTGTGACTGCCGCCTGGGGGAGGTGGGCTCCACCCTCTACACGAAAGCCAACCTCATCCTCTGTCGCAGGGACTACCTGAGGTAAGAACAGACACACACAATCACCTCTCCCCTCTCGTAGCAAACAGAAAAGCCACACCACGCCGAGGGCTGTGTGACATGAAAGGAGCATGAAGGTATTTGGCCTACTGGTTACTCTTTGGCTGGTTTGTGACTGTTTTAGTATCAGGTTGTGTTTTTCCTGTGGTGCCTACTGACAGAAATACACATAAAATCCATCTAAATCACCATCCGGAGTTCACAGTTTGTGAGTATGGCGGCACAACCGAAATCTGCCGAGAGTTGACAGCACGGTGACATGCATTTGTTTTTGTATTGAGTTTTGTTTTTATGTGCGGTTACCAGCAGCCAAAGCTGGTTTGGGATCAGCTGCTACTCATACAGTCATACATATCACTTACACATACATATCTAATAGAGGAGTAGCCTGCCATAAACACCTGTCTAGTACAGAAGTGAAACAAGCTTGTACAACCATCAAAACATGCCTCATGCCGTCATCATAGTTCTCTGCCTGCGTCTGATACACAAAAGGCCATTAAAGTTTTAATAGCAGAATTTGAAGGTAATGAGAATATTTTACAATAGGTGTGTGTTTATAGTGTATTTTATTTAGCGCTGCCATCTCTGGAATGAATGGCTCTATAATAGCAGCTTGTCTCTTATAAATGACTGGTCATTTTGATTGTTGAACCAAATAAGGGCCAGGGCTATAAATGTGATGGTATTCAGCACACAGGCGGTGGCATGACTGTCACCATGATGGATAAAAAACTACCTCTGTTGTAGATGCTTTCTGGAAGCATTGGGAGCTATTAGATGGATTGGGCTCAATTCAAAATGTATGTATTCTGGATTTGGAGGCAGTGGATGAAACTTAAGTCATAAGTAGCAGATAGAAAGTCATTGCTAGCCACAGGAAATGGGCCAAAAAATTCAATAACACTGGTACTATCCTTATGAAGCTAAAGCTATCAGCCTCACTGCTTACCACCACCACCATGAATGCTTGGTCTCCTTACAGCTGTCTGCACTGCACTGATAGGTTTTTGTTTTTGATATTGCAATATTTCTAGAGCTTCAGAAGTTGTTTGTTGCCGGGTTGTTATGGTAGATCAAGCACCTGTTTGTTTTCCTTCAGAGGACATTTTCTTCTGACTACACATATGTCAATTAGACCAGAACCTCAATATATCGGTGTGCTGATTCTCCTCAGGCATCGATCTCAAGCCTGGAGAGTGGAGAGTTTACAGTTACATGTAATGTTTGCTGTCTGTGGGGTTTTCTTTCTTATT
Source organism: Hoplostethus atlanticus (assembly GCA_034670405.1). Classification (NCBI taxonomy): domain Eukaryota; kingdom Metazoa; phylum Chordata; class Actinopteri; order Trachichthyiformes; family Trachichthyidae; genus Hoplostethus; species Hoplostethus atlanticus. Next base: position 5,466,267 of record JAXDDX010000014.1, on the reverse strand, counting down.
ATTTTCATCTTTTTCCCTTGTTTACATGAACACAGAAGACTGCCGTCATGGTGGAGACTAGGTCTCAGTTGCACTAGAGCTGTAGGCTGTGGGAAACCTCCAGGCAGGCTTGTTGCTGCACCAGTGTCTGTGGCTCCATCTCCGCCCCCCCACCCCCACCCCCTTCAGTTCCCCCTGCCATCTGCTTGTTAAATTAAACATGATCATTTCCTGGGCATTAAGTCACATTCCCAATGAGATCCTACCATTTATCTGAGAGGGAGTCCCCCTGGGGCCAACTTAGGGATGCTGCCGCCCTAGGCCCCCTCCTGAAACTCCCCATGCTGCAATACCCCCCCTCCCCTTCTTTATTCCCCTTCTGCCCACTTGTCTCTCCACTGCCTCTCTGATACTTCCAGCTTACTCCTACCCACTAGGTTTGGGTCACTTCTAAAACTGGAGAGAACCCAACCCAACTCCATACCTCTTCCTTCCTTATCCATGGATTTCCCTCACATCTCGCTTACCTCTCAACTCCTTCCCTAGTCCTGGCAGGAGCCTGCAGCCCACCCGAGAGGGGCTTAGAGACTTGGCGTTGAGATAGGCAATTACCATCCATCAGCTCCCACCCGCATTTAATGCTTTTAAGATGCAGTAAGAAAGGTCCACTAAGACCCTGTGTTTCCCCGCAGAAGGGGCAGATGGTGTAGATGAGGTAATAATAAATGGGCAAATGACAAGAGAAGGAAAAAATGCTAAAGCTCGGGTTGCACTTGTGACCTGGCCAAATCTGTTGAAAGGACTGCACACCCGAAGCCATAACTGGCTAACTGGCCAGACAGCTATACAGAGAGTAAACGCAGGCAAGATCAGAGCAGGGTATAGTCATGGACATGGGTGATATAAGGAGGAACGGGAAAGGAAGGAAAGGGTAAGGGAAAAAGTTGTTTTTCTTGCTTGTTAGATCAGTGAGATGTAGAGAGGTCAGATGAGAAGAAAAATGAGACATGAAATGAAGGGTAGAAAATACTAAAATAAGAATGAATAGAGAGAGAGTGTTTCTCTGTTGCCCCTGATTGCCTAATGAAATCCATCCCACTCGTCTGCTCTTCAGCCGGAGACAAATGCATAACACTTAATGGCTAGAGAGCTTGAGATGAATTCTATTATGGAACAAATTAAAATCTTTGCCTTGCATACAGAGAAGAGGCAGATGTAGAGCCCTGTTTTAAAAAGCAGGGGATGCAGTCTCCACCTGGCTTCAGTTCCCACTTTCCCTTCCTTGTTCCGTGTAGTGAGACGGCAGGCTCTCCTCACCTGGAGTTAAATCCGTGCACTGAATTAGCCTCCTGCACTTCATTAAAGACAAGCGGGCGGATCAAACACACTTGGTTTATTTTCCTGGGTTTGGAGCCCTGCCATGTTCACATTAATTATTATAGGAGCTCCATCTGTGTCTGTCCTTCAATAGCATTTTCTTGAATGCACTTTTGCTTTCCGGAACCTCACACAGTCGCAAGCACACACACACGTGCACGTGCACACACCTTAGCCACCATCCTCCTCCTTACCTACTAATGATAAATAATTACCCAGAACCTTGCACCAACACAAAACGTCCTTTTAATCTCTTGACATTCACTTCCCTCTGTTGGGAAGGACTGTGGTTTATTAGCAACTTGGCCGTACTTTTTCATTATTAAGGAGAACAATAGATTAATTAGGCGTTTCATTTCTGTGTGGGGCCCAGGATTGGGTAACTTCACCAAAGAGAGTTGACAAGCTAGTCATGGTTTTGATCATCAGGACCTGAAACAATTAATCCTCTATTTCATATATTAGAGAGGACATAAAAGTCATCCATTTATCAAAAGGGAGCCTAATTAACTGAAATAAGGACAAACTTTCAACATAACAGACATTTTAACGTATCCGCAAACTAGTAAAAAAAAAGCAGGAATGAGGTGATAGTTCCATCTGGATGTTTCAAATCTGTCCTCTTCCTGACTACTTTATTTAAAACAGTTGCTCTTCGTCTCTAGGAAGACTTCTAAGATCTAAACAGGAAGGTTTACACCTAAAAGGACATAGCTGTTGGGGAAGGTCAGAACATGCAATGCATGCATTAACAGCTCTCCCCTTTATGAAATCTGACAAACCTTGCGCAGACAGGGATGTCTCAAAGAGCTTAGAGAACAGGTAGAAACCTTAAAGAGCCAGAGCCCATACTGAGGGAAGCAATAAAGACAGGCAGATGATGCATTATAGGAGCGTTAAGGGTTTGAAGTTAGCAAAGCAGCAAGTTGAAAGGACTAAAGAAGGCCCACTTCTCTCTACAGAGCCATTGTAATAACACAATAACAGAGGAAGGAGAACAATAGAGCAGAGCTTCTTTACACTTACCAATTCTCCCAACAGCCCACATCACTGGAAGAATATAAACTTCCTGTACAGCTACACATAGGTTAGTTTTGCTAATTGAATAATAGCTCTTGTGAGGGAGTAGAGTGTATTCCTATTTTGAAATCCATAGCAATAAGGGATGAGGCACTATGAGGCAAGTTGTTTATTAAATCAAGAATGTCATCATGCATTTTCCAAGGGATTGAGAAGACGATTTTTCTCCAGACTTTAAACTGGGCTACCTAAATGATTAAAACGATTTGTTGTAAAGAGCATGAACTAAAAGCTGTACTTATTTTTAACAGTTCTATATGAGAGACCATTAGTCTCAAAACAAAACATAATTCACATAATTGTATCTAAGACATGATAATGACTATTGATCTTATTCCTAAACCCTATAATCCAAGACAGACTGATGGGGGTCTTAATAATCCGTTATTTGCTAAATACAAATTTAACATGGGTTTATGAGCCATGTTACATATGTTTTATAGCTCAGATATGTTTTTCTTTATTTTCTTGTCTGTCTTCTCTCGTTCTCTGTATGTGCCTGGTGTGTGCACGCAAACTCCCGTACTCCCGCCCTGTGTCGAAATTCAAGGAATTGTTGCGACGCCAGTGAAAATGGCAGCTGGAAGCATAAGCAAAAAATGTCAGCAGTGTGGCGATTCTACAAGGTTAACGAGGAGGATGATAAAACTGCAAATGCTAGCTGTGCCAAGCCAAGGTATCTCATGGGGGGTCCAATATGAAGAATGTCAATACAACAAATTTCATTAAACACCTTAAGTCAGGTCGCCCTAAAGAGCATGGGGACTTCACCACAGCCACTGCCTAACGTAATGATTTTAATGTTTGAAGAGAAGCTACACTCACCGGCCATTTTATTAGGTACACCTATCTAGTACCGGGCCCCCCCTTTGCCTCCAGAACAGTTACTTTATTCTATTCACTATTACTCTGTAAACTCTAAAAAAACCTCTCTGTAAACCCGTGGAGGCCTCCAGGAGGGAAGCTGTTTCTGAGATGCTGGAACCACCACGTCTGGCACCGACAATCATACCACGGTCAAAGCCACTTCCACATCTTGCCCATTCTAATGTTTGGTCGACAAAAAACTAAACACTTCACCATGTGTGCAAGCTTTAGATATTGAGTTGCAGCCACATGAATTCGCTGTTTGGAGGAGCAGGCTATTTGCATTAACGAGCAGGAGTACCTAATAAAGTGGCCGGCGAGTGTATATCCTCTAGCAATATGGTATGTAGCCTATTTTCTATTTTCTTACTTTTCATTTGAGGATTGTTATACAATGGTCAGTGATAATTTTGATCAAACAAATAAATAAATGCAATGAACGCATTTGTTCCTGTAATTGTTTCGTAACAGGCCAATAGTCTTCAGCCTATGAATGACTGTAAATTGAGAAGTAGTCGGTATGGGTACTCGGATCGGCCCATCCACTTAAAGTACTCACTGCTCGTATCGGTTTTGAAAAATTGGTATCAGCAATGCAGCTCTAGTAAGTAGAATTCAGCTATAACTAGATCTAGACACAATCTGGATACAAGATGCATGTTACTGCAGGTGTAAATGGGGCCTATGAGTCTGGAGGTTATGTGCCAAACAGAAATACTTCATCATTGCAGTTCTACAACAGTTATGGTGGTAATAGACCTAGAGTAAATGCTAATTAAGCCATTATTTACTCACAGTAAATCGTATCACCTCACAACACAGGTTATGAAATCTGACACACACTGGCACTTTGGATTGGGTTTTATGTGGACGACCTTCTCATTGATTATTTACAGTGAAATTAGTTGATGTGTTCTGACACTAAGAAAATGGTTACTGGTCAATTTGCAAAACTTTGTGATAGGCTGGTAAGGTACACACCAGAAGCAGCAAGGAGGGGAAATAAGTATGCCAACAGAATGCTGCACATATAAACTACAGAACATAGACCCAGAAAAACATTGGTTACTTTTAAGAATATTAACAAACTACAGAGGAGGACGGAGAATATCTGTCATCATGTCCGCTAGGCTTTGTTGTACCTTTAGCAGGATAGGAAGAGAGCGAATGTTCCTTCTTCGTCTCCTTTCCTGTCCTGTGTTCGTAAACACATTCACTAGAAAGTCACCAAATAAATGTTCATGCCTGGTTTCATTTTATCTCTCATTATACTGGTTAGAAATCCATGTCATCCAAATGAGTACTTCTAACCCTCTAATCCACTTAAATTAACCACTGAAGCCTTTATTTCACGGTCCTGTCACTGCGCTTTGTTGTGGGTACGACATACCACGGCACCGAGAGAGCCTCACTACTGTGACCAGCGCTTTCCACTCACAATAACCTGGAAAAGTACACATTTACCAAGTAATTACTGAAATAGATGAAACACCAACATAAAATGTCTTCATAGGCTGTTTGGCCACCATGAGCCTACAACTTTTACATTTTCAGTGTGCCGGGATTAGATCGATTTTACAGCTTCTACTAGAAAATAATAATTTCTACTTGTATCTGAAACTATTAGTAGGATGTAACACATTATTTTATATCATTTGAAGTTTTGTTGATGGTGGTGGAGATTTCTGTCTTAGGTCCAGCTCCAGAATCTCCCATTAGTGTTCAATTTGGTTGATATGTGGTGTGACAATAATGTCATAAGGTTTACATCATTTGGTGGTCATTTGTGCCTCATAGATGGGAGTATAATCAATCACTTTTTTAAACATTAATACTCTGTTAGGAAAATAACCAGGATAAGCCCATATCCTGAATATGAAAAGCCTGAATATGCTAGCTGGGATATGCCAATATTAACTGGTATATGCTGGCATGTCACCATCATATGCCGTTCATTGTTGGGTTTGGCAAACAGTACAAGCGCCATTCCATGGAGTCACACACATCAAAATAATGCGCCACTAATAAACACAGCCTTAGCGAAGCTGAGTTAGACTATCTCCATGTATACAGGTAAATGAATAGTTCCATGTAAGTGCCATATCCCAACTAAGGTAAACGCACTAATTGTGGAAGAGACCACTCCCCTCAGGAGAGAAAACACTTCAGCACAAGAGGACTCACTTGGTCTGACCTTCCATGTATTGGCATTTACCTTGCCAGTGTTGAGTGGACCTATGTCAGGAAATTGTACCCCTCGTGTCCCTTGTGTCCCTCATTTAGGTGTTAACTTTTGTTTGCCGTTCATGTCTAGCTTTCTCCCAACTGACATCAAAGCCCCTGACAGATTATGTTTGCCTCTTTAGCAAGTTGCGGTGTGAAACAGGCGCTACCTAGCTAACTAGCAGCTGCTAACTGTAAATCCTTTTGGGAATTATAGTCAGCATGTTACACGAGACCACTGCAGGAGTGGTTTCGACTCTCATTGCTTTCACCTTCACAGGAATGGGAACAGGAACAGTGCTAGTGTAATGTGTTTGAACGGTTCTCTCAGCCTGTAATCTCCTTTTAGCATAAGGAGCCCAATTAGGCAGTAAGCTGATGCAGTGTCATTACGCAGACACATCAAACCTGCGCTGAAGGACCGTGTGCGAAGGCTGTACAGTGAATAGGACCAGCAAAAAAGTCATATGTTTGATGTCCAGAATGCAGTGCATCAGAATGCACTTTCTTACATTCCACCAGGAACAGGGCATCGAGTTTTGTGAAGGTGGAGCTGAAAAATTCTGTGTTTCAGTGCCGAGCACCTGCCCATGACGGTGAATCACACAGCAGATCTGCCGACAAGAGTCAACCTGTCGGAACAGAGCGGATTCTCACTCTGATTGTAGCGCAAAGATAGAATCAGGGCAGCATGGGTTGAAGTAGATCGCTTCATGATGTGAAGATCCACTTAGTACCTGCTTGATTCAGAGCGACCAGCCTCTGGTGGGAAAAGATCCCGTGGTATAGTATTATTCATTCTTGAACTTGCATCCGCCTAGAAGGTGGGAGACCTGCCTGTACACTGACTGATCTAAAGACAATGGCGCCAGCATACATAAGGTGTGCTTTTATCTTGCCTACATTGTCTCCCGTCCCCTCTCGATGTTTGAATGCGGCGTACCTAGCTTGTATCCGTATGTAAACAGCTCTGCAGAGTTCAGATGCTCTAAACAACCATTTGTGTAACATAGGCAAAAGGCTCTACCCAAACAGTATTTGGCTCATTGGTTTGCAGAGGATGTAGACAGCTGAAAGGGGGAAACTGCCAGAGGTGTTACACATCGCTTCAACTAAGGGTGGAGCTAAGTGTGTAAGTTAGGCAGCAAGTTGGGCTTCCCCACATACCTTTTTTGCAAGCTGCATGTATCCAGTGAGTCTGACACGGAGTTGTGCCCACAGCAAAGAAGGCAATCGTTGAGTTGGGTTAGAATAAGCCTACAAGCTGTTAAGGATCTCTGCAGTTAGGATCTCTGCATGTCAGGCTATTTAAGTGGGTATGGCTCTCGAGGCTCTTTCATAGCCTCTGTTCCCTGAGGGAGAGAACAAGACATCACTATATGACCCTTTACAAAGTAGAGCTCAGGTTTGGAGCAACAACACTCCCAGCCACTTGACTGTCATGATTACATAGGTTCCTCAGGTTGAGATGCTGGGAGGCAGCCAGCTAGGTCCAATGGTGAAATCTTTCTCTCCCTCAGAGAACCCAAGGATAAGAAATAGCATCAATTCCTGCTAGCAGGGCAGGGAAATTATACAGTTCTGATATCAGGATGTATTACAAACACAATTTCATCAAATTTACAAAAAATAATAATCAGGGTTGCCAAGACCACTTTCATCCAAGTCATGCTTTGGGCATAGAAATGAAATAAACTACAGAAGAGAAAAAACGACTGATCCGTTAGAAAAATGAGAATATTATAGAATATTGGAATATAATGGAAACCAGGTCAGTTTCTGCAGCTTTGCTAGAATGAAAATCCTATTTGCTATTTGGGCCTTCTCTTTTAAATTGATTGTGTGAGAAAGAAAGTGTTTGTTTTTTTTCAGATATGTTTAGCAAGGGGAAAGGAAAACGTTTTAATAAGTGGATCTCTGTAGAAGAAACAACTTCTTTGGGTGACATCGGGCCCCGTGGGTGGCAGATGTCTACTGTATAAGAATGCATTTTACTGAAACAGTAACCAGTTGTAACTATGTCTGTGTTTAACACCCTGTGAATCTCTCTCTCATGGAACATAACAGCCTTTCTCTCTCTGTTTCTGTCGCTCTCACTCCTCTGGGCCAGTGGCCCCTAATTAGAAGCAGGGCCGCTGAATAGATGTTTTCTATAACAAGGTGAAAGCAACTGAATGGGGCAGAACATAAACGAGGCAGAATATCAACATTGTGACTCTTCTGTCTGAGCCCTACAACTTTGGGGGAAAAGTGCTTAACATACTGTTGGAATGGCAATCTGCTGTTGCCTTATCCCCTCTTGCAAAGCTGTGAAACGGTCCCTTTCCTCCTGCAGAATATATAAATCTATCTGTGATTCAGAATCTCCAAATTAAACATAGGGGCAGGCGCTTGGAAAATGAAAATGTAAATCTGACCGGGGGAAGCATTTGAGTTCCTTGTGCTTTGAGGAGAAAGGAGATCTACACCAGTGCCTCCTTGCTCTGTTTGTGACCTTAATCATTTGGCTCCTATCTAATAAGCTTAAACAAGCAGCAGCAAAGTTGAAGTCGTCGTCTGTACTGTACACTGCCAAACATTTAGTTACCTCTCCAAGGTTACAGCTCCCTTCATTCTCGCAGGCTCTTCTCTGAATTAGCGAGAGGGAGAAGGTGTGAGGCAGACCTGTGACTACATCACAGAATTTCTCCTCTTGTGTAAAATCCAGCTGGCTTTGGTTGGAGCTCGTCTCATTAGATACTTTAGTTTTAAAGAAGAAAACTTTCACCAGTTCAATTGGTTTGCCTCAGACCTGTTTTCATTGCTTTTGCAATGTGCAAGGAGAAAGTCTTTGAAGAAGGAGATTAAAACCATGTGATCATTTTAATTAGATCATTAGCCAAGAATCAAGATCTATGTTTGTAACTCTCATTAACACAAATACCTCGTGTGTGCCAAGAAAGATTTGTGTATTACATTCAATGTATTCCGATTTTGCCCCGTTTTCCCTTCCTTTTCAGCGCTCTTGTATCGTTCTCGCTGTCATTACTTTTTTGTTTGCTCTTCTATTGCATCAAGGCAAAGGGAAGGTAGGTTAATCTCTGTCTATGTTCTCTGTCTTTCAGGCTCTTTGGTACAACAGGGAACTGTGCAGCCTGCAGTAAACTGATCCCAGCCTTTGAAATGGTGATGAGAGCCAGAGATAATGTTTACCATTTGGACTGTTTTGCCTGTCAGCTTTGTAACCAGAGGTAAGGATAGAGATCATAACTGCACAACGAGATTGCAATTTTTTTTTTTTTTTAAATCTTGAATGGCTTAATTATTAGAATCTGTTGAATAATCTCCCTCTTAAGGTGCAATAGATTTGCTCTGCCTGGTGAAGTCTGAACAAACCTCATTTTGGCTCGCCTTGCCAGTTTGTAAGCACAAAGGTTGTTGTATTGCATTAGTAATGGTCTACTAATTATTTTCTATTCTGACACTCTGCCAGCAGTTTGTCCTTGTTTGTGTTTGTGACTAGAACTGTGATTATCAACTAGAGGGGAACAAAATAAGTCCATGTATCACAGCTCTTCAGACTAGTGCCTAGCCTGTTAAAACGGTTTACTGGAAGAGGTAAGTAGGAGCCACAGAAAGAAGGTACTCCACATGGGCTGCCGCATGGACCTAAACAGATGTTTCCTTAAAAATATTGATAATCACTCACAATTCAGTAATTATTAGTATATCACCATATGATGTAATACACAAGGAAAATGACATATTTCCTTGGCTATAATGGAACAACTCAAAGCAGAACTTCCTTTACATGCTTGTCCGGGGTGCTGTGACCCTGTTCCTCCACACAGCACAAGCCCATTAACCTTCTGCAGACCAGATTCAGTTACCATAGTGAACACCTGCTGTAAGGGAATTGTGACTACGGTCTCTCTCCTCAGCTGGCAGACATAGAGCCAGGTCTCATCTGGCACAATATTACCATGGCTGTGACTCCTCTACCAGTCTGGCACATTACTAGAACCAAGCTATGCTCAGCGATGTTCTTATCTCCACTCCCCTTCAGTCACATTATGGAGCTGTCTCCACTGCGTCAAACAAACAGCAGCATAGAGAAGAACATCAGTAGGGCAGACTGCTATGTGTTATTTTCCTTCTTCAATTGACCCTGAGATTTTAGAGGGAAAACATTCTTGAGCACTGGCACCAAACTGGTGTGTGAAAAGCTGTGGCAGGGTTTCCTTGGAAACTGTTGTGGCGGTGGTGCCTTTTTGCCAGGCCTAGGAGGGTTGACCCATCTTTCATGGGGTGCCAGTCCTCTTGTCCACACGCTTTGAAAGGATAGGGTTTTAATCTACTTTCATTTGAGGCCACACCTTTATGATGACTATCAGAATGGGCTTTGATTCACCAACAAGGTACAATGTCTTTGTGCATCAGGTAAAAAGCCAAATGTGTGCAATCAAAGGAAATCAGCAGGACCTGCTGGTCCTATGTGCAACAATCTCACTGCCAGAGCAAAGCAGTTATTACCAGCCAGTGAACACACTATGCCAGCAGTTACCACCTTTCTCTTTTAACAACACTGCCATTATGTTTGTTTGTGTTTCTCTGCCAACAGGTTTTGTGTAGGGGACAAGTTTTTCCTAAAAAACAACATGATTTTGTGTCAAATGGACTATGAGGAGGGCCAGCTGAACGGGAGCTTTGAGACACAGGTTCAGTAGTTGGATCTGGTGGCAGCAAACAGTCGGCTCCACACTTCCACACAAGATGGATGTTCTGCTGCACTTGGAAAGAGACAAGCGTCTGTCTGCTTGCCTGCAATACTTTTTAAGACCCCTTTATCAGTCCCTAAGGACTCTATTGTAAATGTACTACTTTTTGCCCCTCCCACACCCCAACACTGAGCAGTTACAAGTTTTGATGTACAGTTGTGCCTGCTTAGCTGAGCACTGTATTGCTTGTATGTTTTGTGAAATTTGTTTCAGGTTTGTTTTATTTTTATTTTCCTTTAGGAAATGGTTCATTGGAGGGTATGTACAGTCTGTTTTTTCTGTATATATAAACTGGAACATTTATTTTATGAAATGTAATGCAATTTTATTACTAGTGTGAATTAAAGATTCTTAAATGTTCATAGTGAGTTTTTTCTCTTGTACCAAAACCAAAGTTGTTGGAGGAGGTTGGCCCATGTGTTCATATGTCATCATCTCTCCAAAACCGCAATGCTGTAAAAGGCCTTGCAAAGTCCTTTTTAAAAACATGATGGAACAAAAACAAGTTTTATTACATTTTACAGAGTTCTGATGGAATTAGAAATGCTGTTTAAAATGAACTAAATAAGATTTTATTTGGAATAAAAGAATGCTTCTCCAAACTGTGTTGTTGTGAACGTGCAGGTGTCATGAAAGGGAGTGAGTTGAGTTGAGCTGCTCTCTGTGATTCATGCTTCACTAATTGCCATCCGATTATGAGGGTGAATTGGCCTGGAAATGAAATGCAACAGCAAATAAATTAGAGAGAGAATAAATGCTTGTTGAGTTCAAACCCATCAGCAATAGAGGTGTGGGGCTGTATTAAAAACTACTTTCCCCAGATGACTGTGTTAATGGAGCTGTGTGACACGGTTTATTTAGGCTATATCTGATACAGTTGCTTGAATTATTTAGTATTTTTTTCTTTTTATTATTATTATTTGGGGCATTTTGCCTTTATTTGACAGTCAGTAGAGAGAGACAGGAAAGATCAGGTGAGAGAGGAGGAACCCAGGACGTCACCACTGTGACCACTGAGCCACCAGGACACCAGAATTATTTAGTATTTAAAGATTTCACTTTAACATTGGCTACATATAGCCAATATAGCTCATATAACTTATTTGGGCTTGGAGCTACAAGAAACCTGAACTGTGGTGATGCAATTTGTGGTTTATGCACTTTCACTTTCATCATGAGGCATTTGAGAGCAAACCAGTTGAGGTCTTCGGGCATACTAAGAAAATTCATTCTGCCATGTTAAAACTCAATAAAAAAAATAAATAAAGAACCTTTTACAACTATATTTTTTACAGGTTGAAACGATGCTAAGCAATTAGAGGGAACAAACATCAGTCTTTTAGAGAGATACTCAATTCCTCAGAAGATATTGGGCAGAATTCTTCATCAAAGGTGCAAGCTTTGGAGAAAAAAAGATACTCTGATCGTGTCATTCATTTTATAGCTTTTATTGAGACTCCATTAACGTCAAAAGCATATAAGATACATTTCTTAATCTGGATAGATAGGAAGTCATTAGCCTTTACTTTTACTGTAGTGAGAGGATGTTACGTTACCAAAACAAAAAACAAACAAACAAAAAAAGACGTGTTACCTCATGAATTAGTGGGATGTCCCTACATGTCTGGAACATTTTCTGATATCCTTCTCCCACCACTGCACACTGCATGGAGCTACAGACCTCCCAGATCAACTCAACACTTTGAGTTTACACCAAACCTGTGCTAATAACAAACACACAATAAGGAGTCTTTCCAACATATTTAAGACCTCTATAAATCTGGCTTATGAAGGTATGTCTGGTGCAAGAACCCCAGATGAGGTAGTGCAAACATCAGAAATGAGGCAAGGGAGGAGTTTAGACAGGTGCATACAGAGAGAACTTGCAAAATACAGCAAGCTGAATATTGTACAGCTGATACATGAATTAATGTGTCTGTCAAAATGTCTCAAACTAACCAGAAACTTTAAATGCGTCGCACTTACATGGCTGTACCATTTACTGTTGCACATTGCTTTATATAGAGGGAATACACACAACTCACACAACACACAACACAGTCTTTTTTGTGAAAGTAGGCAAAATTCAGATTTTAACCAAGGTGTGACATTCTGTAGGAAATGTCTACCAGCAGGAAACAGAACAGCAATATAATTTGCAAACAAATAAATCAAGTGTGCAAAGAGCATTAATTAGAAATTCATTAAAAATTCAGACTCACCGGCAGGTGTGCAAATAAAGGATTAGGTAGACATCAATTACACCACATAAGAGTACATTTTAATTGCAGTTCCTGGACTGATTTACAGAGGGAGACAATCAGGCTCCATGCAATATGGCTGATTGCTCATTTTCTGGAAAAATAATGAGGAAAACACTTCACCAGGCAACACCGTGTCCCCGGCTGCAAACCTGAGTTGTGTGTGCTTCTACATGCACACACACAAGCAGAGATGCACGCAGGTTTGTATGCACAACTACATGCCCACAAACATTTATAATACTGTGACATAGCTTTTCAAGAGTCATACAGTAAAACACGCACACACATAAAAAAAGGTGGAGACACACACAGATACACCATACAAATGAGATACTGTAGACACACGTACAAACACACTCTCTAGCTCTCTCTCTCACACACACTTAAAAACAAGTAGACACAGACACCAGCGCACAAAAATACACATACACTACAGCTTGGCATTCCCATCTGCCTGTGTTGGTGGAGAAGTTCTTAGGCACCAAATGTTGCGCTGTTATGACTCAAGTTTCTGAATTCTCCAGCCTCTGCTGTGTTCCTGATTACTGCATTATGGCATCTGCTTAATTAGCTTGGCTTGTGTCATATGTTGCACACGAGGGGGTGTTAAAAAGTGCCCTTCCCTCGTGCTCATTATCTGCCTCGATTCATGTGATGTATAATCTCTCCTGACAGACATTCATATTGACATAGGGACAGCTGTCAGCAAAGCATGGTTATAAAGGGTGCACATAGAATGAAAACAAGACAGATGAGTGGAAAAATTCCAAGTGAAACAAGTGATTCTGTTTTTAATTTTGGAAATTTCCAACTATGCACAATTTTATATTATGGTTGAGAATCATAAGTTTATAGTAGGCTATACATTTTGATTTCTACAGGTTCTCTTCACAGTAAAGGAAACACGTAACACATGAAGTCCTGCCATAGCGTAGAGAGAGATTTTACCGGTGTGGTTTCCATCATTATTGCTACGTGGGTTAGTAATCCAATCTTTACCAACCTAACAATTCTGAGTGATCACCTTCATCCCATGATACAGCTCTGTCATGACGGGAGAGATAGTGATGGACAAGGTCCCTTCTGTACAAATCAAGTGATGACATGTAAGTTTAAAAAAACATGACAATGATGTAAGCAGTGCACCAAGGTCATATTAATCCCAATTAGACTTTCATCAGAGATTCTGAAACAACATCTGAGACGGTTGTTTTCACTGCCATCACAAAGATGGAGCGCCCAGATGATCACTCATAGTCGTTATATTAGCTGTGATTAGTGAGAGTCTTTCTATGCCAGAAAAAATCTGAGAGTATTCCTTCACCATTTAATTGAAAATATCTGGACTGAATTTAATTCTTTAGAATTACACATTTTACATCTACTTGTGTAGATAGTAGAGGGTGGATCGCTCCAAGAGTGGAATCTGGGCTGATTACAAAAAGATACTGATTACTTAGTAACTGAAAGTAATCAGTTACTAACTGCTGATTACTTTTTAGATTACTTACTTCTGATTCAATGAGTTGGCCTCACGTCGTTTCGTAACTGTATGCTACATTTTTAGGATATAGAAATTTAATTTGGTCATCAGTATGAACTTCACATGGACCATGATGCTGCCCTTCACAGAGACACCAAGACCACCAGAAACAAAGCTGCAGCAGTCCTTTCTAATCTGGGAGTGAATATACTACGATCAGAGACGCTACCAGTGGTCAACTACATTTGTTCCCCTTGATGCTAAACTAATTTTCACACACAACATGTGTTTCATTGATGCGATAGGGCCAATATGAGTATAGGAAACAAAATACTAAATATTACTGACTGATAATTACTGAGTGAAGCACTTTTTGACAGAAAGCAATAAAATGGAAGAATCTTAAGTTCCATAGTAATGAGGTAAATGTGAACGTTAACTACAGCATGCTGCCCATGGCTAAGACTATGCATATTTTACCTACAAACAGCCAGTGCCAAGAAATGCATATAAAACTGAAATAAATGGCTACAGATGCATGAACTTGCCCTGAAAGTGGTTTGCTTACTCTGTGATCTCATTCTTAAATGAAACCAATTTGCCTAGAAATTGGTTCTAAGGCCTAATGCAGAGCTCTGTACATCAGCTCGACCGCGCGCGCACACGCACACGCACACACACACACACACAGTTAGCTTTGACAAACACACTTTCACAGTCACACTGCTTCCACCCCTTCCCTCGCTGCAAATCATGTTTGACTTTGAAGTGCTAATTTTGGAAGTTTAGCCAATTTTTATTTGCTGCTTTGAAATGTATCCCCTAAGCTGCTGCACCAGCAATGAAATATACAGACCTTTACAATGAGGGATAAGTGACCAAAATGAGAAGCGCCTGGTTTTCTCCCCGACATTATATAACTGTGAATAATCCCCACATAGCATTTTCTCCTATGCCATCACTGACTCAATTTATATTCAAAATATTATGCAGACTTCTTACTTTTCACTCATTCCTCAATCCCTACCTACATTTGGAGCTCATTTTGAGACATCAACAGTACAATGCCAATGACAAACACAAAGACCCTAAAACATTATTCACATTATCCCAGTGATCTTAGTCTGTTTGATCAGTGTTTGTGAACATAAACAACTCTCTCTCATGGTGCTATAAAAAAGGAGTATAAAACTGTGAGTGTTCCCACTTTGGCTATGTTCAAACCCTCACAGGGAACCATAGTAGGACCAAGGACCAATTAGGCCAGAGGACAGGTGAGTGTTATTCATGGATGCACACTGGAGCCCCTATATAATTCAGAAAGGTACATCAGCTCTATTTTGATGGGAAAAAAGTCATTACTGTGACTGTCTGTTGAGGTGTGGCCCTGTTGTATGGAAACCTGACCTGAAGAATGAAAACAGGCCTTGGTAACATAGCAGCATTTACCACAGTAATGGATGCAAGGATGACCTCAATCACAATCCTTTTTTAACGGGTTTCAGTGGGAGATGGAGCATTATATAGTCAAATAAGTTGATCAGATTGGCTCCTCACCAAGCAGCCCAGTTAATAACATGGCAAGCCAAAAGCTTGAGGGAGAGAAGATTTGGAATGTGGCACTATTCTGCTTCAACACAGTCCTGGACTTGGCAATAAATTGCTTTGGTAATCAGCTTTTTGAAAAGCTTATTTACTGCTTGTTTTGTGTTTATTGTAGTTCTCTCAGAATGAAATATAAAATTGGATTTCATTAGACGTGCAATTTTCTCCTCTCATAAAGAAGGGAAGAGAGAGAGCACATCACCTTGTTGAGGATGGATGATCCAGGCAGGGTGTGTATATTGTTGATTATCTCTCTGTTTTGATGCAGTCTCCTTACACTCTGTATCTTATGCACTATCAGGATAAACACTGAGATTATACTGAAACGGTCCATGTATAAAGTCATTCCAATGAGAATGAGAGCGAGAAAGGAAAGTAGGAAATAGTTTGGACCGTGTGTGAGGTATGTAGCAGTCGGGTATTCTGTGAGTAGGTGAACAGAGTAACTATGTTCACAACTTTGCTTCACTAATGTATAAATCATGTTATCATATTTGAGTTACATCATAAATACCATGAGTAGTAGAGGGCCTTTTTCATGCTGTTGAAAACAAGGGACCCTATCAGTTAGTTCAATTTGTACATTGCAAGACTACAGACTACAATATGCCTTTGGAGACCCTGTACAATACAGTCGCACCCATCGTGGCAGGGCTCTGAGCTACACCCTTGACATACAGTTGTGAGAAAAAGTTTGTGAATCCTTTTGAATTACCTGCATTCTTGTATAAAAGGCTCCTACGGTCTGATCTTCATCTCAGTCATAAAAATAGATAAACAGAATGTGATTTAACAAATAACACACTCACACACACATTGTTACATGTCTTTATTGAACATATTGTTCAAACATTAACAGCTTGGATTGGAAAAATGTGAACCATGAGATTTGGAACCTAGTTTAGCAGCAATAACCTCAACCAAAGGTTTCCTGTAGTTGCTGATCAGACCTGCATAACGGTTGGGAGGTATTTTGGACCATTCCTCCTTACAGAACTGTTTCAGTTCATTGATATTTTTGGGCTTGCCTCAGATCACGCCACAACATTTCAATAGGGTATGGGCCATCCCATAATGTGAATTCCCTCTGTTTAAGCCATTCTGATGTAGATTTGCTTTTGTGTTTGGGGTCATTGTCACATTGCATGACCCAACCTCTGTTAAGCTTCAGATCGCAGACCGTTACCCTGATATTCTCCTGGAGAATTTCCTGATACAATTTAGAATTCATTGTTCGCTCAATGATTGCAAGCCGCGCAGGCCCCGAGGCAGCAAACCAGACCCAAACCATGATGCTTCCTCCACCATGCTTCATGGTTGGGATGTATGAAGGTATTTCCCTGCCAAAACTATTTTCAGAAGTGTAACTCATGATCTGCAAGAGCGAAAAACAATTTGAGCAAGAATAAATAAATCTGTATTTGCAAAGAACTATTTTCAGAAGTGTAACTCATGATACAGAATGTGCCACTCTGACTGGCACCAGGTTCAACCCCGACAACAACCATCCTTGTTTGTCTGTATTGCTCCAGATACACCACGGACCTCTCTGGTGAAATGCATACTTGTATTTGCATCTCGGAAAACATGGAGAAACATGATGATTGAAGTACCGCACTGAAATACTGAGGAACCATGTTAAACAGTGAGGCCACCCAGGAAGGGGTGGGGTGAGGCCACAGAGAGAGAGGCCTGAGAGCCCAAAAGCCTCATAAAGCCCAAATGCCTTGCACACCTTGTTGCCCATCTGCTCAGAAAACTGATAGCCCTCTTCTTTCTAGTTCCTTAAGCATGTGTTCTCCTAAAAACTGGATTATATTTACAGGGTGACAAAACTTCCTTGCTGTATGATTACAGTACACAGCAAATCATTGCCATACTGATTACAGTCTATGGTTGCTTAAGGCAATGCCAGGGTTATGCATTCAACAAGCTGTATTTGATCACATTCTTCACACAAGGAATTATATGTACAATATGTACAAGAGATCCACGGAGTATAGTATAAGATGGGGTCTTAGGTCAACTTTACTCTCTTACCGTATAACCCGCCACCACACAAACAGTTTCAATGGTCATTGAAATGGTTGAGGTTTTGGAACAGTTCAACTTCAACATATTTCATTTCTGAGGCTTCATTCCCCTTAAAATGCAGGTTGCTTAAAAAGGTATTGTAAACTCAACATGCCAAACTATGTTGACATGCTGCTTGCACTGATGCCCTACCATTAAAGTAATTTCACTTTGAAGCAGATTTGTCTTTCATTTCTCTATAAATATACACCCATCAGCCACAACATTAAAACCACTGACAGGTGAAGTGAATAACATCGATTATCTCGTTACAATGGCACCTGTCAAGGGGTGGGATATATTGGGAAGCAAGTGAACAGTCAGTTCTTGAAGTTGATGTGTTGGAAGCAGGAAAAATGGGCAAGCATAAGGATCTGAGCGACTTTGACAAGGGCCAAATTGAGATGGCTAGATGACTGGGTCAGAGCATCTCCAAACCGGCAGGTCTTGTGGGGTGTTCCCGGTATGCAGTGGTTAGTACCTACCAAAAGTGGTCCAAGGAAGGACAACCGGTGAACCGGCGACAGGGTCATGGGCACCAAAGGCTCATTGATGCGCGTGGGGAGCGAAGGCTAGCCCGTCTGGTCCGATCCCACAGAAGAGCTACTGTAGCACAAATTGCTGAAAAGGTTAATGCTGGCTATGATAGAAAGGTGTCAGAACACACAGTGCATCGCAGCTTGCTGCGTATGGGGATGAGTAGCCGCAGACCGGTCAGAGTGCCCATGCTGACCCCTGTCCACCACCGAAAGTGCCTACAATGGGCATGTAAGTGTCAGAACTGGACCATGGAGCAATGGAAGAAGGTGGCCTGGTCTGATGAATCACGTTTTCTGTTACATCATGTGGACGGCCGGGTGCATATATGTCGTTTACCTGGGGAAGAGATGGCACCAGGATGCACTATGGGAAGAAGGCAAGCCGGCGGAGGCAGTGTGATGCTCTGGGCAATGTTCTGCTGGGAAACCTTGGGTCCTGGCATTCATGTGGATGTTACTTTGACTCGTACCACCTACCTAAACATTGTTGCAGACCAAGTACACCCCTTCATGGCAACGGTATTCCCTGATGGCAGTGGCCTCTTTCAGCAGGATAATGTGTCCTGCCACACTGATAGAATTGTTCAGGAATGGTTTGAGGAACATGACAAAGAGTTCAAGGTGTTGACTTGGCCTCCAAATTCCCCAGATCTCAATCCGATCAAGCATTTGTGGGATGTGCTGGAAAAACAAGTCCGATCCATGGAGGCCCCACCTCGCAACTTACAGGACTTAAAGGATCTGCTGCTAACGTCTTGGTGCCAGATAGCACAGGACACCTTCAGAGGTCTTGTGGAGTCCATGCCTCGACGGGTCAGAGCTGCTTTGGCAGCACGAGGGGGACCTACACAATATTAGGCAGGTGGTTTTAATGTTATGGCTGATCAGTGTATGCTCACACACAGTATGTTTATCTCACTGTTCATATACCATTGTTTATATAGCCAAATAGTTGAAACTGGAATTTAACATCCTCCAGAAAATGTATCTGCTTCATTGCTGAAATGACTGCAAATTCAATGAAAGAGCTGCCAGTCAGGCCGTTCATGAAATACGATACCTTGACTTTATAGTTCAAAGTTTAGGACATTATGTCCAGCAGCACTTTAAAAGCTAGCCCTATTCATATTCAGCAATTATTCTGGTGGCATGTAGCTACAATAAAAACCAAATGAGATCTCTGTAGCACTGACATACTTTCTGCTAGCAGGTACAGGATACCTCATATATGATTAATTAATTGCGGCAGCCTGCCATCTGTGTTTTAACTGATTAAATAGCTCACAAAGTGGGATGCACCTTTTGATGTGAACCTTTGGGGAACTGGCTCAGTCTTTGTATTTCTACCTTGATTAAGCACAATATTCCAGCACTTCCTCCAGCCCTCTATTTCAAAGTCTCTTTAATTTGGGAGGAAAGGACACAAAGGCATTTGGGGTGCTTTAAAATCCTGCCCATCTCCAGTAGTCTAGGGGCTTTCTCTCTCTCTCCCTCCTTCTGTTTTTTTATAAAGTGAATGTTTCACACAGGGCTGGGCCCAGTGAGCAAGCATCGAGCTTTCAGATAAAAATTGATTCCAGTAAATTCTCACCTGAGATCCATCACGGTGAAAGGCTTTAAAAGGTCACACATGTAATAAGTTCCTATGGTCTCAGTCCTTCCAATAATAGGCCTTTAGTCTGCCATGGAAGGCCGGTATATAGAAATAATTGAGTAATCTGTGGACCATTCAATTCAATAGTGGGACTCGGTGACAGTGCAAGGGCTGCTGGGGTGCGAAGAGGTTGTTCTGGAGAGTCTTTCTGCTGGCAGGGAAACGGTTGTCCCCTAAAGCCATGCACCTCCATCTCTGCAACGGCACACTGGATCACTGACATTTTAGAGGCTCTTCCAGGCCTAAATTGCACAGAATGATGTCAGCGTTTCTACTCAGAGAGACGGAAAATGTATGCCTGAAAGCACCGATTAATCTCAAGGTAAATTGAGATGTATTCTGAGATGCATTCAAATAGTGTTTTTCTTATTTTTGCCTTGATAGTTTACAGTGAAGAGAGATTGTGGGCCGGGGTGACATGCAACAAAAGCACCAGTCCAGATTCAAAAACTGGATGTCACAGTTACATGGTATGAACCTTAACCAACTGAGCCATCAGGATGCACCAACTGAGATGTATTTCTAACATGTACTGAAGGGATTTGAGGGCTTTTTTGGTAATACACAAGCACAAGAGTCATCTATAACTGATGCAAGTGCACTACCAAAGTATGCAGACATCAATTGTCTAGTAAGAAAAGCTGATGGGCTTAATCAAATACATAATAACTACTCTCCATACAAATTCAGAAAATAATAAATTGATGTTGAAGCAATATCAGATCGCTCAGTTCTTTCTGATACAGCCTGGCATTTGAATAGTTTTTTCATAATGCAATCCAATATGGGGCTTCATACACTATGGCCTCTGTATGAACCACATCCCTCATTACTCCATCTTTACATCTCTCTCCACAGATTACAGTTTCTGTCTCTGTGCATGAATCTATATGTCTCCGTCCATCCGTCAGTGTACCCTTCAGATTCTGGAAGCAAAAGGTGCCAGTAGAGTAGAGACTCTACTATTGCTAAGACTGCCTTAATACTAGTCATTAAAATGAGCAGACGCATTTAACCCACTTCAACTGTGATGCATCCAGCAAAATGTAATTATCTGACAGCAATTTAGATCTGATGTCTGATGTAACACTGTGAAGTCAATCAAATTTGATGAGTGTACTGGAAATAGCTGCCTTCAATAGGATCATTTGTAAGGGTAAGATGGACCTCTGTCTCGAAATGCCTTGTCTATTGCAAACTGTGTGGCAGCATTTCCATGTAAGGCATACATGTGACAACAGTCTTTGCACATCATTTTGTTTTCACCAAAAAAACAGTCTCCACCCATCAAAGAAGCCCTTCTCCACACACAAAATGCGACAGACTTAGAAATATGACTTAAATCAGAACAGATGGCCTTAAAAGTAAAACACAGTAATTCAATCTGGATAATGGGAGGCAAGCCACAAACTGTTCCATTCTCATTTCTTGGACTGAGAAAGTCGGCTGAATTGCTTCTTCGGCTTTGATGCTCAACCCCTCTATCATAGTGTGTTTCTATGTTCCCCATGCATATTATAAGACATTTAAAAGGAAAATAGTGTATATTTACTAGACAGGCCTCACCATGTGCATAGAGAGAAGCTATTAGGGCCTAGACAGAAGGGGAAATGTATTGCAATTGATTGTTACAAAAGATTACCCTCCTCAAGAAGCATCAAGCTATTTCAAAATTGCGTTTGACGGCTGAAAGTGCTGTGCAAAGTAAGAAGGCTCTTTCAGCATCACACATTCACAGTGACATGCAGTTTGCAAAACAATTACCACACTTTGTTGCTTTGTCTCACAGCCGAGCTAGCCGAGTCCCTACTTTGGTTCTTTCTCTATAAGTGTGAGCACAATTCACTTGCCAACCATATGAGTCCTGTGGCAATTACGGCTTACATCAAGGGATTTTATCAACAGATGTAATATCTATTCCCTAAACATATACAACAAACTGAGTTGCTTTCTCCACAAAAATTATGTAGTTAAAATGAGAATTATGTTACTATTGAAAAATAGCATCTGCATATGAGATCTTGCAATTATTCATTCAACGAGTCTCCACAACGTTGGCGAATGAACTTGTGGTTTGAAATATAAAATCCAAGATGTGCTAGATGCTTTCCAAAATATACAGTAGGTCTGGCGTGGAGAGGGGCTTAGATCAAAGAGCAAACATAATTGACAATATAGCACCCTAATGCAGGATACAAAGTCTTTTTCAGGGAGCCAATAAGGTTGAGTGAACCATAGTCCAAGCCTTATAAAGACAAAACATTGCTGTGCCTGGAACTGATTTAATTTCATTCACTTTCTGTATGTTTATGAAAAGATCTCCAGTTACAGAAGGGCTGCATTCTCTCATGAGGTTTCCCTAATTGCCCACTGAATCTGAATGTAGATTTCAAACTTTCAACAAATACGACTCTACATTCTGTATAGACATTATGACAGACTAAAACAGCCGATTTGATGCGAAAGGCATCGGTGTCGATTTAAAGGATAAGTAATGTGTGTGAAGGGGGGAGGGGTATTGAATCTGGAATCCCCAACTAGCACAAAATTGGTTTCTCTATAGCAGCAATATAGCGTGGACATTTCTAGTCAGCCTTTGGAGGAAATATATTAACCTGCTGGGCCATATGCAAAAACTTTCCAACCTTATTGTTGACAGGTTTTATGAGCCTAATGCACTTTGTGATGTATAGCATAATAACCCAGCCTATGACTGTAGGGCCTTGCTCTTAATATGAGCTGCCTAGTGGGTCAGGCAAAATTATTGTAATAAGACAAAATTTCCATACAACAGCAAAATTAGTTCATTACTCTAAGTTATATTGGTGAAGTAGCCAAAAGAAATTGATGCTTTTATTTGGCTGGAATTGAATTTCAGGCATAAACAGGATTAGGCAAACATGCAGACAGCACAATGTAATAATAATTACATTAGAGTTATCGAAAAGGTTATCAGAATGGTCCCTGCTGCTTCTTAATCACCGCTTTCAAACAGAGGTAGCAGTTTTCAGCTCTAGGATAATTCCAATTTCCTGGCCCGAGCAGGCTGATTGAAATTTGTACAGCTGCATGTCCAAATTGACCGTAACCCAGTACACTGCTTTAAAAATGGAGGAGGAACGACGCCACTGTTTCCACCTTCCTTCAACTTTGCTATTTTATTGAATTTCAGATGCACAGTCACACAAATATTATTCAAACACTTCCAACTGGTCTCATGAAAGCCTTTCATGATTGCATAAAAGTTAACAAGAGAGGCATGGTTTTAGACGGTATTCCATATTAAAAGCATTAAAGGCGACACAAGCCAGATTCATTTGTATTGTGATTGTAATTATTTTGTAATTGCGTAAACCTGGTGAGGATTGTACAGCAAAATAAAACTGGCCTTGGAGACAGTGATTACAGTGACACGGTACAGTATGGGTGCACATTTATAGTTGCAATTATATGCACAATTATGGGGTGCAATTTACATGAAGTGGCTCCTGAAGCTGCAGTATCCTATCTATTATTGAGTGCGCAATAATATCCTATGTATTTATTTAACACAAGATCAGTAGTCATTCCTCTCAAGGTTACCGTGTCTCTCAGTAGCTCGCTGTACTCTCCAGTTGTCCACTGAGGGCTGCTTCAGAGCATCCTCCACATCAGCTGATTATGCTATCTATCAACCCCAGCTGTCACTGCCCATTTAAACCTTTGTCAAGTCCTGCATGCAATGCAGCCAGCAGTAACCCAAGTAATTGCGGTTCTGTAATCCAACACCTTAACATCACTTGCCCCGTATATTTCTAAAACAGATAAGCAAGATGGTCCATTTAAAGAGTAATATTTAGGGTATTGAGTTGCGTTGATGATGAAGGCATGGGTAGTCCTAATGACAAACACATTGCTATCGAAGAGAGCATTGTTTTGTTTTTGTTGTTGTTTACAGCGAGCTAAAAGAAGGGGAAAACAGATGCCAAATGCTTTTTCTTGTTGCCAAGGCACGAACAGGATGCTGGCAGCTACAAAGATTCAATTATAAAAAGTGCAGAAAATAATTAGAAAAAATAATAGCACTTGAAAAAATTGCCCCTCCAGAAATTGCGTATAACAATAAATCCGTTAATTAGCTCATTAATATTCAATTGGGGTCAGTGGACTTAATGGAACCTTTTTCATGGGCCAAGGAAATGTTTAACACTCAGTTTTTCCTCTGCCTGTTCTTATTATCAACTATGCACAGCCGAGCCTTATCAGTCCTCCAGATGGTGAGGAACAATGCAGCACCATTATCATCTTACAGCAGCGTGTGTGCCTTGTAACCGGTGTGTGCCTGGGACAGTGAAGTATAGATACTGAGGCATTTAGTGTAATTGATATGTGGTATATATCGTATTGTTTAGGCCTGTTTGTTTGCTCTGCTGGTATTCAAGGCGAGAGGAGAGGCGAAGATTGATTTTCACCGCAGCCGTTCCTGCTCTCACCGCAGGTCACAGATAACTTGTCAACGCAGGTTTTTGGGGACGGTGTAAAATGCATCAAGGCTAAACTCTCTCGGGCATACTGGAGGATAGGGAGTTTCATCTCTGCAAACACAAGCCCTCTGTTTGCCATTACCTTGTGCTTTGAGACAGATGTTTTATTCAACAAGTGCATGGGATGGGGAGATGTCCGAGCAAAGCCTTTTTGCATCTCTGCTCTGTTAGGTTCCCACATTCAAAGTCATTTTTCAGCTTGGAAAATTCCAGATAATGCCATTTTCTGTAGATTAGCATCGTGTTGTTTAGGGGGGGGGGAAACAAAAGTATGTAATATATGGACCACGTAGGGGTGGGCGATAATCGTGTTTATAATCGTAATCGCGATTTTAATTATGTAATCGTGGCAAATTTTCAAAATCGTTGATTTCGATTGTTATTTAGTCTACAAGAACGAGGAACGTCTAGAAGCGCCAGTTAGCAAAGCTACCAGTGTGAGTGTGCGCATCAGACGTAACATCACTTTCCCGCGAATGAATGGGCCAAATACTTTCCCCAATGCGTGCGTTCATGAACTGTCCCCTTATAAAATACTACGTCGTATTCAGTCACGTCCCTCCGCCCCGTCCAATAACGCCGTGTTCAGACAGGTTTTGACCGTTCGTTTTTTGCGAGCCGCGAGCGAATGTGTCATGCCGGGCAGGAAGTCAGACACAGGCAACGGCATAGAGCATCCGGTCAATTTCAAAATAAAACAAATTTCAAAATAAACCAAAACAAATAAAATAATCGTTCATTAATCGTAATGAAGGTAAAAGTTTGAAATAATCGCGATATTGATTTTTAGTCATATCGCCCACCCCTAGGGCCACAGCAATTTGAAATGTAAATGCCTGTAGTTACATAAAGCATACTGCAACTCGTAGGCCTGTGGTGCTGCATGGTATTGTGTTGGCTAGTGTCACAAATTACACAGTGGCAAAACATCTGCTACATGCAAGTTGGAAACTACAATTTTAACAAACACTAGGCCCAGGTAGTCCTACAGTGCAGTCTTCATGATCACTCTTATGTTCCATTTGACAAGTGCATAACAGCAACTTCTCATTCTTCCTTTATAGCAGCCTTTGTATAGGCTACTTCATCAATGTATCTTATACAGCCATTTCTTTCTGCTTTCTTATTGAGTAAAAAGAGCATCTGTGTCAGGGCAAGTGAAAGTCATCTTCATAATCCCCTCTCCTAATTTAAAAAAAAGGTCCCTATCGCTGAATCTTCAGACAAGCAACAAAAAACTTGAGCCAGGTAACCAATCTTTGATTAAGGCTTGCCTGGTGTCACAGAGGATCTGTGAACTTACTGGGACCCTGGCTTTGCTCTCCCACTTTATAAGCTTCTGAAAGATTCAGATTACTTCAAGCTATTTTCACCAGCATACGACATCAGCCTCTCATCAGAAAGCAGATTGAGACAGAATCACTCATGCATACACAATTGGCCAGGAAATGGTTGGGTCAAAGTCTATGGTAAAGCCAGGTTTAATTAATGTAGGTATGACGATTAAAGGGTTGTCACTATGGGGGTGTTTTAAACCTATGACATACACACAGCCGTTGGTAGGATCTCGCAAAGAAATCTGTAAGAACACCAAGAAAAATGCTAGCAAGGATTTTACAGTTCTGTGATTTTCAGAGCAGAGTAAATAATGCAATCTGCTAAGCAATCTTCATTCACTGACAATCAAAAAGGAAATTGATGTCACTTGTTACAAATATTCAGTGTATTTATTTTTTATCAACATTTTCCACAACACTGCGGATTAACGTGCCTGGATTCGGAAGATGAACCATGACTTCGTCATTTTCCATTAACCTACTCCATCTCCTGTATCCATCATTACATCTACAGTAGTTAAATGTCAACCTTTTGAAAGCCAGCATTTTCAATCTTATGCATGGTCTTGCCTCTCAGAAAATAAAAGCACAGAGTTTGTTTGTTACTGGTGTTGCTTGAAACAAAGCTGGTGGATTTTTACAGATAAATGCTGTTGGATTTGTTCTTAACATGTCTGTTTATTGACACCATTCTCAGATTATTTCAAATGATATATTGTTTTATATCAGTCGAAAAAAATCTATTTTTGCTTTCATTCATCAGTGCAGAAAAATACAGGGGTGGCTGAACGACTTAAAGGAGATTTTCCTTCACCGTCTTGCCAACTAAGTGAAACAAAGAAGGTACTAAATCAAATTGAATACGCCTAGCTGAATAGATACAAGCATGAAGATTTAACAATGATAGAATTTCTCAACAAATAATTGACAATGACTTTCAGGTGTGGAAGTTACCAGAGCACAATGGTTAGAATTGAATTTGCTGAATGTGCTCTGGTTATCCCACAAATAGAGGTGATTCCAAACCATGTTCTTAAAGGTTACAGCTTGAGAGCCCAGGTGTCATGGATAATTCCTACTCAGATATCTATAGCCTTCTCTATCTCACCCCTTTCTCTCTTTCCTAGCTTAACTTCACCTCTGTCTGACAGCAGAGCTGCCATCCTATTGATCCCCCCCATCCTCCAACTCACACCCCCACCCCAGGCCCAGACATAAGGGCAGTCACTAAACCTGCGGGCAAAGAAAAAAAGAGGACACTCCCCACTGAGTGCAATTGGGATTTGAGAAAGTTAAACACTTCTCAAGCACAAAATTCCAGCCTGGGCAGCAGAGAGGGGATTCTGTCCTCAGGCCCGACGCTCACCTGATCAGAAGGTCAGTGCCATCATCATCGTCCTTCTTGCCCACCCTGCGCTCTTGCCGCCTTCCAGTAGCTGTGGAAGGGTTCATCTCTCCCATTTACTTTAAACGCTGCTGTCAACAGTTTTTGCTGCTGTCCTTGACTCGAAAACGAAGCAGGGTTCATATTTCGAGAATGCCACATTGAGGTGGAGAAGGGCAAAAGTGCAAAATGGATGAAGGGGAAAATAGTGGATAGGGTCTTAAGACTGAACAAGGCAGAGGGTGAGAATGAGAGGGCTTACCTTGAGGCTAACACAAAACAATAAATAGAAAGAATAACACAATTTAAGGACCATGACATGGCAATACAAAGTTGTTGTTCATGAAAACCCCTCTCTGGCCATGTGGTTTTTAGAACGTCGGCAGACATGACATTCAAGCGTTTTTGTACATAAATGCACCTCAGCAAAATTAATCTATACAGATATTAAACATGGAAGATAACGTCTTCACCACTAAAGGTCACCAGGAGTGTGAAAAGAGAGACAAGCTCTTTATTTGTATGATAGTGTGAATAGATACAGTCACAGCCCAGTGTCAAAGGACAGGGACAGAACGAAGACAGAGATATTAGGATACATACTGTAAAAGGTCCGTAGAGGCAGACTGTGGGGGTACCATTGACCTTCTGCTAGCATTTACTGTACTGTTTTCACTACAGTAGTTTGTTCTTGTCACTGGTCAGGTTAATATCAATGCTAAACCCACAAATATCGTTATAACTCAAATCTACATTTGCTGAACTGTTCTGACAAAATCGTTCACTTCCATTTAAACCTTTAACCCCCAACAAATCCATCCCTATGACATTCACTGTCTAGAAGAATGGAGTATGGATTCACAGCATGTGACCTGACTGAAATGCTCATGGGACTCCAAAGATGTGTCTACTCCAAACAAAACTGAGTGATCTGTCTGAATCATTGCTTTAACCTGAATACATTCAATATTTAGAAATATTTGCTGCACTTATTTTGAAATCTATAATGATGCCGCACTAAAAACCGAAACGGATATGTTATTGATCACAGGGAGGTTCCTTCCTATACTGCATCAGCACACACAAGGCATGTGAGGAAATACTAAATGAAATAACACAGATCTATAATAGCTTAAATGCTGCTGTCATACCACAGCCAGTGAACTGAATACCTCTTCATAAGCATAATCAGTTTGTGTAGGGACCTAACCAAGTGGAGGAGAGCTTCTAGAGGAATAGGTCAGTTCAATAGTTCATAGTTCCTTTTCTTGTATAATGCACTGTCTTGTACCATTAGGTGGCTACTGTGTCCTACCCTGTGCATTTCTGTATTTTGTCCTGTGGAATATGTGCTTTGTACCTTTATGTGGCTATCGTCTTCTCATGCTATGTCTTTGTATGCATTTAGCACTTTCACTGGATTGGAGAATTGTTCTGTCTGACCTGTGGAAAAAATACTGCATTTTCACCCCAAATGTAAATAATGGTGCCAACCCAATAAAAGTTTTTCTTGTGCTAAATGCATACAAAGATGTGGCATGACAAGACAACAGCCAACTAATGGTACAGGGCACACATTACACAGCACAAGATACACAGGAAACAGGGCCGGACAGGACACAGTAGCCACCTCATGCTGCAAGACCTCCATTATAGAGCATAAGACACTAAGGTAGACAGGACAAGGCACTGCGCAAGGACAGGACACAAATGGATTTAACCCTGGTGGACAAGTCAGTGATAAAAGCCTATCCAAATGTATTTTCCTCCTGTTCCTGGTCTTAGTGATTGTTCATAATACAACTGTCAAAGACTCGTGAACTTGCAGGTCAACAGCAGGCTCCATGGATACACACTAATGGACTACAGGTGGTGGGTTGGCCACCACAAACGCCCATAAACCTTCAATTGAAAGGGTTTCCATTAGACTTTATCTTTTTTGTTTTCAATTCATCTTTACTACTACACCGTAGCTGTTGGCCATGTTAGGCCAATGGAACTATGGCCTTTATCTACTCAGACCTGTGGGTCTCATATAACAAAACCTGCAAGAGGGAAGGAGGGGTTTGTGAGGCTGGATCACCACTACAAAAAGAGCCATGTTTACAAGAACAAGACAAGCACATTACGTTCAAACAATGCAGCACTGCCTCCAGTCCTCTGCTCTCTTTCACTCACTACATCCCACCCCCTCGGGGTTAGTAGACCTTCCTTCATGTTCAAAGATTATCAGTTAATCCAAAATGTGCAGGAGCATGAGACGACGGGAAAGGGACCAGTATACAAGGGGGAGTGAGGGATGCGGGGCTTTATTTGTTTGTTGGCTTTCATATTAATCCATTGGAACACAGTGCATTTTCCCCCTCTTTTCTGGGCATGTGTAAATGTTTTAGAGCTATTAAATGGGAGATGAAATTTTCAATGGATAGCATGTAAAAGTATTAATTGTAAAGACCATTATTTGGTGTCCATGAGGCTGAATCAGCTTAGCCACTCCATTCCCCATTTGCATACAAAATGCTTTATTTTGGCAATCAATGAAAGTGCTCCACTGTATGTGTGGCTTATCACATGCTTGCAGGAAATGGATTCCTTAGCCATCTCGTTAAATTCTGTTGATGCAGAACAATTTGAAACATGGCACAGGCGGCAATGACATTTAAAGATGCCTCGGCTTAATTATATTTTGCAAACATTTGGGCTGTTTGTCCTTAGGGATAAAGTGCATCCACTACAAAGTTAACTTGCTAATAATTCAAAAAGAATCTCTTTTTGTGGAGCACCAATCATTATCTCCTATTAGTGCTGGTTAAGGGCATTCAAGGTGCCTCAAACACGCAAGGGAGAAACACTGCTATTTATCTACCACATGCTTAAAATGGAGTGCACAGACGGAGCACAATGAACTGTTTCTAAATTTCACCTGCAAAATGCAACCACCTTGGAAACTTTTGAACCTATTAAGTCAGAGAGTAGAGATGGTAAAATACACCCAAATAAATACATATATATACACAGTATATAATGAAAGAAGGAACAAAAACATTTGCAAATAAAAACAAAGAAAATGTCAAAATCCCACCACACCGTCTTTTTATTATGACATTAAGTGAGTAAACACAAAAAACAAATCAATGTATATGGTTTTGGTTTAAATCCTGATATTACTGTACTGATATTTTTTGTTAGAAAAAAAAAAATCACAGCTTGTTGCTTTCCACAATGTATTGGTGTTTAAGGAGTTGTCAACTTCTTTGACAAGCCATTTTTTCTGCATGTAGCTCTAGTGCAAGCACAGAAGTCGAAGCTATTAAAATGACACATCACACATTTGTCTATTTTTCTGAATGTGACTACTACATCTTAACAAAGCTGAGAATTGTACTGCAGCACTCTAAGCAAAAATCTCCAAGAAAATATTCTTCACACTAGCAGATCAACCCAAAACTCCCAAATGACTATTTCTACTTGGTACATCAAATCCTTCAAATTGTAGCCAACACTTATTCGCTCATTACTCTGAAGAATGCCAGCTAATTCGTTCATGAAACATCATTGAGAATGCAGTGCATTTGATTTACTGGCTGCTCCAGTAAAGTACATGCCATCAACAGCTTCTTTACAACAAAACATTGTTGTAAGGGAGAAACTGTTTCAAGAATAACATAGAATTGAGAAACTGTATTGAGATGGCTCAGGTGGCCATGGTATAGACCCCTTTCCCTTTCCACCTGGCATTAACATGTATCTCAGTGTTTCGCTTGTATTTGGAGAGAGCTCAACCACGGAAAAATCCAGGTGTCAGTGTACCTAAGATGCATGGAAGGTCCAACTGCCCAAACCACCTCTGGGGGTGGTGAGAGACACACGAGACCATCAAAATCATCACCAGATGCTGCAAGTACTTTATTTATCCCAAAGGGAAATTCAGTTGTCCAACAATAACCACTATACCATCATCATCTTAAGCACCACTACCCCTGTTATGGCCAACATCAGCATTACGTCCACGGCATAAGTTTAAGATGCTAACAGCCTGCAATCAGAATGTACAGACTGTGAGAGTGCCGCTGGTTAACCGGTTCAGGCATGTTTAGACTGCACATTCTGTCTTTACGTTCCTGAGGAACAACACAGCACTCCAATCACTCAAACTTGTATTACTTCTCTTCTGTATTACTGTTTTTGGTGAGGTAGCACAAATTCAAATCTCGTCCCATGGTGATGGTGACTGTCCTTCTGATGCTAATAAATAAAAGTGTGCCGACTGGCAACCAGAGCAGTAAAAGCCACTCAAGGTCTGGCCTATATTGTAAAGCTTGTTTCGACTCCATTAATCCACCTCATTCACTTTTCACCACTGTCTTTCTATGAATATAAAGGCTTCGGATTTGTAACAGTGTGTCCTTCATGACACTCAAAGCCAGGTGCATCCCCATCAATATCAAATAAAAAAATTAAAGCGAAATATATAGGAGTGCATTGATTTAATATACCCCCATCACAGAAAAAGCCCTTGCTCCTACACTCGACATGCAATTTGGAAATAAATTGACTGATTTAGACAGAGGCACAGAGAGAGGTGGAAAAACCTTGATGCAAACCTAGTCCACTACCATTGCGTAAGGTGACATTGTGCAACAAATCACTTGCATGAATAGAGAAAGAAAATGATTTCTATTTCTAAAAAGTAATTTTGTTTGGAGAAGGTGCGTTGATTGCCATGTATGTGAATCTATTCCTCACTCATAGAAAAGCAAGAACATTTCATAAAAGTCAATGTTATATTTTTCTGTTAGCATAATAATAAGAAAGCTCAGACTTTCATCCCGAGAATAACAGAAACTAATTTTTTCCAAGTACATAATAGAAGGCCAACTGCAACAGCCTTTCTCTCTAGTGCTTTGTATACGACTGTGCAGGAGCAGAAATTGCTTGACTTTCGCAGCAGCAGAGTCCATTGTATTTTAATTGAGCCTAATGAAGAATAATTAAGTAATTAAAGACTTGATAAGAGAGAGGCACAGTAAACAGATAAAGGACAAGTGCTGGTATTAACAATATGCTACTCTGCAGAGTGAATTGGACATGCTCTCCCACATACCTCCAGTGTGGCATCACTGCAAGTAGGCAAAGCACCAAAGGCACTGTCCAAAATGGGCCGACAGCCCTTTGTATTTCATTCCTTTTAACGTTTTTTCCATGTGTCTGTGAATATACATGTGGTCAGATTCAAAATGTAATACTTCCCAGCTGGATTTCGGAAATGGGAGTGCGCTGTGATATTTTCACCACTCTGACATTAGCAGGTTTTATTTTTTGAGTAATTGCAGGGCTTGATGTGTACTTAGGGGTTTCCATGAGAACGATGAAAGTCTTATTTTAACAATGTTCAATTATGGGGAAATATGGAAATACATTTTGAACCAGTCCACAGTTGAGCTGACTGGAATAATAGGAATAGGAAAACAGAAACAGGGAGGAAGGGTGGCAGTGGTAGTTTTAAACCCGATTGTCCTTAAAATACCAATCCATTAGGAAAAAGAATCCCTACAACTGAAATCCCTAATACCCTCAATGTCTAAAATTCTGCAGCATGTCCATATTACTTTGAAGTAGTTCATGGTGCCAAAATTTCACAAACAGTGGTATCTGCTTTATTCAACATAGAACAGCCATAATCTCTGTTGGCATCATATGCTGGTTGGCAATGATAATCTATAATCCATTCATCCAGAGAGGGTACACAAACACATATTTGTTTCCAAGGATTAAAAGCTTATAGGGGGTGTATGGCATAGCCAATAATTTTCATCCATGCCAGCTATTAAAGAACTTTCAGATAGAGTACTGTGGATGCAGAGGTTTTTAAGTCACAAGGCACTATGTCAAGTATTTCAACACAAAAGATCCAGACTTACATTTTCCCATTTAGGATCAAATCAACTGTTAATATTCTGCATTTTATAATCGTTTTCACATTCAGACGATTTTGATAAGTGATAGGCATTTTTTAAATAATCCCTCCATATCTCTGCCTGCTAGCCTGCCTTGTGGTCAGCAGACAACCCTGTCACATGAAAGTCACCAGTTCAAAGTGAAATCATTGTTCACTGAGATGAAACACTACAATACTGCATAAATATGAAAAGAAGAATATCCTTTTTTAAACCAAACTATAATGTCAACATGGACTGTGTAACAAACTTCAATACAATTCACTGTCCTGTCTGTGTACTGTGTTTGAACAGTTCACTATTCTATTGTTTTAACAATCCAGTTACAGTAAGTTGCTGTTTTCATGCACATCAGTTTACTAGAAATAACAATAAAAAAAGGTTTAACTGGCTTCTGTAGTAACCTGAGATCTGAGAGACTGGGAGATTCATTCATGTAACGCTACAACATCAAAAAAATTGGCAAAGGCAGACCAGCGTTTGGTAAGTTTTCATGCATCCCCTGCCAGTTGACCTGCATCACATTATTCATGGTGTCAATGGTGTGTGCGTGTCTCTTTGCTTTTGGTAGGCAGATAAGACATCGCTGCGTTGACAGCCTATGTATTCAACGTAGATGTAGTTTGGCCAATAAGTGAATTGATGCCTGATTTTATATATTTTAGTCCAATAGTAGCCTACACAATTCATGAGGCCAATAATCTGTTAATAAGGCTCTACTACAACAAATACTTTTCGGTAGTTATCAGTGGCACACCGCGCAATCAACATCAACGTTTTCCTACTTTTCTACTGTAATTGGGAAATGTGCACATTTACCAGTAAATGATACATTTACCAAGTTCCCACATTTAACGTAACATATATTATCAAATACCAGTTACTATAGACAAAGCCTTACAAAACATGCCATAGATCTCATATTAGTCAACTTTGTAGGTTCTGCTTCATGACAGGGGTTGAACCAAGCAGACCACAGATAAGCTCAGTGCTTGCATCTTGATTGGTAGACAGGTCATATAGCACATGTGTTTCATCCATGTCTCCACACTCAAACAGTGAATGGGCATGTCTTGACATTTTTCACATAGCTGAAATCCCTCTGATGTTTATAAGTATTACTTGACTATAAGATTTTCTTTGTGCAGGAGGGGCCTTGCCCATGTGATGCACTAGAGGTTGCTATTGAGCAGGTCCTGGTATGGTCTGGTATTGTCCACTTCACCTTTTTCTACACTTCTACCATTAGAGTGCTCCTTTCAGGCTATAATATCACCTCTTCCTCCGTAGCAGTTAACAAAATCTTTTAGTGCCTTTAGTGTGTTCCTTTCCGTACAACAGCACTAACATCAACAGCGCAACGGAAATGACAGCGCAAAAAAAACCATTAACATTATTTAAAATTATAGCACTATAGCATATATCTGATGTCCATTAGCTAGCTTTATATCGAAGGAAAACACATGATTTTGATTATTAATGGACAACTAGATCATGCATGATCAATGTTTTGTATACTTTTTACTGGCAGGAAGTGCACAAATAACACTCTCCCCTCCCTTAGCAACTATTGTCCAAGTTCCCTTGAATATGGCATTTAGCAGCCAAAGCAGCTGCTCAATGACCAAAAGTAACAGACTAGAATTGACAGTTAAGTGTGCAAACGTGTCTGGGAAACTATATGAATATGAAACAAGGAGTTGCAAATAGAGAGTACGTGTGCTCAGAAATCCCTCCTCAGATGAAGCTAAAATTTTAACGGAATAAAATGAACTTTTGAGACATGTCTGAATATGATTTACATTATAGTTAGTATACAGTAATGTGTTATGAAAAAAACGACTTATGCTACTTTCTCTCATTTTAGGATTGATTTAATCATGGGCATAAAAATATAGGACACAGGGAAGAATTAGAATAGTACTCTTGTAAAACCCCTAAGAAAATTCATAGCAAACTTTAATGTGTAATATCGTCCTGAGTATTTCTTTGTTCCACTATTACTCTCTTTTGTTCAATGACATTCCTAATGATCTATTAAAAAGAGGCTACTGCATTAATGAATGCAGACTCGTTCCCTGACCTAAGATGAGCCCTCCACACTGATGGTGTTTGCAAAAATAATACTGATCTTTAATCACTTTCATCTTGCAAATTGCAAACAAGACCACACTGAACTCACCAGTGAAGCTCACCAGTGGTAATTTTCCAATAATTCAGACAACAAAGATGAGCATTTCAGGCCATGATCATAATGGTAAGTGGTGATTATTCATTTGTTTTGGTATTGCTTGGAGTGTTGCAAAGATGGTATTTTTGTATGGTCTTGTTATTTAGCAAGCTGACACTTTTCACTTCCTTGAAATGGGATACTTTGACAATTTGAATTTTTGTTGATTGAAAATGTTGTAACATTTGCTCCTCAGTTTCCATAAATTGGCTAACTAGATGTCAGCATCTATTATTGAACCAGAGGGGCACAGCTAGCTGCATGCTGCAAGACAAAAGATCTGTAACTGTTACGTGACATTACAGCATGAACAGAACACATTAAGACACTTGGACACTTGGAAAAAGGCATGGTGAAAAGGCTAAAATGAATATGGTCTATATACTAAGATATGGCAGAAAGAATGGCTTAACTATCTTAAGAATTGGTCAAACTAGTCTACACCTCAATTCAAACCAAACATTTGATGAAATGGCAAGCAGCAGGCCAAAGATCTCCACACAAATGGCCATTACAGTCTAACTGGATAAATATGTCAAAGTTGTTTTTCTCAAAGACTGCTCATCACAAAATTATGAATGATCTGAACATTTTCAGGTTTTTGCAAAATTGGCCGCAATCACAGAGCTACTCCTCAAGTGCAAGATGGCCCCTTCAAGAGGGTACAGCGTCACAATGAGAGTCAAAAGTGCAGAGAATGGTTAAAGCGAGGGAAGCCAAATTCATAAATTTCTCATATGACCAACTCTGACAATGAAAACCGAAAAGAGTATTGTTGAAGGAATGGAAACATAACTGGGCAAGTAATTTCTGACATTCTGCCTTCTCCTCTGTACTTGACTCTCTCCTGCCTGTCCCTCTGCCTACCTGTGTGAGCTAGCCAAGGGGGACATTGCCTAATTGGGACCCTGGGACAGTGGATGTAGTTCATGCACTATTCTCAATCTTACAATTATTAATGTTATAAATGTGCAGACCCACAGAGAATGAAACTGAATAGTAAGTAATTCTATCAATAGAGCAGCAACTTTAACCTCATTCCAAATATGCTGAAATTGTATTTTAAACCAAGACATTACTGTTCATTACTGTTCAAAATGTGATTTAAACTAACAAATGCAAACTTTTTTTTTTTCCCTTTCTTGTTCTAACTGGTTTAAAAAAATACTTTGATTTCCTGCCTTGATTCTCATTGGTCCTGACTTTACCAACCTAAACAAGAATCTAGGGAAAAGAACCAAAATTATTTTAATATTGGTTCATTCCAAGGAATGGCAGACATTTATTTTTACTTGGTTCAAATGTACCGGCCTATATAGTATAGTTTTGAACCAGGAATCAAATATGTTTTCTATATCATTCAATGTTCTTTACAATGCTTACGGTATTATCACATTCAATATTTTATTACTTTTTGTGTTTCATGATGTTTTATGTACATACATATTTAAAGCTGCATTCTAACTTTTGAAGTTTGGCAGCACCTGTGGCCATGAGTGGTAACTGTTCAGTGGTTTTTGCCTCCAATTCCCGTGAATCCTTCCCTGTCACTTTAGTGACGTGGCCAATCTACAGAAACGAAGGAAAATGTCTTCATTGTTTCACTTGTGTAGCACACATTTATGGCAGTATAATGATACTATGGCCACAAATACGTCAAAATAGCTAGCTTTCTAAAATAAATGTTAGGGTCTTAGCGGCAAGTGGGCTCGCTCTCATGAATTCACTGTGTTCATGCTCATCTCATGCATCCACCCACCAACCTGCTAGGTTAAAGTTAAATCTGAATCTGCCCCACTCAACTGACCAATCAGTGGATGCTATCCTTGCTGGACCAATTAAACGGGAGTTTGATTTCTCAGCATGGAGGAGTATTTATCCTAGGTGTGTGATTTCCCAGAACTGAAAACTAGTGTAGCAGCTATGTCTAAAATTATAGAATTTTTTTTTTTTAAATGGATGATATCTAACAGACCATGTTTTATCTGTTAAATAAGTGGGGTGGGATGGCATGATGCTTAATTTGTTTCTTTATTGAAACAAGTGAATGTTAACACAATAGAAATGCATTTTTGAGGACAAGCATCAACTGGACGCTGCTGGCTGTTTCTATGGTAACCATGCATGTTGTCTGTTCACATGGGAAGAGGTGAGTGTAGGGGAGAGGATGAATGGGACCACATGTAGTACCACGCTTTCCATGTGAAACGCCCCTTACTCTTTGAAAGGCATTTCTAATGTTAGCTAGCTGGCTACCCTAGGCTAATAGGCTAACAGTAGCTGTGTTAACATACTTGGTAATTTATTTACTTTTTGTGTAACAGCATTTCAGTAATGTTTGTTGTTTTTCTCTGAAATGTTTCTATTGATTTTATTAAAAAGACACTTGCAATGATACAAACAATAGAATATTGCTTTTTACAAAACAATCTGTAAAAATGTATCCATTGCTTCCTCTGCTTTGCACATGCTGGTACATCTGACAGACCCCACTCCAAATTGAGCTTCATCTCCTTGTTATAATCAGGATACATTCTTAGACAAAGATGAGAAAATAAAACAGTTAGACTTTGCATCATTTCATTTTAGCTAAAAGATCAAAATCACATGATACTCCTTAAAACACACATTCTACAGTTAGTTCCACATGCTAAAAGCTCATATGGACTAAAATGCGAGCACCAACAAAGCCCTTAACATAACACTTATTTCATTATGTTATGAGGTGTAGGGCCTAAATGCTAACTAGCTCCTCAACCAGATGCTAGGCTAACATTAACAAAGATGATGGTGCCACTACATGTAGATGTTTTCTGCATGCTATATTTTCACTCTCTCCCTCTCTCTGCAGAGATGCTGAACACATTCAGAAATTAACACAGCAGTGGCTCCTGCGGCTAGGCTAACAACTTATCCCTATGGTAACAGAACTGACATAACTATAGCCAGTAGTCACACTGCTAATAATGATTGACAGCACGGCACAGGCTCACCAAAACTAGCTGTTGAAGATTGGAAAAATGTTGCCTGGTCTGATGAATCTCGATTTCTGCTGCGACATGCAGATGGTAGGGTCAGAATTTGGTGTAAACATGAATCCATCCTGCCTTGTGTCAACGGTTCAGACTGGTGGTGTAATGGTTAGGGGAATGTTTTCTTGGCACACATTAGGCCCCTTAATATCAATTGAGCATCGTTTAAATGCCACAGCCTACCTGAGTATTGTTGCTGACCAAGTGCATCCCTTTATGGCCACAGTCTACCCATCTTCTACTGGCTACTTCCAGCAGGATAACACGCCATGTCACAAAGCACACGTCATCTCAAGCTGGTTCCACGGACATGACTTTAGTGTACTCCAGTGGCCTCCACAGTCACCAGATCTCAATCCAGTAGAGCACCTTTGGGATGTGGTGGAACGGGAGATTCACAGCATGAATCTGCTGCAGATTTGTCTGCTGCACACTGCATGATACCAACATAGACTACAATCTCTAAGGAATGTTTGCAGCATCTTGTTGATTCCCATCCACAAAGAATTCAGGCTGTTCTAGGGCAAAGGGGGGTCCTACCCAGTACTAGAAAGGTGTACCTAATAAAGTGGCCACTGAGTGTATATTTACATAAGAGAATACTACACCAAACTACACTACACCAAATCAAAGTCCTTGATTCAAAATTTCCTTGCTCAATCAAAGGCAATTTTGTTGGGTTTTCTTTGCTCGTCGTTATTTTCACTAACCACTCATTGTTGGGGGAGGCCGAGTTGGTTGAGCCTGGACAGTTATAAGGGGTGGGAGGGGCTCCAGCTATAGGGGAGGAGCTTTTTTACAGGATCCCTCCAGCATATCATTTGACCTACTGAGACAATTGCAGGCTAGATTAAAGTGAAAATCTTACATAGACTTTCTAATCAGAAAAGTATGAAGGACAAGCTAAGGCTTTACATTGAAGGACAAGTGAAAATCCCATTCCTATACAACTCACATTTTCTCATTAATCTTGTCTAATTATCTCATCTAATTAGCAACATTCAATAAGTCTTCTTCATTTTTCTCTAAAATGCGAGATACATCATTTTTTAGATTTGATCTTACTCTTCCATAAAATGTGAATAAAAGCCTTCTTGGGTCTGGAAGTCCAGTTTGCCTGGCAGTGTCACATTTTTTATTTGCAATTTTATTGAAAATCCCAACACATTCATCTCCTTAGTCTTCCAAAAACCTGGACTCTTGATGTGTGCTTTCTGTGAAAGATACATGTGGGAGTTATCACTCCTGCTCCAGTCTGTGCTAACAAGTCCCTTAGCTCCCACCTACCTGACCTTTGTGCATGTTGGTTTGAGCCAAGTACCAAGATGGATTGTTGCATCTTCTAAAATGGCATAAAGTAGTAGAGATACTGTTGTTATCACTATTAAATTACTAATGTTGGAAAAATATTTACCTACCATTTCAAACTCAATACGGTCAAGTCATAAGCCTACACAAGCTTGCTTTTACCTCATTTCTGACTTCCCTTAGGTGAAAGAGATGTAGTAGAAGGCTCCTATACAAATATCACAACAAAACTATAGGAATATCATAGTGATACCATAGGAGATTAAAAAATAACAATAAAAATAATAAAGTAATACCAGTAAAAACTGAGCACCACAGACGCATCACAAGTCCCTATAGGAATATTATAGTGATTTTTCACCTAAATGTGTGTAATAATATTGCAGCAATACGCACAGTGTACCATCTGTAGTGGATTACAGGGCCCAATGAGGCCTTCTGCACGTGGGTTTGGGAAACCTGCAGAATCTTAAAAAAAAAAATACTTGTTTATCCCATTTGTTCTGATCTAAAAATGTTCAACAAGATCTGATGAACGATAAAAAAAACAATATTACCTGACTGGGACTCAAACTGATTTGGTGATCTGTGGCTGTTGGTCTGCGGGACTGTCTTCAACATCCCGTAGCTCCATACTTGAGGCTGCACTGCCATCTGCTGCTGTTTCACATGAAGCACACACCAGTCACTACACTGTGAAAAGGTCATATGCTGCCTTCAATTGTTCCTCGTAAACTCCTAATTCCTAAATACTACTTGTCATGCATTCAAGTGCCTTTGTTTGTAAATAACAAAATGTACCCTGTAAAATATTTTTGGGTGGCTGTTGTTTTGTTTTAAAAATCAAGTGGCACGGAGCTACTTTGTGCTGCGGCATCAAAATGAAAAGGAGTAAATGCACATCATGCATGTAATTCAGTTTTTAATTTATTTGTTAAAAACAAAAATGCACTCCACCCTTTAAGTGTTACATGTTGACAACTCGGGTATAAAACGTTCCAATTTTCCCAGTGCCATGTACCACTGTGTAGGGTCAGTTATGCACACTCAATTTGTAGACAATATTTCCGACAGCATTTGAAGGCAGCAGCAATCTAATCTGGTCTAATCTGGGTAGATCATCCCGGGGGACATAACATTTGCGGATGCTGGCTTTACAGTTTATATAAATAAATGCATGATTGCCGTTTTCTGAGACAAAATGTCTATAACAACTTGCCAGAAGGTTACTCTTATATCATGCTCTGTTCTCTGCGTTTCTCTCTTTCTTCCCAAAATGCTTTTACCCAGAGGGAAAAAGGAGATAGGGCAGCCCGAGGGTAAGGCGGCTTAACAGATCATCATCCATCCATCCCTCATCATCATCCTGCTCCATCGTTGATGTTGTTTTTGTTACTGCTGTTGTTGCCAGCTGTTACTCTGACCATACAGAGTGAGCCAGGCCTAGAGGCCTATCAGAGTACTGTGATAGTTCTATATAATGCTATGGGTACCCATAGGCCTACAGAAAATACTTTAGACTATGTTTAGTATACTGTATGTTTCAAAATATAAAAATATATTTGATGTATTTATACATGTAGATGATATTTATTCAAAATATATTTTAGGTGGTTAAAATATATTTTCAATATACTTTCAGAAATATGTTGGCAACAGGTCACAGGAAGAAAATGTATTTCCACTGGCCAAAGTATATTTCAAATAAATGTTATCTGTGGAAACTCAAACGCAGCCTGAGTTTGAGTTTGACAAAATGATTTGGACCAAAAGCACCAACTGTACTTGAGCAGATTTATTAAGTGATTTTTATTTCTATAAAAGTATAAAGCCAATACTTTAATTATTTATGCCTTCTCTATTTCTTGTTATTAGTGTTTTAAAATACTTGAGTAGTATATTTTTAGACAAAACTTTACCTCCTACAGGGGACAGTGAGATAAAATTGAGCCTTGTGGTTGAACCACTCCCTAGTAGTATCGTTATTATTAAACATTTCACATTATAAAACACAAATGTTAATAAAGTTCATCATACAATTTGAGGGATTGTTAGATGTGTGTGACTGACATTGTCATCCCCATAAAATAAACAGGTTTGGATTTGTTATATAGTTATTTACTTATTCTCCTATTAAAAAAGGTATAGCGTACTTTCCACAACTGAAAAAGGAATGCAGTTTTTATAGATTTTGAAAAATCCTCACACACAGGTGGCTCAACATACCCCAAAATTATGTTGGTAGCTTGAGCCAAAGTACCCAATCTCTGTTTGTCTGCTCCTAATTTTGAAATGCAGTATCCACAGGAAAGATACACAGTTCCACAATGTCCGAAAAATATTAGTGCAAACAGTGGAGCATTTTCATCTCCACAGAAACTCACTCAACTTACCCCACTCTTCCCTAACTGTTGGTATGTAGCCCATGACCACAAAAGACACTCAAAATCTTGGCTCAATAATGACCCAAGGAATCACTCAAAAGGACAATGACAAAATGGGTAATCAGTTCATTTTGGCATAGTTGCAATATTGGAACATATACAAAAGGGAGTTGTTTAAGTTTGTTTCTTTCATCTGAGACTATTTCTAAAATCAAGTAGTTTTTACCCCTTAGTGATCT
The DNA here is from genome assembly GCA_034670405.1 of Hoplostethus atlanticus. Classification (NCBI taxonomy): domain Eukaryota; kingdom Metazoa; phylum Chordata; class Actinopteri; order Trachichthyiformes; family Trachichthyidae; genus Hoplostethus; species Hoplostethus atlanticus. The sequence goes on along the minus strand of JAXDDX010000014.1, from coordinate 5,423,972 downwards.
GGAGAAAGTCATTCATTTTATCTTTTTGCTAAGACTACTGTGACTGCTTCCTGCTTCAGTCAAAAGTCTGTCCCTCATCTCCAACTTGCACAAAATGCAGAAACTCAAATTTGGCTTATATTAGCTACCGGTTAAGTTTCAGAATTGATTTTAAGATTTACTCATCACATTTAAGCCACGCATGGATCCGGTACCAAGCTATATCACAGACTCTTTAACCTGTCTGATGTCATCAGGCAGCTTCCTACTGGCTGTTCCATTTTCCAATACACAGGATTTGATGTTATAATCCTTTGTGTCATAATCCAGGGTGAGCATTCATGCAGACGCCCAATTCAGATGTCAGAAAGAATGATGCACTAACCCACAAATGGTGACTATAGAGGACATCAGGCTACACAGTCATAAATCTACAGGCAATCAGACAGGCAGCAGTATTGACTGGCCACCTATAGTCTAAATAATAATCAACCTTATTTGTACAGCACTTTTCAAAAACATAGTTACAAAGTGCTTAACAGGAAATACTAAAAGTAAAGACTAAAAGGTAAACCAATAAAAACTAAAAAGATTACATTAATGTTTAAAATAAAAACAAATTAAAATTGAAATCTGAGGTAAAATATGCATGTGACAACAATAAAACAAGAAAATGTGAATAAAAAGAAGACACATATTACAAAAAGGCCTTATCATAAAAGTGCGTTTTGAGAAGAGATTTAAAGGATGATTTTCAGGTAGGGCGTTCCAAAGAGTGGGAGCTCAAAAATAAGCTAATGGGACAGCTGACACTGCTGGCTTGAAGACGCCCGCTCAGCAGATCAGAACCCAAATTGTGTCAGTAAACAATTTTCATATCTTTCCAAATTTCATAAGTCTTAGTCATAAAATGGTATCTACTAGCAACCAACATCAGCTAGCACACCACAGAGAGCTAAGTCTAACAAACATCAATATAAATCAATATACCATCAACCATGCTACTACCACACACCCAGAGCAGCCATGCTACTACCAAACACTATGTCAAATAGCATGCTACACACACAGGCTGACAAACCGGCATAAGAACAGGTCAACACCCAGCACACATGCTACTGATAACCAGTCACAGCAACCATGCAAACAATGTCGACTAGCATGCTACCAATAAACAAGAGCTAACAAGCTAACAAACATTTATAGCAGCTAAGAAATCAATGTGCCAGCACATGTACTTCTGAGAAAAAGGCACCAGCATGCTTCAGTCAAGGAAGTGGTTCAGACCCTGTAACACTCAAGAGTACCTACATTAGGTGTTTTGGGCCCCCAGTCAGTGTGATTCCTTTTCTGCCAGATCCACTGACTGGCTCCCATAGCTGCTTCAGACATGTCCTTCACTACCTGCTTTAAGCTCCGCCTTCTAATTCACTTGGTAGTTGTAAAGTGGACTTGGCTACAAAACCTCAGCATCCAAACTCCACAGGGCATAGCCTTCCTTTCCACCCACATTGCTCCACCTCTGCTACAAACTCAGAATACCAAAGCATTTGCTTTTTGTATGCCTCTTCTACTGCGTCTTCTCATGGCACTGAAAACTCAAAATGTAGATTAAAACCAAGAGGAAATCAGTAAAAGTAATCAATGTAATTTTACAATGTACTTAAGTAATAGTATTAGTAGGATGAGAAATTAAGTTGCCATTGGCCAAGGAATGAATTGAGTCACTATAGTTGATTTGATCAGCTTGTTGTCTCTCTCTCCTCTCCCTTGTCACTCGTAGTGGGACCAGGGTTCTACCCTCCGATGATGCATCAGCTAGCATTGCCAGAAGACCGAGAACAGTGGACCAGTGGTTACTCCATGGCACACAGTGTTGAGGCCATGGCTAAAATAAAAGGCGTGGGAAGAGCCAAAAAATACAACTTGATGGGTCAAGTCATCCCCATATATGGCTTTGGAATCCTCCTTTACATCCTCTACATCATCTATAAGGTATCTGCTATGAACTGCATATGAAAACGGGAATGTGAGGTGGCTATAAAGTAAATGAATAATGATAAATATAAAGTACTATATATAGTATATTATATTTTTCTATATATGTATATTTTTATATTTATTATATATATATTGTATAATATACTATAATAATAATGAATATTACATTTTATATATACTATGTAATGTAAATACAATAGGAAAAATATATTTAGGGCAATCCCTGTGGAAATCCAAGAACTGAAGTCATATTTGCTCTTTTTAAGCAGTCTCAGCTTTCTAAGATCATTTACAAAGGACTTTTTATTTAAATGGTTTTGATTATTGTTCTGCTGCATTAAGTTGCCCATAACTATGTTCACAGCTGACATGTAAAGGGAAGACTACAAAACCAGGATACTACTCTACACTCCCTAAAGAGAATATGGAGACTAAGATTGGTAAATACATTTGGTAATCAGAGAAACTGTGACATTCTGTATTTCACATAACATTTGTTTCTTAGACATTATGTTGTAATGGTTACACACTTAAGCGTTTGCAACTAATGCTCCTATGGTTCCCAGTACCCTAGAACTATTCACCTGGGCCACATTATGAAAAGATAGTAAATAGTGTAATCAGAGTATAAATCAGTAGGAAATGCATTATTCATCAAACAATTGTTTAAGCATGTATATTAATGTATATTTATTATATTTGTTTATTCGTTGTATTTATTCATGATGGCAGCAGATTTAATGGTAACTATGAGTAAGCAAACAGGTCATTTGTGTTTATTTTCTGATCCATTATTCATTAGTTGTGCCCCTTAAAGTGTAACTTATTCACTGTGATAAGTAATATGCCACTTGGAAACAGTTTCATTAAACAAATTCATCACCTTCATTTATTCATTTATTCATCACCTCTTTTATGTTTATATTTTCAAAAAAACGTACACTGTGTTTCATTGGTTTGATCTTATTTTTCAAGGCCCTTGCAGAATGTATCTGCAGCCCCAGCTTGAGGAAACTCTGTAATAATGTTGATAAAGATCCTATTCTATTCAGAGGGCTTTGTTTCCACTTGTGTAAAACCTGGATTAGTAATCATAAGCAATGTTGTTTCAGTCAAGAAGTGTCTAATATCAATTAATTGCATAGCCTCTAGTTCCATTCACCTAATGGATATCAGAGGTGTAGGGGTGTAATGTGATCGTGATAAGAAGTTAGTCCCTATTATCTGTAATGTAAACATCAATCAGAGATAACACGGAGGCATGCTAGCAAATATTGCGCTTGAAGTAAAACATAAATCTCTTAGCTGTGAAAGTGTCAGGCAATTGCCTTCCAGGATTTTTGACCTATCTGCACCATTTTGGGCTCATACTGTTCCTCTTCATAGTTCGGTCCCTTTTAGTTTTAGTTTTCTGTAGTCCACAGAATCCAATGTTATTTCAAGTGCAATGGACTTGTCAATCACATTTGTGCCTCTGGGAAATTACACTGCAAATGTATGACATCATGAAGACCTAACTTGGTAAAACCAGTTAAGCATGCATATTAGGTTGGGCTGGCCATTGGGGATGAGAATTTGAAGATGGTATTATGCAGGCTTTTATTGGAGTGGGCTCCATTCAGTATTGAGGAAACCCTTGACTTTGCTGAAACACACATACACACACAAATATACATACAAATATATCATATCAGCTGCTAAGAGACTCTGCCATTATGTAAAATAAGCAAACTCTATCTCATGTGTGTATTTGTTTTCTTTGAAAATCTCTCAGTAACTGATTACGAGCTTTCAAGGCTTCAGAAAAAGCTGCTTGAGACGGAGAAGGCGATGGAGAGGATTGTCTCTGGAAAGGGCCATGGTCATGGCAGGTAAATGGCTCATTTTTCTTTTTACATGGCACTTTTCACTGCCCACAGGAGAGGAGAACCAGAGAAATTACTTCATCTTGGGATAAATCAGGATAGACTTGGCATGAAAATGAAAGGGATGAAAATGAAAGGGCAAATTATTCAGAGGTGGAAGGACCACTAAAATATTTTACTCAAGTACTAGTGCTGCTACTTCAGTTAAATTTTTACTTAAGTCAGAATAAGTGTGTCTAGATAATGACTTCTGTAACACTGGAAAACTAGCTTAGTGCTAGTTACATACTGTGAGCAGCTGTGAGCATCTTGGCAATTAATACCGCTCTATTGAGGAAAGAGGAAACAAAGACAACATGGTTACCATATATAATAATATAAGTGCTTACCTCATCTGATACAGACCAAATGTGCTTACAATCCCCAAAATATACAAAATTCAAAACACGTTCACACTATCTAAAATACAACTACTGCTTATACATGTGTTTCCATGTTTTTACACTGAAGGTGAAATCATCATACTTCTACTCTTACTCTTAACCAGTTTGACGCAGTTTAGGAACAGGAACACAAGTAGCCAATCCCAAGGACTGTCTCTACATAACACTACCCATGATTCCATGCAAACATGAAGTACATGGAATATAACTCCTCTTTATACTTATCATCAAATCTTGCTAATAAAACTGCAAACTTTAATTATTGAAAGACACTGTATAACATATTGTTATAGTTAAACATTACCATCTTAAGATAGCATGAAAGTGATTCCTCTACAGAAAGAGAGGTATATAGAACTTGTACATCTTCTCTTTCCATGTCATTATGGGTTGCTATCTCATATATAGTAGTCAACCTCCACGTCATTAATCTGCTCCATCTACAAGCCAATAGGGGCTACTACTACAAATTTAAGAATATGAGAAATATACTGCTGCCAAGCAGGAAGTGTTTTCAAGTACAAATGATCAGGGACATAGTTACCTTCAAAATCAGATAAATAGACACAAAATACAAATTGAATTGGAAAACAAAATGAATAACATCTCCAATTGTCATCTCTTTTACCTTTTATTGTGATAAGTTTAGTGTTTTACAATAGCATAGATTATGTCTGCTCAACTAATGGGTTTTCATGGGGATTTCCAAAGTTCGACATAAAACAGATAAAATGTTTGCTTACTATATGTAGTAGAAGTTTGCTAAAATTAACTCCTCAGGATTGGACGCGTGGCATAATATTGTCTGAGATACAAATTCATATTCCAAATGAATTAAATACACATACACATATTCCAAAATGACATTCATAGTCTAGTTTGCAGCTGAAAGGCTTAGTATGTATTTTGGCATGGCAGCATATTTTGTTCATTATGTTCATTCTGTAGACTGGTCAGTTCAGATGACTGAGGTTTGGATTACTGAGGTTACACTGAGTGAGGGCATGAAGAAATCAAGGCCAAAGGGAAAGTAAACATTTCAGCTATATGTGGCTAATCTCTATAGCAAGGATTGGATCACTTATTGGGTGTAATGAGTGGATGTAATTGAGGAGGACAAGTTTACTAAACAGCCAAGAATCTGTTGTAGCGCTGTCTTCATGCTTGACTCGTTCCTATATCTGTGCTACTTCCTAGTGGCAGAAGCAAGAAGAGTAAAACTGCAGTATCAAAGCAAGAGGAGAAATTACTTAGGCAGCTGAGACAGATCACTCGAGTGATGCAAGAGGGCCGGGTGGAGGGAGCCTCTCCGGAGATGGAGGCTGAGCAGGTACCCTACGCGGCAGACTGGGAAGGTAAATGCTAAAGTCTCCATCTTCAAGCTTCACATAGAAACACAATTGTTTTGTGAATGTACAGTAGATACACCTCGTACATTTTGTCTCCAGAGTGAACTCCAATAAGCTTGTCCTTATTAGGATGTTGTTTTATGCCAGAGAACATCAACTGGTATGTATGTCAGATGATGTCCGTTTTTGTGCATCCATTCAGGCTACCCTGAGGAGACCTACCCAGAGTATGATGAGCCCTTTGGCAGTCATGACTACGACACCATTGTCCTGAAGAAGACCAAATCTGAGCTGCCCACTGCTGAGGCCCTGGCAGAGAGGATGGAGCAAGAGGAGGAAGAGGAGGTGGAAAGGAAATTGGACGTTGTGCGAGAAGAAGATAAAGATGAAGAGGAGGAGGAGGAGGAGGAGGAGGAGGAGGAGGAAGAGGATGCGGAAGAAGAAGAAGAAGAAGAAGAGGAAGAAGAGGAAGAAGAGGAAGAAGAAGAAGAGGAGCAAGCAGAGAAAAGGCAGTTACTCATTCCTCATCCATCCCTGCCTGCTAAAGAAGAGAGGAGGAGGATTGGTTTGGAAGTGAGCAAAGAGCTACAGTGTCAAAATGGAGGGAAAAAGCAAATCAGCTTCAGTGACCACAAAGACATATTCCATTACCTTAAAGAGGATGCTTATGAGGAGGAGGGGGAAGAGGAGGAAGATGAGGAAGGGGAGGAAGCAGTTGATGATGATGAGAAGGAGGAGGAGGAGGAGGAGGAGGAGGAGGTGGAGGAGGAAGAGGGGGCAGTGGTGGAAGACGAGGAAGTTGATGAAGAGGATCCAGTGATGGAAGCAGAGAGCCTGGCATTCAACTGTGAGGTTTGTTTCAACCCAGAGGAAGAAGCAGAGGAGGAAGAGGAAGAATCTTTGTTAATGTCAGTGCCTGTGGAAGGTGACGGTCTTATCCAATCAGACATGGCAAAAGAGTCCGGGATGAGTGGGTTGAGGATGCGGAACAGGAGACAGACATAAAGGACTTTGAATTCATCTAAAATTAGTTTTCCAGATACAATGAACTTATTATGGTCCCCATATTGTACTATGTATGCTACTGAGCCCTCATATCTGTAACACACAGAATTTTGAATTGAATGGATGTGTAATGCTGTTCATGTCTATTACTTTTATAGAAGTCTCCTTTTAAAAGGTGTGAACCTTTTATATGATAAAGGCCTCCAATGACGCTTACAAGGTATATTTTGACATTTGGAACATCCAGTTTTACGGATGTACATTCAATGGCACAAGTTTTGTTTTATTTCAGATCAATCAGAAAAGTGAAGATGATGTAAAAGGACTTGATGACAGCTATTTATAGTGCCTGATTATTTAGTTAAAGGACTGATTTTGTGGACCCACAAAATGTTTGTTTTATTTATTATACCCAAATTACTTTTAAAAGTGTTATTAGTAGTTTGTCTGTTGTCTTGAATCTTTGCCACAAATAAAGCAAATGTGTCAAGTATCAAGATGAGTCTACCTGACACTGCAATGCTATATCTGGCTCCATCTGGTGGACATAATAAATGAATACAATATATCCCACTACTGCCACATTATAGTCGTGGTACAAGTATCACATGGGGTCGTTAGATCATCAATAGTTCCCTTTTTGGCAGGTTCCAGAGATGGAACCAGGGAAGCCCAAACATTACACTTGTCATGTGTCAGACCAGGGCTCCGTTGATTGTAGTGTTAAACCCCTGATGTAATGTGTCATTTACATGTGAATTTAATTAATCACTTCATTTTTTATTTTTTATATACGTATATATATTAATAAACCAAAGATAATTAATCACTGATCGAGTGTAGTCTAGTCTCCACCAATATGAGGTTCCATGCAGAAATAATTTCCTGTACACTTAAAAACTCCAAATTGACACTGAAACCAGTTAATATTTAAATTATGGTCAGATAATTGGTACAGATAAAGAAAAGATTCACTTACTTGAAGGCTTTATTCCAGCATGTGAGTACACTGTGTTGAGGGCATTGCTCTTGTTCTGTACAGTACAATCAGTATTCAATGTTTCGTATGTTGATATTTTTCATATTTTTCAAATTTTGTTAACCCAACTTTTTTTAACCCAACAAACTACTTGAAGGCTATGTGCCATGACTGTAAGGCTGTTCTGTTCATTCATAGTATAAAAGTGTTCAGAGTCCAGTAAATGGATTTCTGTCTGATTTCTGTCTGTTTTTGCCATGGTATAAAATTAAGTATTGATAATCGTAGAATTGCATTGGTATTGGTATCGACTACCAAAATTCTAGTATCGTGACATCCCTAATCTGTACTAGCACATCCTTACCTCTAGTAGTTTATGGTTGAGTTTCATGCCTGAGCTTCTCTATCGCATGCTTTAACCAGTCAAATTCCACTATATGCATCATACTGCGTCGCCGTCAGAGTTGCATTCTAGCTGCTGTGCTGTGGTATTTTTTGCAGTGAATACAAGGCATATTTTGACTCACTGAAGTTTTATTTATTCCATGATCAGAGGACTGTGCGTATACCAACACCTTAAATTGTACACAACTTACATTACAATGAAAGCACTAAAAACACATATGAAGTGAAAGAGTTCCTGGACACATGTATGAAAAGCAGACTTTTCTGCAAGAGTATCAACAATTTGCTTGGAAATTTAAAATAGTTAGAACATAATGAAGTACAAGAGTAGCACATTTGTTTAAAGATTTCCTCAGAGTCCACAGTAACAATGAGCATCGGAGATTGTTCTTTGCCTTCATTTAACAAATTCTTATATTGAATGGTCATAACATACAAAATACATATATGAGAAAGGATTTTTCCCCATAAGAAACAAGAGGAATAATATTTTGAGTAAAAATATGAACAACAATAAACCTCAACCACATTATATAGAAACATACTTCCGATCAGATGAAGAATATACTCCAGATCAGTGGAATATGAAATCAAATCAAAGCTGTAATGAGTGGTTAGTATGCTAGTGTGTAAGCTGTGGCAGATGCACAATATTACTATGTGTGCTATGAGGGCAATACAGATTTTCAGGGTAGGCTTGATTTTGATCACATACGTGATGTGGACACATCAAAATATATGGGCACAACTTCAAGTCTGAGTGCCTTGGACATTGTATTTGCTGCCGGTTACACTGTAAATAACCATTCACCTACGACTGGATAGTGTAATGTGTAGTAAGTGTAATTTAACCCTCTGGAGCTTCAGTCAAACCAACCAGTGAAACCAAGAGAATTCAATGACTTCTCTGCACTTCAAAGAAACAACCGTTGTACTGTCAGCAGGTTTACTATCCAGCATGTTTTCATACTGATTAGTTTTCAGATCAGCATCATGTCTTCCAGATTTTGGCGTTGGCTGACTGTTGAGTCAGAACCAGCCGGTCAGTTTTCAAAGATGACGGTGAAGGTGAATGAATTCTTCAGGGCCGGAGAGTGTGGACACAGATGGAGAATTGGATTTCCAAGCAGGGATTGATCTGCTTGAGGAAAGGTGATTCACTCAACCTGTATACAGCATTATGAAATCAAAATATTTATGCCATATTGTGCAAATATTTTTTCAAGACGTTGAAGGTTTTGTGTGTAATATGGTGAGGTTTGTTTGCATGCATGTAGGGATGTTGGTACTTTGCACTCAGTTTCACTCAGGTGTGAAGTTAGCAGACACGGTGAAGTGACACTGTATAAAAAGCTAGTTTCATTAGCAATGCTATGTCTGAATGGAGGATGAGTGACCCTCATCAGGAGTAGAATGGAATAAACCCCTGTTTTACTAAATCCAACGTAAGTCAAAATTCCAGTTTTCTTATACACTCTTTTATTTGTGTTTATTTACAATGATGATAACAGTGAAGAGGATGCAGAGCCAAGCACCTCAACTGCTTACAGGAAAAATCCACCCTAAAACCTTTAAAAACAGCTATTATTTTGATTGTATTTTGTATATTGTATCAATGTATTTTGATTGTTGTTGCATTTTGATGTTTGGTAGTGTACAGCTGGCAGCTACAATGGAGTTGAGCTAAGGCGCGTACCATGTAAGAGTGACATCGAAGAATTTGGCCTGGCCTCTCTCCCCATCTTTCCTGTTTCTCAGACTATCAAATCAAGGCCAGCTCTATTTATATGCCCATACACCCACCATAGATTGAAAGCAACACAGCCCTTCTCTGGGGTCTAAAGTCATTCTACTTAAATAGAAGTAGACAAGGCAGGTTGAGGGAAAGTGGATAGTGGATACACCACAAAAAAAAAGGATCACTACATCACAAAATAACATCACATATTGATGATATATAACAGTGTAAGAGTATCCAAGGGTGGATTTTTCTTTTAAGCTGATCCCAGCAAGAGGGAATCCTGTGAGAATTGCAGGACTGTAAACAAAGAAATTGTCATGACTCCATGGAAGTGCAAGGAGTGTGATGGGACTCCTCAATGTTTAAGGAGTGGCATAGATGAAAAAGATTCTCCATGCACAAAAAAGGACAAAAACGGGTACACCTACTTTTTGGGTTATTTTTGTTTTGGTACTACTTCACACACATTTTTCTTTCACTAAATCACTTCTTTGACATTATGGGTGTATTTTCCAAAATCCATTTTGTCTCCGTTCTTGTCTTCAGGGCTTCTGAGCAGCTTGAGTTTGTACTGAACAAAAAAAAATCTATCAGCATTAAGCGGGTAACAACAGTTTTTGACAAGTGGCAATTTCAATGTATACCAAAAATCACAACAAATTTACCCCAGAGGTTTAAATATAACCAGACAATCACTAAAATGCTGTCAAATTATATAAACTGTGGCTTCCTATTTTCCAGAGGTTTTCCAAGAGCAATAGTGTGAACTATCAACCTGCATGTATTGTGCATTGGACAATTGAATTCTCTGACCAAATTACCTACAGAGAAATGTCTCTAATGCATGGTAGGACAGTAACAATGGCAAAGACCAATTCAAGCTCAGCTCATTTGACGGCTAAAGCATAACCTTGGAATTAGTCTTCAAAAGGCACAATAATGTATGTACAGCTATATCCCATCCCACTTTCCAGTAAAGTGCACCATCATCCTATATATATATTCCCTTTCTTGATACAGTGACACAATATTTTACAGGATACACAGCACAGTGTAGCATGCCTCCGTCCTGTCCAGATGAGATAATCCCTTCATGTGAGGCTATGTGTGTGTGTGTGTGTGCTTCTGGCACCATGAAGCAAATACTGTTGAAATAGTTGCAAATGATAATGACAGAAACAAAATCAATGTAATAAATACATAAATAACAAAATAAATATATAGTGTGACCATGCATGATATTTTTAATCCAGTAACTGCATGAGCAATGTTCATGCTTGAGGAAGTGTATGATATTGTATTTTTTTTGTGCAGCAGAATACATAAAACTGTCAGCTAAATGTTCAGTCAACTTTTAAAATTTACAGATGGGCAATTGTTAGAGTTAAAATTCACAGATAAAGAAATGTTAGAGTTCTCAAACTAGTACATAAAGGAACAGTGATTGATTTTAGAATTCCATTACAAACATGACTACAGTTATAAAAACAAAATGATTTGATTGATAGTGGATTACTCTTTGTGCTTGTTCATTCCACTGACCAAGACCATCTCAAGATTCAAGATTCCCAGCACACCATACACACACACACGCACACGCACACGCACACGCACACGCACACGCACACGCACACGCACACACACGCACACGCACACACGCACGCACGCACACACACACGCACACACACACGCACACACGCACGCACACACACACACGCACACACACACACGCGCACACACACACACACGCACACACACACGCACACACACACACGCACACACACACACACACACACCACCACTCTTAGATATGCCAGAATTCCAGGGTACTTCTTGATTTGGAGATCTCAGAAGATCATCACCCCAGGGGTACATGGGTACAACTGTAGCCCTTGTTGAGAGGACAGGTGGACCAGTGCTCCACAGGACTTCAGGCTGGGAGCTATTCACAGGCTAACTTGCTGTCGAAGCTGGACAGAGCAATGGCAAAGGCTTGCAGAGCACACATTGGGTAGTTAAAGTCCATGGTGAAGACATCCTCTGCTACACGGCCAAACTGCATCACAATGTAGTCAGCTACAGGGGAGGAGAAGAAACCGGGACACAAAAAGTAAGTTTTCAACTTGGTCAGAGAGAAATGGCTTCATAATTACTTCAAAGTTCGTTTACTTTGGATTCTTAATAATGTAAAGTTGTACCATGCAATAGGATTAGAGTACGACAATAGCACACAATCTGGATCTGTTCATAGTATTTCATTTAAGATGGAAACAGTTTGTGGGTATGGAGCTCACGGTCATTGTCATGAATGATCTGGAAATTCTTGACAGAGGCCTGAGTGACCCTGCCATGGAAGTTGAGCACATAAGATTGCGTGTCATCGTTCCACACAGGCGTCTTGTTGTGAAGTTCAATCACACTCTCTGTGTTCTTGTTCTGCCACCGTGCCAGCAATGACTCATGGTCCTGTGTAATGACGGAGAACAGAGGGAGGTTAATCTATGAACATCAGATCAGAGGGTATAGGTATCAGAAGAGGTACTGAGGATGTTACACAAATAAAGAAGACCTATTTTAAACATAGTTGTGGCTATTGAGAGCTCTGGTAACACATACATTTCGTGGACGAATTGACACTCTCTCGTGGTCCATGTTCATTCCAGGAATGATGACGCTCATTTTGCGAGGTCCTTTGAATCCTAAGACATTGGTTTCCTAGATTGAAAAGATGATGAACTGTATTGTAAGAATGTTCATCTGGAAAAAAACCACCAGGATTTAAAAATATATGACAGTGTTTGATTGTATGACATGTATATACATCATTATATTCCATGAGATATTTTTGGCACACAGTAATGCTGTAACAGTGAATGACAATGGGTATCCAATAGTGCCATTCAAATGATGAGCATTAGGTCTCTCCATGACCTGGTGACAACACGCTTAACTACACAGCAAGTCATATCATAAATAATATGCCGTGGGGTCCAAAAGTCTGAGTCCATTAGACATTTTGCATTATACCAGAAAACAACCAACTGACACCTGGTGGCTGTAGGGGAGCTTGGGGGTAAGGAGTGTTTTGCTGAACTCACATAGCAAATGGCTGCTAGCTCTTGACGCAAGTTGCTAGCTTCAAGGCTGGTGGTGCTCTTCACAGGGTTCAGACCACTGTCATATACGGTGAATTTGGTCCCCATGAGGTTAGACCTGCAAAGAAAACATAATCAGGCTGAAGAGGACCGGTGGTTGGCGTGTTTTAAAGAGTGAGAGAGGGAGAAAAAGATTGTGAAAAAACGCAAAGAGCAATGCAAATCCATGTTTCCATGTTGAGTTAATAATGGTCTATCTTGATGATAACTTGGACAAATCTAATATCCACAAAGTCGGATATTAGATTTGACCCACCAGACTTCCTGAAAATGAGCCAGTTCTGCATCTCATTTTGCTCTAAGTTTGCATCAGTTCAGTTCAATTCAGTTTGCATTGTTATTTTTCATTTTAATGGGGGCTTCTTCCTAGTCATTTTATAAAATACAAACTAAGTATATTATAAAATAAATATGAACTTGGGAACCACACTGAGAACACTGTGGGGTGTAAAAGCTATTCGGCATAGAAGCTGGCATTCTGTGATATCAAACATAAATAAGGCAAACGCAGCCATAAAGTCTGTAGTGGTCTATGTGTATATGCTTGTCTATGTGTGTTGAGGTGGGTAGTTATTATTATTTAACCCTAACCCTTATTTTCAGAAATCTATGTCAACAGGAATGGCTTCCAACCTATAGCTATAAACAACTTATTGCATACCGCTAAAAGGTCAAAAAACAAGACCTCATTTTGGACAACCTTCTCCAGATCTCTGACAAGTCACCGTTCGTTTCAATCTAGAGCTCCATCACTCAAGCGGGCTTGTGATTGCAAAGGCTTGAGCAGCACATACTATCGACCAGTGGTCTTGCCAGCTCAGAAGATTAATAAAGACTGCACAGAGCAATATTTGATTAAACTCCACAAGGGCTTCCATTAAGCCTCTAATGCAGCCTTGATGCTATCTCTAAGGATCAACAATGTCACTACTCACTTCCCAGCAATCTAATAGTGGTAATATGGCCCCAAGGAATCAACATACACCTACCGCACGCCTGTGAGGAGTGTATAAAACAAACAATGCTTTCTTATATCAATCAGTGGTGAAGTTAGTGGTTAAGGTTTAGACAGTTGAATAAGTAAAGGCACTCGGCGAGAGCAAACCTCAATACGCTGAACAATTCTCCAACGTGCTGTTACACCAAAGATATCGTTCCTATCACTTCATTTTTAGGTTAAATTGCTTTTTTGACTCTGCAAACCTACTTGGAACTTGGAATGAAGTCTATCTGCCTTAGTTTCATAGTTATGGCTCTAATTCCCAGATACTACAACAAATGTTTTGTTGATATCCATTTTCTTTAAAGCTACAAAATAATATGTAACTTTTCCATGATAAAACATTGCCTTTTTTCAATCTATGTAATGTGTTGGGGCTCAACAAGAGAAAAGCCACCCATCAGCACCCTAGTTTTTCCCTTTCCTGCCCCTGACCAGTGGCAGGAAATATTCTTGTGTTCAGATAGTGATGCGTTTCACATATTAGCTAAATAAAGAAGAGAATTACACCGCAATCTGCAGACTATTTTGGATTGTCTTAGTGCAGTGAAGCATGACTGAAGCAGCTCCACAGGCCTGGCATAACTGTCTTGGCCTCCAGCCATCCGGAAAAAAATTAGATCTTTGGAAAGTCTCCAGGCAAAAAAGGAGTGATAAGCAGTGCAACAAAACAATACATATCAGTGCTGCCTTTACTCAATGGAAAGACCTCAAGGTGAAGCGACAAGATGTTTTTTTTAATGGCTAGGTAAAAATCATATGTATTAGTTATTTATTCAGATATTTTGATTACTATCTGTAATGCATTAGGAGTGTGAAGAGTGGCAATTACAATATGGATAAGTTGTTAGCCTAGCAGCAGGAGCCACTACAGTGTTGTTGGTTTCTGAATGTGTTCAGCATCTCTCCATGTGGTGAGATTGAGTTGCTACAGAGAAAAAGAGAGAGAGTTGCTAAAGCTGCAGAAAACAACTCCATGTAGTTGCAGCACCTTCTTTATGAACGTTAACCAAGCATAGCTAACACTAGGCCCTGCACCTCATAGCACTGGTAAACTAACCACAGCTAGCCAGCAAATGGAACTTAGATTTCTCTACTTGGGTTTAGGGCATTGGTGATGCCCGCATTTTAGTCCATATGGGCATTTTAGCATATAGAGCTAACTAACTGTAGAATGTGTGTTTGTAAAGTAGCATGTGATTTGATCTTTATCTAAAATGAAATGCTGCAAAATGTAATGGTTTTTGTTTTCTCATCTTTGCCTGTTTAAGCCTAGGATATCTAGCAAGCTTTCCTTAGAAATCCTTAATAATCCTTTGTGGCCCCATTATCATTATAGGACCATAAATGTGTTACACAAATGATAAAATGGCACAAAGTCACCTGCATTGAAGACATTTCCCTTTGTTTCTCTGACTGTTTCTGTAGATTGACAATGTCACTATAAAGTGACAGGGAAGGATTCAGGGGAATTGGAGGCAAAAGCCACTCAACAGTACACAGGTTCTGCGGCCACAAAGAGTTACCAAGTGTAGCTTTAATAAGAGTCCGGGACTTGCAGTGCCTCTGTTAAGCAGTGTTACGGTGTATAAACGTAATAACTGCATCAAAGATGGGGGTACAGAAAGTAAACACTGGGAAGATGTGTTTCTACCAAAGACTATCGCAGGTTTACTAGTAGTGTACTAATGTACCAGAAGTGTGAAAATGTATGCTTTGCTCATGATAAACAAGACCAAGGACTCTTAAGCTAGTTAGCTAAACTAACAGTCAAGCTTGGTTAAATTTGTATTAGCATTACTGTCTCCTTTTCTGAATTGTTGAGTCATACCAATTCCCATCATTGGAAATTTACTGCTTAGCTCAACTACTGTGGCAAAAATAGCAAAAGATGTAAACATTATGTGCTTTTAAATTACAAAACTAAATGATGTGCTCAATAAAATTAGCTCCATAAAGTGACACACACACACGCGCACAGACACACACACCAACACACCAACAGATGGCATAAACCTCCCAAGTTGAAGACACAGAAGTTGTACCCTTGCCCTTATGCAGTTTCCCTCTCCCTCTGAATCAAATCTAGCAGACAGCAGGTGGCCCCACACTTCACAACAACAAGGTCAGGTGAGCATTCAAACGTAACCGCTTTCTCTTTGTTCTCCAGAAGGAGAGACAAATGTGGGCAACAAAAATCGGTTGAGGAGGATTCATCTTCTAAGGCGGCAGAGAGGTTATTCTGGTTTATGTTGTGAATAATATACTTTGTACTAAGCGATGATGCTTTGTAATAAGCAATATAATCCAGAGTGTGTGTGTGTTATGATAAATCTACATAAATATAGAATATGTTTGATTAAGCATGTAACCTAAAAGATCATAAAGTAATCATAAAGTTTCAATAAAGCTTCAAAAAACATAGTCTAACAGTTTCCCTACAGTAATCATAAAGTTTAAAAAAATACAGTCTGAGGCCCTTTTGCAATAAGGGTGTCCAAGGTCAGGCTGCAGAGGCCTTAAAAAAAACCAGGCGGAGCAGGCGCAGACAGGAGAGGCCCAGGTGGCCATAACGTAATGGTGAAATGGGAAAGTCCCTAAAACCCCAAGTTTAACGGTTACGTAATGGTGTAAAACGGGAAAACGGGACCGCCTACATGCCCACAAAGACCCCCCCATAGGACCAAATTTGGCGTTTAGACACCATTATTTTCTTGCTGACAAAGCTAAAATTAATGAAAAATGGGCGTAGAATCAGTATTCTCCACCCAGTTTTTAGGGTTTATAAGATCATGCACAGACAGTTGTACGTCAGTCTGGTTCCGGGAACAACTCGGGTTTTGTCTCTGTTATGGAATAAAGCTCTATTGCATCGAACTCTGATCATCTCCAGTGACTTCTTTGAACCTGTTTGAGACTCCAGTAACTACAGAATCTACAGAATCGTGAAGAATATTAAGTGTTGGCGTGGGGGTCCGGTCATCATCACTGGCCTGAGACTTGAACTTCTTCCTCCGACATTTCTTTGTTATTCTTTGCATGAGAGTAGTAGTATTTGGGGCAGTAATGGAAGGTACACTGACACTGAACTTGACACATAAATGTAAAAACAATGAACTGTCTACAACTCTACAACTACAGTGTGACCTGCCATTTCTTTTTCATTAAGTAAACACACTTACCTCAGTTTACCGATGAAGCTCTCTCCACCTCGAGACAGATCCGTGGGGTCGATGGAGATGAGGTAATTAGATGTTTTACTCTTTTTTCTCTTCCTGCCAGCTAACAGGAACACCTAAGGCAAGCCGCGACAGAAACCCAATTAGTAAATTAACGATATCAGCATCACCAATAAACCCTAGGCCCCAGATGTGTGGCTGCGTCATCTTGTTTGGTTGCACACAGCTTGACAACAACACAAATAGTCTTTTGAGAAGCTTTAGCTTTCTTTCAACAGCATGCTATAGAATCTAAAGAAAAATACACTTGTCATTGTCATGGAAACCTTTGCACCTTCTGGAGTCGAATAGATTTACAGAAATATAGAGTACAGACTTAGTTTACTTCATTTCACGCGGATACTACACTGTCATAAGAGCATGTTAGAATCTGCACAGTGCTTTCAGGATATTTAAGAACAGTATACCGTACAGGAGTTTGGATTGACAGCACTCAAAGTTACATCTGTTGTCTGTGTGACAATGTTTCCACTGCCTGACCCTTCCCTCACCTTCTTGCCATCCTCTCGCTCCAGGTGGAGGTAGTAGGTGGGATACATGCCTCTGTCCATCCCCTTCTTGTCCCTGGTGATTCTACACTTCACTCTGACCCCCTGTGGTGCAGGGCGCAGTGAAAACTCTTCCAGGTCATCTACGTCGATGGCAGGTTCACTGACTGGTGGGGTGGGTGCTGAGGCTGCCTCCTGTGGGACAAGACCAGACGCACAGGACAAGACGGCCGTCGTGAGACAGCTGAGTAGTTGTGAGCGATGCATTAGAGAGTTGCCTTTCATTATAAAAAAGGTAATGAGTCTGAAGATCAGACCATCCACTGGGACTGAGAATGAGCACACTGTGTCTAAAATAAGGACGTGGTGTAGAGATGGAAGATTGAGTGGAGAGTGAGGGGAATGAGGAGTGAAGAGACATGGTGGTTACGAGTACAATGCCAGCCTGTGTTTCATCAGTTTTCCTGAACAGAGTGTGATGTAACACTGCAAAGTGGCTGTATTAGCAGATGTGATGTTTATGTGGTTATCTGACCTGACCAATGATCATATCTGAGATGGGGGAAATGTCCAGACCAGAATCTTACATTTGCTCCCTGTAATCCCAAACAACAGATTAAGTAGCTCATTGGCCTTAAGTGATCGGGAGCATGCAAAATAGCAGCTCACTGGCCTGCTGTGCACCACAACATATCTGCAAATTGAAGGCTTACAATGGCCCACCTGAGTCGCTTTCCAAAACTACAATCTCTTTAATCATATTCCTCCTTTCTAATATATTATTTAAAATACAGTATGGGTATCAGTCTCCTAACCAAATAAACCACTTCCTCTCAAACTCCTAGAAGTACAGAGGAGTTAACAAGACCTGGTCTACCATCTGCATACAGCACCATCCCCACTAGTTTAAGATACAAAAGGATATTCAACTGTTATTTGTGCAGCAATAGATAAATAAAAAGTACAGCTAACTTACTGCACTTTTTACTCTTAGATGCTTGTTTAGGAAGGAGATACACTTACGATTTCTGGTGACTAGTAGTTCTCTTGCCTACCTATGTTGAACGCACTTTTTGTAAGTCGCTTTGGATAAAAGCGTCTGCTAAATGACTGTAATGTAATGTAATGTAATGTAATAGATAAACCTCAGACCTGAAACAAAGCCGTTATGTGGCTACCATTTGTTTTGTGAGTAACCATTTGTGCATCCCTTCTACCTTGCACGACTTCTTGCTAGTAGCGGAGCCTGGTCTCGTGTTGCTGTTGAGCTGCGAGGAACTGGAGCTAATTTCATCTTCATCATCCTCTTCTTCATCAAAATTCATACTGCTGGAAATACCTTCATAAACAAAATGAGAGAGAAATGTCATTGGAATATGATTTTTGCTACTAGTTAGTA
Source organism: Hoplostethus atlanticus (assembly GCA_034670405.1). Taxonomy (NCBI): domain Eukaryota; kingdom Metazoa; phylum Chordata; class Actinopteri; order Trachichthyiformes; family Trachichthyidae; genus Hoplostethus; species Hoplostethus atlanticus. The sequence continues at coordinate 5,404,924 of JAXDDX010000014.1, read as the reverse complement.
ACATGAAATTCCATACCTTAGCTTGTTTACTGTCCTGTTTGCTATGCCAGGGTCTTTGTAATCATAATTGCTAACAACCATCTTTACCAAAAATATCAAGAGGGGTGTCACACACAAATAAAATAACCGGTGGTCCCAATGTTGTTTGCAAGTAGAGCTAGACTACATGTTGCCATTAATCAGAGATTAACCCAAGTACTAGATGACGATACTCAAACGAAAGCCACTGGAGTTTTTAGTAAATGTGAGCTTAGTAGTGTTGCCTTTAGTAGGGTTAGCTGTTTTATATTAGAAAGTTATAAGTATGAAAGCTTTTTCATTAGGTTACAAGAGGCAGCAGGATTGTCTAACATTGTCTAACTGTTCACATATAATTTCATGGTTTTATTGCCATCAGTGTCTGACTTTTGCATCGGCAACCATGGTAACACATAATAAACGGTAACACTAACACCTAAAAATACCTCACAGTATTACTAACAGTAACAATAGCTCAGTACTATAATTTGTTTGCGTGGCAAGTTGGTGGAGAGGCTGACTGATACCCAGAAGGTTGTGAGGTCAGTCTTCTGACAGTACTGTGACTGAACCCCAAACTTGCTCCATGCACTGCAGTACAGGTAGTAATATTTATCTTAACTTTAATGACTGGATACCACGTAAGAAATGATGGGCTTGTTTCAAGTTATTTACAATTTATGCAAAGAAACTACCAGAAAAACCAACTGAACATAACTGTGGCATGAATGAGGCACTAATAAGGATTTTCATAACCCCTAATTTCTTTAAGCTGCTTTACACTTAGACCCAAACCAGACGAGACCCAAACTGACTCATACATTTTAAAGCACAAAATTACAGTAATAGAAAAAGGGTCTGAATTATATCATTTCCATTTGTTATTTTAATATTTCCAGTTCTTAAATTGGTACTTCTATGGTATTTCAAACTGGTACTTCAATTGGAAATTCTAGTCTGAGAGTCAATGTGCTTCTCCTTCCTACCAATACACCAGCCAACCAATATACAGTGGGTGCAAATGAGGTCTCTCGCTTGTGCTGTTACATATACTGACAGTACCTTTTTTGAGCATGGTGACCCGCAGGTCCTGTTTGCTCTGTGACTGAGTGCAGCTCATGACAGGGTCTCCCTCGCCCTCCTCTGCGGTGGAGTGACCCACTGTGAGGATCTGGATCTGACCGTCCTCCTGGTGGGAAGCCAGGCCATCGATCCCTGCTGAGCCACAACCCCACAACCACAAACTCCATCAGACCAAAGGGAAACGGCACACCACCACAACAACTCCACAACTGTTCATCAACATTCAGTGTCTCGTGTTTGTATAAATAGTCATATGGAACAAAACCAATGGTGTCCACCTCAAATATGTACAATAATTTGGTATGTAGCCTGAAGTTGCTGTCACACTTGCCTCAGTAAATGTGTTAGCATGTCTACAGCTCCACTTTGAAGAATGCGTGGGTGTTTTCTGCTCTGCTCTCAGTTTTTTCAAAGTAATTGTGTCACTCCATATGTCTTTGTTATTCAATTAGGGAAGAACATAATGTCCCTGCTGCTACAAGCACTCAAGCACACGATTACTGAATGGCTAGAGTGGTCAGGTCATTACAGCTTCAAAGCAACTGACTCTCTTTTTCCATGTCCTCTTCTTTCTCCTCATACAAGCACATGAAATAAAATGATACGAGTGTGATCACGGCCAGTAAAATGAATATTCTGAAACAATGTTTTATTGCCTGGAAGTGAATCAGTGTCTCTCTTTTCCTACAGCATACAATACCCTAAGTTTATAAACGTTAACATTCCTTGCACTTTTCTCCGTGAAGAACCCAAACTGGGTTGTTTGGTTTGGATTGAGGTCCACACTGTAGTCTCTGAACGACAGGTGTCTGAGAGATAATGTAGGAGTGATGGACACATTCAGAAGAAATGTAACATTCCTTGCACTTCCTCATATGATGAACCCATCGTATTTTTAGTAATCATGTGTTTTGTATTATGATATTGCAGATGTAGATAGTCATGCCAGTTTTTTTTCCATGTAATCCTTATTTAATCAAATTAGCCTTTTCTTAACTGCAGTAAAGGATCTATATTAACCAATTTCATATGATTATTAGAGGAAATTGTGCATGTAGTAAATAACCCATAAATACAGGTGAGAAACCTGGTCAGTTTGAAAGAAAAGCCCTATGCCGCAATCTAAGGAGACTTCAGAGGACCACAGGAAGAGAGTCATGTGTGTGCATCACTCTGGGGAAGGTTATAAAGTCAGCCCTCAAACCTCACTGAGTTGGTTGAGGAGTGGGAAAAAATCCCTCAAGGAAGATGCCAGAGACTGATCAGACGTTTACTCCAAGTCATCGCTGCTAAAGGAGGTGCCATAAGTTATTGATTGAAGGAGTTCACATATTTTTGCACACAGGGATGTTAAGTTTCTTTAAATAAACGATGAACGTATATCATATTTATTTGTGTATGATCTTTATTTGGAGTTATTATTCTATAACATATGAAATGATGACCACCCTGTATGAAGTAGTTGGCACCACTTTGAAATACCTTTTCAAAGTAACTTTAATTAACAAAACTATGTTTTTCTTGAGGGTAGCTTTGATGTAGTTTAACTTCTTCCAATGTGAAGTAACTAGTAGCTTGTAAAACTACATTTTCAAAGTAGCTTCACCAACATGTTTGTCAGTGGAGTCTGGTCCTACTGGCCTGATTAATCTATTACTCTGAAATTCATTAAAAATGTTTTTATCTGGGACAAAGTCATTGCAAAGATGAGCACGGATTGCACTAGTTGTATATTAGCTCCTTTTTCTGTAACAATACCTTAGTGTCAGTGTTTCATGACCAATATCCTTCATCACATTGTAGCGTGTTCAGTCTTCAATAACGTACTGTGAATGCTGAAAGCAAGGAAGCTAAGAGAGAGTAGTTGGGTTACAGCATTGCTGTGCTCAGTTTCTCTTCTTCCAATTCAGTATGGCAGCACTAATTTAGGATGTCTCTATTGGGGTCAAGGAGTCCATTTGTCACGTGTTGACTTGGCAGGCTGAGAGAACTCACACTTCATACATCATTACAGTTGAGCTCTGACAAGCGTAGCACCAGAATGTGACTAAGAGTGCAGCCTCATTAGCTGTAGCATGACACTGGCGCCAATGGAAATGTGACTTGGAAATATCAGCAGGCAGACCGTTATCTAGGCAAAGGAGGCTTGACAGCCTCCTGTTGGAAAATGAGGATAGGAACTCTTCTCTTCATCACTGTATCGTAGATTGTATCTAACGATTGAGATCTGTTTAAGAGGTACCTCAACATGAAAAGTAAGACAAAGAGAAAAAACTATTCTGATCTTGCATACATTACAGACCACCCAGTGTTTCTGATGGCCCTGTGTCCTAATTGCTCATTCTAGGGATGTGAATCTGTCCTTCTTAGACCCATTTGATATTAATACTAACACATAGTTAGCAATTCATTACATGAAAGATGTCTTTGAGCAGGTTAACTATTCCATGCAACTGCATCCTTTTTTAAAACATTTGATCTGATACGATTAATAATAAAATGCAATGGCAGGACAAAGCTACTTATTTTTTGTTTTGAGGTTGCAATGTTTCGTTTGCTGTAAAACATAAACCTAAATGTATCACTCGCTATGTGCATGTGTTTTAAGTGTGAAACAACTGAGACTAATTATAACGAGCAACCAAAGTCTACAGAAAACCTCCACCGTGGTGTTTGACAGCTTCAAACAAGTTAAGCACTTGCAAGTCGTTACTTTGAGCCGTCAAGACGTTCCAACCCAAACTCCCACATCACATGAATGCAGCTTAAGCTACAGCCACATTCACAAATCAAGTGGGGCTGGTGGTAGCAGAGTGGGACGCGGGGGAGAAACAAGGATGCAAAACAAGAAGTCAGTATTCACAGTGTTGACTGTCAAATTGGGTTTCCCCAGTCAAAAGATGCCCAATACAATTTGTTAAGCTTGTAGCCATTCCTGTACATTTGAATCAGTACAGCCGTATCTCACATAGCTGGCCTGGATAATCGTTACACCCCTCATCTGTTCCTTTGCAGGTTTTTAGTTTTTGTGTTCCCCCAGATTAAAGTGTATTGTTAATGGAAACTGTTTCTGATTTCAACTTAAGTGTCTCATTTCCATCGTGTAGGAAGCATGTTGGAAAAATGGCCTATAGTATGTCCTCCACATACAGTAGTATCAATGCCTGAGGTGTCAGTGTCAGTCTTTCTAACAGCATGCCCCGTCTACCTATCTCCAGTTCTGTCTGTCTGACAGTCTGATTGCCTGTTTGTCTTGATGCCGGCAGGCTGACCTTTGTGCTTCCCCTTCCTCTCCTTCTTGGCGCTGCCTGTCTGTGGAGTGGAGCTGGCCGATGCTTTGCCCTTTTTGGCTGAGCGAGGTGGCTGTGAGTCTGCTGCCACCTTCACCTCCTCCTGTTCAGCTTCTTGCACTACACACACACGAATGGAGGGGGCCAGCAGCAGACATGGGGTTAACAGTTAAGGGAGGATAGAGTGAAAAGAGGAATGTGGTACAGTTAAAGTTAGTGAGGGAAAAGCAAAAGCAGATGTTAAATTAGCAGAAGGCAAGAGAGAAAGTAGGTTTTTTCCTCAACAGGAAGAGCAGATTATATAGTTGTATCAAACCAATTATTGGTGCATTTTAATGGTGCTTCTGATGTTTCCACAAGTTTTGTGTGATTTATGGACATTTTAAGCTTGAACCTGGCCGAAACCTGAAAATGGTATAGCAGTGTATTATTCAATAATGTTTTAGTCAATCAATAAAAAATACCACTGCAGCAGCCCCCAGGTGTCTGTGTAGACGCTTTGATGATATCACGTGATAATCCTGGTTTTCTGGTTTCAAGCTTTGGGAAAAACATGTCAATGTTCTCAAATGTGAACTGTACAAGATCTATAATGTGAATGTGTCTTCTCCCCCTAAGACTAAGACGAAACCTATTGTAAATTGTAATTATCACTACATTATGAGTGTATTTTCAAAGAGAAAGATGGCACTTTAAATGACACAAAATTATCCTTGACATGAGACTAAAATCAGGCTGCTATTCAGTGACAAGACATAGATGTGTAGCTCCATATGGTTTATGGTTCAGATTCACTCAAAGCAAAAAGAACATTCACTTCCTGTTGGTGACTAGGGAATTGTACAGCTGCGAAAACAGCAATATAAAAAGGTGTTGAAAAGAAGAGTGAAGAAATGCATGGAAGGAGGTGTGGTATTTTACTTTTTCTGGGCAAAATGTAGAGGTAATTATTTACCCCTCTTTAACATGATGAACGACAGAATATTAAGTGCAGGGTGAAATCAGTGATTATGTTTTCCCCTCTCTGTACGATCCAAGGGAGCATGATAGTGGCCTTCAGCCCAGAAACAGTCACTCAGAACTGGGGATTAGATGGCTGCTCTAGTCCCTGTGTGTAGATAAGCAGGCGCAATCAATCCCATTCCTAACGCCATCTTTGTTCCAGTGCTATCTGGTAGAGACACCACAACTAAGCACTCACTATAGAGTGAAGAGATTTGCAGCACAGTGTAAAGCCAGTATGTTCTATCGGTCCTAGAGAATGGGCTCTGACCTAAAATACAGACATTAGCTGCAGTTTTGTAATTCTTTTTATCAGTAATTATTTTTGTAATTGTATTGTTCTTGACACTACTAAAAAAAAAAAAAAAAAAGCAAAAGAACAACATCTCCTTTAAGTTGATCAAACAGTAGCCAATGCACTAGTACTGAAAAGATTTTGTAGTATTTTCAATCAACAATGTTTCACAAATACTCTATTTGTACATTCTGGATCAAGAGAGTCCATTTTCACAAATGTGAAGACTGTGATCAAGAGTGATCAAAGGACGTCCCTGGTGGTCTCAGAATGCTAAAGGCAATCAGGCAGCCTGGAGGCGAACAATCCTACCTACCATGGTAGATGGTGCTACTGTTGCTGCTGAGGTAGGATTCCACCAGCGGCGCCTGTTCCTCACTTTGCTTGGTCCGGCGAGTGCGAGATCGCCCATCCACATTAGACTGGACCATTAGTGGCTCCTGCCTCTTCTTCTTCTGCTTCTGCTCAAGAAGCGCTCGCTGCAGTGCAGGTTGCATGCATATGTGTGCACAACAAACAAAAGACAGTTTTAGCGAATAAATGTACGATTATAAGGTATGGGCTAGAGCGGTGGTTGTCAGTCCTGGTCCTGGAGTACCACAGCCCTGGTTTTCTATCCTACCAGGTAGTTAATTGCAATCACCTGGCATCCCAGGTGTAAATCAGTCCCTGATTAGATGTGACAACCAGTAGGGTGGTGGTACTTGAGCACGAGGATTAACAACTACAGGAGTAGAGTATAGCAGGGATATTCCACCATGTGCCATGGAGGGCCGAGAGTATGCAGGTTTTCATTCCAACCAAACACTACAGCAGGTGATTTCACTGATTAGCTCCTCTTTACTTGAAGGTGTGCTAGTCAGTCAGATGCATAAAACTTTGTGTCTATTTAAGTGTAGAAATCAGTGTTTTTGTCAGATTTGTAAAACAACATTTGTAAAACAAATCTGTGTATGCATATTTTCCTGATAAATCCTAAATAAATCCTGGTAAATAGGAAGTGTGGGGCCATAAATGACATTTAATCAACACCAAATTCTGCCCTGAGACCGACAAACCATGCCATCAGTCATGCCAATGCAGTTTTGGGTTGTACACATACAAAGGAGCTTCTCATGACTTCAGCCAATCAGGAAAGGGGGGCGGTTTTACATTACAAGATCAGTGGGAATTGGGGATAAATAAATATAGATGCACTACAGCGCTACATTTTTGCATTGTTTTTTAATATATTATGTATTTTTCAGAAGTACAGTATTGCACATTCTGCACTGCATTTCACACACAGCACAAGACACACTGTGTCCTTGAGGTTGAAAATACTGTAGCTCTGCCCTCTAATCACCTGAGCTGAATTGAAGATTGATTACTGCGCATACATGAGTGCTTGCAACCTAACAATTGCAATCAGGCTGTAAATATGAGTGAGATATTTGCCTTTGCGGTACATGAAGTACCCTGTCTGTGAACAGTGCCTTAATTGTCAATACAGTGATTCAGCCATGTCAGGGGTGGCCTGACTGATTATGTAGTAATATTCTGGCAGCTCATTGTTGATAAGATAACCTAGCCCATGTACAGTAAACCATGTAACATCAGAGGTGGTGATTCAGTGTTATGCAGCTCTTCTTCTCTTGAGTCACGCTTTTTTTGTAAGTTGCTTTTAAACACTATGGGGGCTGTTGTGTGTACATAACATATCCTCAGATAAAACTGCTCACAGCCTGAAAAATAACTAAGCAATAGTAGGTTATTTCTAATACATGGAAAAGAAATGATGACCCCAAAAGACATCTGTGATGTTTTTTGTTGACATCAAAATGTACCCATAACCCTGTGCAAATCTGGGTTAGTGCAGATGGAGAAAACCAGAAGAGAAAGGAGTAACCCATTTAATATCTGAGTAATCCAGACATCTTAATGTAAGTAGGTTTCTCATAATCAGAGTATGATCTTACCCAGGTTATTCTAACCAATTTATGACGTTTATATGCATCAACCCAAAACCAGGTTACTTGAGTAACCAGATTAAGAATGGGATTCTCTATGCATGTATACGTAGCAAGTGATTAGTGAGTCGCTCATTTAGAAAAGGCCACTTGCATTCAAAACAAGCAGAGGTGGGAGGTCATCCCGCTAATCAATTTGGGTCTAACCACAAAGCATGATGGGTTTAAACTGATTCACATATTTCAGTTCAGCAAAATAGCCAGTGTCTGTGCTGTAGGATATCTCCAATAGAAATAGAGAACTGAAAAGGTGTCAACTGCAATTCTGGCATGCTTGTTTTCCTTGTTACAATGCTGTTATCAACAAGCAAGGACAACAGTAGTATCATAAGCAGAGTGTGAAGTCAGCAATCTTCAGTTCCATCAAAGGATCCTCTCATGTCCTTCCCTGCCAAAGCACATTTAATAAATTAGGCTCTTACCAACAAGAACAGACCAGGTAGCAAGACCTGAAACCTACTGAAAATGTCTTGAGGTGAAGGGCCATTGTGCATACTGTAATATGTATTATCTGTTAATGATTTATTGGACCTATTAAATGATGTATACTGTGTATAAAGCTAGATCTATTTTGATACATGGACCTTTCAATGTTGACGTGGTTTCACATATTAATCATGCCCCCAACCCCCCCATACCCCCGCACCACCCCTCCACCCAAGCACCTACAGTATAAAGCACTAGAGAACTTGCTATGAATTTCCCCTGCCTGCATTTAAGGAAACGTAATGAGCAGAGGAACATTTCATTTGATCAAATGATCAAACACATAATGAGATATGAGAGTCAGTGAAAGGAGGGTAATGATGAATTTGATGAATCAAGGCTGTTGCCATTTGTATGCTGCTCAGCTTTGACAGCGTACCCCGATGAATGTCTTGTGCTCTCAACAATATACTGTAATTGATAAAAAATCATTGTGATTTCTACAGATAAACGTCAGCTTATCATTTTCGCATGACTGAAACTATGACACTTGCCAGATGCTTAACCTTGACATAGACTGTCCATTTAGATATTGTCCTTTGCTCCACTGTTCTGATGGGGATGCTATCTATTTACTCTTTCTGCTTGTGCAAACAGTTTGTGCCAAAACGATGTGATCAGAATGAAACTCATATTGCTCATTGGTTTTAAGAATAATGACAAAATCTAGGTTACAGTACGATGTGAATGGTGACATACTATCATAAGAACACTCCTTGTGATGAACTGGTTAAGATAGCTTGGTTTTAGATTTTTGGGCTTAACCATAACATAAGCATGTGGATAATTGGACTCTACTGTTGCTTGCAGTAACGCTGCCGACTACCACAAAGAGAGATAAATGAATAGGTCCTAGCTGGCCATCCGAGGTCCCAAGATGGAGCAGAGAGGTTTGTGTCATGATAAAACTGCCCTGTTATAATTGGCTCTGCGTTATCTATTAGCAGAGTTGTAGGACGAACCGCAAAGGCTTACCTGTCTGTCCAGCTTCTGCTGTCTGAGGTTGGTGCCCTCATCATCTAAAGTGCTGCAAAGAGAGGGACACGAGGGAGAGGGGGGTGACAAAGGGAAGAAGGACGTTAACACTGAAAAATGCTCCTTATCTATCTTTGCACTCAAGACAAGATGTACCATTTTCCTTCACTGTTCAATTCACTGCTACTGAAATTCCAGCATTAGGCTAGACATTTACAGTATCTTGTTATGGACTACCGAAAGAGACAATGTAGTGCCTCTGAAGCTGCTCTTTAGAATACCATGATATGCTGCCCACCATGCTGGAAATAATTCAAATAAAGAGCAAAAGTAGTGTATGGAGCTTTGCTGTGGCCAAAAGGTTTTTTTATACTGAGACCTAATTGCACTCAAAATGTTTTTTTTGTGCATGAGATTTAGTTTATTCCCTTGGCTTGGTTATTTTGCGTGTGTGTGTAATAATAATAATAATAATAATAATAATAACAATAATAACAATAATAATAATAATCAGTTAACACATTCCCACAATTTAAAAGCGTATGCACACATTTTCTTAGAGTGCACACAAATTGCTAAAGGAAGTGAATGTTTTTTAGAGCATGTGCATGACTTACTCAAGAAAGAGGACACTTACATATTTCCTGCAGTGCAAGCACATCAAACACCATTTTAACACCATCTGCATTACTTGCAATGAAATGCAAAATTGTTTCATCTTTTATCTTTCACAGCGCAATGTATACTATTATTTGTACCCTGACCGTGGCCAGCATGAGAGAGTGGAGCGAGAGATGCACATGGTTATTGATTAGGTCCTCTATTTAGGACCAAGCAAGCAGGCCATTGCTATTATATGGGCTATTATTAGGCTATTATTGTTGTTGTTGTTGGCAAATATTGTATTGATACAGTCATAAGACAGAGAATGAAAATAAATGTAACACAGCATAGCAAACATCAGTTTTCTACATTTTGTTGAAGAGACACATCTGATCAAACAAAGGAGGACAGCAGCATTACAGTGCTAGCCAATGCTTAGGCCCGCTCAACCTTGAGTTATAAGCCATTTCTTGTTGACAAATGGTGAAAGATCATGGATTCATTTTTGTCTCATGGTCAAATGCCCACATACAAAAAGACAAACACAACAGAGAAAAATCAAAAACATAATTTTTCTTCTGATCTTAAATCAGAGCTATGGCTCTTGAATGTTGATATGTAACAATCAGGACAATGTTATACCTCAATAAAGTCCTGGTAACAATGGATTTATAAAAGCATAAACTATTTTTTATATATTTATTTAATACAGTGATTCAAAATGTGATTAAATAAGGGATGCAGTAGTAGGTTTTTGGCTTGACCTTGAAATTAAATTAAATGAAACCCTGGCAAGCATTACTAAGTATGACCTTAAGCGAACAGGCCTGTCAGTGGTTCCGATCCAATCTCTACTCAGGTCTTTCTGTTTTCTTAAGTTTGGGTTTCAGCATTTGTTGTGTTAAAATTAAGCCACAAATCCTAGCGCAGTAATTTTGAAGACTACAACAGCTAGGAGATAGCCTGAGTATCATCCCATCCATATCATCCATTCCACCTAACAGTCTGAAACCGCAACATTCAAAACATCTGCCACCGACATGCGTCATGCAGGGCCAGCGGGCAGGGTCTTTGCTGCTTTGCTTTTGTTAGACAATCACTTATTTTTATTCTTGCCAACTATTGCTAGGCTAGTCTAGCGAAGTTAGTTAGCTTACTGTGCTAGCAAACAATGTTTTTCTCTCCTCTACTGACGCAGTTGGCCGTGCCCCTTTTTATAATCACAATCCAGGCTGTATGTAGGCATAGTTAAGCCTGTTTATGTCCATAATGTAACTCGTTCAGTGTCACCCTCCTCTAACTGATTATCTGTAAACACTGACAACCTAATGCGAGAACAGGCAGAGAGATCCAAAACAATCATTCCTGCAGGAGGGATCTTGTAGCTGTCCACCTCCATGGCCGATCTCCCAGTGGGTAGACCCAATATCCTACTTAAACATGAATGAATTACTTTTTTAGAAATGTTGTATCTTACTCTATTGTTGGGCTTAGATGTGAAATATTCCCAGACTTTGAATGTCTTAGAGGTTTGGTTGGAAGATTGATTTGAATGAACAGTGGGATTTCACTTTATTGTGATGTGAAATATCAAAAATCACATCAGCATGGAGGAGAATTTGATCATGGCTACATGGGAGTCTGTGGGTGCCAAAGTTAGCATATCAGGTAAGCAACAGCTCCCAAGTCAAAATGTTCATACTGACAAACGAGCTAGCACTGTCTTTAATTACCGAGCTGATTAGCAAGTTCTCATTTGGGGTAAACTCTATGGAAAGTGTGTAGGCAGCTGGATTGTGCTGTTGCTATGACTACCACTACTCACTGACCGCTTGTGGAGTTGGTCTGAAGTCATGAAAGAACACAGTAGATCTAGCGACAACAGTAATTAGGATGATGTTGGTTGTTACATATGGCTGTATTTTTTTTTTAACCAGAATATACAAACAAGCAGATGGAGAGGGTATCTATCATTGATGAATGCAGCGACAGTGCCAGCGCTGGGTCAGATGTCATGGCACCAGTTCCTCAGCCAAGGACAGAAGGTGGTGAGCTCACATATGAACACTGGAAGAGTCCCATTGGAGGGATATGGTTTTATACCATGATGACGCACGCGCAACAAAACCACAACCAATAAACCAAACCACTTTCCCCTTTAAGACTTATCTGTCATGTATACGGCTTGAAAATTAATACAAATGTATAGTAATGATAACAATCCATGACAATGCATTTGCATAATGGATGTTGTTGAGTCAATGGATACTCTATCCTCAAATGACTACAAGCTCTGTTCAACCAATTCTAGTTTGGCCCAAGAGGCACACACAGACATAATAAAAATGCATTTTACCTCCCACTCTCTGTCAAACATACAGGCAAACAAAGCACTCCATGTCTGCAATCAGAGTAATCAAGTGTGTGAATAGGCATCAGACAGGCAGATAATGATACAAACAGAGCTGTTCCAGTAGAGGTCAACCACCTCGTTACTGTGGAGAGACTCTTACCACTCCTGTGTCCTGCACCACAACAATAACTAGCTTTATATGCAGCCTTATAATCCAATATGAGTACCACTTTACCCTTCTTCCAAATGAAACGACCTCATAAAAACCTGAGTTACAATAACCCAGTACAATTGAAAATTCAAGGTTGAAATGGTTGACTGGCACAATTTTACCCACTAACAAGGTGCATGGTACCATGAGGCAAGAGGAGATTTCCGCAGCCCTGAGGGCCACACGCCGAAACGCGTTGGTTTTATCAATAAATCTTTGTTGTCAGTACTGCAAAGATCAGGCTGCCAAGAGTTGATTTGCATTGGGGATAGACCAAAGTGAGGGCTGGTTTTGCTGGTTGGTGGGGCCCCTCATCCCGTCTGTGCATCACTTTGGGTTTTACACGTGTGGCAGTTGTTGGCTACCCGACTGTCCTGGATGATTCTGGAGCAGCAACCAGGCAACTATGAAGGACCATTCAGCTCATGAAAGTGTGCACACCAGCATGTTTTATTTTAAATTTTTGAAATTTGATTTTAAATCTTTCTACCAGAAGAACAGAAATAATAGAGCATGTACCATACAATGTGTCAATAGGGTGAAATTAATACACATGAGATTGTAAAGTGCCCTACTTTTCACATTAGCCAACCTCAGATATAAATTTATGATGTGAACTATAGAACATGATCGCAAGTGCATTTCTTGACAAAATACAAAGCACTTACAATGTATGCTCTGCTTTTTGGGTTCCCGTTGCAGAGGAAAGAACTAGAGATTTGTGCCTGACAAGCACTACTGAAATACTGAACAAGCAACTGCTGTTTCTTTATGTGTGTATTTGTGTGTAATTTCTGTGAATGCGCATGTATCCCTAATGGGATGAGAGAGCTGTAGGGCAGCTGCCTGTCCCAGCTGTGCACAGAGGCCCATACATTTTTCATGGCAGCTTCATTGAATGGGACAGGGACTCTGGTCCTGGGGACTCTGGTTATACAATTGTCTTGTTTTTTGCTGTCCACCTTTCAATGTTTGCTTTCAGCACATCTTTACTAGCATGACAGAAAACTGAGGTGTGTTACTTTGAGGTGTAGAGGTGAAGAAATACAATTGCAAAATAAAATCTGTCAATTGAATAATTCACCTGCCACCATATTTTGCTTAAACCTCATGTTAGTGATTTCAACAAACTAAAAAGTATTTCTAATATCAATCTCCTTCTTTTCTACAGTAGCTGAAGCTGGTCGCTTTCTACTGTCACCCTGATGCAATCTCTTCCTGAAAGCTGTCTGAAGCTGGACAGCCAGCTCTGTAGCTTATAGCAACCATGAACCAATGGTATCAAAGGAAGCAGTAAAACCATGGCAATGAGCTTTCAGTTAGGAAACAGGCAGCAGCGGTAGTATTGCACTTGATGAGAGAAGACATTGGTCTCAATTTTACCACTAGAGGCTAAAAGCTTGCTAGTACTGACATTTTTATTATTTAGAAGACAACGCTAATCAATCACTATACATTTCAGGATTGCATTGCCAATATATTGTAAGCGATAAATATCACATGCACATGTGCAGGTAGACATCTACGCACGCACACACACACGCACACTCACATTCACATACAAAGGCAGGGACTTCCCATAGTGATTATGAAGAGAACACTATCACCTCTAGATTAATTTACATCTGATCCTGCACGAGTAGAGCTCAACTTAATAATATTGCAATAAAACACTCTTGTTACTCAATCAAATTATAGGTTAATCTTAGTTTTACCAATAAAAATCAATACTGCAAGGAAATATAATCTTTCCTGCATGTGAACTTGACTGAGACCTTTTCAATTCTTGTAGCTAAATTCCTAAATTTCACACTTTTGCAGTATTTAATTTATTAATAGTATTTAAGTCTTCCTTACAAAAAACCTTACAATCTAAATCTGTTAACAACAGTAAAATATGATTGTAAGATTTCAAATAAAATATCCAACCATCATTCTATTCCCAGTCAAACAAAGTCTGCTTTTACTGTGCCAATTCAACATTACTGTGGCAGTCAATCGAAACCTCTCTCTCTCTCTCTCTCTCTCTCTCTCTGTCTATCATCTATCTTATCTCTCTGTCAGACACCCACCCATCCACTCAAATACACAAATACAAACACACGAAAACACAAACTGGCTCAAAACGTGAACAGTTTGTCCCTTCCTCTGTTCTCAGGAATGTGGTACAGTACCTGTAGGGGATCCAGTCGGAGGAGTGCTTGGAGCTCATACTGTATCAATCACACTGACTGCTGCTGCTGAAGACCAAGGCTAACGACCTGCAACAGCAACAGCACGAGTGGCTGGGGGGTCTGGTGGTGACAGCGATCACAGCAACAGAGGCCACATAGCTTGTTCATCCTCTGCACACAGCCCTCTCCTTATTCCCCAGCTTCTCTGTGCTCCTTAGTATGTCCTCTGGAGCTCAGCAGAGCAGCCCGCCCAGCTCTGGGGCTGCAGATGAGTAACGTTCCAGACAGACAGCCGCACTCCTCAGTCATGCACACAAAATAACCCTGTCTTCCTCTGAGTCTTCTCTCCCATGTGCACGCTTCCAGTCAACCCCTCTCCCCTTCTCCCATCTGCCGCTTCTGCTCCTGTTCTGCGCTATCTTCCCTCGCTCTCACACCATGCACTATCTAAATCTCCCTCCGTCTCTCGCCCTTTAAATCTCCCCCCTCTTCCTCTTGGTCTAAATCTCGCTGCCTGGCTCTTTGCCCAATCTATCTCTCACTATCTCTCTTGCAGCATCACCTTTAGCAGCATCAAGTGCAAAGCCTCAAGAAGGAGGAAACAGGTAATGGAGAATCCCCTTTGTCTTGCTGCTTTGATGTTCCTTCTATGCTATTTCTGTACAGTACCACCCTCTCCTTCTAACACCAGTGTGTCTCTCTCTCTCTCTCTCTCTCTCTCTCTCTCTCTCTCTCTCTCTCTCTCTCTCTCTCTCTCTCTCTCTCTCTCTCTCTCTCTCTCTCTCTCTCTCTCTCTCTCTCTCTCTCCTTGAGGCATGTGTAGCAGGGACTCAGATGTGTTTTCTGGACCATAATTTATTTATTCTCTCAGAGTAAAGGGCATTAGCATATGACTGTGCAGACTAGTGTTAACAGTCTTTAATTCAACCCTCTCTAAACACAAAGACACACTGTGATAGTGCCACGGCTCTGAACCTCCCTCTCACACATCTGCTTCCGCCCTCCTTCTACACCCCCACACTGCCACCAGATAAACACACACCATTCAGTGTTTTCCCGAGGTTATTTAAGAGTCCATCTACAGACAGTTAAACCTAGGGAATACCTTCAAACTGCTTTACAAGGATTCGATTCGTGTCAATTTCATCGAGATCCAAATATAGAAATTTAAGTGTATGATTCATGTGTGCTAATTCTGCAGCAGTGCTTAAAATAATTCAGTGGAGTGGACTCTATTGCTGTGGACGTAGATGAAAGCGTCAAGCCATCTACTGGCTCTCATCTGCTGTATTTCATCATGTTGAACCGCTCCCTGACAATGTCTTGCATAGTTATAGTCGCAACCACTCTGATGTTCAGAGCCGGGAGAACATTATAAACATGCATCATCATATACTGATCATTCCTCTATTAATGATTCAGAATAGACACATGGTAAATAGGTAATATATAATTCAGCATCAAAGAAAATGTTATTTGAAGTAAACAGCAGTCAAATGAAATGAACATACTAAACACGGTGCAGCCAGTATTGAGGGCATTCAAGCATCTTCTTTCAATTATTTATGGCACACCTCAAAAAACAGCATCACTGCTACAGTTCATTGGTAGAAATTTCTGTTTCAGTTATGTGAAATGAATGACAGAAATCTGTGATTTAAATGAAAGGTTGATGTATTCAAACAACCAAGCCAAAGCTAAGCTGGCATGAAATTGAGTAAACTAACCATTAAAGACTAACCATTAAAGACCATTAAACCATTAAAGACTAAAACTAACCATTTAAAAAAGTAACATATTACTCATCACTTATGCTTATTACTCATTTCAAAAGTAATACAATTTCTTGCTTCATAAGAGCAATTTTTTTTTTATCTCACTTGTTATATTTCTTTGAATTCCATCTGAAAATAGGTGATGGCATCCTCTGTTATCTTAAAAAAAGTAAGATCAATGCATTCTAAATAATCTGTAAAAAAAAAACTGCAAGATATCTCTCTGCTATCGATTTAAGGTTGATCAATTGTGTGCAGATTGCAATTGCAAAGGTCTTGTATGGTAATACAAATTTAGAATCATATTTCAGATTGATTTCAATATGTTTTCAGTGATCATCATTTTTCCACAAAATGTGATGACCTAACCTGATGTGTATTGGAAACCACCGGTTTAAGTGAATAACACAAATAGCCTGAAATTAACAATGGCCATACAATCCCAAATCCCTTCTTCAAGTTGAACTGATCATTAAATTGGCTGGTCTGTCAATTACTAGTTTTTTACTTTACTTTTTGAAGTAAAGTATGAAGTAATAAAACAAATGAAGTAATAAAATAGAACTAAAACTGCCCGCTTTTTTATTCTACAAATTAATATTTAAAGGACAACATTACGGTCTAACATTTAGTGTGTATTTATTTAGTAGGCAACCTTACTATGAAAGCAAAACCTAGTTAGCAGTGTGACACAATCCAAGAGACCCATTCACATCCCTTCTGTGTTTATCCTATATTACTCAGAGAGGAATTATTCTCTAGCTCTATCTCTTTCGGTCTTCACATGTTCATCTGCTTTATTTAGCAGCATGAACATGTGAAGTTAAAATAATCTTTTATGGCTTTAAAATTGAAAAGTGACTATGGGCATTGTGACTAGTGGCTATTGGCACCCTTTTGTAATACTTAGTTGCACAGCCTTTGGCAATTCTGACTGCTTCCAAATGTTTTTTGTAACCATCAAGACTGCACCTTTTTGCTAGCAGTTTCTCCCACTTTTCAATTGTAACCTGCTGCAGTTCTTCATTTCAGGTCTCGCCATTGGTTCTCAATGAGATTGAGATCAGGACTGTTATGGAAAACAATAATGTAAGTGTGCTTATAATATGTATAAAGTATAAACTGCAATAAAATATATGCATAAGTATAGTCACGGCCAGTGGAAAACTACTGAGCTGAGGGAAGTATATGTTTCCTCTTTTCCCATGATTATTAGCTGGAAGTTTATTACAACTGTTGCATTGTTATGAAAGACGGTTTTGTTGGAAATGCCAAGGACACAAGCAGTTCCTGGGAGCGCAGGATGAGTCGTAGGGAGTTAGAGCAGGATGTTCTAACTATGATAGAAAGTACTTCTTTTCTGCCAGGTGTCTGTGCACTGTTTGATTCCTTTGTCTTCATTAAACTGCCTTGAACTGTGAAAGAGATAGTGTTAGTCATGTGGCTTAGCATGACTCAGCATATTAGAAAGGTATATAAAGCTTGACTGATGTAACCTGCTCTTGCTCTCTACCCTGGAACAACCCTCTTGGTTGCAAAAGGTATTGTGCCTACTTATAAGTATTTCTCTTTTTGTTTTATTAAATATTCTTGAGACATATATTGTGTTATAGCTTTATTGAGCTGTTCTCACCACTAGACAAAGTGCAATAGACTTTATATTGCCACGACAGGACTCATTGCTGGCCACTCCAGATCAGTCCTTTTCTCTTCCATTTTCTCTTAAACCATTCTTGGGTGCGTTTGGATGTGTTTCGGGTTGTTGTCCTGCTGGAGGACCCAGGACCTTCGAGTGACACCCAGCACATTTCACTCTTAAATGCCATGGTAATCTTCTGATTTCATGATGCCTTCAAGACATTAAGCAAAGCAGCTGCCTCAGGCACTATGGAACCTGCACCGTATTTGACTGTGGGTAGGGTGTTCTTTTCTTTAACAGCTTAATTTTGTCATCTGTAAACAAAGCACTGATCTGCATTGCAAAAGAGCTCTAATTTGATTTCATCAGTCCACAGCACATTTTCCTAGAAGGATTTCGGTTTGTCCAGGTGGGTAAAGATCAATCAGGCCTTCTTGTGTTCCTCTTTCAGCAATGGGGTCTTCCATGGCTTCCAACCTTTACGCCCTTATTGGTTCAGTGTCTGGCATATGGTGCGGGCTGAAACCATTACCCCGGACCTCTCCAGGTCAGCCTTGAGATCTTGAATGCCATGTGAGGTGTTTTTTCAATGGTTCTCACCAACCTTCAAAGAGATCAATTTCTGACTCACCACCACATCCTGGGAGATTCTTAACAATGCCAAGAGCAGGAAACTTCTTAATAACATTGAACTGTGAGAATAGGAACACCAAGGTCTGTAGAGATGGCCTTGTAGCCTTGTGAACGCTTATGTTTGATAATAGTTTTTCTGACGTCATCAGACAGCTCTTTTCTCTGCAACCATTTTCACTGATGACCAGGGAAGCGGAACAGTTTCATCACTTGAAAATGGATAATTGGTTCATTTATACCATGCGGGCAACTGCAACCCATCACAAGTGAATTGAATTACACTGCAAATGAGAATCTATTTCCTCCAGCTAAATTGTTTTGTTTGAATGGTGCCAATAATCACGGCCACTTTTCAATTTTGAAAACATAAAAGATTTGTTTTATTTTTTATTCTTATTGCTTGATCATGTGTTATGTGCAATTTCCAATTATTTCAGAAGATATTGTCCATTATCTGAATAAAATGCAAGGTATACATATACAGTATATCAAAGACATGGTGTTAATTGTTACACTCTCAGAGTTAAATTATACTGAGGCATAGTGAGTAGGGAAAGTACCCTTCAGCTTGAATCCACACCAGTTCCAGGGGGCTGATCTGTAGCTGACCCTCCCTGTGAAGGAGGGCAATTGAAAAGAGAATTTCCCTACGGGGATCAATTAAGTATCACTGTTACAAACTTGTTACTACGTTAGAAAGCAATGGTTGTTAATAAATAGATGACTGTAGAGAGCCAATGTGGCTTATGGTAAGATAGTTATATTAGCTTGTGACCTGTATATCAGCTGATGTGATGAAAGAGCAGGCAAATGGAACAAGCCCCTCCACTGAGTAGCAGGTGTAAGCGCAGCAGTCCGCTTAATATTTGATGCTGGAGGGAGGACTTTGAAGTATGGCTTTGGTTCATGAAGGAGTTGGCAGTGGGGGGGGGACCCACTGCCATTTTATGCTTTCATACTATACACTTTCATATCATGAGAACAGAAATGTAATCTAATGTCTGTTGGAAGTAGCAAACACTCCTGGATAGACACAAATGCAAGGAGAGGTTTCTCTGCTATCGTGGTTATTACTCCATTAGGGAGCAAATGGTAAGGTCCTCTAAACCAATTTAATTTTTCCAGGCCAGACTTTGGAAAAAGCTTTCCCAGAGACATTTTATTGTTGGTAACAGCAGTATCAATGATTATAATAATTCTTCCCTGGGCACAGAAGGCCCACAGTGATGTGAAAATGGAGCTCTGGCTTGTGTCTGCCTGCCTTATTCAGACAGGCTGAGACACAGCTCAGGTCTGAGCACCACAGGAGTATAGCCTTAATAATATAGAGGTCTGATCAGGCATGCCTACTGATAACTGACAGTTACTTGTATATGAGTCTGAGTGTGTATTTGTATGCATGAGTCTACTTTTATTTATTGTGCGTTTTTATGAATACATACTGTACATCAGCTAGAATCCCTTCCCTGCCTTAGTTTGTACTCAATAGAAATCACAAGTACATACACCAGACACTCGAAGTAACAGACACTTCAATGTCAGTTCTCCATTAGATATAGAGGATCTTGAGTGTGAAATAGTTACATTCATAGTGCCAACAAATCTAAATCCCTCAACAAATTTAGACTTAGAACATGTTTAACAAGCCAAACTGCTTGAAATGTAGCCCAGTAGCACAGCACAAATTTTGTCTCTCCTCTCTTTCTTTCTCTCTGAACACACACATACACACACCCTCCAATTCACTACTACTATTCTCACTGCATCATCATCACATTATTTACAGTATTTTATAAATGATTAATGATTATCATAGTTAGAAAAAAACACACGTCAAGACATGCACAGCTGGCAAGCATGCAACTAGCGCTAAAATAGTTTGCACTTGTTTTTCTCTCATCTGACTTTTATTTCATTTCATTTCTAGATGCAAATAAGTGAATTCATCTATTCAAGTATTCCAGCTTGAGTGTGTGAATGTGCAAATGTGTGGATGTCTATGTTTGTGTGCATATGCTGTATTTGTGACTCAGAGACAGCCATGAATAAAACTCTGAAACATTATCCAGTAGTGATGATATAACAACAGTCCACAGTCTGACTCAAGGTGGGTGTAATGATGCTGCTGCTTATTGTTTGCACATGCACAAGTCCTGTGGGCTTTTCTTTGAGCTTTTGCAGCTTTTGTATTTTGGGATTCTAGTTTCTTTCTAACTCCTAGACTTTTAAAATGTATTTATATCTGAAAGCCTCGAGTAGGTTGCATGGAGAGAAGAGTGAAATTTACATTCTAACTTGATGAGTGGATAGTTTAGCCCCTAGGCTTTGTCAAAGTAAAGAGGGTATGGAGTGTGTTTTAGGGGATGGGTGGTATTTAATAATGCTCGCCTGTCTAACTATGCATAAACAAAACAATTGAGTGTCAGAGGAATAAATGGCAGGGTATGCAATGACAACTGATATCATCAGTTGATAGTGAACACAAATCGAGGGTTGCTCAATGTGCCATACTGTACACACACCTGACTAAAAAGCCCTTGACATGCAAGAGCTTGACTTACTGTTGCATTCACACATCAAGATCTGCTCATCATCTGAAAACGGCATGAAACAATAAAACAGAAAACATGTATCTGCAAAGACAAGGGAGCTACTGATACCTATTCGTACTTAGGAAAGTGGCAAGACAGCAGCTGCAAATACCTTTCAAAACTGTGATTACATTGCATATTCAAGTAGCTTTCAGTCATCAGAGAAATAGTTTCCAAATCTCAGTCACAATCAGATATCATTTGATTGTTCATTTCATCCTTGAGTGCCGATATACAGTGATGCGCAATACTTTTCCACTGAAACAGCCCTGAAAAAAGTATAATACTTAAAAATAACATAATTTCTACAGCATAGGGAAAGCCTTGTGTAATGTAAATGTAGGTAGGTAGGTACTGATTCACACACTGATTACAGCCCACACTAGCCTTCTGTGAATCAATACGCATGCAGACATATTATGGGCTGGCGTTCCAACTACAAGGTACTCATGGAAGGAGACTCCTGAATAAATTGAATATAAAAAGAAACCTATTTGAGAGTGATCGGTTGGTGGCTGAAACCAAAAAGGCAGTTTCTGAAGGTTGCTGTGGGGGGTTTGTACAAACAGTGGCATCTTTATTTTAAGGGGAGCTGTAAATCTCAGAGCTCCAGGGAGAGAGAAACAGAGAGACTATGTGTGTTTGTGTGTGCGAGTATAAAGGGGAGTTGTAAATCTCACGGCTTCGGAGAGAGAAAGAGAGAGAGACTATGTGAGCTTATGCATGAGCAATAAAGAAAGGAAAGTGAATGAACATATTGGCTGATTCCCCCTTATTGATTGCATTTAATGTGCGCCCAGTATTGATTGCCTCCAATGTGCCCAATGTGCTCAGGGGTGGTGACAGCAGCTGGCACAGAATAACATTAGCATTTCAGTTACACTTTCAAAGACCACTACTAACAAAATAGCATGGCATCAAGGCATTTAGGGATCACACGCACATATAAAGCTTCAAATTCTTAAATGTGTTTGTGTTTATCTGTGTGTCTGAGTACACATCTGTGTGTCTGTACACATGTGTGGACGTGTGTTACATGACATTAAGTTTTTAGACCATAGCACAGTGTGGATCCAGGATGGGGAATCAGCAGGTGGTTGATAGAGTGGGAAGCATGAGTCCTAATGTAGGGAGAAGGGTGGTCATTGTAACTGGGTAGTCTTAGCATCAATATCTGTAGTAGGAAATCCAGAATTTCCCCCTGGAGATCAATAAAGTATCTATCTATCTAGGAAAGGCAAGCTTCCACATGTGCATGCACCAACATAGATGAACACACACAATAACATTCAACACAAACACACACACACACACACAGGCACACTTTGTATCAACATAAGTCCCTGTATCTCATCTCGCCAAACAGAGGGCATGCATAAAACATGATTTGGATTAGGAAATGTCAGGCTAGATGAAACAGGGTCCCAGTGTCCCAGTGAGGCAACCAGATAGACTGCTTCAATACACCAAAGTTCCTTTGCATCTTCCCTTTCCATAGTGCAGCTTTATCTGTGCACATAATGCTACTTCCACCTGTAAATACAGTGTAATAATGAGAACAGCTAACAATGCACATTTGCACAGCTGGACACATTTCTGCATATATGGTACCTGCATCTGTAAATGTGATAATGTATATATTACTCTAAATGTGGGAACTTAGTAAATGTATACATTTACTGGTGAATGTAGGAGGAAAGGAAAGGAAGGAAGGAAGGAAGGAAGGAAGGAAGGAAAGGTAAGAATATTTGATATTCATATCATGTTAGATTTGTTTTGTCTAACCCCTGATAGCTGCCTCTTTTTAGCCTTTGCCCTTTATGCTGTTTTATATGTCACCATGTGTTTATAGTATTCTCAAAAAAAGGGAAGTACTACTTTTATAGGGTACTAATACATTTTATGATTGTTCCTCTGTGTGTTTTCATATATCATGTATTTTCATTATACGCTGGGGATATTATCAGACCAAAGCAAAAATTGCAAAAACAAAAAAGTTTTCTTTTAGTTTATGACCTTCATTAGTTGAAACAAGGGGTGTGCACTGCATCTCACACAGACTGATCCACATCACACATCATACATACATCATACACTCTGCTGACAGGCAGAAAGGTGAGAGGCAGGGATGTTAAATGAGAGTGCCATTTTGTCAGGTGCTGTGTCTGTGCTCTGTATCTATCTTTAGAGGATACAACGCATGTGACTCACAGTTTCTAAGATGATTCTGGTCACAGACACAGTCCCCATTATTTTTCTTCTTCTTATTATTATTATAAGTACTTGTTATTATTAGTTGTTGACTGTTAGCTACTTCAGTCCTATTCCGTTTCACACACACTCTTTTCAGGACTGGCTGAGTACACACATAGCCATCTCCTCTAATTTAGGGGAAAAAACAGTCAGCAAGGGCATCTCATAAATGAAATCGACAAAAAGATGAAAGCAGGAAATGGTGAGCCCTTCGGCGTCCACTGTACTGTAGCCTAAAATTTTGCTTTGTGTACTCTACTCTTCTCATCACATACAGAACATCAGCAGTCAATCCGTTTTTTTTGCTGTGAAAACATGTTCAAATCAAATAGCTCTTCATTGCCTTTTGCTAAACACAAGGGAAATAAAGCTGACTGTCTTTCTGATTCAGAGATTTCATGGATAATGATTGTGCTTAACTGAATGGATCCAGAGGACAGAGATGTAGAGAGAGCGACAGCGTGTGCATGTGTGTGCTGCTTGCATTCTAACTCAGCATCTCTGTGAGCAGGCTGTGTCTTCTCTGTACGTCATGCTGCTACCGCTGCCAGACACCCCGCGCTGGTTTGCTCCTGTGACCATGGCAACAGTGGAGAATAATTATCATTTAAAAGCACACTGGTAGGCTATGTAACCATAATATCTTATTCAATAACACGCACGCAAACCAACACAACCTCGCCAGTTGTCATAAGTTATTACATGTGATTAATCAACACCTGGATTTGCCAGCATAAGCTTACTGTTGCTGCAGGTGGTTAGTGGCTGTGTTTATTTCTCTTGACCAACAGGGGGAAACATACAACAGTAGGAAAAAAATGTTTGATCAAGATTTGAACACGTGGAGGTGCTGTTCTACAATAGCTCAAGCTTTGTATTTCCAGCAGGGATTCACACAGCCTAGAATTGTAATTCTCATACTAGGGCCTTGGTGAAAACACAATCTCGCTTGGCTGTAAGGTGTGAATCATAATTTAGCAAATCCATCAAGTCTTATCCATTTGTGTTTACAGCAGCAACAGCAAAATATGTATTGATGACATGGTTAATGTCATGATAGTCCACAAAATTGTAAAATAGATTAGATAGATCTATGACTGTGGGCATGTGCTCGCGCTTGTTTCCCCTATACCAGTGCTACTGTTTGTGCCAACCTGTCCTGTATAATGTGGAATTGTCCTGTAATGATCAGAAAAATGTTGCATTCCCTGAATCAACACAGAATGCAAGCTATTATATATTTATGAACTTGCGTTATGAATTGATGCAGTTAAATGAGATAAATGCATTCTAAGACAAATGGCTTCTGTAAATGATCACAGGCTACAGTGAGCCACAGAATCACTGTCAATAATCGCCATGTGAGCATTGAAAGCGTAATTCTGTGTAGGCTAGATCAATATATAGACAAAGACATCTCACTTTCAAATGAACGTAGTGAAGCAGGGTTAGATTCTATGTTAAGTTAACTAATAATACCAGAGTGCCATCCAGAATAAAAGAAATAGGACCTTCTTAAACAGTTTTCAAAATAAACCTCTTATTGACAAACATGCAATGTTAGTACCAAAGTGAAATTAAAGATATGAGGAGTGTTCTGTAAACAAAAATACAATTTCATGTTTTTGTCCAAAATGTTCTATATGCTCCAACAGTGATTTTTCTTAAAAGTGTCACTTTTAGGCTTAAGAAGAACAGACGGATCCTGAAATTTCATTTTCACTACGTTGAATCTATGGTCTGTTTTCACATCGCGGAAAAATAATCTGGTTTGCTGGATACTGCGTACATGAACAACTCTCTTCTGAAACCAGAGACCAGAGATACAGTCTGAACTTGTGATGCTATCAAAATGGACATTTTGGAGCTGTTAACTAGGCTGCTCTGTGGAGAAGGACTTGACATCTGTCTCAATTAATTTTCTGTGGAGCAGATCCACTTTTTACTTCTTGATGAGATCACATGTTCAAGCCTTAATTGTTTGGTAGAAGTGAGTGTGAGAGTGTGAGAGTGCACGTGTGGATTGTCTGGTAGTTAGGGTATATTCAGAACTGTCATGAAATCATTTCAGTATTAAAGCTCAAACAAATCCAATAAACCAACAATACCTACATCCTAGACTAGTTGTTTCTTACGTATCATAATTTTCTCCTTCTTGCTTATAAATTATCAACATATTCTTCCAACGCAGCTGAAAATCCTGAAATCCTGTGCTACTATATTCCAGACACGCCCATACAATATTTTCTCCTACCTGATGAAGGGACAGAGGGAGATATGCATGCGTTTACACTTACAGCCTCCTCAAAGACGGGAGATACATAATTACACACTCCACACGCAGATTTCTCCAAATCCTCATGCCAGTTCTCATTTTTCCATCTTGATGTTTCACCATAGCAACCAGCTCCAGAGGCGTATTACACACACACAAAACACTAATTTAACATTCAAACAAAAGCAAGCATCAAATTCATAAAATACATTTTAACAAGTAGAACAAGAGGGCAGCACAAAATAAAAGGATATGAATAAAGGGTAAAAATAAGTGAATAAGACTAATAACACCGGGTGAGCGAGCATCACTCAATAGAGGTGAGAGAGCAGTGTTGACCTTGGAACAAACCGTGGTGAGAAAACTGAACCGAACAACAGATGATTATCTTGTTTTGTTCAATACAAGGATTGGATTGTGTGAGTTTAACAAAAATTCCAGTAAGATTGTGTGAAAATTCTGTGAAAACTATATTAAATGTGTTATTGTTACTTACTTTTATCTTAATTATATACTACTAAATAAACCGAAGAAAACCAAAAGATATATATACACAATTATTTTTCTCATGTACCATAATTCAATTTGATAGTGCACTGGTATATACGAAGGTGTTAAGTGACCTGTAATATCCTGTATTTGGCTCCTGATGCCCACAGCTTGTAGGATAAAATACACTATAAAAACATCTTTAAAAGATGATACTGATTCTGCTAGCTTAATCTCCTCAGACAGGTTGTTGCAAACTCTAGGGGCCCTGATGGCAAAAGCCCAGTCACCTTTAGACTTTGAAACAGCCAGAAGCACCCTGCCTGAGGAACTGAGGCTGCATACATGTTCATGAGGGGTTGAAAGGTCAGTGATAGTGCCTTACCGTGCATTAAAAGTGATCAGTAAAATCCACAGATAATGGGTATTGAAGAAGAAGAGGAGTTTCATATAGTGATGGCTGAAGGATAGAGGAATCAAGAGCAGTGAAAGGGAACAGGAATGAAAAAAGGGAGAGTACAAGGGAACGATTGAGAGGGGTGGATGAATTAGCAGCAGATGGAAAGATGAAGACAGGAGAATGCCATGAAGTGCATCTGCTCAGTCAACATGTAGGAGCATGGCCTGTTTTTGAGATAATCATCACTTCTGTAACTGTTCTTATATTGTTTTCATTGTTCTCTTTTTTCCCTGCTCCTTATTCACTGTTTGGCTGTAAAGCACTTATTTTCAGAAAAGTGTGTGTGCGTGTGCGTGTGTGTGTGTGTGTGTGTGTGTGTGTGTGTGTGTGTGTGTGTGTGCTTGTGTATGTCAATATGTGCATAAATGCATGACCTTTGTAGGTATTCCCGTGGTACAAGTATTTATGTGACACGCTCCAAGGTGAAACAACGGTGGAGAAAAACATTACTCAGCCCAGACTGTAGGGGGCTAGTTGTGTACACCGTGTAAATTGATCTTTAAAATGCTGTTACTATAACAACAAAAATATTCTAGATGCAGATTCATGGAGAATAACTGTTATCACACTGTGAGGATAGAATGCGTTAAATACAATTATTGAAGCAGCCCCATGCACAAAAATTGCACATTAACTTCCGGCGTTATGATTGCACTCACATCACACATGAATTGAATCTGGCATGTTCAATTTGGTAAATCTAGGGGAAATGGTGCCGGCTTGTGAGCACTGCTTTAGTAAAAGAATGTCCTCACTTACAGAGCGTTCTGTTCTCTAACCAGTTAGAAATATAAAGTCATATTTGCCATGACTATTTAAGTTTGTATTGGAGCAGCCAGGGACAACCCAGGGGCACAGCTGAGTTGTCATCTTTGCTCCTATATCACACCTGCTGCTGAAAGGGCTATTCAACACAAATCAGCTTTGATGTAAAAGAGAGCAAACAACCTCTCCTGTTGTAATAAGACAGGAGGCATCAAAGTGAGGAGACTGCAAACATTGCCATGCCACTCATACCATTGATCAGGATTTAAGAATTTAGGGAATGTTACACCTTACATGAAGCTGCCTTCACAACTATCAAAATCAAGGATCTCTTTTTGACATGTATGCCATGCTCACTAACAGATTGTATTTAGTGATGGCATTCGATGACAAACAAGAACCTTGTTTCTACTACAATTACTGCAGATCAAGATCATAAACACTGTGAGAGTGGGAGTGTGAATGAGTTTAAAACAGTATCCACCACGTATCCACCAATTCAATTATTATATTGTATTCAATTAAAACATGATGTTTTCTTCTAAGGTTTGTGGTCATATTTTTTTTACAGCTGCAGATTAAATACAGATTAAAATAAAAATGCAAGTTATTGGGCTTTCCTTGTGTCCAGCAGATATCATGATGTTTTGTTTCCGACATACAGCAGCTGCAATGCATGCTATTGCTATTCATGTGTGTACCTGTTATTGAGCAGGAAAAAACAGCTTATGTCAAAGGTCCAGTGCAATGAAAATCGTATTTTTCCAATCTCAATCACTTCCAGAGAAATTATTTGAATGCATGCTCTGATTGGTCAACAGTATGCACAGTTATGAGGCTAGCCAAAATCAGGGTGGGTGTTCCAAGAGTGGATATTTGTTCTCTAAACATAAAAATATATGGATGCAGTGGATGCAGCCAGTGCCACATCACATGACTGGACAATTCTACTAGACACTCACCCAGACCAAAGGAGCTCCACCTACCCCTAGATCAGCTAGTTCTACTGCACAGTGGACATTCAAAAACAAGAACAGTTTTCTGTTTCAGTCTTCAAATCCAGGATTGAATATTCAATAAAAACATCAATGAAGTGGTATTGACTGGTATTGATTCTTTGAATCAATACCAGTCAATACCACTATGATCTAAGGGGCCAGGGAGGTTGTGGTTAAATTGGTAAGATGTATTGTCATGTCGCTCACAGTGCTTAGGATTTGTGCTCAATGGGTTTGAAAAATTAGAGGACACATTGCTCAGTCTGCCAGCCAGTTAGTCAGTTAGTGAAGCACAGCCTCGTCAGGTTCATCCGCCCATTTTGGGCTGCTGAACATGTACTAACCATTTATTGTTGTCACACTTTGGGTACTGTGAAGCCCTTTGAGACTATAACGGTCATTAAATGCATAAAACACTATTTCCTTCCACATGAAATGATCATTTGTACCTCTATATATATATATTACTGATTTATTTTTATTGAGATAGCTGGAAAGGACTAAGCAATAAGGCATAGCGGAAGCTTTGGCAGAAAAAATAAAAGAAATCCAGGAAGGGCAACATATTGCTCCAAAGATGGGGGTGTTAAGCACTACAGTATCTCTGGACATGTGTCTGTGTATGTTCACATTTATAATTAGCCTTTGTACAACCAAGATCAATGAGAGGAAAGAGCAATGAGGGCAGAGAAGAGAGACAGCAAAGGTGTCCACTTTTGTCTCAGTCCACTACTAAGAACTGTTTGTTTTCATCATTTATCAAAAATGAATGAAATGTTTTACTCAGTTGATACGTCTTATTCAAGAATACATTATTTGGAACTGAAACAAATGAAAATGTTTAGATTTAGATTTTGAGAAATGCTTGTATGAAATTGAAACGTGTTGGTAAGGTTTTCTCTTGTTGTCACACAATATATTTCATGCTATATGAACACATATATGCTCTTAATACACAATGTGAAGTGTTCTGGTGAATTGTTCAACTAATACCAGATACTGATGGTCTTATGCATTATTGTCGCTACTGCTAGTCCTTTAACTTTGAAAAAGGACTTCTGTTGAAAAACATTTTAATTGTTTATTAAATTATTTTTTTAATTATGTAATCTTGTTTGAGAAATAATAATAATGTCATTTGACAAATGTGTTTTTGATAAATTATTTGAAACAAAACAGTTCTTGGTAGTCGACTTTTGGACCCCGCTGTATTGTATATCAAATGCTTTAACGTTTAATATACTTATTTTGTATAACTTGAACTGAAAAAGGGAGGAGGAGAGGACAGAGACATTAGTGGAGGAGAGAAATGAGAGGAGGCAAGAGAAGAATTCAGAGAGACAGCAACAGACAAAAGCTGAAAAAGGGAAACACCTCACCTCTCTCTATCTATTGCTTATCCTGACTGAATTAAAATGATTGGATCTTAATAAGGAGTATCAATAAGGTGAAAAAGACATTCAGAGTGACATGAGTATGAGGCATCAGTAGAAATTTAGTTCAAGTTGATCAAATCCTTGATCTGAAGAGACAATGGTCCACACACATACACCTTGCAACATTCACCAGGGCTGCTGGTAAGTAACGACTGGCTATTTTGCTGGGAACCAATGCAGTACAGGGATTCAGAGTAGTATTATTCACTTACATTCACTTGACTATGATGCAGAATGTATCATTGAATAAGTCATGATTCACGGCCTTGAGAAATGGTCCCACACAAACCTCCCTCACACACGCAGTGATACTTAAAAGATCATTTACATTACAGAGATGTTTTTCAACACTTCAGCTCATCAGATGATGTCCCTGGAAGGACCTTGAGCAGCTCTCTATTTTGTACTATGCAGTTGATTGTCCTCGTCATCTTGCGCTAAAAACTAGCAAGCTTACAGACATAAGCAAAAAAATGAGTGGGGCAGTATCCTAGGATTTACGGGGGTTTACTTCCTGGGGTTTTTGTAGGCCAAATTCAATTAAACATCATGATAATAATAATTGGGATAATTGGGTAGATGAAGAAACCCTTTGACAAGTTTAAGTAAAAGGATGAGAAAAGGATGAGAAGCACTTGGAAAGGAGGGAAATACAGAGGTCGGAACATACAGCAAATATCATACTGTGGGAAAAACAAAGTCCTGGGAAGGACTCAAACCAGAGGCCTTTGCTTTCCTAACCCATGGCCTGCCAGCTGTGCCAGACATTCAGCATCACCCCGTGGCACGAGAAAACCAAAACACAGAGGGAGAAGACATCAGGGAGACAACTGTCTACAGCTGAAGCTCAACAACTGTTGCACCTGGGCCCAAATGTATAAACCATGCATAAACAGAAAAGGCATACGTCACTTTCCACACAGAATTCAGAATTCATAGAAATGTGTGTAGCGATACTTCACATCATGCATACTCAGTCTTTTGAGTCTTTTTAGTGCGGTATTGCCAGTTAATGTCAAAGGGTGAATTTGGGTGACATTTTATTAAGAGCTTTTTTCTTTCACTATGTTAGGTTGTAGTCTATAATGATGACATATTGATGCAGGAGTGGTTAACAACCTTTTTTCGACAAGCCTTCATTTTGTTCTAGTAAATAGGTTTGTCACCAAAAACGCACATTTTTGGGGAGATACGGCCTCCAAATAATAGACCTTTTATTTTTTCAATTTCTCCAGCCATTTCATCAACTTCACAGTGTGACATTTTGCTTTTTCTTCATACTCTTCACCAATGCTTTCTTCTGCAGCTGGCCCCTGATGTCACTCCCTACTCGTCAGTGTGGCATTAGCTTGTCCCCAGTTCTCGTATCAGTTGTTTTTCCCCTCTCTTCCTGCAGATGAAGGAGTCAACTGACAGCCTGCCAGACCCTGAAGCAGCGATGCCCTCCACCATCCATATACTTGATAGAAAACAAAAATAGCTGCAAATCTCAGTCATGACTCTCTCTGAGAAATTTTAAAATCAGATTGGAAACTCCTGTTCTCATATCAAGTTCATAGTTACTTTTACGAGAAGTAATGCACTGGAATTTCGTATGATATTCTACAAATCGTGTGGAACAGGAGGTAGAGCTTGCGGAGGTTTAGGTAGTGGAAAGGTGTAGACACTTGCTTTTGAACCGATGACCCCAGGTTCAAGTCCCGACTCATACACAGAAGTTTCCTGCGGTGAGTGCAGTTTTCATTTTCAGCGAAGGTTTTCTTATTTAACCTTAACCAAAGTTGTGTAGTTGCCTAACCTAAGTAGTTTGCTTTGATTTTAGTGCATGTGCAGTGAGAGGCTATGCGGCTAGCTGTGCACACGTACAGTACAACTCAAGTGTGCATAACTGTTGGTATGATACAGACGACCGTTGTTATGAGAACACGGTGACAAATTGCTCCTCACCCCTGTTGTTCGACCAGACTCAGCTGGTGGTGAACGAACGCCTACTCATCACTGAGTCATTGTAGCTGATGGTGTCATGATATAAAATATTTGAGACAAACATAACTCAAATTTTCCATTTCTCCTCATAAGGTTACTGCAGCTACGCTAATATAAAATAACTTGATCAGGCCTCTCTTCTATCATGGCAAGAAAATAAATTAAAATAAGAAATAGAAATAGTAAACAAAAATATATATATACCAATAAAAGCAATAAACTAGACTATGAACAATTGTGGGGTTATGTAAACATAATGCCGTTGACATTTTCAACTGTAAAAGTGGGAAATATGGGACAGAAATGGATTACTGACATTTATTTTTTCTCTCAAGAAGAACATGCTATTATAATGACTAAATATGACCAATACAAACAATAAAACAGTGAAAAGTAACACAGTTGTCGCTGCCAAGGCTAGAGAGAATTGCTGGGGGAGAATTGCTGATAATGTAAATGTTTAAATAAAAGGCTTATCACTGCCCCGTTATTAAGACACAGTGGGTATACTTCTCATTGATACAGTACAATCTATTGCACTAACCACTCTCGGGAATCCTAATAAATTTCAGCACACTTACAGTTGTATGCAAAGTTTGGGCACCCCTGGTCAAATTGTTCTTTTGAGCTTCAATTTCTTCACTGACTTTGGAACATTAGCTTCTATGATTTGTTGATATTTAATAGATCCATAATAGATCCACCTCCATGCTTAACAGTTGGCAAGGTGTTCTTTTCTTCAAATGCTTCACCTTTTTTTTCTCTAAATGTATCTTTTGTGGTTGTGGCCAAAAAGGACAATGTTTGTCTCATCAGTCCACAGCACTTTGTTCCAAAAGGTTTCTGGCTCATCCAAGTCAAGTGTTGCTTCAGACGTTGACTTGTGATTAGATAGGAGGAAAGTTTTCTTCTGACAACTCGTCCATACAGATTTATTGTGTGTAAATGACGCGGTACTGGTGCCACTACTCCGGCATCAGCTAAACCTTTCTGCAGGTCCTTTGCAGTGATATGTGGGTTTTGCTTTGCATAGCTTCTTCAATCTGTCAGATTCAGCAATTAAAATATGTAGAAATATGACACGTTCAGGTTTGTACCCTGCAGAGGTTGTGTTCATTTCTTTTCACTTGGTGATTCAGCAAAACATGCTGCAAAACTTTTGCTTACAACTGTATGTGAAACTAAATTTCATTAATTACTGATAACTACCCGCTGTGTGATGGAAGCCCTCTTAGTGAGCAAATCACCTGGAAACACTACATTATACACTACATATTATATCTCTTATATAATAAATCCTAATGGAAAGCAAAGGTATCCTGCTGGTCTGTAAACACCATGGGAAGAGCCCTTCTTACTATCTGTTAATTCAATAGTATCTATCTCTACATTTATTTTTTAATTTGATTGCAATGTTTTTAATCTTATCTGGTTTTGTTAATGGAATTTTTACAGTAAAAGTTATTTTTAAAAATCCACGGTATCCTCTAGGAGTAATGATGTTATTTTTCCAGAGTTGATCGGTGAGGAGGCTTTTTATCAGCTTTGATTCAATATCCTGAACATAACCATGCAGCGCAAGTTACCATGGTGATCTAACCTGCTATAAAGTGAGCCACCTTCGTGAGACCGAAAATCCAGAGATAAGCCCAAAATTAGCTCACTAACCCACTAATCTCGCTTTGTGAGACAGGCCCCAGGTCAGAGGAGGCAAAGTAGAGCCAGAAAATACAGTGTCAGAAATAGACAAGCCAGGATATATTGACCTTCCGATTTTTTTTCAAAACAAGAAGAAAGATAGGATATGTGCTAGGTTTGAGCGATTGATTATCCGAATATGAAAGACAGAAAAATATGGAAAAATATCTGTTTTCTAACAGAAGATGAGAGGTGAAATAATTTACTTCTTAAAATAAGGTATGCTTAAAGTTAAGTTTCCATATCTATTAGATTGTAATACAATTAAGAGTTAGTGAAATATATTGAGACATAATCTTATATTCAATATTATTCATTGTTTTTGGTTTGGATTGGTTTTCTTTTACAGTAAATAGCCTTTAAAGCTTTATATATCATTCATTGATAACTGTGTCTCTCTTTATATTTTGCTCAACCTGAACTGAACAAGAGAGAGAAGAGGAAAGAGTCAAAGGGAGATGAGGGAAGGAGAGAAATAAGAGGAAGCAAGAGAAGAATTCAGAAGGGAGGCGTGAGGAGAGAGACAGCAACAGATCAGACAGCCAGCACTCTACAATATATCACTGTAGGCCTGTACTGTTCAAACACACTGCATTGTGTAGAGTCGTGTGGGGAGTGATGTGGATGCTGAGCTGAGGAACTGATCACTACAAACTATGTATCGCTTTCTCTCTGAGTCTGTCTTTTTAGTCAAACTGGTGGGTTAAGAGTATGCAATCTACATTCAATGGCAGCTTAAAGCGACCGTCAAAACAAATATTCACCCCTGGTTACATCATATATTATTAAAAAATGTATGATTTTCTACAAGTTAAAGTAACAGGTGCACATGTTACACTGCACTTCTACAAAATGGCGCAGGGCGTAATGCTATCGGAGACCCCGCTCGTCTAGGGAAGTCACAAATGAGTCACAAATGAGACCATCCTAAACGAGGTAGAAGAGTTTAAGTGGAAGAAAAGAGAAATAAAACATCATTGGTTCAGTGGATGTCAAACAGGTGAAATATTCTAGCAGCCTCTTATAATGAAATCACTGTTGAAATATAGTGTGTCAGTTTCAGTAACCTTTTAAATGTGAAAGCCCAAGGTTTTTACAGTGCTCATGATAAAATATAATTTCACGGCAATATCTCCATGTGTCATTTCAGATCTAGTTGGATGAGGGCTCTGGACAGAGGGTCACACAGCAGGCTGAGTAGCCATTTTGACATTCCTTGGACGCAGCTGTCACTTCAGCTCCCTACAGGTCCTAGAGTGTACCTGTGGCAGCTACAGAGAACAGTATTAAGCCCTCTTCACTGAGCTTACCTCTGGGGAAACTTCATAATGCTGTACACTAATTGCCTCTGCCATCAGAAAACAAAATGTGTCATTTTCACTTGCACAGGCTCAGCGCTAAAACGGTCAAGTGTGGAGAGAAGTCTGGGCGTTTAAGATTGTCGTCTCACTGTCAGAATTTTTTTTTTTGATTGCACTATCTCATTGCTGCCATGATAATGACTGATTCTGATTATGTGGATACAATTGCTCACGCTGAAACCATGCATATCTGAAGATGTAATGAATCTGAAGAAGATGTAATATCAGACAGATCTACTGTATACTGCTTGTGTAATAAATCAGCTCTGACCTTTATTTGACCCAGTAATCAGAGACAAGCTGCGGTAAGTACCTCTCCATAGTTCTTCACTTCAAGACAGTACACTAAATCTAAAACCATGATATTTGCTGCTGGAGAGTACTCCTCTTGTTAGTAAAAAAAACTTGGCAGTAATTTTCATTGCTGAATCCTGAATCCTGACAATAAGGATTGTTCAATGGCCTGGGGACAGTAAGATGTTGACTTGGGCCAGATTGGTCAATAAAAGTAAAGGTTTCTGTGGTCTTACTATTAGTCACCTGGTGATTTCACTTCTGGAGGGATTCTGAACTGCTTGACTCATCTAGAATAGGCTGAGTATATTTTTCTTGCTTATCAAGTTGCTATTAGCTGTACTTAGACTGCTTTATTCAATAGTCTATTGTTAGCTGCTAGTTGGTCAGTTTGTATTTGTAGCCACACCTTCAGGCCTAACTGTTGTTATTTGTCCTTATATCTTGTTGTTTTAGCTGTTTTGATTTAGTGTGTTATTTAACTAGCCTAGGGTTAAGAAGTACGCACAGTTTCTGTTTGTGTTGTGAGCTAGGCCAATTGACTTGTTAATTGTCTGGGCGGGGCCTGCACTCCTGGCAGACAATTAGCAATCAGTGGAAGCAGTCTTAAACCACTGCTGCTTTGAAAGCGTCAGGCAAACGAAGGCTAAGGCGACTTTTTCAAGATGGAGCAAGTGGTGGCAGGGGGGAGCTTTGGAATTGCCAGTCGGCTGTGCGAAAGCTGAGTTCATCTCAGGCTATGCATCCTTGCTCTCCCTCAACTTTCTTGCTCTAACTGAGACTTGGATCACTCCAGAAAACACTGCCACGCCCACAGCTCTGTCAGATGTGTACTCTTTCTCTCACACTCCCAGAGCTGTGAGGCGAGGTGGTGGTACTGGCCTGCTAATTTCTACCAAATGGAAATACTCTTTTTTTCTATTTCACATTTCTGTCCTTCCTCCTTTGAATTTCATGCTGTCACTGTTTCTTATCCAGTCAAGCACACTATTGCGTTTGTTTATCGCCCCCCAGGCCCTCTTGGTGAGTTCCTGGAGGAGCTTGACACACTACTCTCCCACTTCCCTGACGATGGCTCTGCACTCATCCTTCTCGGTGACTTCAACATCCAGAGAAGCTTGACTCTCTTTCTTTCCTATCCTCCTTCAACCTATCCCTCTCCCCATCTCCTCCTATCCACAAGGCTGGCAACCAGCTGGATCTAATCTTCACCAGACAATGTTCCACTGCTAACCTCTCTGTCACTCCTCTCCAGCTCTCAGACCATTACTTAATCTATCTCTCTGGGTCCTGCTCGTCTTTTCAGTAACTGACAGAGGAAGGTGAGTGACAGCTCTCAGACTAACAACCTCTCTCTCTCTCGCTCTCTCTCTCCCCCTTACATCCTCCCCCTACACACATGCAGACGGAGCCTGAGAGGGGCTGAGCACAAATGGAGAAAAGGCAAACTCCTGAAGGACCTTCTTAACTTCCAATCTCTCCTTTCCACTTTTTCCTCCTCTCTATCTGCTGCTAAAGCTGCTTTCTTCTGCACTAGAATTCCTCCTCTCCACCCTTGAGGGGATGGGTGTCTTAGGCTCTGCATTCTCCCTGTTTGCATCCTACCTGACGGGTCGCTCCTACCAGGTGATACTGAGAGGGTCTGTGTCGGAACCACGCAGGCTGACTACTGGGGTTCTGCAAGGTTTGGTTCTGGGTCCTCTTCTTTTTTCCCTCTACACAACGTCCCTTGGTTCTGTTATCCACTCCCATAACTTTTCCTACCACCGCTATGCCGATGACACCCAGCTGATCTTGAAGACTGAGCTGGTGTTCCTCCCGGGGAAGGGTTGTCCGCACCGAGACCTTGCCATCACCATCACCAATGTTGTGGTGATGTGATCTACGCGGTCTCGGCCGATTTACACGGTCACGGCTCTTCTCTGTCCTGGCCCCACAGTGGTGGAATGAACTCCCCACTGATGTCAGGACAGCAGAGTCGCTGCCCATCTTTCGCCGCAGGCTGAAAACCCACCTCTCAAGAAACACTACCCTGACTTACTTGTCTTAGCACTTGCTTATATGCTTCACTTATTTGTCTTAGAGCTTGTTTATTTGCTTATTATTTATTTGTCTCGTTTGTTTAAATAAAAAATAGGTAGCTAACTTATTGCACCTTAGCACTGGTTATGCTCTTAGATGCTTGTTTAGGAAGGAAATGCACTTACGATTTCTGGTGACTAGTAGTTCTCTTGCCTACCTATGTTGAATGCACTTATTGTTGCTTTGGATGAAAGTGTCTGCTAAATGTCTGTATGTAATATGCATGTAATAAGCCTATTGTCTTTTCCTCTCTGCTCTGCCATTGGCCCACTCGCCTCTCTTTTTTCTTCTGACCAATCAGAGTAGATGCCAGCTATGTGAAAAGTTAGTCAGAGAGTGACATGGTGCTGGGAACTTCAAATTTCAACTCTTAAGGTAAAATGCTGTTTCTTTTGTTGTGAAAGCAACAGTGTCCTTGGGCTGAAAATGATGAATCAATCCCATACCGTTTGTGCAGTTGTTGGCAAATTCCAACTAAGGTGACTCAAGCTGGCTCATTTTTAAAGCCACTGAGAATTACCCCAAACACACGTTCAATGCCCATGACAATAGCTAGCACCACCTAGAGGGTATGTTGACAAAGCAGCTACAGTAGCTGACAAGCCCTGCCTCAGGTCCCACTAATTTAAGTGACTAAATGGAGAGATTTACCGGACTCATGAATGAATTTTTTTCATGTTACTGCTGGTTACATTTACAAAAAAGCTACCAGGTGTTGTATGAGGGCTCATCCATGAATACAATAAGTATGTTTGTACATTTGTTGTTTTTTATTCTGCTATTGTATATTATGATTTTATAGTAATAAATTAGAAAATAGAAAAGTGATCATTTTTGACTGCTGGGCCACTGACACTATACCAGGGGTGAGTATAATTCTTAATGTTCTAGCCCGTCCAGGCAAATGGCACAAAATTCTTAGTGTTGAACCCTGCGTTTGGGAACTGTAAGGGACATCATTCTAATTCAATTTAAAATACATGAAAATGCTGTCTTAGGAATTGTGAGCTCTCCTGGCTTTGACTTGTATTTTGTCTGCCCACCTTGGCACTCCATCTCTAGGATACGGTGTTTACCGAGTGGGTGCCAGGACTGTTGAATTAACACAGTGTGAGTGTAAATAGGTTCAAGCCCTCACAGGCACAACCATGAATTTCAATGGCTGCATAAACACATCAGTACCACGGCCATAGTCTAAACAGTAGCAGAATCTTTGAATTAAATGGGCTTACTCAGATACATTGTGTAATGATCTACAGACCAGCCAGAATATAGAAACAAACAGTAATAGCTAAGTATTTATATCACAAGTGACTGTGCTGTCTGTTAGAGAGGAACAATTGATGAAAAATATACTGTACGGCAGGGTTTCCCATACCATTGTGAACAACAATGGCAACAATCTAATGCATTGATTGTCGACTAGGCAAGCATAGATTTAAATTGTTACTGTTAAAGTCCAAAATGTGCATTTGGATGATTAGTGTATACGGTCAGCAGTCACCATACTGAATACAAAGATAGATAAGGCAAAACTGAAGCAATTCTCATTAAAGCCCTCCTCCACTGACCTCACAGACAATATGAACGTTTTCAAACAAACAAGTAAATCGTTTGTTTACAAGACGAAGCAGGAGTGACAGCTGATTTCTACCAAGCACAAAAAGACATATCTGATTAGCCCGGCCCTGGCACACCTGAGCCTTGTTAAGACTAGAATTGTGATTGGTGGACAATCACTTTTTCAAATGCTTTCCAAGAGGTTTAGAAATTTGAAAGGGGTGATACTGGAGGAGGACTTTGATGAAAAGTCTTTGGAGATTGTTTTAATATACTTTGGAGGCGATGAGACCTACCAAGCTAAGTCAATTTAAATTCAAATTTTTTTGATAACGCAACGGATGAAACCGTAGCTGTTAGTAATGTGATACTTTCTCTTTTCGTTCGTCTTCCTCACAAAGTGGTCAGAGTGCAGGGTCAGCTACAGAACAGCACCCATGGAGCTGATAGGGATTCAAGGGTAGGTACTTGTTTTTACAAGTCACTGACCCGGAGGCTTGAACCCGGGTCCTGTAGCTGAAGGGCACTCTACTGCACTATTAGGAGTAGATAGAAAGTCATCACTAGATTCTGAAGAGGAGAAAAAACTCATTACCACTATTTTACAGTGCAAATAAATCCATGCTAAAATATTCTATTTTCTTCTATTCTGTAGTTTAGTCTAGGTTCCTGCACATGAAGCCTTTGCCAAAGCTAGAAACAAGTCTCCAGTCTATAGTATCTACAACCAACCCATTTGTTCTGCTATACATCTGTTTTAAGTACTACCTTAGCACTAGTTATGCTCTTAGCTGCTTGTTTAGGGAGGAAATGCACTTACGATTTCTGGTGACTAGTAGTTCGCCTGCCTACCCATGTTGAATGCACTTATTGTAAGTCGCTTTGGATAAAAGTGTCTGCTAAATAACTAATGTAATGTAATGGTAATGAAGTCCATTTAGGGGTAAAAGCCTAACCATTTTCACTTCTCATTCATTGCCATTGGTGCAGCTCCAGAAGAAAGTGTCACTTTGACATCACAGATTAGTCTTGTTGCCTGGATTCTGACTGCAGGAGAGAGTAGTCAATGCTGACTGAAATGTCCAAGACTACGGAAGCCAAGAGCGGCCATGGTTGCACAATTATTATTTTTTTTATCCCCTTTTCCTCGTGATCACACCTTAATTATCTTATGATCTTGAGATAATAGCTTTGCTGAAATCACAACTTGATTGTCCCATTGTTGTTGACTTCATGAGAGGCAAGCCAGTTAGCCTGGTAGTGTAGCCAACGTGTAGAAGACAGACGTAAGTGGAACTGACAGTGTCTTCAATTAATGACAATTACTCTTCATCAGTTAAGAAGAAGACTAGCCAGGCAAGATGATTAGGCAAGATGATTTTTTGTTATCTCGAGATAATGAGATAATTAACTTGTGATCTTGAGAAAACAATTTTTTGTTATCTTGTGATTAAGTCCTGATCACAAAATTGTGCAACCATGGCCACTCTCGGCTTCCGTACCAGACCATAGACATAAGATATATGTATGTGAATTCTGTTTCAGGGTGTATTTCCTTGTACATAATGTCTCATCCTGTATAGCCAACCTACAATTGCTGCCCAACCCTGTGCTTTTTCTCTACCCATTGTTCAGTGTTGTATTATTTCACAGTGCTCTGAGACGTCTTATGAAGCTAAGAGTCCACTGGCCCAAGCACAGTTTCAGAATAACAATTATACTGTCAGAGCCAATATATACAGTATGTTGCTGACAGGCTAAACCTTTCAGTCCTGGGCCTCTGCTGATCAATAAGAGCACAATACAAGTTCCTGCATCCAACGATTGTATTGCAGATTGTTGTAGTTGGCTGAGAATGGGAGGAATTGGTTGGCACATTGGTTATGTTTTGGCACATTATGAACAAATCATTCATTATGGGAGATTGAGGATATTTGCTACAATGAATCTCTCAACCAGGGCTAGTGTATAAAATATATGTTTAGGCTGTGGTATTTCCTACTATTGATTCTAGACTGCTCTCTTTAAGAAACTGACAGTGTATTAACTCCATGTTTGAATCATCTCCTCTAGCATCACACCTATTCAAACTGACTGAGTTAGTGAAATTGATTGATATTTGATAAGACATTGATGTGACATCTCTGGCATGTTGCTTTTCATTTGCAGTACTTATGTATGATTGTAAATGTGACATAGATCATACCTCTGTAAACAACCCTCCCCTTGCTCATGTTTATAGCCCCTTTCGGTTAATAGATGTGTTCCAAATTCAGCTATTGCAAAGTTGGAAAATCCCTTTCACAGGGTGTTTTTAATGGTCGCTATTGATTTGCATTGTGGATATGTCTGTGTGAATTTGTGCCAAAATTTGGGGTCCTGCTAGTCTCCCCTACTGAAATATATCCTATATCTGCTCATGGCTAATGAATCCCACTCTGGTGAAAGCATCTATTTTCTTGAAAATCATTCGCCTGTACCAAAATATCCTAACCATTGTGTTATCATTATTTGTAGCCTGTAGAGTAAATTAATACTGTTGCTTCCTCTGCATATCAACAAGCTGACCAGTCCAAGATATCGACACTTA
The DNA here is from genome assembly GCA_034670405.1 of Hoplostethus atlanticus. NCBI lineage: Eukaryota > Metazoa > Chordata > Actinopteri > Trachichthyiformes > Trachichthyidae > Hoplostethus > Hoplostethus atlanticus. The sequence continues at coordinate 5,363,540 of JAXDDX010000014.1, read as the reverse complement.
CAAACTACAGTAATCCTATAATGACTTTTAGGATACTATACAAATATCACAACAAAAATAAAAAACATATAGAATATATGGTATTATAGTGATACCATAAGAGAGAAATAAATCAATTAAAAAAGGTGATAAGGTGACTATAAAGTCACTATGGAGTACCACAGACACACTGGGAGTTTTTATGGGAATATTCCAGCAATATTATGGCGATTTTTTCCTCAGGGAATAAGGTGGGCTGTCTATGATTGTAGGCGATTTTATGTCTGTGGGCAGACAGCAAAACAAAACACCCCTTACTTGTGCCAGCAGGAGGGTATGACAGCCACTGTGTGATGTGAATACACTCTCACATCCTATCTGTCATTGCTCAGTTTATCAACTGAGCCCAATCCACAGCACCTGTCAACTAATTGCGCAGCGTGTTACCAGCAGGCTGTAGTAGTTTAAACCTAAAAAAATAAATAATCCTAGGCCTACATTGACGATAGAAATGAAAACCTGATAGATTGTGATGGTGATTTATGGATCCCAGAGCTGTTTCGACGTGGTTAAGGGGTGGTAGGTAAATACATAGGCATTGGGAAAGCGCGCTTACCTGTCATAACTCCATCTACTATAAGACATGCTCCTGTTGCAGCTGACTCCGTCCATGACTCCAGCGGATTGGACGATGGTGAGACGGCAATATCAAATCTTGAGGTCCGGAAACGCTTTGTTAATCTGAGGGGCGACTCTCTTTTGACTAATACAAAGACTAACTATAGGAAATCGCAGTAACTGGATGAGTAGAGGGGTTGTGCAGACCTAGACGCTGTGTTATGGGCTATACCATTACACAGAGGGGAGAGAGAGTTAGACAGGTCCCACGGACACGACGTGGCATGCACGGATGATGAATTATTGCATTCACGCAGTCTCAGATAGACGATTCCTACCTGAGAGCACTGACATAATCCTGTGTCAATAGCCTACGATAAGAATACAAATAGATTGATGAACATCAGCACACCTCATGGTTGGGTCAAATAGGGATTTGTTTGTTGGTATATCATCAGCCAAATCGGAAATATTGATTTCAGTCATCTTTTCACCCCCCTTGCTGATCAATGCAAAACTCCAATTAGGCTAAGTGGTCTCTGGTTTTCCAAAATGTTAAAAAAAAAAAAAATCTTAAAAGAAGATAGGTTTGTGGAATGTGCACCTTGAAGATCAGGTGTTATTTAAATTTCAATTCTACTCAGATTTAACTGAGGTTGATTTTTCTTTATTAAAAGTAACATTGACAGGATCTGATTCACACACAGCCCACTATTGCATTCTAACATCTAAATTCATTTATTTACCTATAGATGTAGTCCGTCATAATTTGTACCAACATGGCAAAGCTTCACAACAGCAGGGGAATCATTAATGGGAGGAATGGTGGAGATGCAACCATCCAGCCCCAAGAGAGTGTCATGTCTTCCAACACATAAACCAGTTTTAAATGTGATTTCAGGACCCAACATGCATTTGGTATCTATGAAAATATACCTCATTCATTCGAGCCAACTAGATGAAGACAGAGGACATTTTTAGCTATGGAAAGGCCCTTGACATTCTTACCATTTCTGGTCTAAACCATGTTCTTTCTAAAGACTAAATATGATAAAATCCAATCTTTCAGAAATTTCCAATTGGATTTTATAAGCAGAATCTTCGTCATACTGTCTTGAATTGGCAGTTGTCAGAAAGAGCGTATGAAGAGATATGAGTGGTCATATTCAGGATATGACATCAATTGGTCAGGGAGGGATACAGAAAAAAGGCTTGCATTATTCTATCTCTCACAGACTGCAGCCATGAATCAACATGGTTCAGGCCTGCACAGGATTTGAAACAAAAATAAAAATTCTCTACCCATTTGGCTCAATGACAGATTTTATTATAGCACCAGAAGCTAGACATGGGGCAAGGGACATGGACATGAAAAGAACAGTATGATTTAGATGTACACTAGAATTTGCAAAAAGATGGGAGGTGGTTGTTTCAAATCTCAGCGATCAAAAGAATTGATTTGTGGGATTTAAAGCTCCTTTTGTAGAGTCCAGAATCAGCTCCAAAACCCTCTCCCACCTGATCTGGCATTTTACACTATGAGCCGGTGGTGAACATCTGAAGATAAATATGTTTCCATTACTAAGCTACTATGAGAAAAAACATTCTTGATCACATCCGGGTAAAGAATCCAATTTCGCAAATTTGGGCCAACAGTCATCTTCAGTTAAAAACAATTGAGAGAATGAAATATTCCTCTTTACATTTATACACAGCTGGGCTGCGAAAACGTTTTCACTTATAAACATATAAAAATACTTGTCAACTAGTTTGATAAGAAAATAATGTATAAAAGTAGAGTAAAAACATTTAATCAAGTCTATTACTTCCATCATCTGATTTTTCTTTTTGTTTCATATTACAAGATGATGATACAAAAAACTGCAATACTTCATTTGTATGCCCAAACAGAAATACAGGTGTGAAAGGGAAGGCAAAACAGTATTTTGTCTGTACGGTGATAACTCCACAGGTGGCAGGTCCGGTGAGTTCATGTTCCATTAGAGACGGTGGTGTTACGGTTTGCATCTCAATGTGTCTGCTCCTCATGGCGTCCCAACCAAACAACATATCCTTGAGCATGGGAAAAAGTTAAAGAACTGAAAAATTCAAGGACAATAAACAACTATATTGGAATGATATAACAGTTTATCAACAGAATCATAGTGTATGTTATTTGATCTATATTGTAGACCTGATGTCCGACAGTTGATGCAGTACATAGGAATGATCTGAAATGATCGCTGTGAAAGTTTCTTGATATGCCACAAATGGTTTTGTTCACACTACTACAAAAGTTAAATATCAAGCATACAGTGCTAAATCTTGATCTGAAATGTTCATTCTGAAAGCCACGCAATATGCTACAAATAATTTTGCCTGTACTGCTTCTTAGAAGTTGGAAATAGAACATATGGTGTTCAATTTTGACTGAACCAAGAAACTGAGAAGGATAGGTTCAGACAAATTTGCTAGTTTCAGTACTTAAAAGAGAGATGGCATAGGATGTGAACCTACAATCTATAAGACCTAAAAATGTGAATATAGTAGACACTCCATATTTGGCAACTGAGATGAAAGCAGAATCCACAGACAAAGTAATGAATCCACTGCAAATGCCAGAAAGTTCTATCATTGTAACTTTAAGGGCTATCTAGGCATTATATATACAGACTTATATATTTATTTTCATATATGTAAAACCAAACTCAACCTCACACACTGTACTGTGGTGATTTAATAGGTCATTAGAAATACACTTTGAAAATCACAACAAATGTCACATATGTACAGTAGCAGATTAGCACATGGGAGTAAAAATGGATATGGCACAACATACACAAAGCTTCGTAAGATAATCTCTCTGTTCTGGTGAGACACTGGAAACGAAAGAAACTCAACATTCTGTATATATATTTCTCATTCAATCTCGGCAAGAAGTACAAATGTCACTACAAGGCAAGAGAAGTCCTTCAGAATACAAAACATTAAATTTGTTAAGATGATTTTAGAAGGCAATGTTTAGTGTTGGGACTCTCTCGTGTGAATCAGATTACTGTTGAAGGTAGAGTGGTGTTACAATTTGGCATTGTCAGTTGTCTATAGTGAAGTCCTGGGGACAGCAGTTCCTGGTCAAAGCATCTCAGAAAAAGCTGTCTGAAGTCATGCACGTGGAGAAGGCAGCGGTCAGTCATCCACTTAGGATGTGATGTCAGGCAGATTGGGTGGGGCGGTAGAGAGTAGCTGCATGAGTTACAGTGATAAGGCCTACTCAGACGATCACACAATGGCAGCCACTCTTGTCCTTTTCTTTCCTCGTAGGTTCTGGCGAGGGTGGACATTCCTGTTCCTGGAATTTCCTGGGCGTTGGGAGAGATTTTCACACAATCAAAGCCGTGGCAAGTATGATATGTCAATATGATATGCAAGTTACTTTACTACATTATTACTAATACATTCTTTTTTCAACAACAATGACAATACCTCCAAAACATGTCAAATTAGTGAAAACCTTATCTAATAGCTAATCTGGAGTCCGCTGTCAGAAACATGGGTGTCATTTTTGATTGTGGTTTACATTTCTTTTCAGTTCACTAACAACAATTCAAAAGACATGTGAATATAATGTCCATCCCTTTCATTTGGTGTGAGATCTTGTTTTGAACCATGAAAGTGTGATAAAGGGGACAAAGACTGAAAGTGTGGGTCTAATGCCAGATGGATGAATGGAAAAACCCTGCTGTAAGAACCACTTTAAACATCTTTTATTAAACTGCTTTAATTATCAACAAAGACAACGTAAATGGCTGTATTATCCTAGGAATGATTGAATGGTCCCTTTTTAAAAAGATTCATATTTGGGCCAATGAAAGACCCATTAGAGAACAATATGCCAATGTGGAGCCACCTAAGAAAGCACCTACCTGATTACTCTAACCAGCTCGTGAAAAGCCTGGTCTACATTCATACGGATTTTGGCTGAAGCCTCCATGTATGTGACCTTCAGTTGTCTGGCCAGCTGCTGGCCTTCCTCCTGGGTTACCTGAGGCAAAAGGAGAGAGGGCATGAAAGAGGACTGGAACATGAAAATGCATCCAATTCTGACACATCTAAAAGCATGTCCCATAATCCTTCAGCCATGAAACTGAGAACAGTCGATTTACTTGAAACAGTGGCGTCACCTTCTGGCAAGCCTAAGAAATGCATGATGGGTTCCTCAACATTAAAAGTACAGATTTTATAAAAACAGTTCCCTCAAGTGCTATGGTAACAAATGTACTTTTTATGTACGTTTTGAGATCTGTTTCTAAAGATTGGATTTTATGAGCTCGCATTTCTGTATGTCCACACTGAAAATGTTGTGTGTGTCTCCTGTGCTTGGATTTATTTAAACGTGCCTGCCTTCCTTTTTTCCGCTCTCCATCTCTTTATATTGCTCGTATAGGCAAAGTGAACAGGAAAAAAAACAATGTGAAAATGAGAATGTCGCAGCAGTCTGTGAAAGTCCACACAGTGGAAAAAGGAACACAGACGCATACAACCACAGGAGACATCCTGTCCGTGCTTGTGACTTGTACCGTACTGCCTGGTGTACGAGCGTACACTGCATTTCCCTTATGCAGGGCTCTTATGGCTCTGTGCACACCGCAATTTCCCTAAGCACTGCCATTCCAAAAAGCGGACTGAACAGACGGGTGGGTTGTTGAGCAAGTCCAGCTCAATATATGTACCAAGTTACCATGTAAATCAGACTTACGGTTTTGGAGTTAAGGCCTTTAAACAAACAAACAAAAAATGTAACTTCAATTATAGACCCACCATTTGGCTAACTGGGGTCATATTTCTTGTGTGGTAAGTATCTATCAAGTTGCCACATTTCATGCATCTATCGTATCATCCTGGGTAGTGGAGCTAGGAACACTGTGGAGCCTAAAAACAGGATGATGCTCATGTACCATCTTATGGGAAATTGCAAAAATGTGGGAGGAGAAGAATTAATAATAAATCAGCAAATAATAATGTATTCCTACAAATGCAATTGCATTAACATTGATTAGCCACATGTGCCTGTAAAGCTCCTTTTCACCATAAGGGGGTGGTGTGGCTTCACAGGAGGAAGTGGCCTACAACTGCATACCAATAAAGAGCCAAATTAGCTGTCTTCAGTTCAACACACTCCCTTTTTTGCTCTCTCCATCCCTCTCTCCCTCTTGACACCACAAATTCTAGAGCCTTTTCTTTCTCTTTCACTCACATCCTGTCTCTTCCTAGCTGCAGCTGCAGTACTCGTTTTCAACATGAAATATGCAAACTGGGCTGATATGATCATAGGGTGTGTATATGTTTGTGAACTGTGACATGCGTCTGAGGACTGGGACTTACTTGTCTCTGTAGCTCAAGGTCTGCTTTGTTTCCTACAAGGATCATGGGGAATTCATCTCGGTCTTTGACTCTGAGAATTTGTCTTTGGAATTTGTAGATTTCTTCAAAGCTGTAAAACACATTAGATGACAGTTCAATAGAACAATTTAGCAAATGCTTTCTGCTCAAACAGATGACGGGGAGGTTTTTCGTAAAGATGCACACATGCTCATCCGAACACGTGCACACAGATTTGATACTTTTGAACTTATGAATTTCAGTCAGACATCCTAGCCTAACCTCGTAGCCTCCACATCACATGAATCCCCCCTAGTTATTCTCCCTCCCTTACCCCCTGGCACCCAGCTGATGGGGTCAACGTCGTTGTGAATCAGACTGAGGGGGTTAAACAAGGGAGCAAAGAGGTAAAAGTCAGTCAACCCGTATGGAGCTGCCAGTATTTGACATTTGTCTGGGTGTTCCAGGGCTATTGGATGCTTCCTTGAGCAGGGCTGTGCCCCCATTGACTTGAAGGTTGTCCCACTATAATATAAATGCCATCTGAACTGTTTGAACCAATCAGCATATATAAAAATGTCACCCTGAAAAAAAGAGGCAGAATGCAACCACAAACCCAGGACAGCATTCCAGTCACTGGCCCACAGACAGCCTAGTGAGTACATAGTAAATCTGGAAAGACTTGACTAATATAAATGGAGGAAGGAAAGACTGTTTACAACATAAACACAAGGAGGGGGCTGTGGGGTGGGGGCAGGGGAATGCAGCTCACTGCACTGCTGAGCAAGGACACGGAAGATTGTATATTGTTTAAATAGAAAGCCCAGGGCTGTATATGAGTAAGGTGAATTCGGAGAATAGTGTGACGGAGGAAGTGGTGAGAACAAAAGAAAATGACAACAAGAACAACAGCAAGAGGATCCGGAAGTATAACGGCAACAAGTGAGAGTTTGAGTGCAAGATTTATGGTTTTCATAGAGTGAGAATGAGAGGGGTGGAGAAAGAGAGTGCAATTGTGAACAATAAACAGACATGCAGAGAGAGAGAGAGAGAGAAAGAGAGAAACTGAGTATGTAGTTGTTAGTTTGAGAGCTGTCACTCACCTTCCTCTGTCAGTTACTGAAAAGACGAGCAGGAAGCCCTCCCCTGTCCTCATGTATTGTTCTCTCATGGCCCCAAACTCTTCCTGCCCGGCCGTGTCCAGGACTAGAGAACACACAGAATAACGTATAGCAAACTCTACTTTCACAATCTGTTCCTTGGCTTAAGTATTATACAATAAAAACATATAACTGCACGTGTGTGTGTGTGTGTGTGTGTGTGTGTGTGTGTGTGTGTGTGTGTGTGTGTATTGCTCTGGTCAGATCACTTGTGTTTGTTCAACAAAGTGCACTTACTGTCAAGTCTGGCCGCCCTTTCGTCAATCACACACTGCTTGGTATAAGAGTCTTCAATTGTGGGGTCATAGTCAGTGACAAAGTATGACTGTAGGAGAGAGAGAGAGAGAGAGAGAGAAAGAGAGGAAACTGTGAATATGTCTGGAATCTATACAATATGACTCATGACATATTTGTGATCAATTGGCTTCGGGATGGATGGATCTGAGGACAGACACCACTCTCTACTAGTGTTGTTGGGTAGCATAGCCCAGAGCCCTGTATGCCCTCTACTACCATACAGCAGACAGGAGGTAACACACTGTTCCCAGACATTTGTTGGCAAAGCAGAGGTAAATATGGCCTCACATAACCACTCTGCTCACCGTTTTGGTTTAGACTCCTGAGAAGAGGCCAGTTTACATACTTATGACCAAAAATACATGGTTACAGGATGCTGCCTCAGTTATACCCATTGCTCCTAAAGGCTTATAGTTCCTTTGATACTTTCATTCCAATATGGTCTCCTGGTAACCTCAACTGTAAGGGTGGGGCCAGGGGACAGGGAGCTGGGAGGAGGAGGACTCATGCATTTTTCACATTTTTCCCCATGTTTTGTAGTTCTCTCTCTCCTTGGGGACTAGTTAAGTGGTGACAGCTGAGGGGAGTACTCAGGGAAATGTCAAACCAACACCCTAAAAACACAGACCGACCATGAACATAAAATCTAGACAAGTATCTGTCTCCCTAACAACAGGCCAAGTCAAAAAAAATTCTATTCTCTGTTACCTGGCAGCCGAGGAGACAGTCATTCTCTTGTAGTGGAATAACAACAGCTTGCATTGTGTATATTGAATGATGCTACTTCTTTGAGTACTATACAGACAGCTGATGCAGCTAAAAATACAAAGCAGGCAAATCACTTCCTTATTTCTGACATTTTTCTTTCAACCTCTGCATGCACCCATTCCATATTTGCACCTGTTTCCCATCCCCTCCCAGCCCGCTGTTGCAGTACATGCAGGTAATCTCCCTCACTCACTCTCTGCCTCTCTATGCAGCACATAACTATGCTGGCCTATGTCACATCCACTCACCACTGTTCAATAATTCATCAGTGCTACTGTGCATCCTAGAGTGTGCTTCACTGTTCTGCCCATGTGGCTGCAGAGAGAGAGAGAGAGAGAGAGAGAGAGAGAGAGAGAGAGAGAGAGAGAGAGAGAGAGAGAGAGAGAGAGAGAGAGAGAGAGAGAGAGAGAGAGAGAGAGAGAGAGAGAGAGAGAGAGAGAGAGAGAGAGAGAGAGAGAGAGAGAGAGAGAGAGAGAGAGAGAGAGAGAGAGAGAGAGAGAGAGAGAGAGAGAGAGAGAGAGAGAGAGAAAAAAGAGAGAGAAAGAGAGAGAAAATTGCTCCCAGCCTCAGCTGAGCACGTGACTTCAGCTTCCCGTCAACCTCTTATTCCAATTCTGCCAACCTCAGGCAGCCGCAGTGAAACACCACACTCCTCTGCCTCTTTCTCCCCGCTCTCTACATGCATGGATAGCGTAGCTCTACTTTCTTCTGGCCCAAGCTGATTCGCTCAGAGACGTTTCCTGTGATGGATGAGGCTGTTCTGCAGTGCCAGCAGCACCAGAGCCAGTGCTAACTGAGCTATAGTCTGGGCTGGCAGGGCTGCGGCTAGGCAGCGTTAGAGCGACAGGCGAGGTGAGTGAGTGCATCATGACTCAGGAAGACTGTACAAGAAATATGTGACATAAGCCAGCATGACTCATGTCCAGAAATATGTGTGACAAATCCCAATATTATTCCTCGACGTCATCGCCATCACAGGCTCATATTAATCAGGATGACCACCACTGTGGTGTGCGTCATGTAGGGCTGCCCCCCCAGCAGCAAGACCACGCTGGGAGGTCAATGTCCGTACTGGGACTGCTGCGCTGTCTCTATAGCAAAGGTAATTGAGTGAATGAGTGAGTGAATTCTGAACCTGTTTCCATGAAAACATTGGACAGTTGTCATGTGCAAACAGTTGACACCATTCGGTAGGGTCAGTAGTATAGCTCAATTCTTAAGGGGTGAGTGTGGTTTGGTCTGTACACACACACACACACACACACACACACACACACACACCCTGTAGTGGCCTGTGTGTGCTAGCAGGGCGCTGACCTTCAGTCTCACCTCAACATAGCGGGAGATAAATACACTGGCTGTTTAACACTCCAGAAAGGCAAACATTCCCCTCTCAGATGAAGTAACTTGGTTGATTCCTACTTAAACAAACAGAGACACCCCCATAGTATGACACTTAGCACAAAGCTAGGAGTGATGGTAAAAAACACAAGCTTCAGCTCCATATGACCATCATTAGGTCAGTGCTGATGACCACCACTGTGTGTGTTTGTGAGCTGAGGAGCCAGGGATATGTTTGGCAATAGTGGTAGAGAAATCAAAGACTCTGCAGAACTAAGTTTCAGTACAGTTTAACTGTTGGTGGCGAGGTGGGTCAGTCATCCCTCTCAGTTACGGGCCTCCCTGCTCCACCGAGCAGGCCGCACTCACAGCTCTGCAGGAAGGAAACTCCACCTCTGCACCAGGGCAGCTGGCCCAGCCAAGCCCTCGGGTGGTGGTGATGTCACGGAGGACATGTTCCCCAACCCCACCTACCTACTGAAGTCCAACCCTGTCACTCAGTTCCCCTCCAGCATTCCAACTACACGTCCCAGCCCTCCACCCACACACAGAAAATTCACAGTCACACCAGGAAAACATTAGAGGCCTGTTCACCATGAAAAGAGGGTCAGTGGATGATTCTCAGCTGCAGCACAGCTTTTTTTGTGCTGTGCTGTTCTGTATCTGTATGCTTGTGAAACACAGAGGAGCCATCACTTGGGCTTCCACAGAAAACAGAGTCCAAGAGTCCTGTGACACGATGAAAAAGATATAAAAACCTACCACAGTGGCTTGATGTTCTCTTTATTCAGAAACATTTTGACCAAAACTGCCAAAAATCTACTGTCGGTTATGCGGTTAAGATGTTGTCAGTTAAGAACAGATTTGGACAAAACATGCTGAGTAAATCACAACGAGAGCATCAAACCAGTGTGCAACCATCTGTCTATTTCATTGCCCTAACACTTAACAGTCTTTTTTTTCTTTTTCTTTCAGATTTCTTCCAAGCATTTGGACAAGTTGTGGAAGTGCATACACTACCTGACTGCTGTTTAGTCCTGATATATAAAGGCAACAGATCTTTGTTGCCAGCTTCATCACCACCAAAAGGAATGCAAGAATGGGTGTGATATGTGTAGGCATGTAATAAACACCATGCTTGCACTAGTTAGTATGCACCCACTTCCTTTCCACAGAAACAACTTTACCACTATATATAGATCCCTTTCTATCTCAGTGTGTTATCCTACTTGTTTGGTTAGAGCAGCCTCTCTGACTGTTAGCTGATATAGTATCAGTTAACTACACCATGCACATAAGCACAGATTCAGCTGCACCACAGATGAAGTGGTTTTTCACAACAAAAATCCCTCAGTGAGTAATTAACAAAAACACACATAGTTGAGGGGACATGGTATGCCTGCCTGGTAGATTATAATAATGGGAGGGCACGCTGAGCTAAAACAAATAGTCATCAACACAGTAAGGAGGTAATTACCTTCTGTACATGCCCCCAATGCCCTATGACGATTCATAGGACCTTGACTTCAAAATCACGAGTTCTTCTTTAATTAGAAAATGTAGATTTAATGCCATAAAATGATATTATCCTAGGAACAACAGCTGCAACATTATAATATTCTCCTACCTCCTCACCCTACCCAACCCCCGTCACCACAAACCCCCCCATCTCTTTTCTCTCCTAAACTTGACCAATCTGGTCCCCGCTTGCTCTTAGTTCTGCTGACAGAGCAATACAGACCCCTGGCTGGGACCCAGACTTCAGCACCAAGAGGATGGAGAGAGGTAGGGTGGGGGTGGGTCAGGGAACAGCTGACAGGTGAGGCCTGCCATTCGTAAGACCCAAGTCCCAAGTCCCTGCACAGTGCCAAGTGAAGCAATTTCAATGCCAGACAGTCTGGATCCACTGGGTTTCCTCCATCGTCACAGCCTAGGAATGGTGTATTTTATTGGAAGTGATGGTGGCAGTCTCTCCGTGTCAAGTGTTAACTGCAATTCAAATCGATGATTCAAAGTGAACAATCTCTGGTAGCTGGGGAAAATACACTGATACCGAGTTATCACTACATAGATACCCTTCAGCGTAAACTAAGCCCTCTAAAATAGAAGAGGTCAAATTAGAGGTCAAATAAATTAGGTCAAATTCCATTGATTACAAGCCCTTGGTGTGTACTTTGGTGTGTACTTTGGTGTGTAGCTTCCATTATACCTTCTAGTCCAGTGAAAACATTTGTGTCTAGGTCAGACTTTTATTGATTACCAATTGCTCTACACACCAAAGCCATCTAACATGGGACACTCCTTTGAGAAAAGGAATTTGATCGGGGGCATCTGCGCATCACTTCCTGTTCCCCAACCCTCCAGGTTTAACCTCTGCTGAACCTCTGGGGCTGGCCGGACCCTGAGCAGCTGTCGGCAATCAAATAGACACCATCAAAAGGTTAATGTCAAACACATGGATTGCATCTTTATACGGTCTATACTTCTCAATCACTGCTTTCCCTCTCATTCCTGAAATACATAGAATACATATAATAGTGAAAAACAAATAACAAAATAAAAGAGTGTGAATTTTGTCATGAGTGAAGGACTTGAGGGAGAGAGAGAAATCTAAAACAAGGGTAGGGAGAACAAGAGAAAGAGAGGGGAGGGAAAGGCATTAACTTCCTGTGGAAACACCCACTTTTCCCATGAGCTCATGCAAACCAGAAAGGTCAATTATTCAATACCTAATACACACGGAGAGAAAGAGCACACACAATGTGTCCACCGCCTTAAAGGGACACTGGGGACCATTCTCTTTAAGCTGGGGAAACATTTAACACAGTACTCTCTGCTGCAGGCAGCTCAGTCAGTAGAGCATGAGACTCTCAGTCTCAGGGTCATGGGTTCGATCCCCACATAGTGTCAACTATCACCTGTTGTAAGTCGCTTTGGATAAAAGCGTCTGCTAAATGACTGTAATGTAATATCATTTGAGAACAACACAAAGTTGTGATTGACACTGGCCGTTTCCAAACTCGTCCCCCACCACTGTAAAGCAGAATGGTCATACTCCATGCTTTAACATTGTCAGTAATTACACTTTCATTGAATGTTTACACTTACAGAAAGCAGCTTGGGTGTACCGCTGATGCTGAATGAAATGAACCGTGCTCCTACAGCCGTTCTTCCTCCTAATGCCCAACAGATCAATACTCTGTCCCCTTGATCAACGCCTTCTCCTTAGATGCAAACACGCCAGTCAAACTCACCACCTCACCGGACAAAACCCTCAGCTCCCAACACTCAAATCCATCACAGTACCCTGACCTCACCTGTGTGGACATGCAGATCCTGACACCACACAGTCACCAGTTGGGACACGGAGATCCCTGATCATTAGGTTGCCACTGATCATACAAAATTAAAAGGCAAGTTAGAACCGCCATCGCCACTATGTTGGACATACTGATCATTTATAATAAAAAAGGTTATGTGCTGAATGCCCCGACTGACCCGCCAGGCTGCACAGTTGTGGGCAGAAATCACGTCGAGTATAAAGCAGAGGATGAATGTCCCGCCGAGTAGGCCCACTCCTGCCTTTGTCTACCCCCTGCTCTCCTCTACCCTCTTTGGCATTAAGACTTCAATCACCCTACTAAATATCAATGTGTGCTGGACTCTGACCACTTTTGAACCCACTCAAAGGCGAACAATCAAAGAGATGCCATTTAAAGGCCTTTTTCGAGATCACTGGGCTCAAAGCAACCAGCCAATGTAACCCGTTTGCTACATAGTGGTCACACCACAAACTATTCTCTATGTCCATTTGAGAAATAGTTATTTTTATTATATTTTGGGACTTGTGTAAATACTGTAAAGGGCCACTGACTGATTAGACAACATAACACGCAGACCGAGAGCTGTGTGAACCACCCTTATTGTTCCAGCCAATCATGTGACATCACTAATGTCCCCCTTCCCAGCATTAAGCCTACCCTAAGCCCAGTCATTGAGGGGTTATTGATGTAGCCTTCTCTATGGCCCTTCCTAGTTTTGCTGTGAGGGACAGAAAATAAAGACTTATTATTATAAGAGTCATTCTCTTTAGACGTGGTAAGCCCCCTGACTGCATTCTGCTCTGGTGAATCTTCATCAATGACTGCTTTTATGGAGGTGGGAAAACTTTGGCCCTTGTGACACTGTATCAAAACCTATACAAATCAAGAGTGGAATAAATATGGAAAATATCTGTGAAGTTCCTATAGTTTCGCACAGGAATCAAGGATTATCATGTGAACCAGATGACACCCCAATTCATTCAAAGTCCTCTTGCTAACTCTTGAAATACTACGATATATTGACAGTCTCAAGCCTCGTAGTGACCCACCTATTCAGGAATTAGTGCCTGTATTTCTGTTATACGTTACAACAAAGTGACAGTGTTCATTAGATTCTTCCTCCTCTATTCATCCTCGTGCAGAAGTACTAATCAACAAAGCATTACTGTGGCTGCTTGAAGGGAGGACACCAGCTACTGCAGTGGCTGTTTGGACAGAGAAACCACTGTGCCTGAATGGAGTTTGTTGTCATGATTATAGTCGATGGTTTTCTGGAGAACCGTATGCCCGATCAAATGATGGGTAGCTGATTGGTGTTGAAAAGAGTTAGAGGAAGACCCAACCCCTTCACAAAGTGTTGGTTTACCAGTTAGGATGACTATGAGTTTCATAATTAATAACCCAATCACACTCTCATTGTGGCTATTCCACTCCTTCAGATACACTTGAACATCATGTCAACCCACAAAAAACTTTGCAGCTTTGCATTTTTGCTATTACTAACTACTTCAAATACTGTCACACCTATACTATTGTAGGCTACTGAAATGATCAACCCGCCCCCCCCTCCTCTAAGAAGACTGGTTACTGATTGTACTGTACAACACCTCCAGGAATGTGTTCATTTTCTCCTCCATCTCCCCTCTCCCCTCTGGTACAACTGCTGAGTGTGTTTCTTTACCAGAGTATTCTGCTGCAGATTGTAGTCCTGAGCATGGGGTGATATGTCAGAGGGAATGGGGCCTCTCACTGGCAACATGTCAGATACACAGCACCATTACCGTTTTAGGCCAGCAGTCACACAACACAGCAGAAATGTTTTTACTTCAGCAGGCAGCTCCTCATAAATAAGACCTAATGGACATCTCTCCCCTTCTCTCTCTGGAAGTTGCTGCCTGCCTTCCTGCCCAGCAGGCCATCATCAAAAGTCCTTTTGCATCGTTAAATAAATCGAGTGTTGTAATGAAAAGTAATACACTTCACTATGACAAGCAATTCCTTGTAAGAAAACAAAAAAGATATTGACTGCAGTGCTGAATCAAACAAAGAACTGAGTATAACAGTCAAATCCAAAAACAACTTGCTAGATTGACAAGGAGGCCAGTTTCTTTGGTGTGTGTGGGGGACTGAGCACCACAGCGCTTTAACTGGCATCTAAAGAAGCAGGATCAAGGACAATGTTTTGGTTAGACATACCAACCACACTTGTTGGGCAGCTGTTGACTTGGTGTGCACTGGCTTGTGCCAATTTAACATTCTACAACTGTATTGTGTTTGTTGACACCAACTGGTGCTGAGGTTACAGAGCCACATACAGTGGCTGCATCTTTTAGATCAGTCATACAACAGCTGTGTCACTATTCCTACGTGCATCTCTCCTACCAGCCACTCTGATTACGGCCCTAATATCTTAAAGACTCAGTACCACATTTGTTAGGGATATAAGGAAGCCAAGCCACACTTGCCCATTGTCGTCAGCACATTTGGACAGCCATTCATGCTGTACTGTCACCTGTTGAAGGGTTGTCCCATTCCATGCCTCACCTCCCCCTGATGGACAGCAGGTGCCCCACAGGCCTCTGGACACTGCCTGCATGAAGCGTGCCAACTGTCCACCAGCTGCCTGGCAGGCAGCACAGAGCCAGGCATCAGGGACAAGCACACACGTATAAATAGAACCGTTCATGGGGTTCTTTTTGCACCAAAAAGGTTTCTCCTACAGGGGTACGGCAGAGGAATCCGTAGAGGTCCCAAGTACTTCTATTTTAATTTAAAGTGTAAAATCCACAACAATAACATCAACATACTTTGATTTCCTCACAAAACCGATGAACATTGACATAAGCCGTATGCTGATTAAATATATGCTAGTCACATAAAAAGGTCAGGACAATGAAATGAGAAATGCTAGCAGGCGGTGGGAGAGGGCTAATGAAATTATACCAGCATGACAGTTTCCCATAGCCAGTGTTGTTGTTATATGACTCTTAGATGCGAGACATGATACCGCGACCAGTTATTCTGAAACGGGCAGATGGGTGAATAGAGAAGGATCACCAAAGACAACACTGATGAACCCACTGCCCTCTCTGTCTGGATGACTGGTTTGAGGACTAGTGACTGGTAACAAGGATCACTAGATTAAGGGGGATATCACAGGTGAATAAGGGAAATTCTCCTATCAGAGTGAAACCTTACTAATTCAAAATGCACATCAAATTTCACATTTTTGTATCATGACTTTTGATAATTTTGTCATTAAAATGTGCAAGTGTATCCATACCTTATAATAAAATGCACAAATTTGTACCATAGCATACTTTCAAATTTTTATTTAATGTGTAGATGGTAACTTATTTTTTTAAAAATGTTAAAGGCACATTTGGCAGAATAACAATCTATGCATGCTGGGGGAAAAAAGTATTTTCACTTGAAATTTGTTGGATATACATTCAGGGAAAGTTGGGAGGGGCGACAGGTCGGGTGTTAGGGGAGGATGTCATTTTCAGAAAATGGCCATTGAAGATATCTTTCTTCATAGACATGTATAGACGAGGTGACACATTACAGTAGAATTTTCTTTTATAATGTTTTTTGAATAATGTTGAATGATGAAATTACCCCCACCCCTACACCACTGAAGTAAACAACCCGTGGGAAACACTGAACTAGGACTGAAACTAATCTTGAAAAACTTTGTGATGAACTGAAAGTAGAGCAGGAAAGGTAGACATAGATAAAAAAAATTAAAAAAACAGAACTAACAGAAATAAAACAAAAATGAACCTGAATTCTTTTAACCTTTTATTACCATGCCCAGACTATCTTTCCACTGCTGGCACTGGTGCGCCCAACATGAGCAGATAAATTGGTGGCACCAATATTCGTCACACAAAGTAATTCATCTATTGAAATATGTTGCCAATTGAAATGGATGTTGTGCCAAATTGTGTCATTGTGCTGTATCGATTGAAAAAACAAGAGCTAATGATAATGATGAAGAGATAAAATCCTCTTTATACCACATTTTCTGTTTGCCATCATTCAGTGCTGGAGAGTTTACAACTATCTCAATTCATTAAGTTAATTCTCAGCCTTTATCTGAAATAGCCTTTATCGTTCTTTAATGCCTTTCAGAGACTTGGCTGGGTCTTAGTCACAGTGCGACCCAAGAAAAAAAGTAGCCTAAGTGGCAGTATTGGAAAAAAGACTCGCAAAATGGAACCAAATGATCGCACTCTGGAGCGTGAGCCTCTGTGCTGCCCCTCCTACTGTTCCCTTCCAACGACAATTTGCAAAACACACGCTACTACCACCAGTTTTCTTTTCATTTTAGATGGTACACGCCACAATAGTGGTAGTGGTAAAACCCTACTCCCACAACCAGGTTTGTTTTTTTTACCTATCTTTACACAAGAATAGTTGACTGAGTACACATGCTCTTTTTCAGCAACTCCCTGCTCCCTGCTAATTGGCCGCTGAGCAGCTCCATAGAACAACTGAGGGTTAAGCACCTTGCTCAAGGACACCTCAACAGTAGTAGTAGGAGCAGACGGAAAGGCTACCACTACACCGAAAAAACAGGTGTGGCTCTGTCAGAACAGCCTGTGCAGCTCTGGTTATTTGTATATTTTTTTGTCAGATTTTATTGTTTCTGTGATTGATTAAGTGCAATAGCTCAACTAGCTTTTTGAGAACAATGATTGATCCCCCACTACCACCCCCAGATGGCTTACACGGTGACTTACTGGGCCTGAAGCCTGCTTCCATAGGCCTACCTGCATTATCACTCTTCAGTCAAATCCCTCAATGTTTTATACATAAACAGCACAAATGCATATGCAGGAAAAGTGTCTCCGAGGTGAAATCTGAGACAGGCTGAGGAGACGGGGCAGAAACCTTCCATCACACGCTATTACATTGTCCAACATCTTATCATTGTGGCACTGGCCAAGTCTACAGGTCTACACTTCTGAACATGAACTCGCTGAAAACAATGACAAAGTGGTTATTTTATATGGAGGACAGAATTGACCATAATTAAAAATAAATTAATAAATGTGAAAAATAAAATGCATAGAAATCCGTAAATACATATAAATAATATAAAACAAATAAATAATAGTGAACATAAATGAATAAATAAATAAGGCACTGCATTAACAGGATGGATTTGGATTTGACTTTTTTGGCTGACAACAAAAACACTTTGTCTGCAACAAACTTCAAGTCCTGCTGCATCATCAACATAACTTCACAATTAGGCTAGAAGGCCACTTGGCCACTGCCAAGAAGACTGGCCTGGCAAACTGGTGATGATTAATGTTGCGATCTCCAGAGAATTAAAGGTTGACATTACGATTTGCCTGCCACTATAGACGACAACGATGCTTCCCCTGATTACCTGCTTTTCCGTGTAGAGGGAAAAAATAACAACTTAATAACTAATACAAATAGCTATAATATAGATCTCACAAAGATGAAAATGTCCACACATACATTCCACAAAGAAAGTCTCCCCTCCCAAATAAGTTTTGGCTCTCTAGTTTCTAAAAGTACGTAACAAACCACCTGAAACAGCTCAACTATGCAGCCTGGCTGGGCTGGCAGAACGTACGCTGTTCAATAGATGTTTAACATTATATCAACAGTACTCATTGGACACCATCAGACAGACAGACAGACAGACAGACAAACAATGCACCATGACTTATCAGTAATTAGGCTAGTAAAATGATGATGCCAGGAAAACAGGTAATTGACGACAGGAGTCACATGTTCCCCCTTCCAAATATTACATGTGGCATAGCCCCAGGTCAGAGAATAATAATCTGATATGTTCCTGTTCTTAGGAACAAGGTAGTGATTGTATAAACAGTAACATAGCTGCTCTGAATTTTCAGGAACAGTGAGTGACTACAGTCGCCATTTTCATAATCGTATAGTACACAGCAAATGACACGAAACAAGAAGAACTATTTTGGTACGCCATAAAACACACATGTCGTATGGTCAAGGGGAAAAGGTGAGAGATATCACCCACAAGCCTGTTTTAAAAGGTGCATGCATGTGTGTGTGTGTCCGCATGCATGCGTGTGCGTGTGTGTATATTAGTCAACACAGGCTTTGCAAAGAACATTTTTTTATACAATATGAGAGGGAACTCAAGAATGGCTTGGTGTCTAGAGTGTAACAGTAAATCTGCTGTCTTATTTGTCCCTCACAGATGCCAAATTTGCCTCTTTACTATTTTACAGACCCACACAAACACGTTATCATATTTGAGATAATCAAAATGTATGAGAATCTCACTGCAAAGGAACTTAAATTCTGATAATAACAATGTCTTTGCTAGGTCTTTCCTGCTATTGCTGAAGGTAGATTAGACCCTGATCTCTAGATGCTCATTACTTCCTTATGTGTTATGAGCAAATGGGATGACCTACTGGTCTCTGGAGCTTTCCCACTTCATGCACATTGGTGGTGATCTGTGTCCACACAGATCCTGGACTCTCTTTCACATGGACATTCCTATGGTCGGCCCTGGATTCTGATAAATGACCTGAGGAACAGGGACACAGTCCTCCATATAAGACCAGAGGTATCCTGGCAGGCCAGTAAGCGAACGTACACACCATGTACTCACCGTAACCAAGTTAATGTCCTTCTCTACTGTGTGCTATCCAATAAAATAATAGAATGCTGTAATCTACTTCCCACCATTGTCTCTGTGATATGCCGACTTTCAGTGGGGAAAAAAAAACATCAGATATTTCAGAAACGTGACTCCATACAGATGTCTGTTGACACATCAATAGAGAATGATCTCGGACTCGGTACATGACGAACCCGTCGCTCCACGGCTACACAGGCACCAGCCACAGGATTCAAACCTGATTGGTCCCACAAAACTTCATTTATAACCATGGTTACAGTTTGATGTGACATAGTTCATTCAAAGTCGGACGCTTTAAGACGTATGGAAGTCAATATATATATATACACTTTCACTTTTGGCATGCGGAAAAGAGAAAGTGAAAGAAGTGCAGGGAAGAAGGAGAGCTACAAAAGAGAATACAAAATGCATTGTTGATAGTTTCAGGCCTGTTGATGCCTTCATTTCTGAAAGCCAGTGAGATACTAATGGAAGCTATTCACAGTAGACCTAGTGTGTAAGCACAGCAGACTTGCACACAAGACTCAGATGTGGGTGGAGGGTAGTGGTGGGGAAGAGGAACTCAGGCAGAATGAGGAAAGGTGACACTGAGTGTTATTTTCCACAATTTGTAAGATCTCTTTTTGACGTTCTGTTTGATTTATCACTGGAGGAAACTCAGACATGTTAATGCAAATGCAATAATGGATTTTGAGGATTTCTGATGACCAAGAGTATTTTGTTTTTCAGCTATGATATACATAGTTATCTTTTGTTTGGAGAAGTGCGTAATTCAAAACAAATGCATCTTTGTTTGAGTTCTCTTGAATGATGATTCAGTTGTCAGACACTTTTAAAAACACTGACTTTGTAACCATTAAGGAAAAGGTCTGGGGAGATGTGTGCCATGAATAATTTGTGTCAGCTGATGTGTTTGCCAATTTTCAGCAACCCGTTTTTTTCTCTAGGTGTTCTCTAGTGTTGAATATTTATCTACTGCATCTTTAAAAATAACATTTGGGTTGTTTCTTTTTTTTTTTTTTTTTTATAAATCCTTAGTGCAATCTTTTTTTTTTATTTTACAAACTTGTGACAACCACTGAAGGGCTCCTCTGTTCTCAGAGCGGTTCACGGTCAAGCAGCCAGCTTTGTGAGAAATCAACAGGTGACCCTCCTGGAGAGCTGAACAAACAATGTGCTCTCGTCACCTGCCCAAACAGGCATTTGACACGCACACACACACACACACACACACACCACTTCACTAAAATAGAGCTTAATGTCATATGGTTCCGTCTTACGTTATATGTGTAGTTACTAATTCCCTTACAGGAAAAGAAACACCAACGGGAATTAAAAATGGAACTGTTTGCAGTCAGGCATGTGACATACTGCATCACCAAGCCAGATAGAACGTTACAAAACTGCCTGTATCCAAAAATAGGCTGAAAGTATGCTGTGTGCTGAGAAACAATCTTTCAAACTAAAGCATGTGCCCACACACACACACACACGCACACACACACACACACACACACAGAAACACACAGTTTGAATGAACTTTGTCTAACCACCTGTGTTTGTTTCTGAGAAACACACTTGAAACATCCCCCACCGCCAGCACCATTACAGCACCTTGCCTCCACATGCCCCGAAGGCCTGCCCTCATAATATATGTTTATTCAGTTCAATTACTACTTAGGGCAACATTCCTGCTCAATGACCTCATATCTTAGTAATCAAAACCATGCTAGAGAAAATGTGAGAGAAGTGGAAAGGGAGTAAGTGTGTGAGACAGAGAGGAGAGAGAGAGAGAGAGAGAGAGAGGAGGGAGAAGAAGAAAAATACCCTCCTGGTCAACTGGTTCAGCAACTTTCAGATACCATAAAACAGCTTGACACCATAGTGAAACAGAGATACACTGAAAATTGGAGGTATGAAATAGAAAAAAGAACAATGCTACTCACCATTAAATCGGAAGTTTCAACTGGCAAGCTACCTCAAAATAAAGCATTTTAAAAGAAAGAAGAACTCTAACATAAGAAAACATTTATTTCAATAAATTCCAAATGTTGATATCTGATTTTTCTGCCCTCTCTCAGGAACAAAAAGTACCCTAAGTACTTGGAGAGGAGGATAAATCTGCTGCCTAGAGAAATGGTTTGAATTGACAAACACTGTAGCGTGCTATACTATGGGGTTTTTGCACTATTGTTTACATACATATTATGCTTGTGAACTACTGTACGTACGCATGTTCTCTGTATGTATACTGCAATATTACAATGATAATAGTATTGATAATAGTACACTGAACGCTTTGGCTACACATGAATTTCTCATCATGCCAATAAAGCCAACTAAAAAGAAAGAAAGAACGAAAGAACAAACGAACGAACGAAAGAAAGCGAGAGCACATGTCTTTTATACCTTAGATCCTATTCAGGTCTACAGTTGTTCTGAACTAATCTGTTTGGATTTGATCGTCCGGATGTTTTGCTTCCGTGCATGAATCTGCACTGCCGGGGGTCATCGCCAGACTAATATTAGCAAGCATGTGAGCATGTAGCACCATGCTATGTACACCACACAGAATCTCATTATATCCCATTCAATAGCTTCCTCAGTTACTCAAAGTAATTTGAGTCTAGTTTTGATGTGACATTATTTCTAGGATAAAACGCACTCATACAAACCCACCCCACATGCATTCTTCACACAGCCAAAATGAGTCATGTTTTCCCTCTCTTGGGATGTTTCCTCTTCACAGACATCATATTAAACAACGCACTGTGTTCCACAACTTTTGTCAGATGACTCAATGTTATGTCACCCCTATGCTATTTCAGGTTGACTCAACTGCTTGGCATTAGGGTGGCAAACAACTCCCAAGGACCAGCCGCTCTGTTATTGCTAGTGATGTCATCCTTTAGACTCAAGAGTCCCTACAAAAATCCCTACTTCAGCATTATATGACTAAGAAGTCCCATTGCACTTCTAGACTTCGCTTAGCACTTTTGGGGCATGGGCTTCAGATTTCAACAGATTCAACATTTCAACATACGCCCACGAACTGACAAAACAACCCTTTGACGTGATAAAAATCAGACAAAAAATATACACCATTAAATTGAACAGTCTACACTAAAATGAGAGACTATTGAACATACAAATTGTAGATGCAGTTTTTTCATGTTAAATTATACGTGTGTGTCTGCAGCAGGCAAACTTGCCTCAAGTAGCCTATTTATACTGGCCTATTTATAATACTAACTACTTACCTACTGGATGGCAGGATATCAAATGATGATAAATTGTCAACAAGCTAGTACACAACATAGGAACAGTTTTCTATTTCTCAACATTGGTGGAAACCATAGCTATGAGAATAGGAAGGTAGTACACATATTTGTGGGAAAATTGCTGCAAGAGTTTGTCAAACGTGGTAGTTATCCAGCCAGCCAACCAGTAGTTTCAAAGGAGACTTTTCTGCTTATGAAGACAGTTTTTGACATTTGTGGCGGTACTACTTTGTATAGACGAGTACTGATACAAGGCCAGGTCTATATCTATATATATATATATATATAGATATAGATATAGTAATCAAAAAAAGACTAAAATAAGTTTCCATTGCCCAAGACTAAAATGGATGAAATGACTTAATGACATAATATTGTAGTGAAAATACTAAGAATAACACAAGATTACCACCAAATCACAAACATATCGTTCCAGGGATTCAGGAAGCAGTTCATGTTTTCCCATACAAATGTAGGAGGAGAGCAGGAGTGGAGGGACTTCCTTTGCCACAGGCCCAAATTCCGGAAGGCTCATGACCGCTAACCTAACCCACCCAGCCTGACTCAGACAGCCCCCCAACCCCACCCCCCCAACACTCAACACACTTCTGTAAGGGGAAAGCCTTGACTTAACAACCAGCTGTTAGTATTTTCCCTTGGCAGCCGACTTCTAGAAACTTCTGAAAAGGATGTAGATTCTCTTCATGCTGTCAACGTCTCAATTTTCCTCACTTTCACATCACCAGAGAGGCAATAGTGTGAATAGCATGACTAGTCTGAGTGGAAATTAAGTGTGGGCCGCACTGCATATAAAATACAAAGGGATGAGCATCGCCTGCCTCGGTACCTTAGATGACATTTCTCATGGGAAATTAAACAAAGTGTCAATGTATGCCTCAGATTTGTTTTTGTTTTATTTACATTAAAAGCACCTAAGGTACTGAGGCAGGCAGTGCAGTGCTAACAGAGTTTAAGAAGTCAGCTAAACTCACGCAACAGAAATAATATGCTTTGGGTAATTTAGGAGTGGGCTTTAGTTTGATCGATGGCATGGCTCTCCATTATCCTGGCAGGCGTAGGAGTTGTGGTCTAGTGACTCGGTGAACACTCACCCTGAGTGGAGGCTTTACAGCTACTGTTAAGTCTTTGTTAGCATGAAAAAAAGGGAACACTATGATGACAATCATTCAATGATATGTGAAGTGATGACAGATGTACAAATGTATAAATCTACACTCCATGAGATAACTCTAGTGTATGTATATCATGTGGTGGTTCTATGTTCAATTGCAATGCTGATGTTACTCTAGTGTTATTACTATCAGTACATTCAATAAATTGAAGTCTGATATTTAAGGAGCCTAAATGCTGAAATACAACAGGGCAATAGGGTCAGTATGGCAAAAATCTGTGCCACAGCTATCTGATCCCATTTGACTTGGTATGCAGTTAATGAGCTTTTTGAACCCTCATTAGATACAACACCCACCCCCCCCAACACACACACAGACACACACACACAAGCTTTTCACCCCCACTCTGAAGCATGTGCCGACCCACTATTGTCTGACACTGTGGAGACATGCAGCTGCCTGCAGTCTGGTCCTCTGGAATTAAGACCCAGCATCAATAACATCAACACCAGAGGGAAAACACACAGGGCACGCCAAAGTTTATGTTCTCTCTCTCTCTCAGGTAGGAAGGACATTAAAAAAAAATTAAAAAAAACGAAATACAGACCATTCAAAAAGCCTGGAAGGTCGGGGCAGGTAAGGGCTACAGTGTGCTGGAATGCATCCGGGCATAGTGGAAGGTAAACCCACCTGAACTGTCTACCCGCAGGCTGAGAAATATCTATATGACCTCTAGGTCACGCCAAGTACTGTTGAACAGATTCAACTTATGTAAAGATATGTTGCTTGAAGGCAATAAACATAAATTAATGCTTTTCTGAAAACATTATTTATATTAGTGGTCGTTTTCCTTTTTTTATTTACCACTAGATTATTGCAGCAGCATGCAGCTACATGGCTTTGGTAAAGTCTGGTCATCTGTGCACAACTGTTGATCATTTTAGGCCTAATGAAAATGTGCCATTCTGCTTATATTACATAGAAAAAGATGTTTTTTGTTGGTTTATAAGAAGAGTCGCCCAACCCTAACGAAAATCCACTACATTCAATATTCCTACTGGGACTTACAGTGTCTGTGGTACTCAATAGTGAGTTAGTGACCTTATCGTCCTTTATGGTATTAGTTTTTATCTAGGAAAGTATCACTATAATATTTCTGTATATGAACGTATAGTTTTGCTGTGATATTTACTATAGGATTGCTATGGTTCTTTTAGTTCTCAGTAGTTCTCATCTTAATCTAGTTTTAATCACAAGCCTTTAGCTCCCCTGCTTGATCGGCTATTATAGACTGCATCCTAAAGTCATAACAAATCAGTATTTTATCAAACCTCAATCCATAACGTACCTAGCAGCCCCTAGTTAACAAAATAGGACAACTCGTAGACCCACTTTCCTTTCTCTTTCGACTGAAGGTTGTAGGCTACAAAGTGGATGTTGGTTCTCCAGAAAACGACGTATTAAAGTAACAGCCACCCTTACTCGTTTTAATTTACAAAACGGCTTCACGTCTCGCTTACCGGTGCGCTAAACAACCCATATCTCCTAGTAAATAGTTTGATAGTAGGCCTCGGTAAACTCGACCAGAAAGCAGACCCCGGAATCCGCATAACCTTACGGGGTTCCCATGTCTGGCCTCCCCCCTTTTTTGCTATGTTTTCAGCTCCAAACAAGACAGGGCTGTGAAATCAAGACAAAAACGCCATTCTTAGTGGGGATAAACGCTACTGACCTGAATGAACTGGATCGTCAGGGCTGATTTCCCGACGCCGCCACCTCCGACCACAACCAGCCGATACTTCTCCTGCACCGAGCCATCCTTCCTGCCAGCCATCGAGGACACTTTCTGTGCTCGCCGCCGCTGCCTGAACACCAGTGAGCTAAAAAAAAAAACAACAACAAAAAAACACTTTTCTCAATAAACTGAAGAGGCCCTGCAGTGGAGAGAATAAAGCGCAATAAGAAAGAGAATTGCCTGGGGTAGGTGCAAAGAAAATACTCGGCAGTAATCCGTTTTGAGTACGGATAGAGAGGGGGATCCCAGAGCTACGGCCGCCTGTCCATACGCTTCAACCCGGTCTCGTCTTAACGCTGCGATGTTAAAGCTGTGAAGCCCGAGTGCAATACTGGTGTCTGTCGCTAGGGGCCCTCTACAGGCTGCTATGTGACGACCTGTACACACCCCCACCCCATAACACACACACACACACACACACACACACACACACACACACACACACACACACACACCTACACACACACGCGCACGCACACACTGCATATCCTGTCCCTTTATCCCCGTCCTGATATTTAACATTATATCATGCAATTATACATACTACATCCTGATATTACAGCCTGCCAAGATAGACAGGCAATAACTACTCATTTTAATTATACCCAGTGGTGTAATGATGAATGAAAAGGTGGGTGAACTGTGACCTCCAGTTAACAACTACATATATAAAATATCAATTGTATTTTCCAGAAAGAAATATGAATTTATGCCAATCAAAAGACCCCATCTTCATATATTACTATGTTGTAAAGTATGAATTTAAATCATAAAGATTTATCTAAGGCTAAAAATGTTGGTAAACTATATTCAGCAATTAAAAAGGTGGATAAATTGAGTTTCATCCCTCTCTCACACACACACACACACACCCTTACAAAAAAATAACTATAGTCATCCTATGATACATTTTAGAAGGATACTTATAGGATACAAAGAATACTATAGGAACACTATAGTGATACCATCAGAAATAAAAAAACAACAACTATAAACTCACTATTGAGTATCACAAACAACTATAAGTTCCTATAAGAATATTATGGGAATATTAAGTTGTTCACACAATTACAGGCACACACACAATGAAGCCAGTAATAAGCCCCCTTTGCAAAAGAACAAATGTGTCATTATTAAAACGCATTAATTTTACTCATTTAGATCATAGAGTGCAAAATAGTAACATCATTACACATCACTGAGGTGAAACTATAAATAATGAAGGACTTTGAACTTCTTTCAACAAAGCCATTCGGCTGGTAGAGAATTACCTTATGTCATTGTGTCAAGTTATAATATGACATATTTTGACACTGAAATGAAGAAATTCTCAATATGTCATTACACCACGCTGAGCTCCACCGTGGTGATATCTGAGACTGGCAAGCCGCCTGTGACGGAGGTTGTGGCGCCCCCTGGTGTCCACATAAGAGAGCGCGCCTGAACCTGGAAAAGGTGCACTGCAGTGTTTTTCAAAAACTGGGTTGAGACCTCCAGATGGGTTGAGGGAAAATTATTAATTATTCATATTATGAAGACATAAGTTTCATATCTAAAGTGCAGGCTCTATTGCCAAAGCAGAAGTCCAACCAATGAAAGTTAGGTTGAATAAAATACTGTGGATCTGCAGGTTAGTAGCATGGTAAGAGCCCTTACAAAAAAGAACTTGCCTATAGTAATCATTATAATACATTTTAGAATGATGTATCATAGCAAAATTAAGTCCCTATAGGAATATTATTGTGATACCATAGAAAATAGAAATGCCATAGTAGGAAGTCACTATACTTTCTGGTGAGTTCCACCAGAGACACATTGTATGTCCCTAAATGAATATTATAGAAATAATAACTGATTTTTTCAGATTAAAAAATGTTGCTCTCACCCTCTGGTCAAGCTATATTGTAGTCTCTTGAGGATGTTATTATTAATTTGGAGTGGGAACAAATTCCAATCAATTCCCACTCAGCAACAGAGCACCAAAGGCATCCGAGGAATTTCAATTAGACCCTGAAATCACAGTCCACACAGCTATGGAGCTACAGGCAGGAGTCCCTTCACTCTGGACCAACTAGATAACAGGGCTGAACTGTGTTACAGGTCACTTATTGAGTATCTGCTATCATGCCACAGATACAACATATGAAGAGAAAGCACTCAAAAATGATCACAGGTTGCTGTAAGTAGCCTCAAGCATGCATCCAAACTTTTCACCCTCTTAACAGTTAACCATTTCATGATAGCACAGTAAGGCTGCATAAAATATGAGACTGCAAATGAGTACACCAAATTTCAAGATAGTTAAAGCTCTTTAGTTTTGATCATGTTCTCATTAAAGTGACTTCAAAGTGCCATGTCACACTACATGAACCAACTAAGA
Source organism: Hoplostethus atlanticus (assembly GCA_034670405.1). NCBI lineage: Eukaryota > Metazoa > Chordata > Actinopteri > Trachichthyiformes > Trachichthyidae > Hoplostethus > Hoplostethus atlanticus. The sequence continues at coordinate 5,335,410 of JAXDDX010000014.1, read as the reverse complement.
TTATATTTAGAACACTGAACAGGCTCAAACACAGCTCAATATACTGTTAGAAAGTGAACCCAGGAGGATTCATTTCAATAGATTTAAGTCACAAATCAAGTGTACCAATTTCTACATTAGTAAAACTGAAACAAATGACAACTTATTGACTTCATTCATTTCTAAAAATGAATTAATATTAGCTAATGAAATGTAAGAATACAGTGGAATGTGTCTCACAGTCCAAAATAAAGCTAACATGATATGACTGAATGAATACAGCAAGGAACAAAGAAATCTGCCTTCTTTTTTTAAATATATAAGTTTATTGAAAAGTAAAGATGGAACAGGGTAAGACATTCCTTAGAGGACAATAGGAAATCGGTTTCAGACAGAGATGATGTAAAATGAAAACAAAAACAAAAACCAGAACAGTATAGAAGAGACCGACCATATAGAGTTTTTCTGTGATCAAAGGCTGTAAAGATGGGCAATACAAGAGAACAGATGACTCATACAAAGTCAGAGGGATCAGTTGGACTGCTATTCAGGGTTGCTTCAGACAGACGTCTTTTTTTGGGAAAGGTTGATCTTGTCGCCCAGGCTCAAAGCCATACCCTTTGGAAGGAAGGAGGAGAAAGGATTTATTGCAACAGACTCACGAAAAACTCAATGCATTACATACTTTCTCTCAAAAGTCTCATCACTCTGACATCTATGTTTTGATCACCTCACTCTAAAGCTGCATTATGGAACTTTTGTGTGGAAAAATACAAGCAACTTATCAGTCTAGTTCATGAAGTGGGGCTGTGACAGAGAAGACTGGCCCAGCCCTCTTCATTGAGCCGCTGTAGATTTGCTCCATTGAGCCCAATTGAGTTTTGGAGTCGGGTAGGTACACTGGTGGAAAAGTTTTCTCTGAGCAGTGAGTGAGCTAGTGTCTTGGCTCTCGCTACAGAAAGCTGATTTACCGCGGCTGAAGCTGCTAACAAAGCTGCTAACAAAGCTGCTAACAAAGCTGCAAACAGTTACCTCTCGCTGCCACTTGGGGCCACCTAAATTACAGAAAGTTATATAGTGCAAGTTGAACTTAACTCTATCTCCCCTTTATTTCACAGATGCATAAGAGTAAAGCTGTAGGGATGCTTGTGCAGGGGCTGTGACCCACCTGACTTTTGGCTCTGATGCGTATGTGTCCGTTGACAGGCGCCTCTGGCCCCAGGTGGATGGGCTTCTCAATGCTGACATTAGCCAGGGCATCCTCTCCAAAGATAGAGCGGGCATACAGGTTGGCAGCCATGAAACCACAGAAGCCAGACAGTGCCTAGTTTATAGGAACAAAGGAAGAGATACAGTATGAGAACAGTGCAACTCATGAAACACAATACTGAAGATAGACGCTGTTCATGTAAGAATGTAATGGTCTTGGTCATGACTTATGCTAGGTCTACTGTATGTTACTTCTCATAATGACCTTCTCAGGAGTCAGGCACTTCATGTTGGTGGAGCTGAGGATGTGGTGGAGATACTCGTTCAGGTCAGCGATGTTAGTGTTCACCGTCACCTACAACAAAATAAGTTAGCTTAAAGACCACCTCAGATTTTAATACAGTCTTGATTTTTTTAAAATACTGCTGTTCTTTTACATCCGTCCATGCAAATCACTATGTTACCTTCAATGTCATGACAATAAAGCTTTGTTGAATTTCATTCCATTCACTGAACACATTTTTGTTTATTAATGAAAAAGGAGTCGTGAAAACCACAAAGCCGGATAGACCGGTCTGGGAGTGACTCATACGCAAAGCATACCTTGTTCTCCCACTCAAACTCGGCCCACATCTGTCTGAACTCTGCATCAGTGCATGAGGCTGGCTGGATGTAGTCCATGATGTCAATGTGGATGTCACTGAGGACAACACAGTTCCTGTCGCTTGCAGCTCCCGACACGTCATAGACTAGGAAGTAAGATGCATACATGATCCCACAAATAGAAACTATGTTCTGCTTTCAGAGAGGAAAGGAAGTAAGGCATCAGTTACATGTTTTGGTAACTTACCAATGTTGCCAAATATAATGCCATTCTCAGTGGATGCCACCTTGACGTTGGCCTTGATGTTAGCAAAATCATGAGGGGCCAGAGTTAGAGGGGAAGGCTTCTCAACCAACTTGAGATCACCTGTGGAGTGGAAAGTTAAATTTAGTGAAATGGATACATGGCAACACTATTCCAACCGTCTTGAATCAAAATATCTTGTTTTTCCCCAAAATTAAGTTACAACAAACTAGACTCACCTAAAGTGGCCAGCTCAAGGGTACAATTCTGGAGAGTATCATTGGTTTGGTTGACCACCAGCACGTCCAGTACTATGTCATACTGGTTGACATGAACATAGGCTTCAGCATAGACTGGGTCTGAGAAGCCTGTCAGCTGGGTCACCTAGATGGAAGTAAGTTAATTATATTTATTTATACATTATGCTATAGAAGTAAATCATCTATTAATGCTAGATTTCTTTCTCACTGCCTTATATTCATCGGCATTAATTTGTCCCTTTGTTGGGACAAATTATATTCAACTTTGGCTCCCTCTGTTGGTCGTTTAAATGAAAATCAGTATGCCAGACTAATAAATGATTGCAAATGAGTAACCACTTAAAGTCCAATAATAATAATAATAATAATCTTTATATATAAAACTGATGTAAAAGTTAAAGAAGGCATCAAAACAAGAATGATAAAATATGAGGAGATTGGAAACTGATTAAGAAAACAAAATAAGATAAAAAAATCATAAGGAAACAACACAAGACTAAGAACAGAACAGAACAGAAGACTAAGGAAATTTTGAAATCTGACCTTCAACAAAGAAGCACATTTACAGCCCCAAAAATCAGCATACCACAGTACTACTCTGTGCATATTCAAGTTCAGCTGAAGATTTCTACTTGATGGTGTACCTTGTTTAGTTTTGAGGCCAAGGGATCAGCAGCCTCCTTCCTCTGAGTGTTGCCCATAGCAGCCAGCAGACTGAGCTGGAACTGGTCCTCCTTAGAAGTCATCTCGTTCTTGGCCGTCAACTGCATGAAGGAAATGGGGTCGTCGGCCTGCACTGTTACATTACGCTTCTCCGACTCTTTCTGTCAGAAAGAAGACAAAAATACAATCAATTATTTGCCAATACACAAAATCTAATATATTTATCCCTTGTACTGTTAATTGTGGGACCACACATAGCCAACAACACATAATATTCAAACTACGAAGCCCAACAAAAAGGATGAGGGGAAAAAGAAACTGAGTGAAGTCATGGGAATAACACAAGGTGAGTAACACAGTCAAGAGTTTTCATGTGCAGAACGAACACAGAAGTTCAGTGAAAGTGACACCGTCTGTCAAGAGATACCAAGTCTGAAAATATTTGATTAGACAAAAAAAACATACATCTGTTAAATTCTATTTTGCCAATTGCCATTACCTTCTGTGACAGCTTCTCTTCCTCCAGTCTGACAGTGAGCATATGTGACAGGGATTTGCGGCACTCCTTGTTGAAGATGTCGTTCATGAGTGGCGAGCACTCTGACAGGACCTTGAGGCACAGCGAGATGCGGTCCACATCATCATCTGTGATTGGCTTCTTGGGCAGAGAGGACTTGCCCAGGTGCAGCACGGTGACCATGATCAGCATGGCCTCTGCAACAAAGGACTGAGAGGGACAGTAGGAGAGCATGAATTAGAGGAATAGGCTTAATTGGTTGAATTACTTTTTAAAAGAAGGAGTTGCCTTGCAGTGAAGTGAAGAGCAGACAACTTACATTTTGTTTCTTTTTGTCTTGAACGATAGCAACATAGCGCAAGGCTACTTTGGTCAGTGTTGTGGCCAGGGAAGCTGCCACGTAGAAGTCTCCATCCATTAGGAAGCCTCTGAGTGGAGGCCTGGAACAACACAAAACAGTGTCACTGTGTGAGCTAGATGGCGACGATAAATCAAACTCAAACAGATCTATGGAATGCTACACGCAATCTGTGTTTTTCACCTGTCCTCCTCTTTCTTAGAAGGCCGCGAGGAGCTCAGGGCACTCTGTGTCACATAGGTGCCCATCTCTGTCACCAGCTTCTGGGCTGGAGCTGCGCTGACCTCCTCCTCTGGCTTCACCTCTCCAGTCTCTTTCTTTATCTCATTCTCCACTATGGGGATCTGAAGATTCAAGTCACGGACAATGTCAGACAGTGGTGCCAAATGTATTTGTGTTGGGACTGTTGGGTAACTTGTGTTAAATTAACACCTGACAATTCACAGACAAAAATACCTCTCCCATAGACCTGCGGACTTCTGTCATCACACTCTGAATATCTTCCTTGGTGCTGCAGTATTCTCCCAAGATCCACAGCGCCCCTCTGTAGATCCTGAAACATAACAATGGTCAAATGTCACAAATGTTCACAGCACTTCACACTCTCTTCACACTTTTTGGGGCATCAGGAGCCAAATTCAGGTCAGTCATTATCCACTTAACTCATATATAGCAGTGCACAACCAAAATGATTCACGTTACTGTTAATTATTTTATTGTTTTTTTTTTGGTTTATTGACAAGTATCTAATTATGATAAAAGTAACAGTTTAATTATTATGAACATTTAACATAATGAATTTTCACACTCCCACAATCCTTTCTAGCCACTGGCCATTTCCATCTACTGCACACTCCCACCATTTATGTGCATGCCTTGCCTTCTCCCAGATTTCAGTGCAGATGCTTGGCAGTGCTGATGCTGATGAAAGTAGTCGGTCTTTGACTAACTAGCTACTGCAGCTGCAAAGCTGCCTTGCTTTGCAGCTGCAGTGGCCACGTTCCACACGTGATAGTGGATACAAGCCATAAAAGCAGAGAATGTGCCCCAACGCACAACAAGTAGGATATGTTTAGCAGCTCAGTTCACATTCTCCTTAGAAACAGAAGTTTGGTTTATCATTATTCAGTACTGAAAAATGGACTAAAATCAAAACTGCTATCCTAGACATCCAAAACAGAGCTAGCCTGCTTTGTGACAGGTTTGAAGAACAAATTTCATATATCTTACAGACAATCACCCTAACAAATGACCGTGGAACCACTACGAACACTAACAAACAATTAGGCAAGGCCCTGCATAATATTCCCCACCATGTGGTTGTAAGGCCTTACTTGACAGCTTTGATAGCATGGAAGACTTCCAGCATCTTCTCAATGATGAGGGGCCTCAAGCTCTCAAACCTCTGAATGGCCTCCCGCACAAACTCCAGCACATCAGCAGCAGCTGCCTCATTAGTGTCACTTAAGAACTCCATCAGCTGAAAGCCATATGAAGACAAACACACAGAAAGTTCATTTTCATGTAAATCCAACATTTGGGTCTCTCACAAAAAGCTATCAAACATAACTATCTTGACAGTATCCCTTCCACTGTGTTCAAATAACTGGCAAACTCACCACAGCAATGACATTGGATGCCATGTCAGGGAAGCGCACACTGCAAGAGTGGAGAGTGCGCACCAACAGCTGCCTGTATTTATCAGTGTCCTCATGCTCTGTTACGTTGTTGGTCTTGATCACCTCCTTCTTCAAAACGATCACCAACTGGAAAACGAACAGAAGTCATTAGACTTGGAGTTCCCATTCCCTTTTCTGTATAATGCTTGGAAAGGAAAATAATAGCATATAAAAGACACGCAGCACACCTCCTCTACATTTCGGGATGAGACAAGGTCCAGGGCCAGTTGCAAGGTCTTCTTTCTCACTTCTAGGTCTGGTGTGCTGAGAACACGCAGGATGTCCATCACTAGGTCCTGAGGGGTAAGAAAGCATGCATGAGCATCGAATTACAAATCTTAACAGAGTTCCAAGTATGCATGGCATATTGGTACTGTGTCATAATAAAACTGCTGGTGCCAGTTTCCTAAACAATAGACTAAGCCCATAGATACCCAGAACTGAAGGCATTACTGTAAAAGAATTCTGGGCACATTGTGAATACGATTAATCATAAACAAAAGGAATGACATGATAAATATTTGGGGTGGAAACAAACAAAGGTAGAGAGCACTGGTGTTCCCAAGTAAGAAATGTGTTTATTGCAGCAACAAACCAAGCACAACCACAATTCAAAGTACCTGGAGTACACGCTCATGAGTGGGATGCTCCTTTAGTTCAATCAGACGATCAAGAACAATCAGCTTCACGTTATTGTCACTCTCCTTGATGATCAAATCAATGTAGCACTGGGCAGCAGCCTGGAGTCCGACAAAGGCATAAGATTCGGTAAGAGACTGTAGTAGGCCAGGGACTTCAATACTACCAGGTCCTATACACTAAACACGAGATATGGCCAAGACACACCTGTAAAATCAATGGCAAAACTTTGGTAATGTACCTTGATGGCTGTGGGTGCACTGGAGAGAGTGACAAGCGTGCCAGCAGCCTCATACTTTACAGCTGGGCTGGAGGACTGCAGCAGGTTGTAGATACAGCGGATAAAACGTGCACGCTCAGAGGGGTTAGCATGGCACACCTAACAGAGGGGAAACAAAGATAGCAAGAATATAGATGTGTAAGTGCTTCACAACCAGCAAAAATAAAAGTCAACAATAGCAAAGATCAATAGGATAAATAAGACATAAAGGGACTGACTCACTTTGTAAATCAGCTCCACAATGACCAGCTGGAGAATGTCGCCAAAAGTATGTACTTGATCGATACAGGTGCTGAGGTAATCCAGAGCTCTATCCTGTACAATGAAAATTACAGAGTTAAGTCATAGAGAAAGACAGGTCTTGTGGCACACAACAGCAGTAACAGTGGGGGAAAAAGAAAACATGCTACAGACCTGGTCTGCGTGAATCAGCATCATGAAAGCATTTCTCTTACAGCTGGCATCTTTCTCATTGACAAGGAAATCATGGATCAACTCTGGAGCATCTGGGATGAGATTTTCAAAGTTCCTGAGCAACAAAAAAAGGCGATCAGGTCAGTGTTGTTCTCTAATAAATGCAGCAAATGTTGAAAGGCTACTTGTATTTATCTGATGCAATTAAACAGAGTATTAACGGTGTGTACCTATAAATGGTGTAAATGGCCAGCACGGCATTGCGGCGCACATAGCTGTGTCGGTGCTCCAGGCAGGCCCGGATGGCTGGCATGAGGGGCTCCAGCAACTCAGACTCCTTCAGCTTGCACAGGAAACGCAGGGTGGAGCCGCGGATGAACTCATTGGGGTGCTGCAGGTCCTGAAACAGGAAATAGGATTTCACATTAAGATGACTGATGTAAACTGATGTTTACGAATATTAAAACTGAAACAATCACACTTGTGCAGTGTTTCCACCTGAAGAGTTAAACACCATCCAGGAAAGCCTGCTAGGCAGTTGCTAGTACTTAGATGAGACAAGTAGAAAATGTAACTCTTTAATTTAACAGAAATGAATGGTGGGTTACTGTAAATGGTTTTGAGATTGCAGCCAAAGACTGACTGACAGACTAGTGTTCAAAATCCCCAAGTTTGTGTATCTATCTGGTGATTTGTTAATACTGTAGTGTACACTACACAGCAAAGAAGAGGATCACCATAATGCTGTAAATTTCCACAACGTGATCCATAACACTAAGGGTTGTGTCTCTACTGGCACGAGGTGTCCCTTGGGAATGTTTTACATGAAAACATAAATGTGCAAGCAGCAGGTTCTTACAAATGGCTGTAGTAATGACAAAAACAAACTACTGGTCTTCATTAATAAAGGCTTATGTTGCATCATGAGAAGGAGATGGCCCTACAACATAGAACAAAGTTTTCCCCTATCAACAGAAATACTCTGCCCCTCAGGTGTGTGTGTCTTCCCATTAAGCTATTTCATCAAATAAGTACCCTTTTCCTGCTGTTACACATAATGTATTATAATGAAGAGAATTACTTGTAGTAAAAAAATAATAAACAAAATAAAACAAAACAGTCATTGTGGTAACCCAACAACATACTACATGGTAAAGATTGAGCCTATCAATCAACATACCTTTCTGTAGGCATCACAGACCAGGATCATCTCCTGAAGCAGCTTGCCATCTGGGGTTGTCTTGGGGACAATCTCCCAGAAAACCAGCAGCAGCTTCTTGATTGTGTGGTCTTGAAGTGGCAGGACAAAGCGAATTATGGTCATCAGCAGCCCCGGCAACTTCTCACCATTCAGTATCATGATGATCACCTTTTTCAGGGCTTCTGTCTTTGCCTTGATTTCCCCCTTTTCTGTGGACAAGTGAATCATTATTATTATTATTATTATTACTACTAGTATTACACATTCACTGACACTAAACCACTATAAAGGTCAAAAGAGCCTAAAACAAGGCTCAATTTGGGGTGGTGGCCAGTGTACTCCAGAATTTACAGCCAAAATTTCTGACAGCGACAGAGATTGTTAGAGAGAATAAGTTAAGCATTTACATGCAGGTGGTTACCTCTCAAATGTAGTTGGTGGGGCTGATAAACCTACAAGCCTCAGCCAAAACGTTCAAGCATTTGGCTGGTGGCTGATGTTTCACTTCATACAGGAATTGATAAAACGGGAATTAGTTACCTAGATCAGCTTTTAGGCTGACTTCAGAAGGGGGCTCCGAGTCATTAGGAACATTGATCAGCGTATAACAGACGTTCTCTGCAGCTGTCATTTCGCCGCTAGGTTTGTGTCAGTCCTTGAAGAATCCCAATGAACGTCACTGTCTGGATAATACCTGTGAGACATAAAAACATGCTGTATAAAAACAGTGGAAGCAGAGTCAAATGTTGAAAATATTTGTGCATCACAACTTTGGTCTGGTGGTTGGTTGAGAACATACAAGCAGATATATTGAGATACAAATAACCATAGAACATAACATAAAATACACAAATATAAAAACATACAAGTAGACGGAAAGAAATCTGCATAAACTGCACATATAAAGCTTTTTTTCTTTTCTTTACAGCATACATACTAAGGTACGCTGTTATAGAATTGTTCAGTGGGGTAGTGCAATGAGGTGCACTGTTGAATTTCATAAAGACTAATGGAAAAGCAATCTTAAAAACAAATCCAGACCAATGACATGTCAAGTCATTTATATAGTGCCTTTAAAAACACTTTACAAGGTTAAAAGATGACAGAACAGGACAAAAACAGACCACAAACAAGCACTTTATAAAAAGCAGGTAAAATACATCAATTACACTAAAAGGCCATAGAGAGAAAGTGGGTCTTCGATCGATTTTTTTTTAATAATGGCAAAGGATTTTGCTGACACTTTCAGGAAGGTTGTTTCAAAGTCTAGGGCCCACAATAGCAAAAGTGCAATCCCTTTTAGTTTGAGCCTGGACCATTGAACAGCCAAGATCTTCAGGTCAGAAGACCTAAGGGGCAAAGGGATGTTCTAAGGGCACAAAGATTAAGAAATATACTGAAGTGAAAGACCATGCAAAGCTGTATAAAAAAACAAGTTAAATTAACAAGGAGCCAGTGGAGGGATGCCAGGAGAGGAGGGATATGATCAGATATAAAAAGCAGGACAGGATAGCTGTCTTTACCTGCAAACACCCAGGTTTCCAGCATGGGGCCTTACATTTCCTGACAAATTGTCATGGTTACTCCAAATTGAGTCTACAATGTTCGGTTTGCCAAACATAATTACTAATGATTTTGCAAACATTTCCCTCTAGATGTTAAATGTCTTTAGGACATTAAACATCTGCCACAATTTCTAGCTTCTAACTTCTGGCGTATTAAAAGCAAAGGACTCACTACCGCCTCACACGGTCACCACTAAACTCCTTACTATAAGGAGGTGAAATTGTCTCCCTGCAAGGAAGACATATCTACATAAGTAGCTTCACAAACAAAATGTTGTCTGACAAATGCTGCGCTTATGGAACTTTTTCTCACCGAAGTTTACTAGTGACCGGTTGGGGCGGCAGTGAACACATTTTCCTTTAACAAGCAAAACAGTTCCAAAAGTTTATTTTTTATTAATATGTGAGCTGCTGGGCGGACTACCGGTGTTCCGCAGGTTCCTGTAGATCGTAACAATTCTGCAAAGGTGGTGTTCTACAATCTATGTAAATACATTGCCGATGAAAAAGCCCATATTATATACTATACTTAGTGTCTTAGGGGTTTGGGGAAGTTCAAATGCTGCCCATGTATCTTGAGCCCTACTTAGACCCACTTATTATGAAGAGGAGCATAGTGTCCATTCCTGATTGAGAAATAGTCATGTCGGTCAAAGTTCTTAGACCATATCCAAAAGGGCTTCAGAGCTACTTCTGTATAGCTAAACACCATCTGCAAATAAATGCGAAGAGATCACCATTGCAATGTTTGGATACTGTATGCTGTTTTCTGCACTTTTGACCGTAGAAATTAGACCCCTACCGTAAATAAACCGAAAACCAGAAAACAGCAGCATGACAACACAAATAGTTAACCCTACGATGTCACGTTAGAAAGAAAGAAAGCTAATTGGGAAGCGCAACGTTAAGCTCGTAATATATTGCAGCTAACGTTTTTATTATAACGGCGTTTTCTACTTCAGCACGCAACGTAGCATGATAAAACCCCAATGAAATGCAAATATCAATGGGTCGATGATCCTGTTAGTCTAACACGTATTGATGACATTACGTTAAGCTAGCTAACGCCAACTAGCAAACGTTAGCTAACGTTTACTTAGCCTCTGTCCAGGCGAGCACTGAAATGGAGGACAGTATCACTGGTTAAGAAACTAAACATTACGCATGACTTGATAATTAGAAAACAAAGTTCCATACCCAAATGCACGTCTATTGTCCCCCGAAACGGTCTTCGATATCCCGTTTTTGCGATTTACATCTGTATAAACACTCAGAAGATCCCCTTGACGGGCTGACTGTTCGGTTCTCCACTACTTCCTAGTGACGTGGAAGATTGTTTTCTGAGCCACATCACGGCTACAGTGCGCCAGAGGGTTCAAACAACGGATCCAAACGCGAAACTTAGAAAACCCAACAAAGTAACACGTCATGACGTTTCAAAAAGAGTGTGTACCTGACATGTCACGTTGAATGTTGCTTATTTCAATAACTATGTAAAAACTTGTTTCATTTCCACAATCAAGTCTCCTCTATATCCATTAAAAAATCACAATAAGTAAGTCAGAATCTGGAAAAGACAGTACAAATGTTGTGCACCTTGACAAGAATGGCATTCAACAACCATACAGGGTTCCACTTGAATAAACAACATTGCAGATGCAGTGGGATAAGATAAGAAAACAAGACACCACATTGGAAATAAATCAGTTGGTCTGATGAAGCCCAGTACCTGCTGGCTCATGGAATGGAAGGATGAGGGTATAAAGGAAACCCAACGAGCAAATATATCCATCATGGCCTATGTCAAATTGCAAGCTGGGGGTGGTGTTTTCGTGACAAACACCCTTTATATAAATTGAGTAATGTTTTTCAGCCTACAATGGAAGATGGGGAATGACTGCTGTTGTAACTGGAGTGGGAAGGTCATTCCACCATTGGGGAGGCAGTAGAGAGAAGAGTAGAGTACAGGTGGAGCGATAATCAGGTTGATGTAGGGAAGGGAGAGCCAAGTGGCGATGTCAGCGAGCAGAGATGAGTGCCTTAATCTGTGTCAGAGGACAGGAAAGAAAAGTAGAGTCAAATGTCATTTGGGATGTGATAATGAGGCCAAGCGACCTAGTGTAGACAGAAAAGGAGGGGGTCCAGGACTGAGCCATGGGGGACCCAAGTGGAGCACGATACCTTATGCTGTCTGACAGGGAGGAGGCAAACTGTGAGTATGCAGACCCGGAGATCCCCAGGTCTGCAAGGGTGGTTGACAGTGTCAAATGCAGCAGATTGGTCTAGGAGGAAAGGACTGAAGAGATAGAAGCAGCTTTTGTAGAGTGGAGGGCTGCAATGACAGAAAGGAGTGCAATATCAGTAGAATGGACCAGAGTGGTTGGGGTCCAACAGACTATTATGTGAGAGATATATAGAGTTGGTTAGAGGCAGTCTAGTCAAAGGTTTTGGAGAGAAAAGAAATTAGCAAAACTGGCCTGTAGTTTTTGATGCCAGATGGGCTGAGGGTAGGTTTCTAGAGTCGGGTACAAGACCTTCAGATGGGGACTCCCCTAAGTGGCATAGGGTGTTTCGCACACTGTGAACAGGGGATGGATAAAAAAGAAAACACCTAACAGTATAAGAATATGAAGTACCCAATAAGGAGTAGGGGCAACCTTTGCCTTCAGAACAGCTTCAATCCTGCTTGAATGCTATCATACAAGTCCTGCACTATGTGTTGTGGGATATAGGACAATTTTCAAGAAGTAAAGCTTCCAGTTCTTTGAGGAATGAAGATGAAAATCTACGTCACACTTCTGCACTCCAGAACATCCTGTAAAGGTTCAAAGATGTTTAGATCTGGTGATTACAGAGGCCATGGAAGGCGTTTCATCCTGGTGTTTATGAAACTGTTGTCCACTTTAGCAGTGTGTGTAGGTTATCATCATCATGGAATATGGGAACATCATGAGGGCACCTGGTCCTGTAAAACGGCCTCATATTCCTTGGCTGTTTTATTAACACGCAGCGCAATCATCGGACCAATTGACTCGCAGGAGATGGCTGCACATACCATTACAGATCCATTGCAATGTTTAACAGTTGGCAACAGGCATGGGTTGAAGTCATCTGTCCGGATGTAGGAAAAACGGTGAAAGACGACTCATCAGACCATGTTATTTTTTCCCCCCTTGCCCAGGGGCCCAGGTTTTGTGCTCCAGGTTGTGAGGTTTAAACATCTTTATGTGTTGGCCTTGGACACAAGACATTTGAAGAACACCCCTTCCATAAAGTCCAGCTTTGTGAAGCTCACAACATTTTTTGTTGAGTGTGTGTCACAAATGTGTTGATTCTGTTCTGTGGCAATTTTTGAGCCCATAGTTTTATTGTGTTTAGCAACTATCTTCTTAAGTGTCTGTCTTTCCCTGTCAGAGAGCTTTGACTTGCAACCACTTCTCTTTGTCAGTGCAGTTTGTCCATCTTTATACACTACACTCACAATACAGGGACAGTTATACTCCATGGTTCATCTACAGTAGACAATGAACATTAAATGTAGTCATAGTTGCAAAAAATGTATCCCATGCATTTTGGCATATCCTTTGTGTGGCCCTCCATAAAAAAATCCAACTTAATATGAATGCTTTACACTTTTGCTTAGTTTCAAATAAATGTAGGTATTTTCAGGGGCAATAACAGTAACTACTAGTGCTAAGAGCACTAACACTACAACTACTACCACAACTACAACAAACTTAATTACAAATAATTGTATTTGTATCCAACAAGAGTAGTTATATTTTGAATTCATAAAGAAAACACAGGACCAACGTCACATGAAAAAAATACCATATTAGTGAAATAATCCTACTCCTGAATGACATATTTTCTTAGGAAAATATCAAATCAATATCAAACTATAGATAAATTAAGATGGCATTCACACTGTATCTTCTTGAGTTCTTCAAAATGCAGTGAAACACTGTAGTAACATGAATGTTGTGATAAAATAATGTTCTAGCAGTTCTGAGAATGTTTGGAATCCTGTGACATAATGCATCGTACATGATGATGTTCTCAGAAACAACAGGTCATTGTGTATTATACGAGCATAGCTTATTATTTTTTCATGAAGACAGTGCCCTGACACGCTAATCGTGTCAAATCGTAACACTACCACTACCATAACAGTATAAGTTAGCTCTTAAGAATATTACATTTCTCTTTTGATGTATAAATGCTTTGTGTAGTGATCACTGCAGCAGAAACTTATTTTGAATTCATGGTAAAAGACAACTTTAATGACAAAAATAAGTGCAGCCATAGTACAACTAGAAAATAAAATGATGGGAAAGATTATACATTAATAAATACTCAGTATCTTGCTTTTGACATTAACATTTTAAGTATAGGTGAAGTGACAGTGTTGGAGAAACTGTATAATATACCATGAGTACAAGGATAAGAGCTTTGATATTTTCAACATTGTAACAACTTCCACCTCAGAGTTCCATTGGTTCATCTGGCTTCTCTGCAGCAGACTCCTCTTCAGGCTGGGCCACCTGTATCACAAAGATAAACAAACAAATAAAACAAAAAGATAAACAAAAACATCCTCTACTACTTAAACTGAAATACTTCAGTGCTTGAAAGAAATTGTACAACTGAGGTGTGAAAATTTTTAAGGGTACATATCAAACAAAACATCCCTGGTAAGATGTCACAACTATTTCTACGGGGAGAGACAAAATAAGATAATAAGCTAAATCGGTGCCATTACGTTGTATTCTATCCTGACCATGGTCAGATATCAATACACACAGCCACAGCTGTTGGAAACCACTTTCAGTGACTTTGCAAGAATGCTTCTGAATATTTCCATTGGTACAGAACTCACATATGCTTTTGTGAACCAAAAATCTAGTTAACAGACATAGAGTATTACATTGGTTATGAAATATTTCTATGTTGGCCGGGTTTAAAAAAATGTATTGCTTCGTCAAGACGATGAATCAAAAATGTTTTATTTGTTATCCCCAGTTCAATGAAATTGGCCATAACTTTGTCCAAATGCAGCATCAGATAAATCAGGGAATCTGGCAATCTTGCCTTTAAGTCCTATGTAAGTGAGAGATGGGTTTCCAAGAATTGCAATTTTGGACGTTTCGTCTATTTTGTAATGCCCATGGTGATTGGTCACAGCATATCATCAGATCAGTTCCAAAGTAAAACGATGTTTAAAAATCTCTGTCAGTGGTTGAAAAATTACAATTTACCCTCTAATTGACAAAAGAACGACACCATAATGGGCCACAAGGAATAATGTTTTGAGTTTGGGAATTGTTACTGGGAATTTAGGTACTGTTGATTCGCAGACTACATTTCTAAAAATAATTGAGAACAGTATGAGTATTTGAGAATGATTTGTTAATAAAATCAGTCATAAAAAGAGTAAAATTTAAAATGTTCTTAACAAATATACTTCTCTTGTAGTTCACACCTACTACAACACCGTAATTTTAATGGCTGATCTAGAACCTTTGAAACTGTAACATGCTAGTCTAGTTATCTTAGTCTTAGTACAAATTACTCAGCAACAGCCAACTAAGTAGCTAGAAAACCAGCTCGTTGGAGTGTTATGCTACTTTAGCAGTGTGCAAAATCAGAAATGCCATCTCGGTCTAAGGCTCTATGCATCAATGTAATTACAGCCATCATGCATAGGAAGCACTGCCAAGCATCTCCCTACTAATATGAATTCTTTCATTGAGTCATTCATTCTGTTATATTCTATTTATTTCTTCATTTTTACTTCAAATTGTTGAGATTACTAGGCAAAATACTCACAAAATTCAGTTTTCTGAGTCATGGTGCCCAGAGTAAATAAATCCTTTCAGTATACCAGGATAACATGTTAGCATAATTCAAATATTCTGTTAAATACATTTGGATACTAAAATTGACATGTCATCACTGAGCCTCAAGTTTTCTGTTATGAATCAATAAAAACAGGTTAAATCAAAGTCAAAGTGTTAACTTAACTTAACCATTTATGTTACTTACCTTTCTCTGTGGCCTCTCCTCGAGGCCTTCAAGAAATGGTGCTACATCATCATCGTCATAGATGGTAAACTCCATATCTTTGCCAACAATCCCAATGGACACATTCTGAAAGTTATAAAAATCAGCTCATCTATTCAAGATTTGACTGCACTGACTTGCAAACCTGAAAAATGGTTAATCCTTGAGACATTACAGCAATGGGCTATAGCCATTCTAAAGTTAAAAAACACATAGTTGTCCCATTGAATAAATCTAATCATAAATCTTTTCATTGGAAGGACATTGAACTACTGTATTCTCCTTTACCTTTGTGGTAAGATCTTGCTCTGCAGGCAGAGTTTCTCTTAGACCACGAAGACCATGTTGCACCAGTTCATTCAAATTACCTTAAAGGAAGAAATAAACATTTGAAGGGGAGGGAAGGACAATTCTTTGAAATTGATAATATCCTGGGGGGAAAGGCAAAAACATTTTGTATCCCTCACGTTTGTACCTTCATCAAGAAGTGATAAATTAACCAGGTCAGTGATCATGGCCAGAAGAAATGTGTACTTTCGAAACCTTGACTTTCGAAACTTGACTCAAAGAATGAATGAGGAGAACAAGAGGGAAGAGACAAATGGCTTACAATCAAAGAAAGCGTCCATGTGTCTCTCCAGGTAGGTACGTGCAGACTGGGAACGGGCTCCTATGGACATGGCCTTGCAATCAAAGTAGTTGGCAGAAGGGCAAGTCTGAAAAATGTGTGGCCCCATATCCTGAGAGAGGAACATAAAAAAAACTTTAGGGCCAGAAACTAACATTACTCATGTACAGGGACGAAGACAAGCAACAACTTACATCAAGTCCAGCAATGAGTAGCCCCACACCATAAGGTCTCCTTCCATATCTCTGTGTAGGTATTTGAGTTTCTGTTTGGCATGTCAAGGTGAACTGTCTGAGTCATAGCAAGTATAACAACTGATTTCCACACACAAGACAATTTTTTATGTTGTGGAATTTAACTATATAGACAAATGAAAGAAATATTGGACAGCATGAAACTTAGCTATGGAAGGATACTGCTCCCGATGAGTGAAACCAAACGGGACACAGGAAGAGGCTGGTCGAAAACAAACCTGGAGTCTAGGCACTCTTGGCGCATGAAGTTGCTTAGGGAGAAAATGTAGCAGACAGCATTAGTATCTCTCAATGATTCTCTAAAAGCTTATGCAGTAACATGCCTTATGTACATTAGTGCCATCTTACCAGAGTAGCCTTGCATCCGCAGTGAGACCCGCAATGGAGATTCCAACATGGTTATCGACATGCAGAATTTTCTTTTGATGAGCAGCCAACTCTGACTGAGCTCTCTGTGGGGATGAAGAGTAAAACTGAGGCAAAAGGCACTAGCCACCAAAATGTGTTACAAAACACTTTTCCATGTACTTAAATGTGTATGAACAATTAACCAAAATTAACATTAGGTACCTTCAAGGCAACGAGGACTGCGTGAGTGCGAGATTTAAGACCCACTGTTGCAGATCCTTGCTTTACTGCTTCCATTGCATACTCAATCTGATGAATGCGCCCCTGCAAAAGAAGACATGATTAGCTAACCCTATATAATGAGTGTACAAAATATTAGTACTACAGTACCTGCTCTTTCCATGAAATAAACTAATCAGGTGAATCAATGTAAAAGTATCAATCCCTTATTGATTTCCCCTTGAAATCGACTTCCCTCCTAAGGGAGGGTGTAGATGTTACTCCTCATGAATCCTCATGACCTCCCTGGATTTTAAAAGGTGTTACACTTTGTGTGTAGTTTCATAATATTCAGTTTCAACACCTTTTTCAAAACAGTAACAGTGCCAATCAATCAAAAAGTGATTATCAAATGCATCATTAAGTTTAAATGTAGCTTTGAACACCTGTATTGACCCAAAATATTCCTGGGTGCACTCTAATTAATTTGTTTAATCTAAAAATCATGATTATACTGTACAGGCCCCTATATTAAATAGACTAAATCAAATGCATGTGTTTGGTATCAAGGTAAAGGTAATCTTGTCCTCTATTATTTGACCTTTTGTCTAGATGACCAAGTGATCAGACAAGTTCTTTCTAAGTGAATGACCAACAACTACTTTGCCTATATTTACCTAAATCCTACTTCAGCTGACTTTGACCTCTAGGAATGTCACAGCCAAACAATTCCAACGATAAGGTAATTCTCCTAACGCAGCAAACGTGGCTTTCTGAAGTGTCAGTAACATATGTGGGAAATGAGGCATGCAACCTGGCGGACCACTCAGTTCTGTTAGATACCATCTTGTACCATGTAGTAGCTGATAAGTAAATGCACTGTTCACACTGAAGCAACATTAAGCTCATTTATCATGAGACATGAATGGATGTTGGTGAGCTTTGGACTCAAGGTGCTCACCAACTTTCATGCCATTTTCTTGCAATGGTTTGAAACCTGTCAATAGTTGATATGATGCTGAAGACTCATTCATTACATTCAAGTCTCAGTAAGGTTTCAGCATCCAGTTTGGTACATATTTGCTCTTCATTATGAAGCACTGGAGTATATGTACTTAACATATACTTGATTACAGTGCAGTCTCAACAAAGATGTTGGTTTATTTGCCAACTGAATGGCTCATGTAGTGTAGTCTATCATATGATAGCAAGACAGCCCAGTACTTCTGCAAATAAAGCCTATTTCTATGGTGCATAGCCATTATCATTACGCTATTGGGATCAGTAGAGATTTCTGTGCCTGTCTGTTGCACTAGCCTTTAATGTTTTGACACATTATCATGTACTGGTATGCCTTGTTTGGAATGCTTACTTTTTAAAAAATATTTTCACAAAGGCACTGATACATAGTATAAATACAATGTTTTAGGAATCAGAAACACTTAAAATACAGCAACATCTTCAGGCCATTCAGGATATGAGCCAGACCTATATCAATGCAAGGCAAATATGCATGACATTAATCAAAGTAATTAGTGATCACTAATAATAACAATCAATATATTGATCTTCTTGCTATCATGACCCACACTAGTTATAGAAAACTACGTGTACTCTCAGCCATTTGTGATCACCTTTATCCCAAATGTTGCCAGCTATCCCTCTGTCATCACTTTCATGTTGTATTCACGTTTTCTTGATTTATATTTACTGTAATGGCAAAAACAAAAACACAGGTAGGGTGGTGTGCAGGTCGATGAATTGCAAGCTTTAACGTTACCTGGGGACTCCAAATTGTAACATCGTTGTCATACTGGTTACGGAACTAAAGGGGAGGCAAAAGAGATACTTTGATAACAGTTCACCTAACGTTAACAAGGGTCGGGTGGCAGTGATAACCAAATTGATGAACGTTAGCTAACATCTACATTCACTTGTGACTTAGGTTAGTTACATCCACAGAGGTTTAACTTAACTTAAATTAATAAACAATGTCGGTTTCTGTAAGACGCTAGCCGAAATGTTTCCTATCTATACAACGTTAACGTTTAACTTACTAGCTTGTCAGCTAACTAGCGAACTGCTTACTCATCCGAGTTGGAAATGATTAACGTTAGCTTGCTAGCCACGAACTGTGCTCTTATAATAGCTCTGCGTGTGCTCAATGTATCTCACTTATTAGTTATAAAGAGTGTTATTTTTTCCAGAAATCCTTACCATTTCTTTCCAGTTACAGTTAACCGGTTAAGTTAGCTACCGTATTATACAGTAACGTTACTCCAATCAGTTTAATCGACAATCGTTTACTTTTCCTAGGTCTGCTTCACGAGGAGAACCAGGCGATCTCAGAGCGACGTGTATCTGATGGGGAGGGAGAGAGAGAGGCGCCACGACTTTCAGCATTGGGATCCAAATTATAAATATGAATATAAATATCCAAGAACGAGGTCGGCAATAAGTCCAGTATTTTTTTTTACATCTATCATTGTGAATTTCTCTTGGCATGTTTGCATGATATCCGTTTTTAATTGCCCAAATAAATAAAGAAACTAAACTCTTATTGGCACTGGACATGGACTATCGGTACATTTGATCAAGAGACTATTTCACTTTTAATATGTCAAATATCGCCTTTATTTAACTGTTAATTAGGTTACAGGCAAGCCAGTTTGAGTTCTATGCCTAGGCGTGAATAGCCTTCTTTCACTCATTTAATATGAAATACTTTGAATGTAAACTATTTCACTCATCTGGTCATTTCCTCTTCGTGAAAATATTCCAATTATTTTTGTTTGCATAGGCCAATAGGCCAACATTTCGTTAGGTTCATGCAATAGCCAACTTAACTAAATATTTGGGCTCCAAAAATAACTTTCCACTTTCCACAAAACAAAACAAAAAATTGAAACACAGCTAACTCACACAAATAAGCTCAAGAATATAAAAATATGTTCACCAACTCGCCGATTGGTTCAGTGCTGCAAAAGCCCTGACGTCCGAGTCGTCGCCTGTAGGCGGCGACAGAGAGTCCTCTTTCTGTAAAAACAACATCTCACCTTCTTTCTTTAGTCCAAGTGCTAGAGCACGTTTGAGTGACCATGGAGTGCATTTGCTGTCATGTAGTTGAACGTTAATACGGCGTGAATACTACAAGAGGAAAACCTTTGTGTGGATACAAGGAGCTACAGTCGAAACATGGCTGCACGGGAGGAAGGAGAGGTTTTGCACAGTAAAATAAGGCACCACGACGGGTCTGGAAGTGTAAACAGCCCAGAGAGCTTCAGGAACGGCTATGTGAAGAGCTGCGTCACCCCTCTTAAACAGGACCATCAAAGGGGATTTTTGTTCAACGTGTGCAGGTTTTGCAACGAAGACATTCTGAATTCAAAATTGTTAAAAATCTCTGCCCTTTACGTTGGCGCGTTTGTAATTTTTGCAGTTTCTTTTCTTATTTCTAGGAGCTTGCAAAGTGACTCGCTTTGGGATTTGCGGACTTTTTTGTCGGGCTTCTCTCAATCCATCAGTCCTTTATTCAGCATAGGATGTGCATTCTTCTTTTTAACGTTTTATTTGAGGAGGAAAAAGAAAGAAAGTAATAAATGTTGGCTCGTGTCACTACCAGCATCGTGCTACCTTGGGGATTTTTTGGTTTTGCGGTTTTTGCAATGGGGAGAGGACCAACACCAGATGCAAATGGTGGGCAGGTTGTTATTCGTGTTGGGATGTGTGGGTCTCCTCACACTGATCCCCACTTTGAAACTCAAACACAGTATTCTGATACTGGTTTTTGCCAGCGTTGTGTGGCTGGTATCTTTCACAAGTTTGAGCGGTCTGCCCGCACTGCTGAGACCTTTCTTTGCGTGCTTTGCGGGGGTTTCTGGCTCTCTGTTGGGGCTCTGCTTTGACCATTATTACCCGTCGAGGGAAGCACCGAATGGGATTTCCAGCGCAGAGGAAAAGGTCCCTGTGATCAGACCTAGGAGAAGGTCCAGTTGCGTTTCATTGGGAGAAACGTCGACCAGCTATTATGGCAGCTGTAAAATGCCTCGCAGACCTTCCTTACCATGCATATCCAGAGAACAGGTAGGTCTTCATTGCAGGTGCTGTCAGTCGCAAAAGTAGGCCTGCTGGCCATTCACTGCTCAGAGAACACATGTGCACCACAGGAGGAAAACACATAGGAGCTCATGAAGTAGGCTACACAAAGCAAATCTAACTACTGACCCATAGATAGAAAACCCCCGTACAGAACCATGCATTCTTCTCCCAATGATATTTCTCACCGAAATGATCAGAAAACACACAGAATTATTTGTAATCTTTTATCAACCTAACATAAGATATGCAAGAACTAAACCAAATTAATGAGGGCTTAGTTGTCAAGGGTGAATTAATCAAATGTATAATGTAAAGTTACAGTTAATATCATTCTTGCCACAAAAGAAAACTGGGTTGTGTGTGGGATATGTAGGCTATTGCAGCATATTGACTGTTGCAGTGTTATTACAGAGGCCTGCATACGTAACAACCAGCAATGGCATTGTCCAAATTAAATTTCAAACGTATCTTTCTGAATTTCAACCAATTCACAAAAAGTGTGTTGAAATGGCCCATGGATACAAAGTTGTAATCAATTATGAACACTCTAAACATGCAATACATAGACCTACAAGGCTACTTACCTGACAATAACAACACTAGTATGTTGTGATATTGTCACATGGACCAGAAACACACACCGGTCTGCCAGGATTCCTTTTCTCATTTGGTTGGTACAGAAGGTTTGGTTCAAAAGTTTTCAAGCCAATTATTCCCTGAAATATGGATGTCATCTATTGCCCAACTACATAATGTTGTCTCAATAACATGGCTATTACCAGCAGCATAGCAAGTGTGGCCTAGGTGAAGTCCTGTCTGACTTTAGTAATCAAGAGGACAAAATGAGGATGAGCACAAGTGGGGATTATTCCGTGTTCACAGTCCACATCCACTGGGTTGTTCTTTTCTTTGTTGTATGCTAGTGTACCTGAGCCAGTGTCAGCCGTCGAAAACCAGTCTGTTTAAACATGTATGTAAGGAACAAGGCCCACTATAAAACTGAAGCTAGTTTCTGTTGAAATATTTACCATGTTACTACTTTGTATCAGCTTTGTAAACAAATACACATACATGTAGTAGAACAAGTAATATCCATATAAAATTCAAAGGATCATGTTGCATCCACTGTGTCACGTTGTGGACAGTTAAAAAGCAGATGCAAATTGTTGTCTTCATTTGTTTATGGAAATGTGGTATTTGTGTATTTGTTTCGGTAGTGTAGTCCAAAACAAAACATGCCTTCACAAAACAGTTCTTTACTGTATGCCAAGCTAAGGACTGACATATTGTTTTTATCATATGTTAGAAACGATATAAGAGAAGTATTGTAAAACAACATGTATCCAGTTTTCCTCATTTGAGCCATTTTCAGCAGTTGTTTTTCATTTCTTCAGATTATAGCAAGTATTTCAGGCTGTTAGCCCTCACATTGAGATAGGCCTTTGTCACTGCATGGTTCAGAAGCCTCCTACAGAAAAATGTAATGCACATCTTGGATTTCTGATCATCTTTCAAGAACCCTCATAAACATTACCACATATTATAAGACCATTGTTTGACCATTACACCATTTCACAATTTTCTTTTTGCCTGACCTATCACATACAAAAGGCCTACAATGCACACCAACATCTATTACTGTAGAACACCAAGAAATACCAAATGATAATATAGGCCATAATTAAAGTCCTTTTGAGTAACTTGTAGAGATGGGGACTCCACTCACATGAGTTGGGTTCAAGCTCCTAAATGTGAAGAGAAGTAAACTGACTTGGAATTGACTTGTGTTCTTAAGACTCAAGACTTGACTTTGACTTGTGATATGATTACTTTCTCCCTAGGTTTTTCTCCCTAATTTTGGCCGAATTGTAATACATTTAGACATTATACTTATATCTGCACATTTTCTAAAACGAGTATTTTAATACATGCAAATCCACAGCCATATTTGACTCGACTTGATTAACGTTCTGCTTGTGATTTGACTTGACACAATGGAGCTTGAGACTTGACTTCAGTCTTGACCTATTTGACGAGGGACTTCATGACTTAAAACTGACTTATGACTCTAGCGAGTGTGTGTAGGTACGTACAATCTGTACCACAATACAATAAAACCGTACATGATATATAAAAAATGTACACATCTTCCCATTCTCCTAAAAAAATGCATCTTTAGTCAGTTGGGAATTATTATTATTTTTTTAATCCAAAGTTATTTATTTCAGGCTCTGAGTCAGAATTGGGGATTTAAAATTAAATTAAATTAAATTAAATTAAATTAAATTAAATTAAATTAAATTAAATTAAATTAAATTAAATAAATTGAGTAGTCTACTTAACCTCTTTTAGATTTCCCAGAAATCTGTCAGATAACCTCAATAGATTGAAAAGCTACCTCACAATGCAGGCCATCATCATCATCATCATCATCATCATCATCATCATATATTATTTCGCCCTCAAAAACATTTATGGTAAAGGCAGCTTCTCTCTCAATAAATGTCTTATGTCACATGTCAAAGTCAAACATTTTTTCTCGGTGTGTTGGTTCCTTATAAACACTTAACCTGGACATGATCTATAGAACTGTTAAAAAAAATAGACAGTGACTAATGTCATCAAGCAAAACAGACTGCGTTGTATGATACTGACTTTTTTTAAGGTATTATACACTACAATAGGCTGTGTAGCTCATTATATACAGTAGGAAAGGTTTTGGTCGTTTTTTTATTTTATTTATTTTTGGACGATTAGCATTAATAATCAGAAAATATGGTCTGTAATATCATGAACAAGAGAAATCACCTTTATAAAAATCACATTTCTGTTAATTAATGTGTGATTCTTCCAAAAATGTATTCTATGTAGGCAAACAGATGTACAACGGGACTTTCAAAGGAGTCGTTCAGAGTTCATCGATGCTGTCACACATGTTGTTCCTCATTTTAACACACATTTTGCAGACAATACAGCCGTCCCCCCTTACTACTGTCTGTAAGGGACACTGATTTACTGTCTCTCAGCCACAGAGACTGGAGTGTTTTTGTCTTTTTGTTTCAGTAAACAGCAAGATGTGGCGTTATCAGTCCATCATGTACATGTAAGAATGTCTGTGTAGGGGTTTGGCATTGTGGCATTGTTGTTTGGCAAACTAAGTATTGCTTCCAAAACAAGCTAAACAAAAATTGAAATCAACATGAATTACTTTCAGCTGATCCTTTTGATCATTGTCATGATATCATTGGAGAGACTATAGCAATAATTCATATATATCATGCCCATTCAAAGTTTTTTTTTGTGTCAATGTGAATACAAAACAAGTACTACCAGGTGATGATGGGTGTTACTTAGTAACTCATATTATTACTTTCCTCAGTAATGAGTAGTGTAACAAATTGCTATTTCAATTTCAGTAATACTACTGTTACCAATCAGAGAAATGAATTGTTACCACATTACTTTTGTTATCACCCCTTCATATCACATTTGAGTTTAATAAGCCAATCTCCATCCTGGATATATTTTCATAATAATTTAAGGACACTTCGCGTGCACCACCCACACTGCGCTAGCTAGCTAGCTTGGACTAAAGATGGATACATTAATGACATACTTTTAAATAAGTAAATAATTTGACCGACCTTTTACCAACAAAAACAAAGCATGGGCACTTACATTTTTTATTCAGTTTAAATTTTGTATTTGGACTTCATGTAGGGCCAGTGGATAAGTAATATAATGAGTAGTGTAACAAATTTCTTCTCTCAGGAATAATATAAGTCACTAAAGTAATATTACTTCTGAAATGAGTAAAGAGGAATATAAGGACCCCAACACTGCTACCAGCATCATCCTCATAGGCATGACCACTGACATATTAACAATTTAACTGAAAAATAAAAAAGAATCTCAATATTAACAGAAAATAAGTCAAAGTAGCAAATCCAAATTGAAAACTAACTGAATGTAAACTGACACAGAAATAAAATTAGTCAATTAAATAAAAGCTAAATCTCATGTAAATCATGAAACAATGCTAACCCTGGCTGTTGGGAGTTGAGCCAGTATCTGCTACTGACACTCAAAGTATCTTCGTATTGCAGGACACATCATAAGGAACATCATAAGGAACATCATAAGCTCCAGCAACTGTCCCCATTTCACCAATAACACCTTTCACCCTTAAACTAAATAGCTTTTAAATCAATGGCCCAATTGTAAGAAATCAGCTTTAGTTCTGAGAATTAATCTGACGAGAAATGTTAGAGGTCTATAGGCTTTTTTAGAGGTCACATCATGATCCAGACTGGAGGCAGAAAGGTGGCTGGAGGCAACGAACAATTGGAAGATGCAAACATTCTGACACTTTTTTTCTTGCAATACCATCAGTCAGTCTAACCATATCCAAGCTCATGTTTTGTTTAAGTAATTCTTCCCTGACTACAGACTTGCTAAATTGACAAATGAACCTCACTTTGGTTATAAACACATTGTATCACCAATTACCATTTCTCTGGACTTATCTAAAATCTGACCTTATCTCTGTTTAATTTTCATACCTGAACTGTCTGATGTTTGAAAACTTTGTGCTAGCCAAATTTCCAATTTCCAATTTCCAATTTATAAATGCTGATTTGGTCTGTCCTAATGTGCTGTAGACTCAGTATTAGTACAGTGTTCAAACACAGTAGAGCTGATGTCATTTTCCTGGCAAATTCTTGGACAGCAACAAGATGTGATGTAATTCAAACATTGTTGGAAGGCAATTTAACGTCCACATCCTAATCACATAGTTTAATAACACATCTTTAATACTCATGTTTTAGTACTCATATGATATTCCAGTGAGAGAATAATCCAAACACCAAGTTTTTTTTTTTTCCTATTTATTTATTTAATTTGTGTAAAATTTACTTAATTAAATTTCAAACCCCAACATGGTGTGACAGTAAGCCATAATGTATATTTTTCAATTAAAACAAGTAGGGCACAAAAAGATCAGTGGGATTTTCCTCTGTTGAGCTATTGCTTTTTCTCTGACACACCTGCACTGTGCTTTATAGTTTATCAATTGCAACTTTGACTAATAGTTTGTGTTTTGACTATTCTTATTACAATTGAACTGTTCTATCCATTTAGATATGGACCAAATACTTAAGCAATTCTTATATGTTTATATTCTTCAATCAAAAGAAATATTTGTATTACATATTTGCTCATTGTTTGTAAACAAGCCTCCTTCACTTTCCAAAGATTGATGTCACATAGTGAGTCAAAAGATTGCTTTAGATTTTGTAGAAAAATTGGCACAAATATTGTGTGATAGGTCAATTTTCATGTGTGCTCTGCTGGTATGCAATGTAGCGTGGCTGCATGGAGACGATCTCTGTGTAGCTGAGCACATCCCTTTATCATAGGTGTGATCCCTAAATGTGTCAGACTGGGAGGGAACCAACCATCCATGGATACTGCCATCTTAGAGTCCTCACTGTATACATAATGTATTAATGAAACCGTGTCAGGACTGCTGATCCATTATTCATAGAACGGGATGCAGGGTATTCATGTTTTTGTCTCTGTTAAGGTGTTATCATAATCAGTTAAGACACATGACAGAAGAAAATACAATATACCACTAACAACAGCATGGATAGTCATAACACAACTTTTTAATCAGTGTTGAATCCTTTTTTACACATCTCTCTCTGTTTTTATTCCTCCAAGACTCTGTTTTGTTTAGCCTGTTCAGTTCTATGTGGGTAAATGAAGTTCCGGTTGTTGTAAATATTTACCCAAACACTCTTGCAGACCTCAGTTTTGCATAATGACTCAAAACCTCTTATGCAACGAGACCCTATGGATAGATAGAAGTGCCAAAGGTCAGGCTGAGTGAATCCCAGATCGGTCTCATTTACTGCATTTCTGTATTGTATTATTCTCACATTGTCCCTAAATAGGCTATTAGTATGGAAGGAAATGAGTATGTTTGCTACATACAGATTCCTCTCACTGTCCTCATAAACAGCCACAAGGTGATAAGATGCAAACATGAACAGATCAAATGAGACCCAAAATTTGGTCAACATTTTTATTAATTAGTTGCAACTTAAAAGGTTCTTTATACAAATTGTTCAGATTATGATGTTCCATTGTGGCATTGCATACAGTCATTTATAACTTACTCATATGGGCAGAAATGTAATTGTTCTGTGAACATAAAACTCCTGTTTTCCACACTTGATTTTACTGTCCAGCTTATTTAGTGATCTCTTCTTGCCACAATTCATGTCCAGATGTATCTATGAGACCCAATTAGCTTTCAAGTTAAAGGGAATACACTGGAGATAATTGCTTTTTAAACTAGGATTATTGTATTTGGGCTTTCATGGCAGGGCTCTACAGAGCTCTACTCTGCAAACGAGGCCTTAGAGGTGACCCCTGGCCAGGCAATGGTGAAACCAGGGAGAAGGCCCTCTTTTTGTGTGGTTACCACTCTGAGGAGGCGAGGTTAGGATGCAGGCAGGGGTAAATAATGCTCTTAACTAACCCCTATACACCAGAACATAGCAGCAGGCTGCAGAGAGAAAGGTTGGGAGGGAGGAGAGAGAGTGGAGCGGTGAAAAAGCAGAGCGGCTCTCAGCTGTCACGTTCGCTTGCTGTAAAGCCATGTGGAATGATATAACATTGACGTCACAACCCAGTGACGTACCACAGGGTGACTGCAAAGAAGAAAAAAAGCCAAGTTTTACTAATCGCCCAGTAGAATATTGTCTGCCTCCAGCAGTCATGAGAAGGGGAGAAACTGTCTCACAGGGCGTACAACAGAAGTGTTTAGGTGAAAAAGGCTTCTACAGAGAATTGTGTTTTAGACTATTGCTCCACTAGAAAATCAGAAGAAGCTGCAGACTTATATTTAAAAAATAATTATTTTCCTTATGTTAAACTCTGCATTTAAAATCTTACTAAAATATTTTTTTCATCGAAAGCATACAGTATTTTACTGTTAACTGACATTTTGAGCCACGTTTAAGTAAGAAAACTGTCTCTATGTAACACATTATAATTATTATTACTGTAATTTAACAAATCATCCTTAAACATTCAAGCAGTCTAATATAGTAGTAACAGGGAGAGATAATATTTGGTCTGAAATCTACCAGTAGATATTTTCTGTGTGGTTTATAAAATGAGGCTTACATGTTTTGGGTTCAGTTCTTCAAATGATTTCCAGGCAACGTAAAAAGAAATATTGTAATAATGTAAAAAATTAAGTGATTTATTTCATCATTGTTGTGATGTGACAATATCACTGACAAAAATGTTGATATGTACTCTGTGCGGGCCAACTGCTAGCTAATGCACCTCTATGTAATACTGGGTGCATCCTCTGTAGCTATACTGTCTGGAGATGAAAGCCTGCACGCATTTAGGAAAACGGGTCATGTAGTTGCAATTTGTTATGCTTAGACTGTCTGCTGGCACCTTTTACCTATGGTTGAATGTTATCACAACTAAACCACTGCCTCACTTAAGCATGTTTACATTGACACAAGTAGTGTATGTGCAGTGTGTGTTCGACTCCACAAATTCTAAGAAACCAATGCAATCATCCAGTTATATTTTTCCAATATAAATGCTTCACAGTTTTATTTTCTTGGGTCATATTTTTCAAGCAGATATTAAAATTTGGACTAAGGATGCAAGTCACCCCTGCTTTGAACAAGTAAATGCATGAATGGTAATAAAATTAAACCTTATTAGGGACACTGTGCCACTCACATCACACATGCTCAGGATGTGTCTCCACCACAATCTAGTCGTACACAATCGTTTATTCTATATTTTAGGCATTAAAATGAATGTATAAAAACTGGCATGTAAATAAAATAACACATACTAGACTCTATTTGAAATGTAGTGATGGTCATGCCTTAATTCAAATCCAGATTCTAACACAAATAATGCATGAACGAGGGCTTCATAGCAGCTTTATGGCACGTTCATGAACACTACTAATCCAACCCTTAGGTCAGCTTCAGTTCTAACCCAATTTATTTTCATATAGATTTCTGTTTGTCTTTTCTGTCAGCCTACATGTGTGCAGCGTGTCGAAACCATTTTTTAAGCTTGTATTACTTTTATTTGTATATCTTCTTTTTAATGCAAGATTGCGTCATTACATGATGTTAAAAAGCTATGGTATGGCCACCATAGGCCTGCATGCATTGTTAATAGATACAGCCAAAATTTGAGTAATCTCAAATCATACTGGACACACACAACATCCAGACAAAAAAACTTAAAATCAAGAACCTCTGCACACAAAATAGCTGGAATAGACTGTGGCAAGTGAGAGATGTGGGCTGACCTAGAAATAGTTTACCACATTAAAATGTTGCAAAGGCCATCAGATCTTTTACATTTTTTTCCCTTTGGTTTAAGTTTGAGTGCAGTTGCAGTATTAAGCAAACTGTTTATTGTGTCTGTGTCTGAGTGACTAGCAGTTACAGGTTGATCTTTTCAGTCCTTGCATGACCGATGACATGAAAAAGTTTACTCTGTTCGTGTGAAAGCATAACAGCTTGACATTTGGGAGTCTTCTGTGGCTTCTGCAGTTTCATTTGCAGTACAGGTATGAATTTTTGCAGATTTGCATCATTTTGGGAACCTCACTAAGATGTACAATGGAAATATCTTTAATCATGTAAAGGCTTTATTAGTTCAAGTGTTGTTAATCTGACATTTAGGTTATCATAATAATTCTGTTTCATCTAAGATCAGCTGTTGTCTAACTGAAAGAAATAAACGTTATTGTTTAGGTGCTTGTATGTCAGTTGAGATACACAAGACCAAAGAAATGCTTTAATTTGCTTCCTCACAGTTCCACATCAGTGCCACAAAGTGCATTGATGGTAGGTAAAGTCTTGTATATAAGAGCTGAATCAGCACTCATGAATGTTCCCTGTATCCATCATGAAGCTTGTTCAGGTCATATGAATTTGCGCTAAACCAGATTTTAAATTCTACTGTACAAAATAATTCAAATATTATTTTGGTGATTTTAGAGATTAAAATTTGACCTCCTCTTATTATTGGAACTGGACAGCCTTATGTGTGAGGATCTGACATTTCTACAAGCAATGTTGTTCTTTGCTAAAACTAGTCTGTGGAGTTGCTGTTATTTTCCCGCTGGCAGCAGCAGGACTTGTAGAGTGAAAGGGTTAAGTTGAGCGAGGTGCTGTGTGTTTGGCTGACTGCAGAGTGAAACAGGATGCAGTGACTGCATTGTCAGCCTGCTGGTGTGAGTGCAAACAGATGAGGAAATGCTGGAGCGGGTACTCCAAAACTCCGGTTACCCTGGAAACGGTTTGCGTCATGATCACTAGCAATTAGCTCGCAGCTCTTTAGTTTTCATGATAAGTCTTACAGGGCTTAGCCTAATGACTTTGGTGTCTGAAGAATCGCCCTCAACCAACACTCACAGAATATGCCTAGATGGTTTCATTCCATTTCTTCCTTTTAATTTTTGTGTTTGAAGTAATGTATATTTTATATAATATTACACTCAGTCTGACATTACATTTTTTATGTTGCTTTTTTTCTGTTTTGTGTAAGTGCTGTGTGTTTCTAGAAGAATTGAGACAATCAGAGTCCACTTTTTCTTATTTTCCTCTAAAGAGCCTTGATGTGGCGTTCATTCATCTGTCCTCATCTATGTGCTGTGTATGTATGTGTGTGTATGTTGTGTTGTTTTTACAAAGCCTATTTGTGTTTGTATGGCTGAGTTTGGGTATTCAGCATGTTGAGATCACCAGTTTGGGCTAATTATTAATTAGGCTCTTTTTTTTTTTTTAGACAATTCTTGTTGTGTCAACCTCGTATACTTATGAATCAATAATAAAAGGTTCCCCAAGCTATCGGCTGTGTTCGCCACACTATCAACAACAGCCCCTCGTTGGTCTGAAGAGACAGCTGGGATTTGCTGCACAGCTCATCTTGAAACATTTTGATTACACCACAAGGTTCCCAACAATTCAAACATTTCAGGTGGCCTAGCTTTTAAGTTCACGAGGTTCTTGAACCTTGCATGTGTTGACTGTTTGTTCAGCCCAGTGACAGAGTAAGAGTGGAGGGAGGGAAAGCAAGGCAGCTCGTGGCTAGGTTTGGACGAGGGGTGGTGGGGTTAAATCAGACACCTATGATATAGATGGTGGGAGCCCATGATGAAATTGCTGGGCTGTGGGAAAGGAATAGAGGTGTAGGATGGAGTAAATGGTAGTTTTAGGGAAAAGGTAGGTATTTATTTTAACTGAGTAGGTAGATACTGGCATAGTCTCCAGACCAGTGTATTGTTGTAACTGTTGCCTCAAATAGTCTAAAGGCTTTTGGTGATAATTTCACAGATTAGTCAGATTGCCATATAAGAGCTGAGTACTTTTCATAATATAGGAGATTTCAGTATTTTTGGGACACTGAACGTGATTACAATTATGATTATTTTGCACCGCATCTCACATGTCACACAAAAAATAAGCTGGTCGACAACTGTTCTGACCAAACTTTTACTCACTTTCTCCCCCTACTTCTATTCTCTCTCTCTCTCTCTCTCTCTCTCTCTCTCCCCCTCTTTCTCATTCTCTCTGAATTTCTCTCTGTCTTTCTCTGTGCGTCTCTCTTTTGAAAACGGTGTCAGCACTGCTGCTTTTACACCAAAAGGCTGTTGCTAAGTGACGGTTGACGTCAGCCGCAGCTACAGAGGAGGGCTTGTGTGTGTTTAGCAGCTGAGGGCAGATCCCACTGAAAAGGGCAAAACTATGAAGCACTATTACTCACTGCAATGAAAACCCAAACTTCAACCAGCAGGATAGCCATTTCAAATAATTGTGAGCGATTTATCCGGAGAGGTCTTAGTGTATAGCAAATCTATAAAAGTGGAATGGTTAGGTTTAGGCAAAATTTTTGGGAGAAACTGCTCTCAGCCAATCCCCACCCCCTTTTCTTCCCCTTTTCTCTACTCTGCCTCTGTCTCCTTTTCCCTCACTTTAACCCCTTCTGCCCCTCCCCCAACACACACGCACACGCATGCACACACACACAGAGGCTCAAATACCAGACCCCCCCCCATAACATAAGTGAGATTTTGTAGAGAGGGGGAAAAAATCAATCACTTGTGTCTGAGGAAGGTCTCTGACTCTGAGAGCTCCAGTGTGGTATCTCCCCCATCCGGCCAAGGTTGCTCCGGAGCCTGCTAGCCATTGTTCAGTGTAATCAATTCCCGGGAACCCATATCTCTCTCTCCTTCCACCCCTCTCTCGCCTGACAGCACAAGAAATTTGACCCGTTTTAGTGGCCCAAACATAAAGCTTGGTATCTCCCTTTCAGTTTAAAATAATCCTATGCTTTTTCTCTTCACAACTTTACAAACAAAATTAAACAAAATAGAAGAATGTCTCCTGAGCTGTATTTTTGTACGGTAATACATTTTCTTGTGCTTCCTTGGCACACAGGGCAGAAATGTGAGAAATGTAAAGAGCAATGAAGCATACATTGACAATTCTACACAGAAGACAGTTCTCTGCTCCAGGTGTCTATTCTAAAATTCATCAGTGTAGGCCTCCAAATAACACATATCAACACACAAACAACCTGGCTAGACCTTGTGTGTGTATGTATGTGTGTGTGTGTGTGTGTGTGTGTGTGAGTGAGTGAGTTGCGTGTCTGCGATGGCAGTTATTATGGCTGCTGGTGGAGATAAACTAGTGCCAACAGAGACCAGGGATGTAAGAGGAGTAGAGATAGGTGTTGGCAGTGGTCATATGGACTTCACTGATGGTAGAGCAAGAGAGCGGAGGGCACAGTTTTTAATCGCACTCCCCCTCTGCAGCTCGTGCTTAATGTGCTGTTCAGATACAGTCAGAGATGCGGCCCACCCTAACTGTAACTGAGGTTTGCCCCCTGAACCACTTTGAACCCCCTGTAAGATCCTTGACAGGAGGCGCTCTGAAGCATGTTTGAAAGGTGACATTTGGTGATCAAGGCCTAATGGGCAGCAGGGCGGCGTAGAGAGTAGGAAGATCGTCCTTCAACTAGAAGTCCCGTGTTCAAGCTCTAGTGTCTGCAAGCAATCGTCCTGCTGAAGTGTCCCTGAGCAAGACACTGAATCCCTACCCGTTCTGTAGCTGACGTTGTGCTTAGACACTACCCCTGTGTATTTGTACATGAGGCTATGCTTTGATAGATGAAATAATGGGCTCTTACTTACAGACACTTACATATTGTTTTTTTCTAAAGGTTTTGAATCCTTTTTAAAACAACAACTCATGGTAATGCTGTTTTGTAGTCTGCTTGCAGTACATTGGAATGACTGCTGCAGCGTGACCCTCCTTTGCCCTTATCTGTCCTGACCATTTTTCGAGGATCAACAGTGGACTTGATGCCACATATCAACAGCATAGGCCCTGGCATGGTGCTGTAAACACTGGGCTTTAAGCACTGGTGCTCGGCAGCAGACAACAGGATTTGGCTGGGAGTAGGCATGGATCAGACATGCACTATTTCCATCAAAACATGAACTCTACGGGACATATACTGTAGGCTAATGCAGGTTGTGCATTGATCAAATATGTAGAGACAGAATCCTTTTATTGTTGAATGTACCGTGCAGTTACTCTGCTAAGAGCGTATGCTGTACAGTTAAGATAATTTACACTAAACACTACTGTCAATACAACTACGTCATATTAAGAAGTGCAGTGAAATGGGTCTTTGAAAAAAAAAAAAAAAAGTTAATTTTTTTTCAAATGTGGTAAATTACTATTTAATTTAATTGAATTCTTGAATTTTTCCAACGTTTTTAAATTCCACTTTTAGGTTTATGTAGAGACTCTTTTCATGAAGAAAACGTAACAGGATTTTCAGAGCGGCTCTGGGATAGACTGAAAGAGACAGATGTGTAGAATATACCTCTTGAGAGTGTGATGTGTGCAAATGGATGCCACATGTGTCTGGAGAATCTTTCTGGACTCTGAACACATCATTTTTCATCTTTTCCTCTCTCTTAAATGAAGGCAAATAACGTGATAATTTAAACAAGGGATGGACAGTTAGGATGGTGGCGGTTTCTGTGGTCCCTTTGAGAGGGCTAGAAAGTGATTGTGGCGTAGGGAGCGGATATGGCCTGCGGACTGCCAGTTGCCAATCACGGCTTTGCACCATTACTCACATTTTTCTTATAGAATTTGATTCTCTTGATGTCTAGAAATATCAAGTTCTGGCAAAAAATCTGCTATTTGAAAATCTATTTTCTTACTTCTGCATTTGAAATTGGATTGCGTGCTACACAGATCTTATGTTCCTAGATACATGTCCTCACCTTTGCTCTCCTTACCTCTGTTTAGTAAACCTGCTTCTGCTTTGTTTGTGTGACTCTGACTCATATGACAGCCAGCGTGCTCTAGTATTTATGCAGTGTGGCATCAGTCTCAGGTGATGTAGGCAGAGCTTGCCAGAGATGTAGATGCTGATCTCTGACCCGGCCTGCTCTGCCTGCCTATGGAAGGTTCCCGAGTCCTCACATTCCTAAAATGGGACTTTGAGGGGAAAATAACGCTGAGTGAAGATACCACTCACTCATGTAAGCCGCCTTTCCTGACTGGTGGCACTGTATTTAAGCTGGACTATTTCATTTGACAGGTATCACAACTGTCATCACATATTGTTCACCTTTATTATTTTATAACAATCGTTTCTGCTTAAGTTTGTTAGAAAATTCTTTAACAGTCGTTGAGGGTGGTTATATGTTTTTGCTTCCAAGGCAATGCTAGCTCAGGGACTTCTGTTGGTGGCTAGATTGAAAGCTGGAAATACCCACAATATCTACACACAAATAAGATCTTCTGTATTCAACTGTTGAAATAGCCCTGAAGTCATATGATGGAGCATCCTGCGACGAAGGTCACTCCCACGTAGCCTTTCTGAAATGCTTGTGCACTAAATGACTAAGGAATATATAATGTATTTATTATTATTGAGGATGCAATCCCGTGTGAAGGCAGGAAGGAGAGTGTGTTGCCCTGTGGTGGAGCATTAGAGAACGTGGGATTAAATTACTTCAATTCTCACGTGTTATTTCTGGTTCACTGTACGCGGGTGATTTTGGTTGTGAATCTAATCCATGTTTGATAATACATCATAGAAAATCTCCTACAGATTTGCAGGATAATTTGCACGGAATTCACTTTGCCTTGAGAAAAAAAAAACATTTTGTCTGAAACTCTGCATTCTTTAGATATAGACCAGCTTGTCATCCTCCCATTTCTGTTGTGATTTATAAACATGTGGCCGAGCTTTCAATCCTCTTGCTCCATTTAGTGATGAGTCTCTCTCTCTCTCTCTCTGTCTCTCTCTCTCTCTCTCTCTCACTGTCTCTCTGTTTGTTGTTCCAACAGCAGGTTCCCAGTGTTCTTCACTGGCAGAGCATACTGGCCTCATGGCAGGATGCAGAGCCACTCTCACTTCATTATGTGTCTGCTAAACACCAGGGACTCCACAATGTGAAATACCAAAACACCCTACCCCTTGTACCGAGCCAGGCTGTATTATTCACATAAAACATCCACATAGCGCTCACAGGCAAGAGACATTTTGTGGCCTCGCGCATTGCTACATGATTCAGATACAATCTCCGCGTCAGTCGCATTGTATCCACTACACCTGTTGTTTTAATCAGCTCCTGTTACGTCAAGCATAAACTCTCAGTAGGGTTGTTGATAAAGTTTGTTCGACAGCTTTGTAAACAGTGCACTGTTGCCTGTAGTCTGGTCATACCCTCGGTGGGTAGCATTCAGCTTAGATCATGTACTGGAAGAGTTTGTGTTAACCACATGCCGATCAGACTTAAATAGTTGTATTTTGGACTGGCTCTTGTTCTGCTGCAAAAGCTTTTGTCTTCAAATTGTGTTTATTAGTCCAATACGTGATTTTTACGTCCTAATTTTACAAAACTACTGTAGGCCTTCACACATTGTCAAAATGTAATCCGCCAGACAAAAAACAAATCTGGTCCCAGTGAGGCGTTTCGAACAGTACATGCAGCAGCCCCACATGATGCTGACCTTTACCTCTGTGATCCAACCCAGGCCTTCACACCACGATCAGGAGGGGAGGAAAGGACAAGCTGCAGCATGCCCTTTGTTGCTATGGAACACACACACACACACACACACACACCGACACTCGCAATGAATTAGCCCACATGAGTGTGTTACGTTCAAATCACACTCATATATCATATTGTAATTCTGTTTTTTTTTGTAAATGACACTCTCTTAGTATGACTAGTCCTGCAGCTGTTAATGCCCTTCCAAGTGTTTTGGCCAATTCCATATTGATTTTGACCTTTAGCTTGACAGGTGTACAACAGTAAGCTTTTCTTTAGTACTATTTTTTTTATTTTATTTATTTATTTATTTTATTTAATGACAGCTGCAAGAATGTGATGCACAAAAGAAGGTAAATAAGAAAACACTGTGCCTGAAGCCAGTGGTGGTCACTAGCTTATAAATGATTTACTTGACAACAGACGATTTCTGAGCCGTGGTCTCTCTTTCTCTTTTTCTCTCGTTCTTTGTCTCTCTCTCTCTCTCTCTCTCTCTCTCTCTCTCTCTACTTCCCCCTTAACTCCTCCTCCCACTGCTTGGCTCTGATAGATGGAGTCTGTCTTCACATGCTTGTTATTGGCCAGGGCTCCAGGGCTCAGGCGTTAGGCTGTGTTTATGAGAGGAGCCTGCACTGATTCCATGATAAAACCAGATGTTCCCTTACAAGGCTTCAAGCCTCCTTGATCTGACACTCATGTCCATATCAGGTATAGCCTTCCTGTTGTACACAGGCCTGCAAGGCTCCAAGCTAGCTTGCTCTTGGGCTCCACGGTTGCCTGTGAGGGACATGCATCAAGTGTGTGTACTGTGATACAGAGACACCACTTTAGTAAGAATGTGGTGGGAATATGGACTGTTTTATGTGAAAGACTAGTGTTGAGGTCTGAAGAAATAAAATCCATTAAGATCCACAAAATTATTGAGTACGGAAATATCTTCCGAACGTGAAAACTTTGGACATTCAGAGATCACAATGATTAGCACAGTTTGTATGTCGTATATATGTTCTATGTTACATAATATGGGACAAATGTACACCGGTAGCTTGGCTTCTTTGAGGTAAGGATTGTGTGCCGTTGCTAAAATTGGCCAACAGTGGTCAGACACTGATGGAGTTTGTATTGGTTAATATGAGGACTGGCTAAGTCTCTGGGCAGATTTAAGTTCACTCCAATGAGCTGTGAGAGGGTAAATGCTCTAGTCATGTCACCGTGATTGACAGGCCAATTACAACATTTACTGCCTGGCCTCTTAAAAACTTACTCCACTTCCACCAAACATAAACCTCCCTCTGAATGGGACTGGAAGTGAGGTGGCGGACAGTACATCCTCCCTCAGTATTTTATTACTTTTCTATGTAGCTCAGTGAATATATAAAGGGATGTGAGAGAATAAACAACTCGGGGTCAGCTGGACTCTAATCCATGCTGTGTAGATAACAAAATCCAGTCATAAATTATGAATGACAAGTAAGAACAATTTCACATGTAGCCTATTGGCTGGTCTGCACTCTGCCTTGTGAAATAATCACATTACTTTGCCTGTCTTTGCATAGGAAGGGCCAGCTCACAAGATTGATTGTTTCTTTGCATTTAGGCATTGGTATCAGGGTGTAGGTACCATGACCATTAGGTATAGTAAAGGGTTCCAAGGATTGGAAGTGGTGTTGTGGCGGGTGAGGGTGGTGTCAAAGTCAAGGGTTTGGGCGGTGAAAACAAAAAAAACAAATAAGGCAATCAAAGGACGGCAAGATCCCATGTTCCCGAAAGTGTTTAAGCTCTTCAAGGACAAAATCATGGATTATGTTTTTCCCACAGTCCCTGTGGGCATTCTGTTTTTTGCTTCATGGCTTTATCTTGAATTGTTGCAAAGAAAACTTGCCATATGGACAAATCAAAAAACACAAACAAAAATGAAGACAATATATTTCCGTGTGTTCCAACGTTAGACAGTAAAACCCTCTGGTCCAGGGCTGCCTGGGCCCAGTTTCCATAGAACATATTCACATTAGGATCATCTTTGTCCATTGGCTTACAATGAAACGACAGTAATCCTGACTTTGACATCCTTGTTGGAAACTCAGCTTTGAGCTGATACATCTGCAAGGGGATTCAGCTATAAGGAAAGGAAAAGCAGACACAAAATTCAGAGACAGATCTGGTTACTTAGTTTATCTTCATAAACCACTGCTTCATAAATTTCAGGTGACATATAAAGCTCATCGGGTACATTCCGTGTGTCACAGGGTCAACGGTCCTTTTAATAATTACTTGTGTTACCTGTAGATAACCCTGGGATCTATATGAACATGGAGATCGATATATCAAAGTAAGCAGAAAGGACTTTCAGAAGGACTAGTCGGAGTATTTACACTTGGGCTCTCTGCCCACTGTTCTCCAAAGGTCATAGATGCCTACATTCCTGCCAACCTCCTGTGATAGCGATGCATTGCTGTGGTCCAGGTCAACAGAGGATATTAAGCTCAGATAAAATGTAACCTGCGTGTAACACAGCGGACTGCCTACAACTATTTATAGGGGCATGATTTACTGAGTGGTTTCCAGTAAACTTCACACAAATATTAAATCTCTTTGCCTGGAATATGTTGTCATATTGTCTTCATAAGCATTTTGTCATCCTAAGGGTTGTAAATGGTCACATTCCTTTTCCATTTAATTTGATCTTTATCTTGAGGCTAACCCGGTTTCACCAGCTTGAATTAAATTAAGGTTTTAGGTGGTTATTTGTTTATTCACATTTATTGAGCTGAGCTCTGTTATGAATACATATCTTAAATATTTGTATACGGAGTACTTTATATTGTGTTTTGATCAGAGACGTAGTTATTCTACTTTTGTGTGAGTCGGGCGATGATCATACATGCTAGGACAGACTAAGCCTATGTGAACAGGCTTGACATATACCAATATCTGACTATGCTGGCTCTGAGTACAGAGCAGCTGTGACTGCAAGGGACTCAGTTCCAACCACAGCTTTCAAACAAATCCTTAACAACTGTGACCTATTGTCCTGCTTTTTTTAAGATTATTTTTTGGGCATTTTTGCCTTTATTGGACAATAATAGTAGAGAGAGAGATGAAAGAGAGAATGACATGCAACACAAGTTCCAGGCTGGATTGAAACCCGGGACGTTGCGGTTACGGTACGCGCCTAACTGAGACCGTCCTACAATTTCTTAAGATTGTTTTTTTTTTTTTGGGCATTTCATTTCGGAGCAGATATAGGTTGTCAGTCAGATTCAAATACAGACTTAATCAGATTTTTAATGTAGGCCTTTAATGCTATTTCAAGAAAAAGGAGAAGAAATGTAATTTAAGCTGCCTACAGTTGTGGTAGTGAGTACAGCCAAAATGTTATGGGCAATTTGAGCCTGAAACATGCCATTGTGGGAAAAAGTTCATCATTGACGTACTAGGGTTGACCTTACTCAGATTGTGGCATTTTTGTTGTTCCTGCAAACACGTGTTTGTCGTTACGCAAGCTCTACTCTGTCTGGCAAGCAGCCAGCAGCAGAAACTTCAACTTTGTGAGTCAATGCTGACAGTTGAGCTGAGATATTCCTCTTTAAGTAAGCGCCACATTCCTCTTTGTTCATCATACACTTTGTCAGTCACTTCCTCAGCTCCTTTTAGTTAAGCCTCATACATGTCTTTTGGGGAGAATAGGAGCACAATGCTATATGTAGCACTTAGAATACAGATTTTTCAGTCCCATAAAATAAAGTTGTTGCGCTGGTTTAGGTTTGTTTCCTGAGCAGTATTGGAGATCAATAATCAGACACAACACAAGGGTAAAGGACAGTAAGTAAACCAGCTTGTATTATAATTTCAATGGAGAAGTAATAAACAACGTACAACCAATCAGAAAAAAGTAAACAATAAACAGAGCACTCATAAGCATGTCATTTCAAGTTACCCAAATTTGCTCAGTTCAACTACCCTGGGTATCTACTCATATATAATGAACACAATAATGGCGTATCAAGTGTAGAGTAAGGTGTGAGTAATCAAATATTGTCATATCCAGTCAATCAAATTATACTACAGCAAATTATCTTAATCACTGGACCCACAGTACGCCTAGTGAACTGTGAGGAAGAATTCAGCAGCACTGTAAAGTGATAGTATGTGTGAGTGGATTTGGACACCGTCATGTTTTTTATCTGCATGAGATTTCTTTGGGCTGGAATGCTATCCCGATAGCATCTGAACAAAAAAAGTAATTCGAAAGCATTATTGCCAGATATGTACAGAAGTCCATTTTGTCATGGTCGACAAACATTTGGTTATTCTGTGCGTGCATTTTTTGCTTGACGATACTGATTGGTTGCATATCTTTAGCAAACATCTTGGCAATGACGGCAAACATTCTCTTGAGTTTGGCTTCTGTCACACTTCCCAGAAGCTGGCGCAAATGTTGTCATGCCAGCTTGGGTATGTTCATCTTACTCGCTTGTAAAAATAGCTGGATAGTTTTTGAGGTGATTCAGCATTGTTGTTGTGGAGCCATGGTAGGACAAACAAAAACCTTGATAACTTATGCAGCACACACACACTGTATATATTAGAATATACTCTATGCTATCTGTATCTGTATATGTTCGCTCATATTGCTCCTTTAACGGGGCAAGCTCAGACCTTTTCCCTGGCAACTTCCTCCAACTCTTCTTGGGGGATCCCAAGGCATTCCCAGGCCAGCTGGGAGATGCATGGGTCTCAATCTGCATTGTTACTCCTCGATCTGAGGCTCAACCATCATACCGAGTCTACTTTCCAGCTCCTTGGCATAAGCTTTCCCAGGGTGGCCAAGTAGTGTGATTCCTCAATAATGGGAACACACCCTTCACTCCCCTTTTTTAAAGATGGGGACCATCAATCTTGTCTGCTGGTCCAAAGGCACTTTTCCTGGAATCCTCACAACATTGAAGAGATGTGTCAACCACAACGCCCCAGTGATATGCCGAGCCTTCAGCATTTCAGGACAGATCTAGTCCACCCCTGGTGCTTTGCTTTCTAACTATCTCAGTGACCTCTGCCAACGAGATGGGCTCAGACCCTCCAGAGTCTTCCAGCATTTCCTCCTGAACAGAGGTTGAGTTTAGTTTCTCAAAGGGTTCCTTCCACCTTTGGACAGTGTCCTCAAGTTTTCCCTGCTCCTGAGTATTGTCCTGCCTTCCCTTTGTGAGTCCCCAAATGGTTTGCTAGGAAATCATTCCAGTCTTCCACCAGGCATTCGCAGCTCACCTTCGCTTCACATTTGGGTTTATCAGGTCGGTCTGGCAGCCTCCCCTGCCATCTGATCCAACTCACCACCAGATGGTGTTCAGTTGACAGCTCAGCCCCTCGCTTTGGGGCTTTTGTATCCAGAACATGTGGCCTCAGGTTTGATGAAACAGCTACACCTCCGTCCATGTCCCTTGCGCTTACCCTACAGTCCCCTGGCCTTCCCTAAACCCCAATACTGGGAGGGAGCAGCATCTAACCTGGCTCAGCATACACAATTTCGGTGCACAGCCGTTTTGGTCCACAACCTCAGTTTTCCCATTTAGCTGCCACTTTGTCTGTCCTGCTGTCAACCTTGTTCTGGCCTGTCTGTCTTTCTCTGCAAGTGGGCCACAGCTGGCTGTCAAATCCACAGACAGGAAGCAGACAGCAACCTCTGTCTTCCCTGCTACAGCTGGATTAGAGGCAGTGTAATGTGTGTATGAGCCTTATCCCCCTACTGACTGATGTAAACAAAAAACAATAGTAAAGCCACACGCTGTGTCCTTGAGATGGAAGAGGAGAGAGCAGTGTACTCCTTCTGCTGCAACAGACTTTGCCTTTGCAAGTGAGCCTACCTGGGGTGTATGAGGAGAGAGTATTTCAGACATGAACCAGGCATGCTGTGATGTATTTTTGTCCCTAACTTGTAGTCATTGCAGCCCTGGGGACAAAGCCTGATTCCAGAGTTCTGTAGGCCAGTGAAAGTTTGGCGACCCTAATGTTAAACCACCAGCCTAGCTTTCTGTTTAGTCCTGCTGCTAAGAGTGGTAAGAGTTTGTATCTGGCTAGCTAGAGCTTTTCCTGTGTTTTACTGTCTGATTATGAGTAATGCAATGTTTTTATTTTTGGTTGGATCTGTTACGGCACAAATGTATTATGACCTTATTATACTTAAAGCTCCCATGTGTAGAATATTTACCTCAATATATCATTCTCAATATATCATTATAGCATAGTATAATGGCTGTAGAAAAATGAGACCACTGCCAAGAGAATTGGTTTATTCTATGTGTTGCTTTCTATGTGCATATTCTATGTGTCCCCGGGTACGATTTCCCACAAATTGTGCAAGATTGAATTACGGCACAAAGGAGGGGCCTGGACCAAAACAGGAAGAGGACTGCGTCACTCTGAATTGCTGTACTTGTTCGTATGCAAACAAATACAAAGACAAGGCAGATGCTGTACAGTCTCACAGCACTGAGCTCGGTGTGCAGCATCAACTGTAGTTTAGGTTACTACAGTCCTGGAAGGATCAGGATAAGCACATCATTCAATCAATGTATTGTCAAGAACAACAGAGCCACTCCACTATAGGCACAGTAACCTACCAGCACAGTAGGTTAGCTGTCTTTCAGATACATAGTACAAGTAGAAGTAGAACATAGTAGCCTGTTTGCCAAAATGTTTTGTTAGCAATGGCCAAGCTCAATAAATTCCACGTCTGTTACTCAAAACTGTTTTGCTTGCTCAGTCTATTTGTAACTAAAATGGTTTCTGGCAAAATAAAAAAAACAAAAAACTTCCAGTTCCAAGCAAGTGGAGGCAAGTGGCGAGTCGTCTTTGTGACAGTGATGTAAAACACTACCACTAAGGGACTCAAGGGGTCGCCAAAGTCATCAAATTTCAAATTCTACTGGCAGCAGCTTTGATCTAATTGTGTGAAATGTTCACTGTGCCTGATTTTTGTCATACCATTTAGTCTCTCATAATCTTTTAAGTAAGTTTTTCCTGGTTTAAAAGAGGTGGTGTCAATGGTATTAGAGTGGTTGTATTCATCACCATACATGACTAGAAGAAGAATTCACCCTAAAATACTTTAACACTGTCTAAAAACAACGAGTGGCAATGTACCTTGTTGTTTGGTGGTGAATTTGTATTACTCCCATGGATAACTGGCCAAACGTAGTAGGCGCAACATCAGTGGTAAACATCAGGTTTTGGTGTCAGCCCCTCAGTATCAAAGAGCAAGAGCTTCTTTCTAGACCTACCATTTTGAACCGATGTTCAACAATCATACAGGGAGAAATCCATCAAAGAAGAGGCACAGATACCAATTTCTCCACTGACAGTAGCCTCAATAGACCATAATGCAATGCAGCCATAGCTTGTATCTTTGCAGGTTGTTGGTTTTGTGTGAAACGCCTTCTTCTTCTTCTTCCTTTTTTGTAATTTGCACAACCATGCACAGTATACCACGGCAGTTGATGATACACAACAATGTAAGAGTATCTGAGGATTTTTCCTTTAAGCTTCTTGGCTTAACCAGGATATTCACCGTAAGACTTAGAACTTGCGACTTGTTCATTCCTTGGATGGCTGGATTTAAAATTTGTTTGGGATTACAGCCAATAGGCAGTGATGTTTTTTTTATAACTATAGTAAACCTTAGGTATACAGCCCTTGAAAGTTTAAAAAG
This sequence comes from Hoplostethus atlanticus, assembly GCA_034670405.1. Taxonomy (NCBI): domain Eukaryota; kingdom Metazoa; phylum Chordata; class Actinopteri; order Trachichthyiformes; family Trachichthyidae; genus Hoplostethus; species Hoplostethus atlanticus. The sequence continues at coordinate 5,291,324 of JAXDDX010000014.1, read as the reverse complement.
GTTTTCTTTGAGAGTGTCATCCTGGTTCTGTGTGTGTAAGAATCAGTTTGTTTTGCCAAGTACATTTATGTACAAGGAATTTGTCCTGGTGGATTGGTGCCATATAGAGGAAACACAGACAACGCACACAGAGATTCATCTTAAAAGAGAATCAAATGAAAATACAGCCCTAAGTTTGATAGCTATAGATGGTGTTGCTAGAAAGGTTGCTAGGTGTGTATGTACACAGAGGAACCACAGGGACGCTGCTACAGACTACAGACTATTACAGGGCAGACACAGAACAGCACCAGGTCAGTGAAGTGGTAGATGAGTGTGAAAGAGAAGGATGACGTTTTCCACAAGCCCCTTTCCCTAGTCAAAGAATTTTCCATGGTCCTGCCAGGTAGCCCTGATGACACTGGTGACAGCCCCTTCAGCCATAGCCGGACTGGCCATATGGAGTATCAGGAGTTTTCCTGGTGGGTCGGTTTGCTCTGTGGGCCAGCAATGAGCCAAGCAAGACCGATACGAAAAGATTTTTAAAAAAGTCCCTGGCTGCTTTGGAGGGACGGGGGCATCCCTCGTCGCCATTCAACTAGTTAGCCTGTCTGTTTTGTCTTTCTCCCCCTGCCAACTTCACTTTGGTACATTTTATCATTCATACACTAAGCAGACAGTGACAGACTGCATTGTGCATTAATTGCAACAGAGTCTACCTAAGAAGTGAACATGGAAAAGTAGCGTAGAGGAAAAAACAGTGGGGTGGAAAAATAATAATTAAGTACATTGAGACAGATGCTCTTTATTTAACTTCTTGTTGTCAACGTTTGGATAATACATTAATTAAAAAAATGATTACATGCTTGATGGGGTATTTTTCCTCTTCATTCTGTTGCTGCAGCACAAAGTGTTCCTGTGCCGTTTGATTTATAAAGTAAAACAACAGTTACCAAAAAACGACTGTTGTTGTGAAGTGCATTTTGTTATTATTTCCGATCAGAAACACTTGAATGTGCAAACCCCCGAAGTAGGAGCTTATCAGGAGCATTATTATACCGTTGTTGTTTCATCCCAGGCTCTTAAGATAATGGGATACATAATCATTCATCCAGATGTTGAATTTTAAATTGAAATGTGTCACCAAATATATAAGATACATTTTTATAGATTCAAGAAAAAATATGTGACATCTCTAATAATACTTTGTGATGGGGCATGGGTTGTTATAGCTGGGGTTCAGTTGTGCCGGGTCAGTCTGGGTCCTACATTGACCTGGGGTTTAACATATTGCATGTTTAACATTTTGAAGTAAGCATGCCTGGAGGTGTGTCTGGAACGGCCCAGCCATCACTAGGGATGCCTGGTCTTGTTTTAGCACCTGCCTTCAGCCCCCTCAGCTCCTGACACCCCCCTGGCCTTCCAGAGCTTTGGCACTGTGCTACAGGCTCAGCCTTATCCAGGCCATACTGGCTGTGTCTGCCTCGTGGGACGGATACACACACACTGCAGGTCCTCTGATGAAGCGAGCTGTTTTTCCTGAACACGTACAGGCTTAAAAGTGTCAAACCAGGCTGTCTGCTCTTTTTCTCTCCCCATATCATTCACTCTATTGTATATATGCTTAACTGCATGCGTGTGCGTGGAGTGATTTCATATCACTTCATCCGGGGAGGCCAGAGCCCAGTCGTCATTATCAGTGTGTGCGTCTGCAGAGTGCTGCTGACGCTGTGTGTGTCGCTGCAGACTGACGTCAGCACTGCCCTGCTCCTCTCCATACAAATGTCCTGCCTGCCTGCCTGCCAGTGACACCTTTTCTCTGTCCCCCACACTTATTAGCGTGTTTTTATCAGTTCTAGCCCTGACCCCGCCTCTCACACCGCAGTGCTAGAGCTTGGCTAATATGACACACAGGTGTAACTAACTGGCTGACTAGTAGCTTGCATCGGTTTATTGTCTCCTGTTAGGAAATATTTAGGACTGAGTTTGTGTTAAATAATTGTATGTATGCAAAAATGTTATTTTTGTTGAGTAGTATTTTTTACTGTTTTTAAGGGTGTGCCTTTTATGTGTAATTGCCTGTTTTCTGTGTGTGTGTGTGTGTGTGTGTGTGTGTGTGTTTGTCCTGTGTATTTGCACACACAAACTTAACACCTACACTGTCCTAGCTAACCAGTCTGAACCACGTCTCACCCAAACCTAATCCTCAGACACATGCACATGTCGGTATACACACAATCTTACACAGAAATACAGATGCACTGGATATTTGTTTACACAAATACCTATAAAGGCTAAAGACCTCTGTGTGTATGTGTGTTTACAAAGTGCTTTACAAGAAGGCATACAAATAATAGTAAAATATGTGAGATTGTTATAAGCGTAATGTGATATAACATTATCAGTTACAACATGTCACTACGGTATCAGACTATTTGCTCTCTTCATGTTAAATGGCAGTTAGGGTGTTGTGAAATTGAATGAGGTTGTTGTATAGCATGATTTACAGCCATTTATATTTAGTCTTTCAATGTCCTGACCCTGCAGCTCTCAAACCTGAGAGCCGAGAGAGATAGTGTGGGTGTGGCGTGCATGTGCATGTGGCCATGTGTGCAGGTGACTATCAGCAGCTTAGTTGTGTGTCTCTGTCCACCCTCATGTTATGTTTTCATAGCATCACTAAACAAAATGTCTTCTCTTTCACTGAAAGATGTGCAGTCTCTTCACTGTAGGCTCTGACTCAGTAAATAAGGTGTTGCATGGCAGGGCTGGCAGTGTCCATGCAGCTCTTCCCCTACCTCTGCCTGTTTCCGTACCATGTTGCCTCTTAGAGTTGGAGAAGCCGTCCATGTTTTGTGCACTGTGCATTGATAGAGAAGAGCACAGCACAGTAGTCCTGCTGAGCTGCTCGCAGATTCTACACATGCTATGCAATATTGTATGTATAGAATAAAACTGGGTGTGTCACTATGTGCGATTGAGAGGGTCAATAGGACGTGATCCTTACGTTTAGCTAAATACAGGCCAACCGCATGTTGCATTTTGACATCTCTCCGTCTCCCGCTCTCTGTCCTTTACTCTGCATCCCCTCCTTCCTCCCCTGCTTCCTCTCCCTCGGCTCATCCCCGTTTGTCCGTATCCGTTTCTCATTCAGCCCGTCTGCGTCTCCCCGTGAACAAGCAGACGGCCAACAACTCTCTCCTCCGCCCGTCTTCCACCATCCCGTTGCCATGGTGTTTGGAGCATTGTTTGCTGGCCTCTCTGTCGGGTTGCCATGGCAGGGCTTATTTGCCATATTAAATGTTTGGCAGCATTGTACAGATGCTGATGATAAACACCCAACATCCCACTTTGATCAATGAAACAACTACTGATTAGAGGAGAAGGGATGGAGCCACCGATCTATTTAACAACCTCAGCTACAGGTTATTGTCTGTCTTACATACCTGCAAAAACATGAAATATATATGTATGAAACATGTAGCAAGTTATGTACCGCCGAGAATTACTATCAGATTATTATCAGATTTAAAGGTGCGACCTAGCTTGCCGATTTGTAATGTGTTGATCCTGTTGGATTACAATCCTGCATACCAAAAATGGACTTCATTATTGAACTTGCAATGTAGAACAGCAGTGGCAAAATCAGGCTCACTGTACATATCAACTATAATACTAGTTTAGTTTTAGTAGATTAATGATATTACAGGGCTTTATTTCAGGATCATGGTTCTTGACGACGAAATGGTGACCAGTGTCAAATCTTCCCTAAATATTTGTTTAAATTCCTCACATTTTTCTTTTGTAATGTGTTGTGTTTTGATACTTCCTGGCAAAGCGATGACCAATGGAGATGATAATAAGAAGGATGTATAAGGATGATCTGTTGTTACATTGTGGATTATGGCTTCATATTAGATGTGGGTGTGTTGGGTTGGATGTTGAGGTTGCTGGTGTTTGGAGGTCTGAGAGGTGGCTTTCAAACAAGAGACTCACTCTCCTTTGTCTCGCCCCCTTGTGGTGAGGGGTGATACTGCACGATGGCTCTTTGAGTGGAATGTTTACTGCCTGGGTTTAACATGCAACCTACAGTATTTCTCCCCATGAAAAAGTGAAGTCAGACCAAAATCCTTCCAGGGATCCGTTTGTCCTCTCTGATTGTCAGGATGGACTGAGCTTCATATTAAAAATTTGACTTTTATCATTTGTTCTGCTGTTGAAAGTGAGGTTTTAGTAGTTTGAATTTAGTTTGTTTGCATGGATGAAAAAACAGGATATATTTGTTAAGAAAACTAATTTCACTTGTATGTCATACCTCATTTACTGGGATATCAACTCAACAATGAATTCAGTATGTATGGTATTTACGGTTGAGGTTAATTTGGGTTATTTCAAATCTAGCAAGACAGGGTTACACTACATGTCCCAACCTAGACTGTACTCCACACTACTGTAGTGTGTGAGAGCTCCTGTTTAGTAACCAACAGACAGATAGGGTGGAAATGGTGGCGATTGACGTACTTGGAGCCAGATAAGATCTCATAGCTCCATTGTAGACGTAACATTGTGGTTTCAGCGGTTTGCTTTTCTTGTTTTGCTTTCAGTGAAAGGCCCTAGTGTGCTGTCCCTAAGGTAGCATGTGCTAGCATACTTGTAGTAGAAAGTGCATCATGTGGTACAGGAAATCCTTAATGTAAATTGTTTCTGCACCATGTGTTTAGATAACAGACAAAAATGACTAGTTAAGGCCTGTGACTGATGCCCTCACTGGAAATTATAAGACATTTTACTGGAACTGGAGCATAGGTCAAAGTGTGTGCACTCACTATGTAAATATGCATGTAAATACATCTCACACACACACACACACACACACACACACACATACACACACACACACACAGACAATGGCCTTTGACTAACAGTTTATGTATCTCTTGTGCTTTTCAGATGATCTTGTGGGACTGGGATCTGAAGCACTGGTACAAACCACAATATCAGGTCAGTAGTGTGTTAGCGTAAGCATACATGCTGGTGACGTATAGTGCAGAACCAGTCAGGTACTGTACAGCGGTTAGCATTTAGGTCTTTGCAGCTACATGGCAATGCTCTCTTCATTTCCTCTATTAGAGGCGGTCTGTAAGGCATGTTCAGAACATTCTTTTCCTACTGTGAAATTTTAGGCAAGACGTAAATGACAAACTGTGCAAACACACACAGTATGCTTTTAACACAGGCATGCGATTACCTAGAAATTGTTGTCATGCCATATTTTATCTGCTCTCTTGATAAAGTTGTGAAATAGCTGTGTAATCTATCGAATATTTGGCTACCACAGCCCAAAAGTCACATTTTCTTTCTGTCAGACGGGTCATAGCCAGGTAGAAACGTTTGCTAGTAAAATGCGAGGATTAAACACCTTTTTGTGCTAGGCTTCTATTGTAAAATGTGGTTTCACTGTATTAGCATTAGCATAGCAAGCCACCTGTCACATGGGCATTTAACGTAGCTTTAGTTTCTTCCCAACAATATAGCTGTATCTACTGTTTCTGCTCTCCAAGAGGCGAGAGGAAGAGAGGAGGGATTAAAAGAAGACAGGAGAGCAGATGTGGGATGAGGAGAGGGTGTAGAGGGATGAGGTGGGAGAGGCAGACAGGATCACTAAGAAGCAGTTATGGGAAGGTGGGATTCCTGAGGGAGTCAGGATGGGGAAGAGGGGCCTATATGGGGCGAGGAATCTCCATCATAATGCCTCATGACTCATGTCACTGAGCTGCACAGGGCTTGCCTTGGGGTTTTTTTTACACACACAGCAGCGCCATTCCTCTTTGTCACTGATATCACCGCCCCAAACAGGATTTCAATTACGCACGATCAATGGTATGAGGTCAGGATACCATCACCCCCGTCACAGTAGGAGATGACTAGAGAGATAAACAGTGACATAAAGGTGCTGTTTTATCTTAGTATCAAATTTTTAGCTGAGGTTAACTAAGCTAACTAAGGTTGCTCTCCAACATCTCCTTGTTATCCTGTTCCTTGATCTATTTGTTGTGTGTGTGTGTGTGTGTGTATGGCAGGGTGCCGTGAGCGGCAACGGCGTGGACCTTTCAGTCATCAATGAGGCCAGGAACCTGGTGTCAGACCTGCTGATGGACTCGTCTCTGTCCCCCCACACCATCTCCTCTCTACGCAGCATCTCCAGCCTCATGGGGACTTTCTCAGGCTCTTGCCGCCCCAGGGTTAACCCCTTCACGCCCTTCCCTGGCTTTTACCCCTGTGATGAGGTGGACGACTCAGTAGAGAGGAGTGACAGGAAATCCATGAAGGTGGGCAGAGTTGGGCTTAGCCATTGCATGATCGTACCAGGGTAGAGGGTGGACGGGCAGTACTGCTGTAGCAAACTAGCGAGGCCAGTTTAAGATGTTTCCAAACCGCTCATACATTTTTCAGTTTTTAATAGTACTACTAATAGTACTACCCACCACAACAAAAGTAAAAACCAAAAATAACTTACTTGATTTACAATCAGGTCATTATATATTGCGACAATGATAACAACCCAGCTGACATTATTACTGTTAAGCTGCAATTCAATCATAATAAATGTGCCTAGTGAATTTCTGGAATTTCTGTTTGTCCCAAATTTGTATTCAAACATAAGAGGGATCTCATCATAGGTCAACATAAACACAATTACTATTTTTTACTTTTTCTGTTTTAATGCAACAGTTGAAATAAGGATTCAGCTATTGGTCTATTCCTTTCTAATGACTTTATACTCTAGAGTGAGTGGATCTGTGCGCGCCCTGTCAGGAATTTACTAGTGGGAAACAAGAATACATCCTCTTATTCCACCAGAATGACCTTAACAACGATCCTGTGTGTAGTTTACACAGTTCCAATTGTAAATCAGGTTGTAATTTACAACAGTAGAAAGATCAGTGAACAGACTACAGTCTACCCAGCAAGGTAGTAAAACATTTGTAAATCAAAACAGACTTTCTGAGGGAGTGGAAAGAGTTTAAATGATCAACGGCAATGATACAATATATATTTATTTATCACTAAAGTACATGGATACTTTCTAGACCCTTTTAATACATTACACCCAGCTCAAATTGAATACGTCTTTATGGTTAGTTTGAATAATTCAACAATAGTTTGTAGCAGTCTGGTGTGAAAATAATGTTTGTTGAGTGTAATTTCATCTACTTCTTCGGTGTATATGGCAACATATTTCTCTATTGATGGGTTCCCTCTCCCCACCAGGGTTTGAGCAGCAGGAACAGCCTCCCCACCCCTCAGCTCAGGCGGAGTTCCACCTCCTCTCCACTCCCTCCTCTCGACTCTGCCTCCTCACGTTGGGAACGCAACAATGGCAAGAGACCCCACCCTGACCTCAACCTGACTAGGTACCGACACAAATGTAATCTCAGCTACATCTACTGTATGTCTTTCCACCAAAAACTGTACGGATTATCGAGGATAACGACACACCTCACCAGTCGAAAGAGTCCCCAAAAACAGCATCAGTTCAGTATATCAAGTCTTGCTGTTATTCTGGTCTATTCTATTCTTTCAGAATTACTCACATATACAAAACCACCAATCTTCATGACCCTATTTTACCCTCTGATCAGATCAGATCAGAGGGTCACACTCTACTATGACTACCCCTCCTCCTTTTGTGAATGTGGCTGTAGTTTATGTGTTCATGTGATGTGGGAATATTCGTTGGAATAACTTCAAAGCAATGGCTTGGAAGTACTTATGCATTAAAACTTGTTTGCAGATATCTTTCCTTTATTGAATCGCCAACTACATATAGAGATTCATGTAGAATAGAAGGAGAGATTCACACCTGTATCCCTGTGTGAGTAAAAGGTGTAAGATGTTCACATTTCACAGGAATTATGGGAGTAAGCCAGGCGCCTTAACCTGGTTTCTCATAATTGGAGTTATTCTAACGGAGTAATGGCGTTAACACGTGCGACCCAAATCCAGGTTATTATTGACTAGCTGTAAACATAGCCATCGCACTGCATACACCGTAGTAGCAAATGGCTGTTTGGACTTTGGAGATGTAGTCCCTGCATTGCTCCACAGGGTGGCAGTAGCAGTCTAGTTGTGTTGGCTGACAGGGTTCCTTGATATGAGGTTCATGAGGTTCCCTTTGTTGTAGCAGTGCCAGATGACTCATCTAAGTTAGGCATGTACAAAGAAGATACGCTGTATCTGCAATGTTGGCTTTTAGTGTAGTACTGATGATGCAGGAGGTTTTAAAGAACATTCCTTATACGTGTGTAAATAGTTGTGTTAGAGTTAATAGTTAGAAGCCAGTAGAGTATTTATTTGTTAACATTAAGTAATCTAGTGAAACTGATTCCTAAGAGCCAATGGTAAATATGTGTCTTTTGTATTCCAGCTCTGGTCTGTCCAATGGGCCCAATGCAAACCTGCTTACCATTCCCAAGCAGAGGTCTTCCTCTGTTACCCTCACCTACCATGCGGGTTCCAGGAGAGCAGGTGAGGCTATGCGACAGAACGTAGATCTTAACAGAGAAACTGCGCTTTGACTGATGGCTCAAGTCTGATTGAATGTCATGCCCTCTTTCTCTTTCCAAATCCCTCCACTCCCTTCCTCCCGCCAGGCACATCTCCCAGCCTTAGCCCAGTCACCTCACCCAGCCACAGCCCATCGGCAGTAGGTACAGGCTCTTCATCCTCCCTCATCACTCGTTCACCTGTGGAGTTCCCAGACACAGCTGACTTCCTGACCAAGCCCAGCGTCAATCTGAACCTGCACAAGCCCCTGGGCTACACCCTCAGCTCATCTGATTTCCAGCAGGTCTTCCGCAGCTCCACCATCCCTCTCTGCACCAGGTAAAAAGTTAAACTGCACATCCAGAAAAGGCTTGTTTGACTACGGTCGCTTTACTTTTGTCCTCGATGGCAATGACCTCGAAGTGACCACTTAACATTGGTGGTTACAGGTGTCTTTGACTGCGAGGGGATGTTTTCAGTTGTACTGAAATTGATCGAAGTCTGTGCCTGTCCTGTCTGTTCAATGCAGCTGTGGTCGTCAGATGCTTAAGGGAGTTTCCAGCGGTGATTTGGGGGAAGTTCACCAGCTGTACACCACTGAGGTTCAACGCAGACGCTCAGGTACAACACAATACAGTAACCAAATCAAACCATAGAGAATTTGTGTATTTTGTCAACGGGACCATTTGAAATAAGACATATACACATAATGCACAGTATGTAATGGAGCGGTAGCGGCACAGCGTCGCCCACAGAGCAGCAACCCTTAACCAGTGATGTCAGTGTTGAGTTAGTTTATAGTTCATTGGTCTGCTCCTCTATCTGGGAGGGTAATACTGCCATCTGCTGGACAACAGCGCACACACACACACACACACACACACACACACACACACACACACACACACGCACACATGCACACATGCACACAGGCACACACACATGCACACACTTGCATACACATAGTACTATATTGCATATCTTCTCTTAACTCCCCAATCCAGAATGTATTTGACCATTTTAGGTAAGTGTGACTTAACAAGTTTTTCAAGCTGTCTAATCCATCATAACTCAATACCAATCTGACTTTGATGGTAAAAAAAAATGTCAGTCAGGGTCCAGTGAATCAATTCATAAACAAATCCATTAGGGGGGCGATAGGGTTTCAAGAGGAGGCGGTGTACTCCAATTACAGATTGGGGCTTGAATGTCATGAGAGTTTAATGAATTTATTTATTTGACCATTTTAAAACAACATGCGAACGTTTCAACACACTGTGCATGTTTGTGTATGAGCTTGTGTGTGTGTGTGTGTATATGTCCATACCCTTACGGGAACTTTGCACAGTACAGTCAGGATTCTGTGGTAAAAAAAAATCTCAAATTCTGCAGTATGCTTTTTAAATTCTGTGATTGTAAAATTGCCATTTCTGCAATATTCTGGGGACAGTAAAAAAAACACATTTTTGCATTGATAGCGGTTGTTATGGTCCTCTGTCTTTTAAGAAAGTCTATTTTGCATTTGAGGTGGCGGCTGACTTGAAGTGGTCATCAATTGGGGTGCCTGTACGATGCATTTACCTTTACGGTATTGTGTTTGTACTGAACAGGTGAAGCCCTGGATTTCATGGGAGAGCCTCTGATCAGGGAGGAGAGCGTGGAGGTGGATGTGTCTGGGGAGAGGAGGCCAGACATGGCAGGGAACCAGGGGCAGGCAGAAGAGGAGGAGAAGAGCTCCAGCACAGACCAGCAGACTCAGGAATCAGAGGTATGCTTGACCAGGACATGATGCAATACAGCAAGAATAGTTTGTGTCTAGCTGTGCTCGTAATTTTACTGTAGTTAGTCCAGAGTGATATGGCGGTAAGTTACTGTACCAGCCCCGTCTGAACCCGTGACCTTTCCATTATGGGACGGTGTCTAACCACTTGGCCACCCTGCTGTCCATGAATTATGAAATAGGCATCTCCTCGGTTTCCCTTGCTAGCCTACAGTTGATCTGAGTTGTGTTCTTCCTTTTTTTTCAGTCGACAAACTTCTTAATCATTTGAGGATTATGTGGCAATTGAGCTTTTATCACAAAGGCCTTCAAGCACATGTGGTTCTTGGGGTCTGTTGATATATTTGTATTACAACAAATATCTTTTGAATGGTGTTGTCTCAATGTCAGACAGTGTATTTTAGTGTTGTGTGCGTGTGTGTGTGTGTGTGTGTGTGTGTGTGTGTGTGTGTGTGTGTGTGTACTTTCACACAAATATGTCACACACGTGTAAATAATATGTGTGTTAATGTGAATAAGTGGTATATTTGCTGGTTGTCCCCAGGGTGAGCAGGAGTGCAGACTAGATCCTATGCTGGAGGACCATGATGCTCTCATGGAGAAGATAAACAGCTGGAACTTCCAGATCTTTGACCTGGTGGACAGAACAGGAGGGAAGACGGGAAGATTACTCAGCTACGTCAGTACAGTAACCATAAACCAGCCATCTATAGTAGCTGTTTGTCTGATGTCTTTTTTTAATATGTCCATGCCTGGTTATCTAAGAAACTTGTTGGATGTTTTTACATTTTGATGATTTTTGATGAAAATATTTGTAATTCTGAATTGCCTCTGTCTTTTGGGTCATAGTGGTTATCTTGTGTCTTGGTTTGTGTCTCAATAAAGCTGACTTGACTGTATTTCCTCAGGTGACATACACCCTTTTCCAGGATACGTGTCTGTTTGAAATCTTCAAGATCCCCGTGAGGGAATTCATGACATACTTCTGTGCTCTGGAAAATGGCTACAGGGACATTCCCTGTGAGTACTGTAGGCTTCAAGAGATTCAAACATCTACATGTTATGTTAGAAAGCCTTTTATGTGTGAATGTAAACCAATACTTTATATGTTAGCCCAGAATGTTCATGTATTTTAGCAGAATTATTGGGTAGCTATTGTGTGATAAACCAAAGGTGCAGTTCAAGCTATCAAATTTGATCATTTTCAATATTGTATAATATTTGGTTTCAAATTAATGCTGGTACTCTAGCTAAATAACACATACTTAAAATATTGTGGTTAAAAACAGATCATAACCGGGTCCATGCTACTGATGTGCTCCATGCTGTCTGGTATCTCACCACTCGGCCAATCCCTGGGTTTCAGCAAATCCACAATGAACATGTGACAGGAAGTGACACAGGTAAAATGTGATTATCATCTTATTATCAGAGTTTATGGGTTACAAGTTATAATCTTGACATATCTCTGAGCAACAGTCATTTTATGCAAGATGGACACCATCACTTAAGCAGCATTGCTGTGTAGTACAGCTGCCTGCCTCAGATTTTTTTCTAAGATTTATTATTGAGTCTCTACTCAAAGAGTGTTTGCAAAAGAGCTGTTATATTGAGACAAACAAACAAGACACACATCAGTACAGAATCAAAATGAGTGACGGTACTTGACAAGATGATATGATAAAAGACTTTGATCCTAATCTTCAAAGTCTTAATTGGACCTGAATCTGATAAAAACAAAATTACTTTCGAAATTGCACATGAACAACTTTTTTTCATAGTTGTTCCCATTGGCTATCTCAGAGCGTAATGACCTTGGAAAGGTGGCTGGGATAGAAAATGTAGTCCTTTCGTTGGACCATGAAATGTTGGACCAATGAGTCTTTGTTCACCCTTTGATGTCAGAGATGATTCTGACTGATTGGATCTTTTGGCTTTCAGAAGTCCCTGCTGTTCATGGGATGTGGCCTTTTCTCTATAGAACACAGATGGTTTGGTTTAAAAATGTTAAGATTCCCAGGCCTGTCTCTGCTAATTGTCTGTCTCTGATATTTTAGCTCCATTAGAAATTAATTAAGGTGTACTCACTGACGTCTCCCACAGTGACTGCCAGAACAGCTGTCTTTTGATAGGGGAGACAGGGGATAGGGGAACGGGGTGAGAAAGAGACAGAGATGAGAAACTGAGTGTGACAGTGGATAAATGATGGTAGGACAGGATGTGTGTGTATGTGCGAGTGATTGAGAGAAATGTGGTGAGAGATATGCTATTTTTACCCACTATCAAGTGTTTTTTTCTCTCTCCTATATATGTGTTGTTATGTGCCAGATTCAGATAGTGGGATCTCGCCAGGCAGGATATCCTACGCCTCCTCCAAGAGCTCCTCTATTTCTGATGACAGCTATGGCTGCCTGGCCTGGAACATCCCAGCTCTGGAGCTCATGGCCCTTTATGTAGCAGCTGCAATGCATGACTACGACCACCCTGGTCGCACAAATGCCTTTCTAGTAGCCACTAACGCGCCTCAGGTAACTTTTCAACATTTAATGATACTTGCTAGTGCTGTAGATGTCTTTCCCAAACTTATCTTGGCTCACATGGACATATGAAAAGAACGAGAAATAATGTACAAAATGTGTTTAAGCAAAATGGCACAAGTGTTAAAAAGTGCTTTTGGAAGATCATGAAAAGCATTATGAAATACCAGTAGACTGATGTCACTTCCAGTTTACCAAGCTAGTAATATCACAATGGGTTCCCATATGATGTCCCAGCAGGTAATGGGAAATGTGTGGCATTATTCCCATGCTGACACAGATGATGTTTGGTCCAAAGATTGCATGGAGACGGCACCTATTCTGTCTGGGACAGACACGGCAGTAATGGAAGAAGTGGGTTGTTACCTCCCCTGCCCCAAAACAGTCTCATACTGGAGAATGATCATCTAGCATCATGTTGTGCAAACCACAACTTACAGCTCAATTCCACAAAAAACAATGGAAACGATGTACGAGTACTCTCCAGCACCCACAATGAAGTGGACAAAGGCTGATGTACTTCCTGAGACATCTGGAGAGACTCAAAGTCATCCCAAATCTCCTGGTCCAGTTCCACCAGGCTATAATTAAAAGCATCCCGCCATCCTCCATCACCATCTGGTGTACTGTCGCGAGTTATCCACTGTGTAGCGAGGGTCAAAGTGCCTTCTAACAAGGAACTGTGCTCCTCCATGACCAAGAGATGAGTAGTGAAGATCGCCATTGACCTTTTGCACCCTAGACAGCTCATGGTTGTCTCAGTTTTTCCCCTGATCCTCCCCACATGTGCCACCCAATACACATTATCATTGAACAACCCATACAGACAGTACATGCAGAGACACACACTACACATCTCAATGTTACTTTGACTCTCCATAGCTCTCACAGTCAGTCTATGAAACTGAAAACAATGCTTTGTCACTATGTACTATTGGTGTCCTGCAGGAGCACCAATAGTACATCATGAAATCATTAAACATATTTCATTGAATATTTCATTTTCATTGATAATGCATTGTAAAATTGTAAAAACAGTATATGTGTATACTGGGAAAGACACTTTATCCTAACCCTGCTTCTTTTGCATTGTATGTGAGGTCCTGTCTCAAGTGTATCATATCAGATTTGTATAGTGATTGCTATGCTGAACACAAAGTTAGATTCCCTAAAAGTGATTCTGATTACAATTAATTCTTACATCACATAACATTGGCTATCAGTCTGAGACTAGGATGCTATAGCAGAGGTGAAACAGTTAACTGTATGCCCCTGTTTCAACAGATTGACCAGTGATTGCGCTGACTTTTACACAACTGTCTGGGTTGTGTAAAAGTCCCAGGAATAAGGGGTTACATGACAGGGGAGGAAACCCTGAACTTATCGATTGTCAATGATGTTGACAACCACCACGTCTTTTTTTAGCCTTTAGTGGTATCTCATGTACCCTTAACTTATTGTAACCAATTCTGCTTCCTCCCTTTCCTTACAACCTTATTTGGGCTTTACAACCTGACGTTGCTTTTTTTTTTTAAGCTGTTACACATTTTGAAACACGTGTGCAGGCACATTATGAAAGCAAATGTATTACTGATATTGCAGAGGGTAACATAAAAAAATTGTTAGCCTGCCCTCTTTCCCTCTCTCACCCCATCTGTTTTCCCTCCTGTCCTGTGTAGGCAGTGCTGTACAATGACCGCTCAGTGCTGGAGAACCACCATGCTGCATCTGCCTGGAGCCTCTACCTGTCGCGGCCCGAGTTCAACTTCCTGGTCAACCTGGATCACGTGGAGTTTAAGCGCTTTCGTTTCCTTGTCATTGAGGCTATTCTGGCCACAGACCTCAAGAAGCACTTTGACTTCCTGGCTGAGTTCAATGCCAAGGTGTGAGATGAAGAAATCCTGAGCAATTGCTGAGTGATATGATCTGAATTTATATTTATCTATGTATTGCTATGTCAATTTCCCCATAGAGCTGATCATTTATCTGTAGTAGTATGGAATAGGATAAATGCAGGAGAACCCAATTACCCATTGTAATAAGGCAATCATCTCTGCCTTTCTGTAAACAGGTGAATGATGTGAACAGTCCAGGAATTGACTGGACCAATGAGAATGACAGGCTGCTGGTGTGCCAGGTTTGTATTAAGCTGGCAGATATCAATGGACCAGCCAAAGTGCGTGACCTGCACCTCAAGTGGACAGAAGGCATTGTCAATGAGTTTTATGAGCAGGTACAGTATGCATGTTGATGCTGCAGATTCTTAGATTTACACAAACCATTTTTTTATAATTCAAGACGAGAGGATGGGGCGGACCAACTCTTCTGTTCTGTGGTTGTGGTGTAGTTTGCGTTGAGTATATATAAGCTCATCACCCAAGGTCTGAGTCTGTGGGATGGAACTGCAGTTTTCTTTGTGTGGTCTCCAGGGAGATGAGGAGGCCAGCCTGGGATTACCCATCAGCCCCTTCATGGACCGCTCCTCACCGCAGCTGGCCAAGCTACAGGAGTCCTTCATCACCCATATTGTAGGACCACTCTGTAACTCCTATGATGCCGCAGGCCTACTTCCTGGCTACTGGATCAATAATGAGGGATCAGACGAGGAGGAAGAGGAGGGTCAGGTGGACACAGACACCGATGATGACGAGCTGGAGGAGGAGGTGGCATCAAGTAAGAGATATGGCACTCATCAGTAATATTGTGTGTTCTATACAAACCCAAACACATTACAATAACCCTGTCTAGGTTTTCTGATGCATGTTGATTGATCCATTGGATCCTTTCGATTATTTGAGCACATTTGTGGGCATGTCTTGAAAAAAAGCCTGTATGCTTTCTATCCACTACAGAAAGGAGGAAGGGACGCCGCAGGTTGTTCTGTAATATCATGCAGCACCTGACAGAGAACCACAAGGTGTGGAAGAAGATCATCGAGGAGGAGGAGAAGAGCAAAGAGCTAGGCAAGCAGCAGCAGCCTGACAACCTGCTCCCCAGCCTGCCATCCAGCCTGCCCACCTCCCCGTCTGATGACATTCAGGTCATCCAGGAGGAGGAGGAGGGAGAGGAGCGTCAGTAGCAGGAGGCAGAGGAAGTAGGACAGAACATGGATGCTTGGGAAGAGGAGTGGCAGTAAGGGCATGAGTCCCTCGACCACATGCCTTTCACCCACATGAACACAAACAGACATGGATATAGAGAAACATACACATAGACAACTGACAAACACGCACGTAACACATACCTTGCTCCCTCCCTCCTTCCCTCCCTCCCTCCCTCACACACACACACACACACACACACACACACATATATATATATACACACATTTTGAAAGTTTCACTGTGCTGACACTCAGATGCTTACGCAGTCGTTGTTTTTGGAAAAAAAAGGCCTTACTACTGTGAGCGGATCCTTGCTGCAATGGTGGGAGCCCCACTCCTATGCACTTTCATCCCATGGAGAGTCCAGTGCACCCAGAAAAAAGCACCAGAACTGAGAAGGAAGGTGCAGAAGAAGAGTGGAAGGGGTCCAGCATAGACTTGCCCTCCATGGTAACCTGGCTGTGATGCTGCCTTGAACGCAAAGCGCTTAACTCTCTCTTAGGTACAAAACAAAAACCTGTCTATTTAAAATGAAAGGTAGAGGAACATAATGAAACAAGCAACACCTAGAAGTGATTGACACCCGTTACCAAAGTGAACAGTTCAAACATGGAAAGACAAGAGACTGAGACTGTTTCAGCCTCAATGTCAGGTATATTCTTGACTTATATATCAAATGTGCCTGTCTGAACCTTTACTGAGTCCATATTGGCCCAGAGCCTGGGCTTGTGTAGTTCTCTCCCCTTGCTGGCGACACAAAACACTGTATCAGACTCAGTCACAAAGACATTATTGAAATGTTGACTGATTAATAGCATTATATCTGCATCATTTTTGATGCTTTTATTCATGTGTACCACCTGCCTTTTATGTTGATTAGTTTGACTCTCTTTGCTTCGTTTCGTTTGCGTGTGTGTATGTTTCTTTGTGAATGTGATGGAGAGTGAGAGGGACAGAGAGAGTGCATTTGTAATTATTTCAGTTTGTAATTTGTGTGTATGTTTGTGTCTTTTCAGTAATGTTTGGTTTCTAATCAGTGAAATGTCCTCTGGTGTTTAACATGTTGCATTCAGATCAGGAGTGCTGTCTCAATGAAGGGATTCTTCGTTTTCATTTTGATTCTAAGTATTTTTTTAAAGGTTACTCAGGATTCATGCAAAGTTGAATAATTATTTTGCAAGAATTTATGTCATTAATGTTAAATACACTTTTAAACAAAGAAAATTAAAATCTGGGTGACTGAAGTAGTTTGTAATCTTTTTATGAACGACTTGGACTACAGACAAATTTAAGCAATTGAAATCCTCCTCTGTGACAGAGGAACATACGTGCTGTCTCTCTGCCATTCATAAACTGTTTGCATAACCTTTTAACAACCTCACTGGAGAAATGCTTATCTTGATTGCCAGCAGACTGCAAATGAAGCAACACAACATATTGTACAGTTTGGCAATTCATGTAACAGTATTAGGTGAAGGTTTTTTTTTTCAACTGCGATGTTATTTACATTGTTTATAAACAAACAGTACCATACCCAAACCTCTGTTTCAGTCAATCGGCAGACACCGATGTTTGGACCAATTAAAATCCAAACCCATCTCTCTCTCTCATTTTTGATTTTGCCAAACCAATAAGTAGGCCAGTGTGTAAAGAAGGGATCCAGGGTTTCACTTTCACTTTGGTTTTGTTTATATATATTTTATGATGTGCCATGAGGCAGGTTGAAAAACTAATAGTTCTCTATTTTTGTCTGTAAGAACTCTAGGCATTCCACTAAAATAAGACGTTTTATGAAAGGGAAGGCAACATTTCGAGCCTAGTTCCTTTATCACCTTATAAAATAATTTTCTCTGGAGAAAAAAACATTAAGTAAGCAGTGTAAAGCAAGATAGTAATATTTAAAGACAAAAAAATAGATATAGGTGTGCACATTTTAATACCAAACAAGTGTTTAGCCTCTGCACAAAAGACTATGTGCATATAAGTATATAAATATATATTTTTTAATTAATCAAATGAATGCATCTGTTTTCTACACGCAGCTGACATGTTGTACATTGAGATCCTGTAATTACCATTGTGTTTCCAGAGTTTTTATCTACTATTTACAGGTGTGGAACCGTGGGGTTTGGTGTTTTATTTTTATTTTTCATTTGGGTTCAGCCTCTCCCTGTTCTGTATCATAACCACTCTTGTAGTCTTAGTTATCTATCTATCACTGTTGTCTCAGTCTTCCCAACCAGTGCCAAACTTTCCCTACATAGTCTGTGGGCTGTGATTCACTGAGTGGCATTCATTTCGGGGCTCAAGTACCGCTCACCCTAGAGAACACGCCGAGTCAAATATTCCACTAGGCTCGAAGTGACAGTGACAAGAGTCAAGAGTCGGACTCAGGTCAGAGCCATATACATTCTGACAGCTCTGTCGTCAGTCGTCTCACATGAACCCATGCTTGATCATAAAGCCTTGATAACTCCTACAACCACATTTTCTGGCTAGTTAAGTTGTAAAAGGTGATAGTTTGTTGGCTTCTCACTGTGCAGTCTCTCAAACCACAGTGTCCTCTGATGTTTGTGCCATAAATACATCTATGAATGGCTGTTACCCTTATGTAGCATCAAGATATGTACGTTGGTCTAATGTAACCATTCACCCTTATGAACACTGTGGGGGCAACTGATTTTTGTTGTTATTTATAGCTGTCATAAAACACCATCCCTAAAGTATCAGCAGTTTCTCATTGACTTTTATTGGTGTGTGCGTGCATGTGTGTGTGTATGTGTGTGTGTGAACTCACAGTACACTATATTTTAAACACAGTCTTCATTTCTTTGTCCTTGTTACCCCGGATAGCCCGCAGATCAACATCGACAGTGTCATGTTGGCTAAAGGTAACAG
Organism: Hoplostethus atlanticus; assembly: GCA_034670405.1. NCBI lineage: Eukaryota > Metazoa > Chordata > Actinopteri > Trachichthyiformes > Trachichthyidae > Hoplostethus > Hoplostethus atlanticus. The sequence goes on along the minus strand of JAXDDX010000014.1, from coordinate 5,272,479 downwards.
TAGGAAACACTTTGCAAAGATGCACTGTGCTCATCTGTCTCCACATCACATAATAACGTTTGTTGAATTGTCAATGTATTACTCTGGTAGAGTCGTGTACTATTTACACAGCCTAACAGAGGAGTGCATTTCCAGCCCTTTAGATTACATAACGTAAAGGGAGAAAATGGAGAGGTAAACTAAGAAAATTAACATTATTTATGATTATGTTGGGTATCCTGGGGCTTTCAAGGTAAAAAATCAGTATGCTCAGGATAATGTTCTCTGCCACGTTTTTCCATGGATTCTGAATGCAATTATGAAATAAGACATTCAAGGACCTTAAAGATATGAAAAACATTTAACAGGTATCCGACACATTTTGCACAATTCAGGTTCAGGATTTAGCACTTTAGCAATCGCTTAAAGAGGACAGACTAATTTAGTAGACGTTTTAAGAAAGACAGACTTACTAAAATAAAAAAAATCCTTGTAGCACCACTATTGCAATAAAGACATTTAACAAATGTTAAATTCACAGACAAATGTAGTTTTCCGTAGTACTGATAAGCACCATTTAGCAGAAACCAGCGTTGCATACCGGTTTCTAGAAATCCACCAGTGTTGCAGTGGCCTTCTGAGAGAAGGTTTTTCCACACAGCACTATCCCGGGAGATAGGGTCAGAGTTAGTTCAGATGACGTGAAACGTGGTCCAAGTCCAGCGCCAACACACAGTGCACAGAACTTTCTTGGAAAATCTGCTAGTCTCATTTCGCCCTACAGCTGGAATACGCATGAATCACTGATCTCATTTATCTGGCGTGAAGCTGTCCTCGGAAGAGAGGGCTATGAACCATCATAGACGTGTACTCATCAATCATTGACATGTACCTAACCCCTCGCCACAGCGCCAAGGGTCATAGACATTTCAATTTGTAGGCTCAGAGTAACTGAGCTACAAAGAATTCAAAGGCTGCGTTTCACAGGTGTGTTTCCAGGATATCCATCTGGACTCTTGCCACTCAGATTCTTGGCGCCTGCCCCTGCTGCGTAACTGTTGTGCAAACATGCATATTGCTCAGTGAAAGAATCAGGAGTAACTCCTGCTTTGACATCTCACCCACCCTACAAGTGTCCAAATGTAGAAATCCACCTACTTATTTAAGGTCCTTTGGAAACACTGGGTGCATGCTGCACTGTGGGAATGGGCCAGAAGGGTCAAAAGACTGGGATAATGCCGTTTTTATGCACCTGGTCCATGGGGTTGCCTTTCTGTGCAAACTACTGGAGTTCAGACTTTAAAGGTTGAACAAGCTGCAGTGGTAACTTGCTTGCCTAATTCTGATGAGGAGTGTCTCTAGAGCTTGGAACTTTCTGCTGTCTGCGGACGGCACAGATGGAGTAAGGCATGGGCTGTAGGGTCATGCCCAGTTTGGGAGTGAGAGTGGGCACGGTTCCTGGAGGGAACTGGAGATGGAACCTCTGGAGCATAGTGGTGAAAAAGAGAAACATCTCCATTCTGGCCAGCTGCTCGCCCAGGCAGTGACGCCTTCCTGAAGAAAGAAAGACGCACAAAAATATTGAGTTTAGATGTTCTCTCTCACACACACACATATATGTATAATTTATGTATGTCCTCAACAATACAATAATAAATAGGGGGACATAAAAAATACCAATGCAATCAAACAATTCCTGGCATCTGACTAACACTATGTGATTGCAGTGCTCATGGACACAGATTCCATTGCCGTCCCCTGATATAGTACCAATAGTAGCCAGCACACAAGAAAGGTATTTAAGAGAAAGACAAAGAGACTAACCTAGAGAGAAAGGAAGGAAGGCTTCACGTCTGATAAAGTTGCCACTGCTGTCTAGAAACCTCTGTGGTGAGAAAACACCTGGATCGTTCCAGTACTTCGTATCAAAGTGCACTGAGTACAGGTTTGTGATCACCATAGTGCCTTTGGGAATTGTATACCCATTGACGTTTGCATCCTGGGAGGTAGCGCGGAAGATCCCGAGGGGAACGATGTTACAGAAGCGCAGGATCTCATGCAAAACAGCCTCCACATAGGGCATCTTCTGTTTGTCGTCCAATGAGGGGGCCCTGCCATTGGCCAGCACACTGTCAATCTCCCTATGTACCCTCTCTTTACAGGGGAAAACAGCCACCATCAGACATTCATTCATGAGTAATATTACATAATCATATTAATTTTGGTGCAAGCTCAATCTACAAAGAAATGTGCATCACATTTTTGTTCTCTGTATCAGACATGATCCCTTCAGTAACACAGTCGTTATCTTGATTAGATCTGAGCTATTTTATTGGGATAATGCTGCTATTGTAACTGACCTTGTATGTTGGGGTAGAGTGCCATGTACAACATGGCCCAGCGCAGGGTGTTAGTGGTGGTCTCTGTGCCTGCAATGATGAGCTCGCCCACTGAATAGATGAGGTTCTCGTAGGAGTAAGAGGTACCAGGGTTTCCTGCACTCTGTTCCAACTCATCCAAATAGGCATCAACATAGTGGCGTGGTGCCTGTGGCACCCTGCCTTGAGAAAAATTATTGATAGCCTGAAGTAAGAAGTCATAAACCTCAGCAGCATTGCGGAACAGCTTCTGGTGTTTTCCAAAGGGCAAATACTCAATCCAGGGGAAGGCATTGTAGAGGAGGGCCCAGCCACTCACAGCTAGCTCCACGTTCTCACTGAATAGCTCAATCATGTGCTGGAAGTTGTGGTCATCATAAGTAAAACGCTGCCCAAAGATTATCAGGTTGGTGATGTTGGACACAGCATTGGTCACTAAGTGTTTGGGGTTGAAGGGCTTCCCCTTGTGCTCGTCGATGGCATCAACAAAGAACATGCACTCCTCGGAGATCTTCCTCTCAAACTGTCTCTGGCCACTGCCAAAGTAACGGAAAGAGTTGCAGGCCAGTTTACGGTGTTCAATCCAGCCTTGACCATATTTACAATTGAGAAGTCCTTTGGGCAGAAGAGAGAGAAGTGTGAAACAAAACACATGAAATATGATTCCGAATGATAAAGATAAAATGCCATGATTATGATTATCATTTCCAGGGTAGCCTTGTTAACATGCTACTGCAAGAGGATAGTAATGAAGTGTAATTATATCTCATCTTCTTACCACCCATTTTGGTCATTTTCTTGAATAAAGGAAGGGATGGGCGATCAGCAAATACATCACTCTGATGGTAAAGGCATTCCCTGACACTATCATATCCATTTAATACCACAGTCAAGATGCCTCCCAGATCAATACTGAAGATCTGAAAGAAATGCATAAAACATCATCACTGCACAACTTTCATTCCAATACCTTTGAACATCAGCAATAACTTGAATGCATTATGTCAAGGAATGTAAAATTTGTACCACAAGTATAGGCCTATTACAACATTTTCACAGTGCTTTGTCAAGCAGGCATGTGGGTGGTGGCTGTAGCAGTCTAGCTATGCATTGGTTCCCAGAGTGGAGTCTGGGGACACCCAGACCATAGATTTCACTCTTTCATGGTTATCTCCCCACCTACAACATAACTCTTCCAAGCCCCGTTAGTAAGCGTTGCCGACTGCCAAATCTTTGAGTCTCTTGTGCGTTTCATAACGTGTTTCAATTCCATCCACTTATTTTAAAACGCCGGGCACACTTAACACACACAATAAAAACGCTCTCCGTCTCTTTCTCTCTCTGTGGGGGTGGGGATGTGGGGGTGGGGTTGGGTCGGGGTTAATTTCGGAAACCTCTTTGGTTGAATTGTGCATCGCAGTATGTGCATTGTGCATAGACAATAAAAGTGTATCGAAAATATAAATGCATATGCGTTAAGTGCAGAGTTGTTACCTGCCCGTGAACTTCACTTTGCTTCTTCAGAAAGACGTGCGGCTCCGTAGCGAGTGACAGAATGTTCCCTATCACAGGGATGGGTGATGGACCAGGAGGAAACCCCGGGGGTCTTCTCTGTTTGACGAGCTGGCGAACCAGTAGGAGACCGAGAAGGGTAATAACCAAACAACTGACACCAAACAGAGCCTGTGTACAGGACACTGACACCAGAGATGGCGACTTGATTGAAACCATTTTTTTATCCCCTACTACCGGCTCCTGTTTCCCCGAGAAAGAGCTGGAGCATATGTATCATCTTGCACATTTTCCATCCCCCGCCTCTCAGGCTAAGATTGGTCAGAAAGTCAGAGTCAATCATTTCTGTTGGTGAACTTTGTTCTGCTCTTGATCAATAATCCGGAAAATGCTGCTTTTTATTTACCGATGCATACGAGAGTGGATACTATACCAAAAACTTAAACTGTAAAAAAAAATAAAAAAATGTTTTTTTAATTTTTATTTAGTTTCGCTCAAATCAAGCAAATAAATATTGTAGTTAAAAGAAATAGCACCATGGTGCACAGGTGAGGAAAATAATGTTAACATAACAGTACAATACATATTTTATTCATATTATATTATACCCGACAAGATTGCACTTGCACCAGATTGCACCGATCTCAAATGCAATATAAATAATACAACAATGAAATGAAATAATATTGTCAATAAAAAGGAAAAGAAAAAAGACAACACAAACCCCACTAAAAAAAGTTTTTTTTAACACACCTAGCTCCATTAAGGTTAAGGTATATTAAGGTATATGTTACCCATTTTACATTATTTCCTAATTGTTCTCTTATATCTTATATTAACTCTGCACAATGCAACTTTGCTCTTTGGCATCCCCACGTGGCAGTGAGCGGTAACTCTGACGTCAATAAACTGCACACTCCTCTGACCTAAATTTCTTCTTGTGAATGGTAGGGGTGGAGAGAGTAAAAAAAATCTTTTGGAAGCAGTTTCAGACATCATTGGTGAGTCCAGTTTCCTCTGGACAGAGTGTCTGCTGCTGTTTAGGAGAAAGTTTTGTATATTGATCTTACGTTATATTGATCTTCCTGATCTTCCTGTGCGCTGACAAGATTTCCAGTGACAGTACCGAACAGCTGAAATTAATTTGGCCAAATAGAGTGAATCTATGGTATCTCAATTATCTAGCTTAATTCCCTAATTGAGCTATGTTATAGCCCACATTTTTGACTTAGGCTCCCAATATGGGTGCATTTTTATCTAAAAATCTTGGTTGGAAAATTAAAATTAGGTGAAAGAAAACGGCTGGCATCCACTGGCATAGTCTTGTAGATAGATTAGGCCTGTATAGAAAAACTAAAGTTATCTCAAAACCAAAATCATTTGAGTACTGAAAAAGCATTTTAGTGTGTTACCCTGTTACACGGTTTTAAAATAAATAAACTTTGCCCCAGTAAGCTGCTGGAGTTAGGTCATGCACTACGTTTAGAAGTTAAAGGTTAGGTCATGCACTACGTTTAGAAGTTAAAGGTTAGGTCATGCACTACGTTTAGAAGTTAAAGGCATGCACTACATTCCAAACTTGCATAGTTGTGCCAGAACAAAATCTGGCTTGTAGGCTAAAACCTGAACGAGTAAACTTAAAAAAAGACCTTTGGATCATGTTTTACAAAAGGACAAGATGATTGTTCTTTTTACAAAATATTATTTTATAATGCAGAGATACTAGACTGTAGTGCAGTGATTGTCTTTGACCCACATAAATTTGATGAGTCCATAAACACACCTGACCATTAAAACAATTATACTCATAAAACAATTGCCATTATATGGTTGATTACCTTTGCAATACAGTGACCTCAATTTCCCTCTACAGTTTTTCCTAAGGTCTGTAGGTGGCAGTGCAGAAAGGTTAAAGTTTGTTTACCTATTATGCAAAGTGAGGTAGACAGATGTACCATCACTTACCTGCACTGTAGTTGCAGTTGTCCAACTTCATCCACTTGGACAACTGCACACCAGAGGAGCAGCAGACATTCATGAACATTTTCTTTCTTTCACATCTTTTAGTGTTTGCATGTTCATTAGAACAATTTAAGTCATATAATTACCTTTCGTATGGTGTGATAATTCCGTAGTTGCTATTGTATTAGTAGTTTGTTGCTGAAATCCAGAGTTTATAGTATGTGAAATTGAATTGATTACACAAGGCTGCCTACTGGTCCTGACATTGCTTGGTGGCGGTCAAGGGTGCAAATTACGGGGGAGACAGGAGGGATGGTGGGGGACACTTGAAAGTCCTGATTTTGCCCCCCCCCCCCACCCTGTTAATATTTCATCTTGTCATTCCAGTATGCAGTATGTACTGTTTTAGCTAAATGGGGGAATCAGCGCCCCCTACAGGCTAACAAGGAACTTTATGCAGAGCATGTGGAACTAATGTACATTAACTGAACAAATCAACAGAGGGGGAACTATTTCCCACCGACCACGAGAGATCGCCCAGGTGAGATCGAGAGATCATTCACCACCATCATCAAATATGAAAAGTCAGCTTGATGGTGGTGATATGCCCTGTTATTTCCCTGTAATCAATAATTGGTGACTCCAAGGCCCAATGAGACTCCATGTTTATTATTATTACTGACTATTTGACGGTAATATGACATTTTAAGTTGACAGAACTAATCGTCCTGTGACATGTAAAGAGCTGCACCTCACTGTCCTGCATGAGTCAGTCCAAGAAACCCAATGCTTTTCCTCATGGTCAGCCTGCCAGTCCACCAGGGTTTCACCATCCCAATTGCTCCCAGAAAGTAATGTTGAAAGTGGTAAAGGTCCTCCTCCACAGCAGTGATTATGCAATGGAGGCCTACACTGTCCTTGGATCAGAGAGAAGTATTGTCCTCCCTCAGATCATGCAGCAGCTCCACCTCACTGATCATCCAGAGACTCTCCCCCTGTGGACCACCCACCAGAGTGTTAAGCACCTTGATGGCTCATCAGTCTCATTCAAAGTATCACTACTGCTCAAGCATACATAGAGGTATCAGATCTGACACACCCTCAGCGCTGATGCTTTGGGCTTCTCTGGGCACACCTATCCTTTCGCAGCACTACAGACAAATACAAACACCTTAGAGGCTCCCCTTACCTACAGTTGACTGTGCCCAGCCAGCTGCCAGCCACACCTGCTTATGCCCATCCAGCCAGTGTGCACAGGACCACCAGGTGGAACCATTGTAGTCATTCAGAACTGGGTTGGTTACTCCACTTCTCCAGGCTACTGTGAGGTCCCTTCATGGGGTGGTTGCCTCAGACACCAGTCTGCCTTGTGATGCTGCCAATTATATCACAGCTGAGAAGCTTGTTCCCAGAGGAAGTCCATGCCCTCAAGTGGATGCTATCCATCCCATGGTCTTGGACATGGGGCATCATATCATAAAGCTGTTAATTCAAGACTTTGACCAGAAGCTCCTTCACCTGGTCTAGAGAGGGTGCTAGCGGAGCTACGTCGCCAGTATTATGTGCTGTGAAGAAAGGAAGACATCTGTAAACACCAGCATTCCTGTCAAGACTGTCAGCGCTGGTGTGCCAAGCCTGACATCCACCAGGTTACTGATCTTCCACCCTCCAGTCTGTATCTCTACAAGCCACTGTTCTATTTAATAGTAGACTGCTTTGGCCCACTTGCTATGAAGATCGCAAAGCTTTCAAGGGGATGTTGATCTTGAAAATTACATTCTGGTTTAACCCGGCAAGCACACCACATTTTGTCCACTTTGCTGTGTGAGCAGTTAGCCATGACTGGCTCCTCATTAGACATGAAGTTGTTTATCCAGCGATTCCTTCCTGCAGAAACAGCTGGTAGGCTTTTTTTTGGTGCCTCAAACGACCTCTACAGACCTCTCCCAATCAATTTGTTATGACTACCTAATTCTTGCAAATGACTTCTCTGCTTCCTGCTAGAAAAGCTATTCTGGAAGCATTAAACACATCAGTCAGATATAATAAAATAAACATGTTCTCGCTGTTGTAGAATCTTGTTAGTGGGAAGGTTTTATCCAAACATGTGTCCAGGTGCTTAAGTCTCTCAATCACATGTACCATGTACTTGTGCCAGTATGGGTTAAAAATCCAGCTTTTGCTATGTTGTAATTTTAAATATATCGATTGCTTAGTTAAACATCACTACAGTTACAGCACAGTTTCAAAGAAATTGTCAAGTCTGAAAGATTTTAATATTTGACTTGTAACTCAGCATTTTTCAAATTTATCCACTTGGGAGAGCGTTTTCAAAAAGCTCAATTTTGCGGTAAAAACCCTGCCCTGTAGGGCGGGAGGCCAAAACTGAGAGATAAGTATGCGTTTTCAAATTTACCCGGCTTTACAAATTTACCCGGCACATCCCACCCTGCAAATAACTGAGGATACCAACATTTGTCCCAATACCAACTATCCTCGTGCACAAACATACCGATCATTGCAGCAAGTGAGCATGCCAACTGATTATAAACCCTTGCTACCTGTTCGGTACAAGGTAAATTCTCTTTGGGGTGGATGGGATTGTTGCCAGAACCTCAGGCAAGAACAACGCTGTCCTACTTTTCGGAGATGATGTGTTCTCTTGACTCAGCTGATACTGCATCACTGCTGAGTTAGCCATTATAAAAATGTAAATAGGGTCATATCCCTATAAAATCACCCTGTATACTGTCATTGTGTCAATCTCTCATTCTCATGTGTCTAGTTTTGTTCCTTAGGATTGTACACATTAGTGTTTAAAATAAAGTGCTTCATGCCTGCATTGACCAAGTATTGGTGAACTATTTGTGGAGGATCTGTGATAACTGTTGTAACTGTGTTTTACAGATACATTACTGACAAATTCCTGGTACTTTAATCATCATCAAAAAATGTCGTCAAAAATAAGTGACTTGAGAAGTAAAGGGTTACAATATCTTTCTTATTCAGTACAGCGCACCATGCCACGTCATGCTCCATGCTCCACAGCTCCATGTGCTGTCGGAAACTGTCTGAAACTGATTTACAGACTCATCGGGCCTGCAGTTCTGCTCAATAGTACTAAAAGGCTCATCCATATTAATGCGTTTCCTTGTGACGCAAAAGAAAACTGGGAGGCGGGATGCTTTACGATACATCATCCAATATTGTTGAGTAAGGGGAATTAGAAGATGGCCTGAGACCAACTGCCCACTAATTGGCTTTGAGATGTTATGCTCAATTAAGGAATGGCTTCTAGGGACAGGAAATACAATACACTACAGTGAGTGACTATATCATTTTCAGAATTCACAGAGGGGTGGACAAAATAACCCCTGAACCACCTGAAACACCAAACAATATTTAACCTAACAAGGAGTAGGGCCACCCTTTGCCTTCAGAACAGCTTCCCTCCTCCTTGGAGTGCTGTCATACAAGTCTTGGGCCGAATCCCAATTCACCCCTTCGCCCTACCCCTCCATTTTGCGCGTTCATGTGTAGGGGTAGGGTGTCCCGATTCTTGTTGGGATCGAGGGGTAGGGTAAAGTGTTAGGGCTACATGGCCCTCCAAACGGAGATTTTTCAGGGGCACACTACAAATCGAGGGTTAGGAGAAGTCTCCCAGAATGACCTGCGAATCAACTGGAAGATCATGGTGAACGCTACACTACCATCCAAAGGAAACCACAAATGTAGTATTTTCTTCGTTAATAAAGATTTAGAAAATATTCGAACCGTCGTATTATCTTAGTTTAGGCCAAATCCCAATTCACCCCTTCGCCCTACCCCTTAGCCCTTCCCCTCCGTTTTGCGCGTTCACGTGTAGGGGTAGGGTGTCCCGATTCTTGGCAAATGTCAAATGTCACTGTGATAATATCATTATTGCCATAGTAATGTCCGATAACAAACTTGTCGCATCTGTTTATGTAAACGTCATCGATGACGTATCAGGGTCTTGAAGGGTTGTCCCATTTCATAGGGAGAGATTTCAACCAATCACTACCCCTTGTGACTCTGTACCGAGGGCCAAGCCGAAGGGCGAGGGGCACTCGAAAACGAGAAATGGGATTCGGCCTCCTGGTCACAGAGATGTTGATTCATTTCTGTGGTAAATTTAGGCCATAGTTTTGTGGCGTTAACCAACTATGCTGTGAAGTGTTCGTCTATCTCTGTTCAAGAGCTTCAACTTGCAACCATGTTTGATATATGTTGTCATAATTTTCGAGACTATTCCCCTTGCCACACTAAAAAATGTTGTAGTTTTTGTGAGTGATCCACCTGAAATTCGGGCATCAACTATTTGGCCTCTTGGGAACTCTTTTATTTGCCTCATGCTGCTTTGAAAACTCACACATACTGTTAAATGGCGTTCAATTTAGTGTAATATGACTCACTTGTGCCTAACTGTCTATAGTTAATTAAAGCCCCTGTTATTTTGTCCGGGTGTATGTGCATGAAGGCATGTATTGTACATCCAGAGAACCCACCCCCCCATTTTTGATAAAACGTTGCTTCAAGTCAATTCAAGTCACACTTGAATAACCCTATTTTTAAGTTATCTGAATCACTTTATGAACATTTCATTACAATAAGATATTTGGATTTCTCTATACAATACTTTTATAATAAAGATGAGCTCTAATCACATTATGTGACCATCATAATCACAGATCCTGTAATATTAGAGAATGTACAGTAGATGGCTCTGCCTGCAAATCTGATTCCTGAAGAATATGAGACATTGTGAATATCAGTGAGGTTTTCATGGAAATGTTCATTGTCTGATAGTTCCACTTATGCCATGCGTAATGAATGACCTCACTGCAAGTTATGATACCAATTCATTTAAAAGACAGGTTTTTGTGAATGGAACACTTTTGTGGCCAAGCATTGACGTCATTTGTGTCTTAGGCTTGCCGTAAGCGATGTAGGAATTCTGATTGGTTAGCAGAGTGAGGTAAGAGATTTGATTGGCCAATAGTCTATGATCAAGCACCCCCTCAGTTAATACAGAAACCCAAGGGGTATATATATATATATATATAACACCCTGTACTGTGACAGTGTTCAACAGATTCACAACTGAGTCCATAACTTGAATACATATAATTTAATCCTTCTTTACCAGAAGATCTATAGGTTACGGTGAGTAGATGAGAGACAATTGCTCATATTACTATTACTCTACAAACTACAAATGACTGATGACTACAAATCATGCTGTCATTATTCAGGACACCAGATATGGCGTATGGCGTAGTGTTTGGAGAAGGTGTGGATTGAATCCCTTGGATACTCTTAGTTAAATATTCTGTGGGCTACTGGTAACTAACTCAAGTGTGATTCAGTAGGGAGAGGCAGCTTAGTTGGTTCGTCAAGTATAGATGACGTTATCTATGGTAGACCGCAGCTCATTCTGCTAATGGACAGAGCTGCTGTGTTAGTTGCTGGCAAGAGCTTCCAGTGTCAGTAATAACTCTTCTTCCTGCATCTGCAACTTCAGCAGCTTAAACACCTAGCTCTTACACAGAGAGAGCACAATTGACTGCTCACTTTTGTTATAGAAGCCAGTAATGTTTGCTTGGAGGTGCAAGAAAAAAAGAAGTCATAGAAATGAAAAAAAAAAAAGGAATTATAAAGAATTATACCAGGACTTATGAAGACGTCTGTTTCATAGCATAACATGTATTGCAACTGCATTTCAAAACTTTCATTGCAACCACTTTTATGACCTTGTTTTGGATGGGTTGTGTCTTCCGTAGGGGACCATGGTCATGCTGAAGCTCTCGACTCTCCTTCTTGCCTGTGCCCTGATTATTTGTCAGATGTACAGCTCACATGCAGCTCCAGCCAGGTGAGACTCCATGCATTATTCTTAAAAGCATAAAACAAATTACTTTGTCTTGAGATCATCGTGTGATTACTCAGAAATTTCACCTCCCTGCACACCGTAACTAATGAAATATATTTAATGTAATTTTCCCAAACTCGTCAATTCATCCACATTATGTATAAATTGAAATCATTTGGAAATAATCCATTATAAAAATATTTCTTGTGTGCAATATTTTACGTTGGATTTTTAATATTCTGTATAGAGAGACCTTGGTCACAAGTCTTACCACAATACTGATTTGGACATAAAATGCCATTTGGCTACCTGTCAGCTTTTAAAAGGAATTTTATCAGATTGTTTTCAGTTTGGCTTGCATCCCTTACTGAAGGATGAGGCAATGGCATTTATCTGGGCAAGCCACACTATTTTTGTCACCCAATGTTGGTGCAGAGCCAATCTGATCAATCTAATCGATTGTGCATTTTCAGAACTAGTACGGAGTCCATGTCAGACCGAGTCACACTAACGAACTATGAAGCGCGGAAGTTACTGAGTGCTATTGTCAAGGAGTTTATGCAGATAACCTCAGAGGAACAAGAGCAAAAAACAACCGAAGGAAATAGGTATGGCTCTCATCTTGACATCATTTAACACTGATAATTACCATTTTCATTTTCAGGTTCAGTACTGGAGGGCACTGATTGATTTAACTTAATTGTTTTCAATTTAGCAAAATATAACATGATTTTGTTAATAAGCCCTCAACAACTGCAAGTTTGGAGTTTATTATAAGAAACAAGGTATAGAATTCTATTCTCTTGTCATAATTATTTAATGCATGGCCTGCAGTTATTCATTCATTCATTGTTTTATGAATGCGCCTGCCTAGAATGCACTTGGTCAAAGAAGTCAGAGTAAGTGATGACAGCATGGTATATAGTATACTAATGCAAGAGAAATGAGATGCATGATAGACATTTTTACAAACAATTGAAGCATGACTATTCAACTACAGGATTTGGTTGACAAGAATATCTTCAGATACCTGTTGAATCTGGTAGCATGGCTTTAACATGTTAATGAAAAAGTTTCTTTAAATGCATGAGATTTTGGAAACGTGAGCATGTGAACATTGATATTTTAGAAGTAAAATGTATCTGCATTCCATGGTTACTGTAAGCCTGTTTCTGCATGTTTGTCTCTCTCTAACAGTCTGGATAGACCTATGTCCAAGCGCTGCACCAGCCTAAGCACTTGTGTGCTAGGCAAACTCTCCCAGGATATTCACAGACTACAGACCTATCCCCGCACAGATGTGGGAGCAGGCACGCCTGGAAAGAAGCGAAGCCTGCCTTGGCACTATGCAAACTATGGCAACTCATTCAATTGAATTCAACTCTCAATTTGATGTCCACTCCTAGTTAACTTCGCTCATCCATCCAGCTCTATCCATTCATGCGATTGCTGATGCATGTGGATCCTGTTTGCCTGACTAACTTCAGAGGAATATTAATCGCAATGTCCTTGCTTTAATTTTCCATTTTTAGAATTTCCTTTTTTGACAAAAATAAATATTTAGAAATCATGTTTAAATATTAAAAATATTATTACATAAGAATTGTATTACTTTTGCAATTCTCGTGTTGTGTGCCATTATATCCCTTCATACAGTGCACAAGAAAGCAATAAAAAAAACCAGCTAAAAAAACCAAATAACTATAAATTATTTTGTGTGATTATGTTTTGTCAACAATAAAATTATTTGTTTTAAAGGATTTGTTTTCCAAAATGTATATTATCATAAAAATGTAAAATTGCAATAAGTAAAAGGTAAGCATAAATTATCTTATTATATATTAATAACATTTCCCTGTGCTTAATTTCTTTGTATTCAATCTGTTGTTGATTATTTCAGACAATATTGAAGACAATCATTCATCTAGATTACAGATCTTGAATATCTTACTAAATTGTATGATCTGTCTGTTCCCCTCTTATAAGCAACGTGACAGCACAGAAGAGGGCGTGCAACACAGCCACATGTGTAACCCACCGCCTGGCTGACTTCCTGAGTCGATCAGGGGGAATGGGCAGCAGCAATTTTGTCCCCACCAATGTGGGTGCCAAGGCATTCGGAAGACGGAGGCGACATGGCTCCATATGAGAACCAGAGCAGATACATGGTATTGTACTCACTACGTTCACATGAGTGTTAACGAGTGTTGTGACAGGCTCAGTGGACTTTGTCTATTATGTAAGTTACATTAATACGCGAGAGTGGCTCTCAACACCAGAGACACTTCTGAACCCTTTGGTGCTTCTAATCTAGTTAAAGTAGTCGTCTACAGATTCAAATTTATATCTATTAAATGTAACCCATGTAGGGCATTTCTATACATATAATTCAATAATGACCATTGATACTGTGTTCTACATGTCTGTGAATTGCTTTTGGCTTTCTGTTTTACTTTCCTTCACAGCTGCTTTTCATGTGTTACCATGCATTTTGTGGGGATTCAGGCATGTTAACTGAATATAAACTGAATATAAAGAATGCATGGAGCACATCACTGGGGTTGCTGTTTGTAGCAGTCTTTGCAATCATAAGAATATATCAACAATTTTCACTGTGATATATTTATGAGGAAATCCTATATGTAACATCTTCAATGGACTGTCCATAAAGAATATAACCCCTCTTGGCTGATACCACAAAAGAAACAGCTTTTTAAAAAACTCTATTTTCCATTGGAGCTGCGGCAACTATTTGTGGCTGTGGCTCAGGAGGTAGAGTGGGTTGTCCTCTAATCAGAAGGTCAGAGGTTCGATCCCCGGCTCCTCAAGTCCACATGTCGAAGTGTCCTTGGGCAAGACACTGAACCCCAAATTGCTCCCGATGGTCAGCCCAGCACCTTGCATGGTAGCTCACTGCCATCGGTGTGTGAGTGTGTGTGTGAATGAGAGGCATACATTGTAAAGCGCTATATAAATGCAGTCCATTTACAACTGGATGACCTCTGTACAAACATGCTTTTTATTTCTAATACACTGTAAAAATATGCATCTTAAAATGTAATTGAGTCTAGTATTGAGTCTTTTTGTCAATAATAGTAGTGATTCGGTTGCAATCACAACACAACAGAATCCATCCATTGCAAGTCACAACACACTGAGTTTAATCCACCTTCTGTTTTCTCTCCTCTCTTTCCATTTCCAGCACAGAGTGCCTCCTTCAAGTGAACACTGCATCATCATCCACCTACAAAAACTTGGAAAAGAGAACATCTTCTAAAAGATAATCGTCACACACTTTGACTGATGTCTTGTTTACAGACTACCAGTTACCAGTATTCATAGTTGGTCTATGCTCTAACTTAAAAACAGAGAAATACCTAACATTAACAACACTACTAGAAAAAAATATAGATCATGGTAGGGCAGTGGAGAAGATATATATTTTCCTTTGCGAGCAGGGATGAGAAGAGATTTGTCGTTTTGGCCTAAAGCCTAAGTGCTCCTTCTGATCTGTGTTCATGTCCCTTGACCTGTGTCAGCAGTACAGTGCATCGGACTGGAAACCAAGTCACATCTATGTCAACACTACCAACAACACCTTCAATGACTATGGTTGTCTTGTGCCTTGATGTAAAACAATTCTTTACATTTCGTTATAGTACAATATGTGAGTGTGAGGAAAAATATTTAGGCATCTGAATGTTGTAATAATTGTGAATTGAAAGCAAGAATAAAATGTATTTTAGCTACATCTGGCTTACACGTTTTAATGTATTCTTGTTTTATTGTGTTATATGATCACTAAACCATACTGAGCTGACCAGTAGAGCAAATGCACATTATGTGGCATGGAAAACAATGTATGCTCAGAAAAATCAAACCATGTCATAAGTGATACTACATTCTCCATCTGTACAGAAATGGAGAGGACACACCAAATTCACTACCACATTCAAAAACTAACATGGCCAAACTTACTTAAAGGGGAAAATACACACTAAATAAATCAAAGTGATATGCAGCTCTGAACATCTGCGTGGTTGATTGTTTGCTACAATAAAAAAAAGTGGAGCAAAAATATGCAGGTCTGCTTTGAGTTTTGTTTAAATACAGCTTTTTTTACAGAGTCAATGCTGAATGAGATAAAATCACAATGAAATTGTATTGTAGTAGATCTTGGCACAGTGCTTCCTCTAGCAGTTTGATTAAGCGCCTTTGTATCTTAACGTAAACCTTGTGTGTATTGTGTTGTGTCGATTTCTAGTAACTGCTCCGTGTAGAAAAAGTAGCCTGACGTTTTTGGCAGACAGTAAAATACATATGATCTCTGTATTGAACAATAGTTTGGGTGATAGTGATGAATGACAAACTGAATCAAATGGGCATTTTTCCTTTATAGCCAATTAACATCTTGTCTGTTCAGGAGGTGTTTTCATTTGCAGGGAGTTTGAATAATGTTGCAGGTCATAGTCAAGACATTGTCAGAGATTAGTACTTATTCTGTCAAATCAAAAATGTGTTAATTAATTAATTAATTAATTATGTATATGTTTCTTAAATATATCTCAACTTGGTGTTGAGCCTTTTGAGCCCTGGGAGACTTTTTCTTCAGTGCTACTCCTCTTCATCTTAGTAAATATATGGCCCCTCTAAGGTAACACACCCCAGAGTCAGCTTAGCTTTTTATCACATTGTTGGACTACTCGTAATTGGGAAACAGTGCCATGACTCTCATATGAATGGGAAATAAACAGACATACATAGAGTTCTTCTCTGCCTTAATAACAGCTTTCTGATGATGGGACTTCTACTCTCATGATCCTTCTTTTAAGAACAGTTATTCTGACCTTTTTTCAGCAGATCACAGGAGGTTCACAGTAACCATACGTTATTGCCCCCCCTGGGTATTGTCAAAGCCAACCACATCTCTGGAGTCCCTGTGTAACAGACCCTGAGCTTCATGGCTGCTGGTCTTCCCTAATTGACATGCGTGTTCTCCCACTTATTTGACCCCTCTCTTCTAGCACCTCCTCAGGGAGAGTATGCTCCTGTTTATTTAATTTCTTTCAGAATATCAATTAACCATCTGTACCAGGGGATTATTGCAGCACGGCACACATGTACAGTATTGTATTAATTGCACATCGGTCTCTGTCTGTTAATTTGTCCATATGTCACACGATATCTCAAACACCACTAATCGGATGTTGTCAGAACTTGGGGGAATGATTCATCTTAAGACTGTGGTCTGCCATTTTCAAAATTACACTGATGGGTTGATGCAGTAACCCCTTGGGCATCATCTGTACAATCAACCAATATGGGGAGCTCACTTGAACATGCTGTCTTTAATCAACTGTCTTTTTATCTCCACCAGAACAATCTCTTGGACGTCCATCAGTCTGGGTTCAAAGTGGGTCACTCGACCGAGACGGCCCTCCTTGCAGTGACGGAGTCGCTCCAGGCCGCTAGAGCGAACTCTCTCTCCTCTGTCCTGATACTCTTGGAACTGTCTGCAGCGTTTGACACGGTGAACCACCACATCCTCTTCTCCACCCTTGAGGGGATGGGTGTCTCAGGCTCTGCATTCTCTCTGTTTGCATCCTACCTGACGGGTCGCCCCTACCAGGTGACATAGAGAGGGTCTGTGTCGGAACCACGCAGGCTGACTATTGGGGTTCCGCAAGGTTCGGTTCTGGGTCCTCTTCTTTTATCCCTTTACACAATGTCTCTTGGTTGTGTTATTCACTCTCACAACTTCTCCTACCACTGTTATGCTGATGACACCCAGCTGGTCTTGTCATTTCCCCCCTCTGACACACAAGAGGGGGCAATCTCAGAGTGGATGTCGATGCACTGCCTGAAGCTCAACCTTGACAAGACTGAGCTGGTGTTCCTCCCAGGGAAGGTGACCTTTTTTAGGTCAACAAAGGATAAAATAGATTATTTTGTTGATGGTTTTGAAGTGGAGGAAACAGGACTGTACATCTTTGTTAACTTTAAGTTTTAACATTCTCTCTTTAATTCGAGCAACTGAATGGAGGATTGAGAGGCAGTTTCCGTTGAAATCATCAACTAACATGTCGAGCAAGGAGGTATCTCAGAAGCAGTGTGGTTATTAACAGCAAGTCAAGGTCAAGTGTATGTCCCTTACAGTGTCTAGGCCCCTTAACAGACTGAAGAAGGTTAAAGGACTCAATAGTGTTCATTACCTCTGGTGAGTGAGTGAGAGGAACTGCAAGCGTGGATATGAAAATCACCAAAAATAACAACATGGTAATATAGAGGTTTATTATTGTTACTGATTGGGGTGTATTCATAATTTACATTTTAAGGTCACTTCAATTTTAATGCTCACTTTCTGAGTACAATCTCTGCCACTGACCTGGGAGTATTGACCTGAATTGTGTCTCTGGAGTCTGTCATCCTAACCTACTATAAACAAAAAGAAGATACTCAGCTCTTGCTCTAACTGAGACTTGGATCACCCCAAAAAACACTGCCACACCCACTGCGAGGCGAGGTGGTGGTACTGGCCTGCTAATTTCCCCCAAATGGAAATACTCTCCTTTTTCTATTTCACAATTATCTCCATCCGCCTTTGAATTTCATTCTGTCACTGTTTCTTATCCAGTCAAGCTCACCATTGCGGTTGTTTATCGCCCACCAGGCCCTCTTGGTGAGTTCCTGGAGGAGCTTGACACACTATCCTCCCACTTCCCTGACGATGGCTCTGGACTCATCCTTCTCAGTGACTTCAACATCCAGACTGAGAAGCTTGACTCTCTTCTTTCCCATCTCCTCCTATCCGCAAAGCTGGCAACAAGCTGGATCTAATCTTCACCAGACACTGTTCTACTGCTAACCTCTCTGTCACTCCTCTCATTACTTCATGTTCTATCTCTCTCTCCTCTCCCCCCTCACATTACATTACATTACATTACATTACATTACAGTCATTTAGCAGACGCTTTTATCCAAAGTGACTTACAATAAGTGCATTCAACATAGGTAGGCAAGAAAACTACTAGTCACCAGAAATCGTAAGTGCATTTCCTTCCTAAACAAGCAACTAAGAGCATAACTAGTGTTAAGGTAAGAGTGCAATAAGTTAGCAACCTACTTTATCTTAAACAAATGAGACAAATAAGAGAATCAAATAAACAAGAGCTAAGACAAATAAGTGAACCAAATAAACAAGAGCTAAGACAAATAAGTGAACCAAATAAACAAGAGCTAAGACAAATAAGTGTATCAAATGAACACGAGCCAATAAACAAGAGCTCAGACACATAATTGACGACAAATAGGCAAGGCTAAGAGGAAGGGTCAGGGTAGTGTTTCCTGAAGAGGTGGGTTTTCAGCCTGCGGCGAAAGATGGGCAGCGACTCTGCTGTCCTGACATCAGTGGGGAGTTCATTCCACCAATGCGGGGCCAGGACAGAGAAGAGCCGTGACCGTGTAGATCGGCCGCAGGGACCTCTGAGCGACGGGGCAACCAGTCGCCTCGAGGCAGCAGAGCGAAGTGGTCGGGCGGGGGTGTAAGGCTTGACCATAGCCTGGAGGTAAGAAGGAGCTGTTCCTTTCACTGCCCTATAGGCTAGCACCAGGGTCTTGAACTGGATGCGAGCTGCTACAGGGAGCCAGTGTAGAGAACGGAGAAGGGTAGTTGTATGGGAGAACTTGGGGCGGTTGAACACCAGACGAGCTGCAGCTTTCTGAACAAGCTCCAGAGGTCTGATGGCAGATGCCGGGGCACCAGCAAGGAGGGAGTTGCAGTCGTCCAGGCGGGAGATGACAAGAGCCTGGATGAGCACCTGCGCTGCCTTGTCAGTGAGGAAGGGGCGAATCCTCCTGATGTTGTAGAGGAGGAATCTGCAGGAGCGTGTCACTGATGCGATGTTTGCCAAGAACGACAGTTGGTCGTCCAGGGTCACACCCAGATTCCTTGCAGTCCGAGTTGACGTCACCACAGCATTATCAATGGTGATGGCCAGGTCTCGGTGCGGACAGCCCTTCCCCGGGAGGAACACCAGCTCAGTCTTGTCCAGGTTGAGCTTCAGGTGGTGCATCGACATCCACTCCGAGATGTCTGCCAGACATGCAGCAATGCGTGCCTCCACTTGTGTGTCAGAGGGGGGAAATGACAGGATCAGCTGGGTGTCATCTGCATAGCAGTGGTAGGAAAAGTCATGTGAATGGATAACAGAACCAAGAGATGTTGTGTAGAGGGAAAAGAGGAGAGGACCTAGAACCGAGCCTTGCGGAACCCCAGTAGTGAGCCTGCGTGGTTCTGACACAGACCCTCTCAGCGTCACCTGGTAGGAGCGATCCGTTAGGTAGGATGCAAACATGGAGAGTGCCTGAGACACCCATCCCCTCAAGGGTGGAGAGGAGGATCTGGTGGTTCACCGTGTCAAACGCTGCAGACAGGTCCAGGAGTATCAGGACAGAGGAGAGAGAGTTCGCTCTAGCGGCATGGAGCGACTCCGTCACTGCCAGGAGGGCAGTCTCGGTCGAGTGACCCACTTTGAGACCAAGAGGTTGTTCTGGTGGAGGTACAAGGACAGTTGCAGTTACCATCCTCCCCCTACCCACATGGTTTCTCCCCGTCGCAATCTCCGCTCTCTCTCCCCCACTGATCTTCTGTTCTCTCTGCCCTCCCTGCCCCTGAATTTTTTTCTCTCCTATCCCCTGATACTGCCACTGATCTTCTTCTCTCTACTCTGTCCTCTTCTTTGGACAATCTCTGTCCCCTCACCTCCAGGCCTGCACGCCCAACTCCACCTGCCCCTTGGTTGTTGGACTTGCGTACTGAGAGACGGAGCCTGAGAGGGGCTGAGCGCAAATGGAGAAAAGGCAAACTCCCGGAGGACCTTCTTACCTTCCAATCTTTCCTTTCCACTTTTTCCTCCTCTCTATCTGCTGCTAAAGCTGCTTTCTTCTGCACTAAAATTCAAACTTCTGCTTCCAACCCTAAAAAACTGTTCAATCGCCTCAAGTTCTCCCACACAACTACCCTTGTCCATTCTCTGGTGTTCACTGGCTCCCTGTAGCAGCTGGCATCCAGTTTAAGACTCTGGTGCTAGCCTATAGGGCACTGAAAGGAACAGCTCCTTCTTACCTCCAGGCTATGGTCAAGCCTTACAACCCCGCCCAACCACTTCGCTCTGCTGCCTTGGGGCGACTGGATGCCCTGTCGCTCAGAGGCCCCTACGGTCACTGCTCTTCTCTGTCGTGGCCCCACAGTGGTGGAATGAACTCCCCACTGATGTCAGGACAGCAGAGTCGCTGCCCATCTTTCGCCGCAGGCTGAAAACCCAAGAAACACTACCCTGACCCTTCCTCTTAGCACTTGCTTATTTTGTTTTCACTCACTTGTCTTAGCACTTGTCCAGGCTGCAGCTCGGCAGTATTGGTGCCTAGTCCTACGATAACGCTGACTGAACTGCTGTTCGCTGTGATGCCCCACATCAGATTTAGATGGCCCACCTAAATAAAGTTTTATGCACTCTGTGTGCGCTGCTTGCCCAAAGTCAGCATCTATTGCACGCAGAGTTTTTCCTTGTCCTCTGTGAGGGTCCAAGGCTGGGGGATGTCTAACCACTACTAACCACTGTAACCACAGTGATTAAGGGCTATACAAATAAAATGTGATTTATTTGCTTATATGCTTGACTTATTTGTCTTAGCACTTGTTTATTTGCTTCACTTATTTGTCTCATTTGTTTATATAAAAAGTAGGTAGCTAACTTATTCCACTTTTACCTTAGCACTGGTTCTGCTCTTAGATGCTTGTTGAGGAAGGAAATGCACTTACGATTTCTGGTGACTAGTAGTTCTCTTGCCTACCTATGTTGAATGCACTTATTGTAAGTTGCTTCAGATAAAAGCGTCTGCTAAATGACTGTAATGTAATGTAATGTAATGTAATGTCATTTCTGAACTTTATCTGAAATGTAAGTGACTTTTAGTTGTATGTCACTCTAGAAAGAAGTCTAGATGTCCCTAGTGATGCCTGGGCCGTACTGGGCTATACTCCAGGCATGCAACAGGGCAATGTCTGGTGCTGTGTCTACGGCCCAGCCCCAAAAAATATTATTCTGGTGGTCAGTAATGGGAGGTTATAACGGCAGTAGTTTCCTCATGTTTGTTGAGTACTTCTGCCATAATCTTGCTCTGTGAACATGTGATAATCATACATATGCCTAGCAGTGTTCCAAAACGACAATTTATTTTTGTGCTTTATATGTGGTCAGAAACAAGTACTTAATACTGAGAAACAAACAAAACATTATTATGGTGGTATAAACCCGTTCAAAAGAATGATATGATATATTTAGAAAATTGCTTCAACAATCTCCCCTCATTGCTGACAAACAATACATGTCTCCATTCATTAGACTGAGGAAAATGGGGTTACTGTTGGATGTGAGTAGCCATGTGCAAAATCCCAAACAGAGCTAATGAAGGCGATGAAGGCTGGTGTTATAGCTAGTTCAGAGCCTCAGAGGAGCTGTTTGAGATGCCACATCATTTGTGTGTCTGGGGACAAGCATCTGTCACTAACGCCTCATCACCATCTGGATGACAAACTGGGAGTCTGTTAGAGATACTACTTTTCTTGTTAGGCACAGGATTTCAGACTTTTTGCGCAACCAAGCTGGCTGTTGAGAGAATCATTTTAAGAAATTAAATTTACAACTTACGACTTTTCTATGCCACCATGTACTTGAGGGGAAGACAAGCCTTAAACTCTAGCTCTAACAATAACAACATTAACACTAATACAACTCTTACTTTGTTATCACAGGTAAGAAAGGTTAAATGATCACAAGTGACATGGTTCCCTGGCATGTCAATAGTGATGATAAGCCTGTCTCCAAGGCTTATTTATACATTGTAAATTCATAGAACAGGTATAGCTACTTATCATAGCAAATGCTGACTTTTCCTTAAGTGATCAACATGTGAATTGACCCAAGTCCTAAACACCCAAAGCGATAGAAGATGCTGCTTTACAGCTATTGTATTACATTGTTCAATTTTTACCTTCCAGACCTTGTGAGCTTGACACAGACAGAGAGCCATCTCATCTCAGCTACGTCTTTCATTATTTCTTTGCAACACATTAAGCACTGATACACAGATACCTCACATCTCATGGAGAATTTTTTTTTTCTAAAATCTAGTGCAGAGTGCATCAAATAAAACAATCTAGTTCTCTCTGTGCTGCAATGCCACCATGTGGCTAAAATTGTGTAGTATTGAAGATATATGACTGGATATGAACACTAACTGTTGGATTGGGAATAGTAGTGTCAATGTACATAATACATTGTTGACTGGGAAATTAATTTTCACCCTCTAATTGTACGACTTTGCAGTTGCAGACTTTATACTTGCTCTTGTGCAGTCTAATCTATTTTTGAGCTATTTTGTTGTCTGATTACCTGTGTGCAAAATATTCAATAAAAACATTTCTACATATCCTCAGATCAAGATCCACTCAAAAGTATGCTGGCACAACTTTCAACCCCTTTTAAAAGAAAAAACATTATATGTCTTATCAAGACATGGTGTCTATTTCTGTGAGCTTTCTTCAGTGTGGCAATATTTACCCTCTTCTTTCTACTCTGTCCATCATATTTACCAGTTTACCAACATTAAAGCCAACTGTTACAACAATCACACTACATTTATATAAAGACAGGTTATTAAAATTAGTAAATAGTTTAAAAGGCCTAATACAAATTCAGCTAACAGGAAGGCAAACAGGAGAGAGAAGGTACATTCTTTAACCCCTTCCAGTTGAACTAGTGTATCTGGTTCAAAAAACAAGAGAACTAGATGGCCTGCAATGAAATGTTGACTCACATGGTCAAAACAATTGTGTTGCTTTTGAGTAGTGCTAAGAAGAGTGTGTGTATGAGTGTGTATGTCTATGGCAGGTTTGTTCTATGTGATATTCTATTTATTCCTGAGAGTGCCGGTGGAGCTGGTAGGGACTCGATGTCTTGCGCAAGGACTCTTCCGCAGGGCAGACTCTTGGGGCCATGGGGGATCACACTCGCAACCATCAGGTTACAGGATGATTTATCTTACAACTAGACTACTCTGCCACTATAGTGATAGCTCCTGCACTGTTGTGGTATTGCCTTGCTCAAGGGCAAATCAGGAGCATTTATGAAGTGGAATGACACTGGCAACTCTCAGTTTACCAGTTCACACCCATACCTGGAAATCTTTTGATCATAAACTGATTCCTCTAAGCTCTAGGCAAACACTGACCTATGTATGTATGTATGCATTGTATTAATTAAAATTGCACTTTGAAGAAAATTTCCGTTACACAGTTGTCTTATTTTCACCTGTCTCATGGTTCTCTTCAAAATTCCACAGTATGCATTCATACCCACGGGCCTAATGGATGTGTTCAAAGGTAATTATCATTAAAAAAATCATACACTTGGGACGTAAGCATACCTATCTACATAATATTCTACACTGTGAGTAGATAAATCTTTTGTGAAACATTTTTGAAGAAAGATACCATAAAACTTCTTTTGTTTTTAGTGTATCACAAAATATATTTGTCCAATTTCAATTTTGCACTATTTATTAACTGTTAACTTTTCAACTGTTCTTGCTTTTGTATTTTGAACACTAG
Source organism: Hoplostethus atlanticus (assembly GCA_034670405.1). Classification (NCBI taxonomy): domain Eukaryota; kingdom Metazoa; phylum Chordata; class Actinopteri; order Trachichthyiformes; family Trachichthyidae; genus Hoplostethus; species Hoplostethus atlanticus. The sequence goes on along the minus strand of JAXDDX010000014.1, from coordinate 5,248,088 downwards.
TTCATCATACCACATCTCAATTAAAATAAAAAATACCCTGTTCATTCAGTTAGTGAGGTTCTCTATGATCTTGACACTTGCCAAACACACACCAATAAGAACAGCCAGCTCAGAAAGCTGAATCTGCCTGCTTGAAGAGCCTTTTCAATAATACAACACAGTCATATTATATTCATAATGTGCTACGGTGAACACTGCAACCAAGTCTGCTGGGTTTAATTTAACATAATATCATGACCTAATTTGACCTGGATATCCTTCAGTTGATTTTTTCCAAAGACTTCCAAAGGCAAGATTTCAAGATGAACTTTGTGCATAGCATTAAACTTAAAAAGTAAAATAACACCCTTTTAATTGTGCAATGGTAAAATGAGGATTTTGACATCAAAAGAGGAGAAAGGAATAGTTTTCCAAGATCATTTGTAATTACCCAGTATTATTTTACTCTCTTTTCTCTTTTCCCATATAAAAGTCATATAATATAATAATTAATAATTAATTGTGTATACTACTGAGCAGCAGCCCAAAATAAAAGGGAACAATTTTTCAGACGGGGAAAGTGAAAGAATACCTGCATACATACAATATACACTAAGAATCCACCAACTTTACAAAGAGCGATTATTCTCTTGAGTAATAGAGGGAAAATAGTTAGTCTAGTTCAAAAATGTGTAATATTTTTTTAGATACTCAAGATGGCAGCAAAGAGCCATGCCATGCTATCCGACTCAACATAGACATCTATTTTCAGTTTATGAAGTATTTGTGAAAAATACTGTTTTCTATCTTCTTTATTTTTTTGCCAGATTTATACCTAGCGAGACAATTATTTATGCAGAAGCTTTTCTTTCCCTGTTGTAAAACAATCATATAACATCCAGTCAAAACGTGAAGATTATTCTTGTGAGAAAAATTGTATTGTATCACTAAAACTGCGGAGCTGCACAAATTAATTTGTGCGTTTTGTGTATGAGGCATTATTAGAGTGGATGGATGATATCAGTTTCCATTATGAACCTAGTGAACACTAAATGGTAGGGATGTTTGATCCAAAATTACTTGTTTTATTTATAATAGAAGAGCTGGCTCATGTCAAACGATTTTTTGTAATATTTTTTTATTCATGTTTATATTTGTAGGTGCTGTGCTGCATAACACAGCTCTGCTTATTTACAGTCATGATGTCAATATGTGTATTAAACCTTGTTCAATTTTATTACCATAATTATTTTAGCAAGCTTGGCATCTGAAACAGAATCAAGTCAAGAAGCCCAATGTATACTCACTAACATTAAAATATTCAGGGAAAAAGCCTGACAGAGGTATATAATGTTGAATCATAGATCAGCAGAAAATGTTTGCGTTAATGTAAAAAAAAAAAAGAATCACCTTGTCTATGGATAACTTTGCTCTACAGCCCTGTGAAACAGTTTAACAATATTGCTTGACATACAGAGGCCCTCATCCTATGGCTCAACCACAGCCTTCTTGACACCCTGGTCACCAAAGGCAGACATCACAGCCCTTTTGGTCCCCTTCAAAACTTCAGTCATCACTGGGGCTTTTTTACCATGTGGAATAGATATTTCTAAAGACAACATTAAACAGACTTCCCAAGGCTTGTGTTGTGCTCTGCCAAAGATTTAGCTCCTTGCTCTCTCTCTCTCTCTCTCTCTGAAGGCCTCCTTTGTAGGCATAGGAATGCCCTGTGTGTACTCTGAAATGTAAAGCAGGCCTTCTATTCAGATATGCATGTGGATGATGATGATCTGTGTAATTGTAAATGACGGGGGGATTTATAGAATATGTTTGATAAAGATGCCTATCTGATATGCTCTTAAAGGAGCCACACACAGCATGCAGACCTAATTGTCAGACTTCTCATTAGGGCAGTTTCAAGGGACATCGCTGGGTAATGAACTCGTTGTATTGCTCTGGCACTCGCCTTGTTGTGCGAGCCTCTTCTGATCATACGTGCATTAAGGTCAAGAAACAGGGATTAATATATAGAAGCAACAATCATAACCGTACAACATAACTTTAATTGTATTGACCAATCTTTTAAACAACACAACATCACTTGGGGAGATTCACTGGCCAGGCAAGACTTGCAAGAATCAAGGGTAAGGAAACATGAAGAGAAGCTTGTGACCCAGCATGGCAAATCATCACATATGGACCAGTGAAGGCTCTGGTGTTTTTAAAAAAAAATATTTTTTAATATCTCATTTAATAAGAGAACAATCAGATCTACAAAAAAAGATCTATCTAGTACTTCATTTGGAGAACAATGAAGCTAATGCTCAATGAATTGTGCTATTCTGTTACCCAGTGTAAGTCCCTCTGGATAAAAGAGTCCACTGAAATACCTACAGCTGTAAACTGTAGTATGATGGTCACCCACCAGAGACTTCTTTCAACTAGTATTGTACAGCATCAACAAACAACCTTTACATGTCCCACCTTCCCTCCTCACACCACACATCAGCTTCACCACAGATAGAGGCTCACACGCTGCCCCGTATTGTCTCCCAGCCACACTTTTAACTTCAAAGCCCTCCACACCCTTGTGTCTCAGGAGGAATAGAGGCACCATAAGAAGCCAGCTTTCACTGCTTTGCCATGGTTAACTATCACCGCAGGCTAGGAGCACCGCCCCACGCCTCCTGATACCAGAGTGGGGGTTAGCTCTACAGCACACTGCCTTGTGCCTCGCTCACATAACCTGTCCCTGCCTAACAGAAGAGCGTTATGTGCCCCATCACAAGGCTACACTTGTTGAGACCACTGTATGTTTAATGAACAGCATAGGTAACCTGTGTATCTAGCGGTACACACCTCGGTGAGTTTTAACAGAATGGCTCAGTATGAATGCCTCAATGAAATTTCCTACCTATAAGCATAAAGAAAAATAATACTACTACTAAAATAAGTATGTGTGTCAGACAGAGGGGCGGAGAGGGGCTGAAAAGAAATGCGTTTGGGCTAAAATAAATGAAAATGAAAATTTCTCTGGGATGGTCAAATTCTTAATCTGTAATCTGTTTACTGCCTCACCAGTGCTTTTTTTCCAGGTCTGGAAACAGCGTCATTCCTGTTCTCTAAGAAATTCAGCAGTTCAGCTCAAAGGAACAATGTGGTGGATTTACTTTATTATGAACAAAGCCTTTGTCTGAGGTGCTCACATACTGAACGGGGGTCCAGGAGTCCAGGAGCAGCTTTGAACTATCAGGTCAAAGACATCACAGAACCGGCGCGCTGTTTCGCATTCATGTTGTACCTCACACAGGAGGCCCGTCACATTTGTCCTTTTGATTGTCCTCTATTTCTTTAAAGGCCTGGCTGGAACCATAGGTCATCTGAAGGCTTTTATGTGGGGAAAAAAACCCCAGACGTGTTCTTATTCCTGCTCTTCACTTTTGGGGAAGTACTGCGCAGGGGTAAAGGCTCCCACTTGTAAGCATGGCCTCCCCGCCACAGTAAAGAACAACAATTGAAATTATTTTCTGCAGAACAAACTATAGATCGAATTTTAGAAAGGAGAAACATTTTAATTGAAAGCGAGAGAAGGTTTTGCACATATCAACAGAAAAGGGGGGCATAGATATGAAATCCATTGCCATGAAATATGCAAAGCAAGCCCACCACAGAGCATAGCTGAAAACACAGGTTCTTTTGATGTTAAGTCCTTTGGTTGCACATGTCTTCATTCAAGTAGCCTGTGGATGTTTTAACCTTCTGTAAAACTTGCTCCAGTGCTGCACTCTCCCTCTCTACATCAGAGCAACGTGGTGCTGCAGTCCTACCCGTGATTTTTATTTCATGAATGCCATGTTTCTCCTCACCATGGTGTGTGTGTGTGTGTGTGTGTCCACTGTAGCATTTCTGTGTCCTTTTCTGACCGTGGACAGCAACACTATTGAGTACTATTTGGCCGTGAATCCACTCAGGTGCTTTCGCCAGTTCTATTTCCCACACAATATTTTGATGGCCTCTGTTACTTTCCTACTCTGTTACCCTGTGACGATGGACTCACATTGTGCCTTGGGCAAGGTTCACTGCCTCCACTGATAATGAAAAACAAGTTTAAAATAGTCATGTCCTTCCAACAAAATATGTAAAATATTAAGGCATCATAGGTAAAGAGATGGAGTATTACTGCAGAAAACACACACATTCTCCCTCTCTCTTTCATACACACACACACACATATACAAATCAGACAAATGAGACTAATAATCAATCGATCCTGGAACACGTATCCTGTGACTCCAGGCTATTATTGCTTGGGTGAGCCTCTGTTGTGCTGTATTGACTGCTGGACTTTTGATGATCCGTCCTCAGATGAGAGGAAGCATCTCAGAGCACACGGCATCACAAATGGCGGATAAAACACAATGCTGTACGTGCTAGAACCTATAATTACAGAAGGGTTTCATCTTCACTCGATCCTCTTTAATCCCAGACATATAGTCTCTTGCTAGCACTGCAAGGACCAGGCAGGAGTCCCAGCAGTAGACATACACGCTATTGGTCTTACGGGCTTTAAGATGCTCCTGAAGAGTAGCTCAGCATTAGTTAGTATTCGCTGGACATAACAAGGCCTTTGATGTAGCCAGTATTCTCTTTACTCACCAGGAGCATCAACATTTAATGAGACCTGATATCAGCCTTTTTAAGAGCTGTGAATATTTCAGATTAAAGCAAATTGTATTCACCAATACCAACAGACCGCGAGAGCTGGCCAGAGGTTCGTTGTCACCTGTGTGTTCTAAGCGATATACTGGAACTATGCCTTTGTGTAATGGGATATGTTGATTAAAATAGGCCCATTTCACTCTCTCTTAATCAGCACCACATATGTCATGGGAGGATACTGCCTGCAGCTAAAAACCGGTGCATAATTTATAACTGCAGGTCAGGCTGTGCAATGAGTGCATATTATCTCAACAAAGATGCATTACTCTCCCATCATTCCATATTTACAATCATGTCTTGATGTGCAATTCATTTATTAAACAACGGTACACTAATACTCTACACTAGGCTTTAATATATAAAAATCTTAACATCAGTTATTAGTCTATCAATACGTATTGAAATGAGATCTCAATTTAAGCACCTCCCTCCTTTCAAAGCCTTCGACATCTGTCTAACACAATTTGTGTGTGTGTGTGAGTGTGGGAGAGAGAGAGAGAGAGACAGACAGAGAGAGAGAGTGCATCTGTGTGTGTGTATGTGAGAGAGATAGTGCGTCACAGTGAGCTGTGACACTGCAGGTGTTTAAACTGTGGTGATGTAATTGGTCACAAGGGGAATAGAAACAAGAGCTTCACAGTCCTTGATTTGATCCCTTGGTTATTGATTTCTCAGTCTGCTTCTAACAGAAATAATTGCCACATGTAATGTATTATTCAATTACAAGACACTGCTCTCAAGTTTGGGTTTGATGGTCCTTTTTGAATCACTGAGACCTATAGATAATTCAACAACTCCAGCCCATTAAGCAGCGCGAATATTAAAAGGTATGCGTTAATCCTGCCTATTTATTAGCAACTGTGACATTCACCACGACTCAAACTTTCCCATTTTCAGCCTTTGTATAGTTGAAGGAAGTTGGCTTAACTTTGGTTCAGATTCAGGCGTATTCTGTTATTCTGACTCCTGAATCCATTATATATATATGCAGTCAAGCTATTTTAACTGTTCCTTGATGCAAAATCAAAATAGTATAAACATACCACTGTACCTGTGATGAAGTGAGAGTAAAGGAAGAGAAGGAGGAGAAGGAAACATTTCCATGACATAGTCTTCTGTTTCTAAAGGCTATGAGATACAGCACAGTAGTCATTTGTAACCCGCAAACTCAAGCAAACCAATAGGGGAACCAAACGATCAGTAATACTTTTCACTCTTAATGTTTGACAAATAAATCAAATTGTGAACAAATCTGACTCCTTTAATTTTTGATGGACACATTCTGATGTGGACATGTAATAAATGACCAAACTGTATTGCAATCCAGTGTAAACATGACAACAGCCCAGACCTAGGACAGTGTTCATCACTCCTGATGTTGTAGTCAAACTGCCCACTGTAGCACTCCAAGGTAAGCTAGTACGATTCAGGCTAGTACGATTTAGCTTAAAGGCCATTCAGTGCTGTTGGTACACTGCTACGGAAGTGAATTAGAGCTGACATGCTGATACTCTGGATAGACCCATAGAGTTTTGAGGGAGTCATTTTTCCTCTCCTCATCAGATTTTTTGAGTTCTGTTTTTTTTTTGTGTGAAACATGGATAGAGAATCTCCCACTAACACAGTACAATCCTCCCAGCAGATTAATGTTAGTGGTAATACTAAAATATATGGACACAGGACATTTTTTTAAGGATGGAGTACATGCTGGGAGTGGAAGTTAACTTTTACTGACTATACTTTACTATAGGCTTCCTGCCAACAGCAAGGGGGATATTTATGTGTTGTGACTGTTAAAACATTCACTAATAATTATTAGTTTCATGAGTGAGATAACCACATCAACGTGGCTTCCTTCCTTCCATTGACCAGTTTCTATAGCGTTTACAAGGTAATACCCGGTGCTTCTTTCAGCTCCAAAGACAGATCAATCCTCATGTTGAAATCTCTATCTATTGCTGTGCAGCACTGTATGACACAAAATTAATGATTAGCCAGCGAGCAACACTTGTTTACAGCTTGGCTTTCCAGTCATGTTCTGTTGATACCCACTCCTGTTAATATTTATCATCAGTCTTAATTGGTTTGATGCCGCTACCACTGATGCTGCTGTCGGCTTGCTTGTTGAACGGGCCTTGGTGTTGTTTCAAAGTCTTTATTATCATGACAGTCAAGTCCTGTTCATTAAAGTTTCACATTCCATTTTCATCAGGATGAAACTGATTCTGTAAATGCAAGGGTGCAGCAGAGGAGTCAAACCCTGCAAGCGATCACAGGGGAGGTACATAGTCTGTATAAATTATCAGGAATATGAGCTCGATCGAAGATGTTAATTGCACCAATGGTTAGTTATGTGGGGAACTGCCATGCATTTCATGCAGGGATAATAAAAATGAATTTTTGAACAAAGGGATCTTAAAATAATATATAATCTACAGAGAATACCCACATCAAAGGAATAATTCAAAGCTTTGAAATTTATCTTTGTGGTCCGAAATGTTAAGCACTAGCCCTGCGAATATTGCGCTTAATTCAAGTTTGTCAAAGGGAAAAACAAAACCAGAGTTAATTAACAGTTATTACGAGGCTTTTCAACTTTAATTTGACTTTCAAATATTAGCACTTATATATAAACTATGCTTCTGGCATCTGCAAATTAGCTCCAGTATAGCTCCTCTAATTAGGCCTCATTGTGCTCTTGTGAACCTGTGGTAACCCACACACAATAATATTAATAATTCAGCAGAGATGTATTTAAGAGTACTCATTGGGTTGCATTTTAGTCATATTGTATTGAACTGATATACTATACCTTTATACTGTAGGACAGCCTTAATCCAAAATCAGAACAAAATGAAACATGGGAATACTGTGCTGTGTTCTAAAGACCAGTTCATTTTAGGTCATTTACATTTGCTAAGCCCTGTGTATTATATTGTGTATTAGATAAGCCTTGTGTCATCATGCAATATTAGATAAAGCCTGTGTCACCTTCAGACCTAGTGGACCAAATTTTAAGCCATTTCTTTTTAAACATGAAATAACAACTCATTGTGTAAACTAGAGTGTCCCACTACATCAACCAGCTGTTTTTGGTTTTCTCTTGATTTCTGATATAAATTTAGATCAACAATTTTGATTGCTTTATAGAATAGGTTAAACAATTCTCAATAGATAAATAATCAACTTCTAATAACTTCCCCTCAAATGTCCAGTAAATAATCTCAAATTAAAGCGCCTCCTCACCTCTGTACAGTGTACTTGTGTTAAAACATGAAAAGAGACTGGATTAGTCAAAACCTGCCCCTAAACCGTCACAGTTTCTCTCCCCCACCCACTTGCCTTCCTACCTCCATCCTCCTGCCATCCCACTCTGTCAACAGTGATTTTGCCTCTTGCCACTGATCAAACGCACCTGCCAAGCCCTGCTAACATTCCCGAGCATGTTCGCTAATTACCCACAAAGCCTTGCAGATTTATACTCCTAATAGGGGATTAAATTTGCCTCAAATCGGGGGCAGGGTTGCACTGCATTACAATGGTATTTATTTACTCATCTGGGGAAGAATCTCTTGGGATGGTGCGCATCATAAATTATTTAAGACAAATAAAGAACTTCCAATTTTTACTTGGCATAGGGTACTACTCTGAATAAGTGCCCCCCTCCTATTCTTCATTTTTTAAATGGTAAACAAGGATGGTTAAGAGGGTTAGGGGCATTGTGCTGATCATTTGGTGTCACAGATTGAGGGAGCTCTTGATTTACATGTAAGTTAACAGCATTCTTATCCTAGGAAGGCATGGCATTAACATCAGTGAGATCAACAACAAAGCCGAGCATTGATTATAATCCTCTTGTTTCAATGTAATTAGACAAAAGAGCCTTTTAACTGCATTTACGGGGGAACTGATAGATTAAGTGCCTAACAAATTGCCAATTACTTTTATGTTTAAACCACTGCTGTTTCAATGAATACTATTGCAGGAAAAAAAAAATCTAAAGTAATTGGAAAATGACTGATTCCTGATTCAAAAGTGAAGGCTTTAATGAAAATAAGATATGCCTCTAAAAGATCATAGCCTGTAAATGGCATGCACGATAATATAATCTGAAGAATTAAGAAATAACAGGAGGAAGTAGAGCGAGTGAAGGTATGCATGGTATTGTAATTTCCCAGGTACATTTAATGGATTGGGCTGTGTCCTCAAACGTGACTTCTCAGGTGATATCTCAGACACCATTGGTTTGATATTGACGAAACTGGGAGAAATTATGGATCTTGATCTTGATGTTTACTTTTAAATAAACATGCATTAATAAACTTCTGTACTTGACTGATGGGCCAGGTTCCATCAGGGTGGATTAAGGTGCATTGCCCCCTGTGATAAAATGAATGCACCTTTTAAATCCCCTTTTACCCCCCCATCCCTGCTCATAGTTTCAGTTAGTGTCCCAAATTTCACAGAGCCTGGATTCGTTTTTAACACTAAAGCAAGTCTATCATTGATTTGCTTCAACAACCAATTCGGCTTGAGGTCGCCTTGAATGATATCACATACAACCACTGGCTGTATTGGAGGTAAGTTGTAATAGGCTGTGGCATATTGATCATTATTCTATTGATGGAAAATGTGTGCTTCCTCTCAAACTGCACCTCAGTGAGTTGAAAATGCCTGGGGAGTAGGTGTGGGAGAGGAGATTGGGAGTGTACGGGGTAGAAGCTAGTTAGTTCAGAGCTCCGGACCCTGGACGAGGTTAAGAGGAAGTGGTGTGAAAGGAACAGCTCCTTCCTACTTCCAGGCCATGGTCAAGCCCTACACCCCCGCCCGATCGCTTCGCTCCTCTGCCTTGAAGCCCCTGCGTCCAATCTACCAAGTCACGGCTCTTTTCTGTCCGGGCCCCACAGTGGTGGAATGAACCACGTCAGGACAAAATGTCACCCAAATTCACACTTTGACTTGGAGTTGGATTGGACACTAGGAGTTGGATTTGGTAAAATGTCTAATGCATAGCAGAAAGGTACCATTACTGCCCATCAGCTCTATTTATGATGAACATCTGGTCTTCTGTCTTTGCTCTGATTTAAATCTGTCATTCATCTTTGCTCCTGCCGGGGTAGAATTTTACATCAATCTTATTGTGTACCCTTAACCCTGACGCCAAGTATAGCTCAGTGGCATTGTGGTCAGAGGGTTCGGCCTGCAGTTGGGTCATTCAGTGGACTAGTGTCCTGATTCGGGGATGTGTAAAGAATAGAATCATACAGTATGTATACAATTCAAATGGAAGAATTAGATGCAAACCACTCAAAGTTATTTCAAAATATTAAAATCATGTTTTGCCCCATTTTATGTTGAGGTCCTCATTGCTCCATTCATGCAAGTAAGAAGTGTTCAGTATAATCCGTGCTACTGTAAAAACATACAATGTGGGAGTTCAATCTCCTTTCAGTTGATGGCAGCTCAGTTACCACGACATTTGGGTTTCACAACACTTTCTCTTAACGCTGCACGGCACCTCCACCATTTTCACACCTCTCTTCCCTTTGGCACCTTTTATGCAGTTTAGGGAACATGCTGAGAACTAAAAACCTGGCTAAACAATGTACCGTATTGTTTTTGGACGTCCCCTTATCAGACCATTTACGTAATTCACACATCATTTTAAATGGGGCAAACCAAACTCACTATTGCACATCAAAGACTTCTTCCTGGACGGATTTCTTTTGTAGGGGCGGAGGTCAGCTCTGATATTTTGCCTGTAAAAATTGGAGCACATTTATTTATCTTCAGGTTCCAACCCAACCTTGTGTCTGGCGGAGGCCCAGCTATATCTGGGTCTAGTCAGTTTGCATTAGCATCAAAAGTCATTTTTGTCAGGAGAAAGCAATCAGAAGGAAGAGTGTTCAATGCCTATCCATTTAAAAGAGAAACAACTTTTCTTTGAGCCTGCTGCTTTCTGCATGGTTAGCTCCCCAAAGCTGCTCTAATAGAAGGCAACCCACTCTGTCGGTTCTCGGCAGCAGTAACAGCGGTAACAGCAGCACAGCGCGGTGAGAGGAAGAATGTGTTGTCGAGGAAGTGCTTGAATGCTCCTCAAAACAAACAAGCCTTACTTTCAGCTGAGCAAACACTTGGTCACCACGCCATCGTTAACAGAGGGGAAGAGAGGGGGAGGGTGTGTAGATAAACCCACTTTTAAGTCTATTTCCCATTTCATGCCTGGTAAGACATGTATCTCTCTCTCTCTCTCTCTCTCTCTCTCTCTCTCTCACACACACACACACACACACACACACACACACACAGTGCAAATGCACATACCTGATTAAATCACACACCTATTCGACAATGTACTGAATTGATTATATTGCCTTGTGAATGGCCTGGTGAGCCTGTAATAAATGTTTTGGTTCAGTTCCATCTGAAATACAACTTAGAATAAGGACATCCAGAGACTCTTTTGACCTCTTATTGTGAATTTGGCACATGTCCAGCACATGCATGTGGAGGTGACATAGAAAACAACTTAGCAACACACTGCTGTGTACGTGAACATGCCATTATGCTGTTGATTGGTATATAGAATGGCAGGTCAATTAAGAATTTAATTTCAAATGAGTTGGGAATCCCAATTAAATTATTTCATTTTGAATTGACTATTGCACATGAAACAGGATTTGAATTTGAATTAAAGGAAGTAGAACTGAGTGAAATAAACTCAAAAGGGCCATGTGACATGTGACCTACTTTAATTAGTATGTTTATTTTTATTTATGACTTATCATTTCACTTCTGGAAATTATACATTGAGCTCAGAAAATCCTGCTTCAATGCTCAAATCAGTTTAATTTCAGTGATAGAATTTTGTCACCCCATAGCTAGCTAAATGTGAACCACTGTCTCTATGGAATGATCTCTATGGTCAAAGCTTTGAATTTTATTGAATTCAAATTCATGCAATTCTACTTCTTTCAAATTCATATTTAAATTGTACTTCCTGTTTGATAATCAATTCAATTTTAGTTACAAGTGGATTTGAATTTAAGTGTGTCCCTTTTACATGTGAAAATGTAATATTTGGAACAAGTTTTATGACGTAAGAATTTTTTCACAGGCAGTTTTGAAAAAAAAAAACCCACACACATAGACACCTACCTATTCATGTATACACACATTCACGTATGCACATGCGTGAACACACACACACATTCATATATATATATTTATACACACACAGACACATATATACATGCAGGCAGAGAAACATAGAGTAGGATGTTGTCAGTAGGTGAATAAGCAATGGAGACACCACATGTCTGTAACCTGCCAGGGCCGATCCCCCCCAGCCTGTCTTCAAAAGCAAATGAAGAGTCTTAATAAAGGCTGCCATAACATGAGATCTTTTTAAGTGAGACACCCTCCCTCCTTTACTAGTCTACCCCCTGATGGGCAAAAACCTCTCTTCACCAATCTCATTTCCACCGATCAATAAACTTAGTCTTCTGAAGACAACCGTACAAAGCCACGGCCCTGCTCCCTTCCTCTCCTCATCCTAAGTTAGGACCAAGCGTCAGACTCTTATTTACACTGGACTCATTAGATGCTGCTTTTATTTATTCAAACAATGTTCCAAAGGAATTCTTGATTTTACTGCCAAGTCAATAAACTTAACATTTAACATTTTCTTCCTTGTGTGATCAATAGTCATTCAGGCTATTACCTCTAAGGTCTTCTTATTTTGCATCTTGCAAGAGCAGATTTTAGTCATATAACAGTTTATTAGTCAATGAAATGAAAGTACTATCAGTTACTTAGACTTATTCGGCCACTACAAACAGAACAGAGTGTGTTAAGGGCCAATATTGTATATAGGATACTTATTTCCAAAGCTTTATGTAATTTATGTGCTGTAAGAAATGTTATAACTACGTAAAACATATATCAGACTTACACTGCCTGCAAAATTTTGTTTTCATGCTGAAAGAATGCCAAGTGTCACCAAAGACCAGATGGTGGAGCCAAAAACTCAGAGGAGAGCAAGAGTGATTTCAAATGCGCTCCGAGCCTCAAGTTTCTTAGATGGTTCTGTAGAATGTGTGTGTGTGTGTGTGTGTGTGTGTGTGTGTGTGTGTGTGTGTGTGTATGTGTGTGTGTGGGAGGAGGAGGGGGGGGGGGGGGGGGGTATACAAGCATGTGTGCATGTGTGTTTACCCTACACTAAAAACACTCACTTGAGAAACAGAGAACAGGGCTCATTTTCCAACCCCATCGGCTGGTTCTGGGCTATGGATGAATAATGGCTGAATTCAACTGTGCTGAAACAGAAACACATTCCACACACTCTGCAAAGCTAATAGCCAAAGCAAAACAACCACATTTGAACATTTACAATTAAGAAAGCTCAGTGATTGAATATTCGGGTGACTGGTAACTCATTCCTTGGAGTGAGATAAAATGCTGCTCCTGGATATTGCTGAATGCTTCACAAAACCCTAACTATGTTTTAGATGTGCCTCAACAACACTGGGAAATGAGTCAATTTGACAGGAAAGCAAAATTCTGTTTGCGATGAGAGAGAGGATAAGGATTACATGCACTGGCATGTCTAGAAAAGAAATGTATTTCATGACAAAACTTCACAGAGTCAAAGAGTATTATGAAGACAATCATTTCTGATAATAGATGGAGTACAGTGCCCTCCAGAATTATTGGCACCATTGAGGAGATGAGATAGATAAGGAGTTATATTCTGTGCTCTGATAGAATAACATTTTTCAACATTTATTTTAAAAGGTAGAAGTCATTATTGGCAGGTTTGTTTGTTTCATTTCATTACAGCCTCCTGCATTTCAGCTGATTGCAGTTTTTACACATTTTTCAGATTCTTCTAGTATTAAGTCTTGAACAGTTTGGTCTACAAGACTGACACAAAAAAATGTAAAATATTGAGGTGCTGAGGGAGCAAAACCTTATAAACCCATCCTGCTTCTACTGGGCATAAAATACAGACATATATTTTACATTAAGCTTCTCACCTGAAGATTTCCCCCTACAGGTCAACAAGAAAAGAATTCCAGAGTAAATCGTACCCTTAAACAAACTGCCTCTTTGTCGAACTACAGATATGTTTTGAGGTCTCACGTGGGCTTATCATTTCATTAGTCAGCCATTTAGTCAACACTACAAAAATTAGCCAAACCTAATTAATACCAGATAACCCACTGACATGCATAGGTTACCATTCTAAGGACTATACCACGAGCATCACAATATAGATGGGCCATATTTTAAGCTGTTACAGAGAATTTTACAACTGTTAATTCTTGTAGAATAAAGGTTCTCACACAAATGTTATTTTATTCAGAGCCGATTGTTTAAAATATTTATTTCCATTGTAAATAATGCCCAAGTTGACATTATATTACAACAACATTTTTTCCCCCCAATGCAAGACATTTATAAAATCTATCCATTAGCCTGAGATTAAGAGCAAGACATAAAAAAGCACTCTGAAACGACTGAATTCTTTTTGATAAAGGAATCCGATATCACAGGTAATTGTAATCAGTGTATTAAAATGTGCACTACATAATAGGTGCAGGAAGATATCCAGGTCAAGCTGTAAGGATCACAAAGAGTCAACTTTGTGAAGAATCTTTTGAGAGAAACATCTGTGGATTCATTCACCCGTGGCCTTTCAGATTGCTATGGCTATCACGAACCCTAATGGCTTTACCTGGTGGCCCTTCATTCATAGGACTGACATTTCATGTAGTTAGATTTGGCAGGCGTTCATTCTGGAGAGCATCGGTAGCTGACTTCCCTATTTTATCAGCCCCTGGTTAGAGTGCTGGCCAGAAAATAATTCTGCAGCAATTACCATATGTTGTGATTGTGGTTTTGGAGCAACACTATGACATCTGTGTTATATTGGCATCTGGGGCAGCCTGAAAGAACTTCCCCAGGCTGCATTCCATCCCTACATCTACTGAACAGGTGCTCCCTGCAACGCCACTCTCCTATAGTGGGAAATTGGGCAGACCACACTGTTCTTTCCTGTTAAAGCTTTTATATACACACAGCATGTTTGTAAAAGAGTAATTACTGACTTACAGAGTGTAAAATGATTCCACAAACAGCACAGTCATCTCTTTGTGGTTTACACCATACATGCTGTAGAGGGAACGTTTTCAGTGAAACAATGGCAGCTGAGACATAGAGACATTTATTCTGACTGTAAAAAGTAATGCTAGCTCCTAATATGACCGTATAAATGTATGTTAAAATATATATTTACAGTGCTATAACAGTATATAAAACATGACAGCTATAGATTTACTAAAAAGATGAAAGGTGAATGGTTAAAGCATTTTCCATCAAACTGATATTTGTTAGGTAAGACATGCACATGCACACGTACACGCACGCACACACACACAAATACAGACCACAATAATTGATGGCAAATTGGTAAATTAAACCTACCTATGGCGATTTCCTGGCTTAAACAATCAATTATCTCTTTAAAATTATAACATCTATCAACATTTGTCACAAACCATACAGCAGAGCAGGTGCTAAGTTAATGTGGTTCGCTAGGGAGGGACCAGGGAGAGCAGCCAGCAGGCTCTCCGTCAGGGTGGTATGTGTTCCTGTGGTAAGTGATGTCTCCCACTGCAGGGCTGTCCTGGTCTGTCACACAACCACTCAGACGCTCAATGTACATGTCATTATAGTGCAGCAGCAGAATGGCAACTGTCACGGAACCCAGCTATCTGTTCCGGAATGGTTCAGAATGCTGTGTGCTGTTTGGAAATGCAGTTTGATGCCTTTGCTGCATCAAAGGTATATGGCCTTTCTCCTGTCCTCTTCGTCCACATCCTCCCTCGGCTATAGCAAACAGCGAATGGAAAGGAAGGCAACACAATAAATCACAAACTTTACAAGTCAGGACCTGAACAAGGAACAAGGACCTATTTCATATTTCAATGTTAGTATCTCTGATTTATTACCCATGACATGAACACATGAGGGGGCTTTTAAGTCAATCATTGCAGCAATGTCACCTCACTAATTCACCGGGGCTGGAGCAATTAATATATTAATCAACTGCATTCATAAAGCATCAGACTCCATAAAGCAGTCAAATCCTACTTTGCATTCCACATGTAAACATATGCCAATGGCAGTCATTGGGAAGCTACATAAAATGACAATGCTATATTATGTAATGTCTGTAAAAGGAGCTGATAGTAAAGCTAGCAATGAAAAAGATGAGCAGTTGATACAAATGCAAACAAAACTACGGTTGATTCTGATGATTTGGTCAAAGTATTCCAGAAATATTGCCCTTATTCCTTATCCACTTCCAAAGACACTTGAACATTTTCCCTCTTGTTTTCTAACAGTGCAACTGGGTCATTCAACGATGCAGATACTGAGACACACATGATAGCGCTAGATGCACACAAAGCGGGGGGGAGAAAATAACCAGAAAATATGAAGTGAAACACTGCCAAGATGACAATCTGTTTTCAAGAAGTGTATAATTAGGAGGCCAACACATTCCAACATCAATAGAACAACACTTGGCTCTTCAGAGGAAGGAAACGGAAAGAATTAAACACTTAAAGCATGACCACAGCATCGTGTTTAAATAAATGGGAAGAATAAGTCAATTAAAAAGGAGCTATTTCAATTCTTAAAAGATGGGGTAAACACTGGGTTAGCAGGAGAAGAATAATCAGAATCACATTTTGCACAGCTATAAATTTGTCAAGGGACTGCAGAGGATAAGACAAAGAACTGGGAATCATCTCAAATGCTAATTCAAGAATAATTACACTTTCATGGTTTGTAAAATAATTGAATTATCCATTGAATTACACTCATTATAGCTGGATTCTACCACCAGCACATTCATTGAAAACACGTGGGGGAACGCCGCTCTCGATTCAACTTCTATAGATAAATTAAGTGTTCTTGGACATTTGAATTACTGTAGTGTAAATATATCAAACACAGATGGACTTTTGATGTGTTCGGATGGAGTCTTTCAATAAACTATAGCATCTTATTTCCCTGACATGGAAAATCATCTTCTTGTCGATACATCGATTTTTATGAACCCTGATGTCAGATGTTCTGCTCATGGAGGAAACCTTATCAGAGTCATTGGCAAATTTACCAGCTGTGTGAAAATAAAGATAATGAATAATGAACGTTAATGAAATATTTTTAACAATAAACAACAAAGTAGTCTAAGATGCTTTGTTGTGATGTTTTTTTTTAATATTGTGAGCAAATATTAGCTTTGAGTTCTCGTTTCCTTGCAAGCAGTTCCCTCATATGGCAAAATCCCTTCACGGTGACAAAGGGGAGTATAAAAAAAACCCAACTGAGCAAAGACAAGCTGGAAAATGTTCCCATTCATATTCAATATTCAAATTCATAGCTGTGTGTGTGTGTCTGTGTATGTGCATGAGTGCTCAGTGATCGCAGCGTACTGATTGCTGCTTGAAGTACTGTAGATTGCTGGCTTTGACATTTTCCCATTGTGCACGGTGGTGCAGCAGGCAATAATTAAATATCAGGTGCATAAGCTGCTCTTTAATTTGACATGTGTGCTTGAGGCAATAAACACATGTGGTGCAGTGGGGGCTGCATAATTGCAGAGGAATAAAATATCATATCAAGAGTGAGAGGATCATTGTATCAGGTACCCGATGACAGCTCGTTTGATCATTACGCCAAGGCTAAAGAGGTTGGCTAATTAGTTGTCATTAAAACTCACCCTCTAATCAGGGGTCGCTGTTGCATAAAAAATGTCCCTATCACCAGATGAATGAAGAATGCCCTTAACTCTTTCAGGACAACCTCAGCCCCTACAGCTATTAGCGATAGAAATGACCAAACATAGGGATATATCTTCTGCATGACTTTGTTCTGCTGTATTTTCACAAAGTGATTACAATATGAGCTTGGGGTGTTAACGCTATAAGTTAACTCTATGGAATGCCATGCTGGACATGATGCTTTTAAGGACAGTGCCTGGTCTGAACATAACACTTGGAAGCTTTATTTTTTTTTAGCGGACTGAGGTGTAAATAAAGCTTGGTTGTACTGAAACGTTCCCCAAATCCTAAAATCATGGGTTAATGTCCTAAACAGAATAAAGGCAGAAGACACAAAATAAATCAGTGAATAGAGATAAAAAAAGAAGCTCCAGCTCACTGCAGCACAGATGCATTATATCAATATGAGTGGGGAATGACTTCTTCAGACAACACCCTGGTGAGAGGGCCCCTGATGTCTCAGGAACCATGGGTGCCTCTTGCCATGACTTTCAAAGATGGCAGAAAGTGCTCCAGTGAGGGACCCATGCATTATTAGCTGACAGCCCCATATAAATAATAAGGTACATAATGCCAAGTGTGAGTGCTTGTGTCTCCACAAGGACTCTCAACAGGTGCACCTCACGATGCTGCACTTCCATTTTGTTCAACAAAGAGCCGACGACTTCTGTCTGAAAGCTTTGCCTGATCATTCTTTTATGTGCCACTTCCCAGAATGCACAACATTCACAGGACCTCATGATAATAGGCTCATCGGGACACAGAGAAAGGAGCGAGACGCTTGTCAGAGTGGATACATCTGTGCCTGACCCAGGGGAGATGGCTCAGTGCACGACACATCAGTTACAGGACACCAAGAGACCCTCTCCCCCTCCTCCCATCTTGAAGGCTAATGGTTAGTGAGGGCCCATGCTCATGTCTGGGCCAGGCCTGTTGTCATGTGAAATCCATTAGAGGTCGCAAGCACACAGGATGGGCGGTCGATTGATAAGGCAGTAGGAGAAGTGAGGCAGAAGCAGGGGTACTGTACTGTACTCTCCATAAGGACTTGTTAAAGGAAACTGAAGTAGAGTGGAAATTTGATGGAGATGTCTTACATTATGATTGTACTTCTGAGCCATGGGTTATCAGCTTTTATTCTGACATGGCAAGAAAATAGTCTCTTGTGTAATCCAAAACATCTCAGATGGAGACTTTCTCCCTGTCTACAAAGATATAAGTGATATTAGGTTGTTTTTGAGCCTGGTTAAGGGCTTGTGAACAGCGTCATAGATTGATATGGGTCTTTAAACCTCCACTGACAGTATTTCAACTTTACACCATTACTATCATGACCGAAGGCTATCTACAGTATGTAATGTATACCTTTGTTAACCCCCTGCCAACAATAACAGAACATTTCAAGTAGTTATCTGGTAACTTGTCACTTAACTGTTATCAATCATATCCATTTTACTTCTAAGTATGGTCTGTCTCTTCCGAAATCCTCTGATTTCTAAGACAAATCTCATTTCTCAAGAGATGTGAAGCGAAGTATTTTCGCAGAAGGCTGAAAATGTGTGTCCTTCATCTATCAAGGAATTGTACGTTTTAACAGTACTACAAGCTATGGAAAATGCCTCAGCCTCAGTGACGGCACACTGAGTCATACTGTGGGTTTCTTAATTAGATTAATTCACAGACAATTTACTGGGTAGCCACTGGACGGTTGAGAGCCAATCCATATGCTACTCATTTTCTGCTTTTTTCTTTGCGTATTTTACTTTTGAACGAGGGACTCTGCAAATACCGATCTTTCTGACAAATCATTGAAAACAGCAACTCTTTCCTTTTCAACTTAGAACACATTAAATGATTTTTTAAAGTGTCAATGTCATTATAATGAATCATGCATTCTATTTTTTTTTTCCTGTTTCTATTTACATACACTGTAAATGATAATTAGTTTCTTTTATTGTTACACAGATGCTCAAGGTAGTACATTGAGGTCATTTTATGTTGCCTTCACTTTAAGGACCAGAAGGACCGTCTTACCGATCTGCTAGCTGCATCTGATGCCACCTGCATTATGTATACTTCATTGATATCGTATTTACTTATTTGTTCATAATTGATAATTGACGGCCAAGATAACCAGCTAGCATTTGTGATGATAATGAACACCACTTTTTTGTGATCTTGATTCCTGAAACCTAGAAGCCACATAGGTACCATGTTGCATACTATGTTACCAGTGACAAAGATAAGTGAGATGTTCAAGATCAGGGAGTTTTAGCAGGCTTTTAAAGTTATGGATTTAGCCAGATAGTATCACCAGGGGCACTGATGTGAATTATCTTTTCATTGTTTTTAAACATGGTCTGTTGAATATGATAAAAAAAAACATCTGTGTGTGTCAGTGTGCATGTGTGTGTGCGTGTGTGTGTGTGTGTGTGTGTGTATACACGGCTGTCTGTGAGTATTTTTTTTTGCATACACGTTACGCCTGCGAATAAGGATACTTAGAGAGAGAGCCTTGTGTGAAACTGGTGTATTCCTGGGGTCTGGGATGGCTACTGAGCTGCCTGTGATAATTAAAGAGCAATGACCTTCTCATTAGAGCCAGGAGGCTGCTTATTCCCCCTTCTATCCTCATGCATGCCTGCCACAGGACAATCTTAGAATATCAAAGCAAAACTCTAAGATATTTATTAAAGCCAAAATTACAAAAACACACAGCAAAACCTTTGAATTACACCCCCTAATATATGCAGAGTCAAATGAATCGTTGTGCTTGCCCCCCCTAAACCCGTTCCCATCCTTTTAGCTTGTAGCTTAAATTTTTCATTACAAATTTCCAGGGCTTCAAAGTACCATGTAAGAGCTTCTCTTCTTCTCCTCTGTGGGACAAAGACCTGTTTAAAATCGGCCCTTTGTTTGGACCTGCTTTACTCCCGGTCTTTTACGTAGAAATGTTTGAAATCTGGTTTAAATACAGTGCCACTTATCTGGCAAGGCTGACAGGGGAGAATAAGAGAGGAGAATATGGCAGAATACGGTGTCTAAAAGGCCTTTAATTAATCTTTCTCATTGATTTTGTTATAGTGTATGATGTACTCTGTGAAGCATTAGCATCTTGATGTCAAAAACATTCTCTTCAGAGAGTACATTCATAATTGGTAGAAGAATGGCCTGTGTGTGTGTGTGTGTGTGTGAGGAAAGCATAGAGGTTTTTTGTTTCAAGCAGACTGTGCCATGTCTAAACGAAGAGGAGATGCTAAACCTTGGTAAACAAAGTTAGTTTGACATGTGTTGTCTGCCCCGAGGTGTCAATAATTGTGAAGCTGTGCAAGATTGCCATGTGTCATTATGACGTGAAAAAGACCAATATCTAGTTTAATACATCATCTTTATTGTGGCTACATATGTTGATTGGAAATGACATGAGGTCAAAATGACTTATTGAGTCTAATCAGGGCATGACTGATTATCATTATGGAAAAGAGAGGATTTTCTGAATTATTTTGGACACCATGTTAGTCCACGGATATGAGCGTGTAATCTCCTTCCTTAGGACCTAGGAAACCAGAGGTAGTGTGACAGACACATGCCAGAGCTGACACATCACATACTGAATGGAGTCCTAAGGACTCAGAGTAGCTGTGCCACCCGAACCAAGTCATTAGGCTCCTCAGCACCTGCACAGTTTCCTCCTACGTAAAGAGCTGTATAAATTAATCACACACTGCCTTATGCACTTTGATGCAATTTATAACGCACATTAATGAGGGCTGACAGCTGTAACTAAAAGGCAGAATGATCACTTACAATTCAAATAAAAATCACAGTACAATAACAAAAGTCATTTGCATGACTTTTTTCCTCTCTTGCTCTATTTTCATCTTCATCCAGCTTTGATTCCTACTGTTTTATCAGAGGCCGAATGCATGTGAAAAGACTAAATGATCTGCAAATTGATGCAACACTTGTGCTGTGTCTTACTCCACAGTGTGGGCTCTAATTGTACATTGTGTGAAGGTATGGCACTGGATGATAAAAAGGCTTTCCTCCACAACTCATTTCAATCTCAATGTCTTATCAGTTGCCTTTGTTAAGTCACTGCTGGTTGATGGGCATTCATAAGTTATAGCAATTTATTACTAATTGCATGCCCTTTCCTTACGCGTTTTCACAGGGGCAATTTTTCTTTTGTTGTCCATATTTCCCATGCAAAATCAGAGTGGAAGTAAATTTACAACCAAACATTGTGCTCACAGGAAAACATCATGGGGAAACCATTTGAGCTGACCTTCAGAGGTGCTAATTAAATTTTGGGCGTGTGGCGATGGTATAACTGATTTCATTCTTCATTATGGCCTGTAATGACATTTCTCAGCTGTCAGAAGCATTGCAGGGGGCTTGCTTGTGAGGTTTGGGATGAATTAACCATTATACCATCATAGAGACTGCATAACCCTAAAGGAGGGGTGGATACAGGCTTGGGGGGTCCAGAGACTGAAGCTGAATGTTTATTGCTAAAACACATTCAACAAAACCAACTAAATATGGATACAATATGCTGTATTCCACTCAGCAGCACACAACAACAGGGGATTTGTGACCTTCCTGGCCGCAGAGCAAACCCATATTTCTCTGGCCCAATAAAAGGCTTTAACAGGATCCTAAAGATTTAATTAAGATGTCAGCATGCGTAGGTCAGTTGCAGTGCTGGATCTAGAGTAGAAGATATACAGTAACACTACAAAGGGTCCAGCTGGAACAGTGAGGACAGGCACAGCGAGGAGGGATGTCCATGGCCCTGATTTACGCACACAGGTTCCATTGTAAAGCACTGGCATTTTAAATACATTTGCACACAGTATGCAGAGCCCACTGTTAGTGTTGGCCTGGAGGACCAGAGAAAGGCCCTAATCACCGCTGGAAAGCTGTCATCATCATTAGGGGCAGCGCAGCCATACTGAAATAACAGTTAAAAACCTAAAGATAAATGGAGTGTCACCTAAATCTAGAGGTGTATGTGTGGAGAGAAGGTGACATAGGCTGGGGCATAATACAGTACAGTACAGTACAGGATTTTACTGTGCAAACCACAGATGTACCTTTGTAAAATAATTGTCTTCAGTTTACACTAAAGTTCAAACTGAAATAATAAGCCAATATTTCATCAATTCTGACATTTCATATTTCTTTTTCATGTGTGTTACTATTTAAATTGAAAGCAAATGTGTAATGTGTAATGTGTTCTGCGACTAACTTTAATGATATTCTGAACATGCTACTCTGTTTCCAGCATCTATCTCGAGATATGCACTCACAGGCCACTTTATTAGGTACTCCTACTTGTTAACGCAAACAGCCTGCTCCTCCAAACAGCGAATCATGTGACTGCAACTCAATATATGAAGCTTGCAGACATGGTGAAGTGTTTAGGTTTTTGTCCACCAAACATTAGAATGGGCAAGATGCGTGATTTAAGCAACTTTGACCGTGGTATGATTGTTGGTGCCAGACGTGGTGGTTCCAGCATCTCAGAAACAGCTGCCCTCCTGGGATTTTCGCGACTACAGCCTCTAGAGTTTACAGAGAATGGTGCGATAAACAAAAACCATCCAGAAACAACGCTCACTGGACCTCTCTCACCTTGTTAATGAGAGAGGTCAGAGGAAAATGGGCAGACTTGTTCAAGCTAACAGAAAGGCCACAAATGCTCAAACAACAGCTCTTTACAACAGTGGTGTGCAGAAGGACACCTTGTTGAATCCATGCATGAAGAATTCAGACTGTTCTGGAGGCAAAAGGGGGTCCTACCTGGTTCTAGATAGGTGTACCTAATAAAATGGCAAGTGAGTGTAAATTGCAGGGATCCTCTTTTGCAAAAACAAAAGCCTTTTCTACCTTTTAAAAATACATTTTGTAATTTCCTACATGGCACTATACAGATACAGACTGAAACTCGAACTATAAATGTCAAAATGCTGTCTTACAGCAATAAAGACAATTTCAGAATGTAAATTGTTTCTCATGTCTTGTTATCTTGTTTTCTGGAGGTCTTTTTGCACAGATGAGATATTAAGGACCACTCACATGCAGGGAGAGTGGAGGATAAGTAGACGGGATGTGGGCAGAGAAAAAGAAGGGCGATACAGACAAATGGTTCATTCTCCAGGGGCTGGACGTAGAGCTCTTTATTTCTATTTTCCCCCATTCCTATCTGTCTGTCTGTCTGTCTGTCTTCCTTGTGATTGTGGAGAAGATCTGATCCCACAATGGCCAGCAAAGAGGAGTCAGTCACAGTGCTCTCTGACAAACAGGATTTCAGTTAAAAGGCAGAGTTCACAAGACTCATCCATTAGATCTCCCAGTAGCCTAGGAAAGCACACTAGCCAACATCAAACTTCAAACTACATTGATCCGGATGGAAATAATGCTGGTGGCAAGGGACATTCTTACATTTCAGCAGTATTACTTTTGTGACTTTTACACATTTTTTCCCTTTGTTTAAAGAGGAAATCATACAGGACATCCTCTGATATTGAGCATTACCTTAGTGAAGAAAAAACAAACAGACTGAAAAGAACAAACTGTTGAGCACATGGGATCATAATACCACCATGATAAAAGCTGCTTAGATTCAATATTATTTACTGTTTAAAGGTCATTTCCATTGAGACTCATCTAGAAATATTTGTATTTAGCAAAATAAACTAGACTTTATTTAAATAGTAAAATGTTACAATTTTCTCAGAATCACTAGAATTCTCTTTTGTTATTATTATTATTATTATTATTATTATTATTATTATTATTATTATTATTATTATTTTTTTAAGAAGGGGTAATAATGTGAAAGGCAAGTAGCAATCCTGGCAATTTACACCAGGTTAAATTTGTGTCAACCCACCTCTGGATGTGTTATGGTAAGGTATGAATATACAGGCCACTAATTTAACATGAACCTGAAATTTATCATTAACCTCTCAATCAGGACACAGAAAAAATTGTAAATTGATACGTTGCCATGCATTATCAATAACATGCCATGTCTCGTATAAGGTCAAGTTCAGGAAAAACTCACTCACACATAAAGGGTGCTGCTTTTCAGCAAGGTCTCCACACAAATCCAAGCCAACATTGTCATGATTTGTCAGGGAGCAAAAACAAGATGATATAATGTGATACTGTCAGTACAACTTTCAGAAGACACGACAAGCCAAGATGACAACACAGTAGAGAGTAGATAACTAAAGAACTAGAGCAGACAGAGGATTGGATGGTGGAGGCAAGCATCACCAACACAAGCTAAAGTTTAACTGTGTTTAATTGTGACTGGCCTCAGATCAGCTGATAGCCCCTGTGGTACACATGACTGAATACCCTCCCTGAACTGCAGCCAAGATCCACTAATTTGGTGGGCTGCTTAATTTTATTCTGCCATTTTATTGACTGGTGTTTATTTGCAGGCAACGAGTATGCTAAGTATGAGTAAGCCCTAAGGATGTGTTTAGGGATACATTTTGCACACATAGAGCATTTTTCCAGCAGTGCCTCTGCTTGGATGGACCTGAACTTGTACCCTACCGTGTTAAGGAATAGGGTGGGTTTCTGGGTCATGGGCACCTCATGTCCTCCTTAATACTACTCCATATGAGGCCAACCAAGTGAAACACCAGTACCTTTGTTAAATATTCATCCCCTGTCAATAATTAAATGCTCATTATTTGAACCTGAAGAGTGCTGTGATTCCAAAATTAATGTGCTTCTAATGCATGGGGCGATAGGCACGCCTAATAGCTAGGCTGCATGATGAAAGGTAGATGCGTACAGTCGTACCCATTCTTTTTCAGCTGAACAGGTAAAAAAATAATCCATGTTTCAAATGAAAAATTTATAGCCGTTGTCCTCACTTTTTTGAAGAACATCTGAGGTTTTGTATTCTATGACTGTACAAGAATTTGAACAAATGTCAGAGAAAAGAAGCTTGTTATCGCCGACCCTTTAAATCAAGCCCTTTCTAAAAAGGGAGAGCGTTTTCAAGAGAACTGGTACTGGATCTGCCACAGCACAATCAACCACCCACACAGGAAATAATGACACAGGAGCCAATTTAGGTGATAAGACACAGGCAGTGCATGAATACACAAATATAAAATAAATATGCAAACAACCATATCTGTTACCCAAGGGCAAGGGGTTCGCATGATAATACAAGTATTGTCCTGCAGCTATGCAGCATATTCTACCAGCTGTGCTATCAATTAACTCCAGGAGGAAGTCAGACCGATGACACTCTTCTGCCTCTTTCTGAAAACTTTGAAGAATTTTTAAATACATAATCATTTCCTTCTTTGATGTCAGGCATATTTCATTGTTTGTTGTTATTATGATCTGCAGTACGAACAACAAGAGAATTAGCTGTTTTTACAAGTGTGTTTGTGTTTGAGTGTGTGCACACGCACACAAGTGTTCTCGTATGGCTCAAGGACCTGTCTATGATGTAAACACAGGGAGGGTAAACACACAGGCAGCTCAGATTCTTCATTGTTATTATCCTGTTTGTATAATTAGCCTCATAAATTGCTCACATCAAAGGCACCGTCCCTTGAAATACTTCCATGGCTCTGTTTCAGTAAAGGAGAATGAAGTGGGCTGGGGAGGGGCAGCTCTGGCCCCCCCTCCCATGAAGACACATTGAGCCTCCGTGGGCTAACAGAGGATTTACCAAGCAAATGAAACCAATGTGTAGTGGTGTCTCCTGGAAATCCTTTATCATTCCCTGTCATTGTGGTGCTCCTTTCTAGTGCAGGCCCATGGTTATGCTGCTGCATGATCTGCTCTGAATGATACTTTGAATGAGAACTTTGGAACTGCAAAGGCAGGAAAGTTGCAAAATATCAACTGCCTGAATCTCTGTCCATACTAGCCGATCAGATACGTTTTCATGGATCATCACAGGAAAGAAAATTACCCATCACCCCCACCCCTTCTTAACACTAGTGAATATTGCATTTCAAATTTCTTCCTCACTCTTGGTTAAGAGATATTTACAGTACTTTTAATGACCTTTGTGACCTGTAGTAAGTGTGCTGATGTGAAAGTGCTGTACCATATGTGCTGATTCTGCTGCACTCTGAAATATTGGAGTGAACAATGACAGCCTGGCAGCTGGAAGTGATGAGAGACAGAAAGTGTCAGAGGGGGTTTGCGCAAATTTGATTGACAGGACCAAAGCTGCCTCTGCCATCAATTTAATGGTAATTATTATTTAATGTATATTACTTAAAGGCATATGCAAAATTAAGATTTAGTCACAAAAACACATTTTATGTGGTATTTAAAGAATAATATGCATAATATATTGCTTGTTAATATTTATGGAAAAGAAGTTGAAGCATTTCTTGTCTTGAGCTCGTCCTCCAGTGCTGAAAGCGTTGACTCTCATGATCTCAATTAATAACTAAGAAAGTAAGAAGAGGAGGAAGCAGCACAAAACTAGAAGCTTTTTACACAGAGGAGAAAAACCTGCCAAGGGGAATTCATCTCAGAGTCAGATTCATTTATGTGTAAGAACAAGAGACAAGGCCTCCTTAAGGGTAAAATACAGCACATAGAAAACACACTGGAAAAAAAATCTCTACTCGTGACAGATTTGAAAAGAGATATTTGTTAAAAACAGCAGCTAGCAATACCCCATCCTCTGTATGGAAATAAACATCTGTATTTGCAAGTTTATTTGCAATTCTGTGTGAAAACACAATATGTTGTCTTGTACTATGTGAATTCTATAGCAAATAGAAAAGCAAAAACTTGAATAAAATATATATATTTTTTCATTTTTTTCTATTTTGTCTTAATTGAACTGAATCATTTTAGGCCCAAAAATGAAAAAAATGAAAGCAGGTAGTTGTGAATAGGCAATTTGAAATGTGTAAGTCAAACAAAAGCAAAAACCAAAAAGAATGTGTGGTGATATATGGTTGAGGTGACTATACATTACAATAGACAATATAAAAGAGGTGATAAGAGGTTGAGCTTTCTAATGTTCAATATACAGTTGAGGCTCCAATTGTTTCTGAATGGTACAAGGTGAAGACTGGTTTAGGAGCTGGCGGTGATTACTGTACTTGAACTGGGAGTGGTTTGACATGTGCAGGTGCTGAGTGATGCCTACAGGGCATCACTTGCCCATCACTGGTTTAGTAAACGGCGGGCGGCTGTGGCTCAGGAGGTAGAGCGGGTTGGCCTCCAGTCAGAAGATCGTAGGTTCGCTCCTCCAGTCCACATGTCGAAGTGTCCTTGGGCAAGACACTGAACCCCAAATTGCTCCCGATGGTCAGGCTAGCCTTGCATGGTAGCTCACTGCCATCGGTGAGTGTGAGTGTGAATGGGTGAATGAGAGGCATATACTGTAAAGCGCTTTGGATAAAAGAGCTATATAAATGCAGTCCATTTACCATAAATCAAACCAATCCAAGACATACAAATCCATGGGTGTAGCTCCCATTATAGTTGGGTAGCATATGTCCCACCCACTTTTAAAAATAGAAATAGCATTTTTGTCCCCCTCACTGTTAATGGAATTAGAAAACCAAAAATGGGAAAAGAGATAGGACGACCGGGCTAATATACAGTGTCGGAAGACTTTAGGACCATGTATTAGTCACAGTGAGTGTGTCAGGGTGTGTGCGCATGCATGCACTAGCATTGGTTATGCGCCCTCCCCACTTTAAACACAATGACCCATGTACACATCTAGATAAACATAAACAAGCTTTGATGTGGTTTAATGATGTATAGACAGGGTGGAATAATGTGAATATTACTCAAAATGTGCTTTCCCATTTGGCAATGAGAATGCTAACCTATGATATACTGTACAAATTAAGTATATTGGACAATTAGAGGCCTTTTCTTTCTATTTTCTTTTGGAAAATACTGAGACAAGGCAGGGGCTTATGGCATCTGATGCCATCTGATCTGGTTTGGGTCATTTGGAAATCATGAGAATATCAATTCAATGAAAGAGGAATTTGATTTTAATGATCATAAATGTGTTGAATTCATATCCAAGTGACAACTTGTTGTAGATTGGGGCATATTATTAGACAGATGTTTTTGTGCTTTTCTTCAAAATACTGCTAGGTTTTCTAGACTAACTCTACTTCCAGATATTGTGCAGCCAAAATTTAGGAACATTTTGGACATGCCTGTATTTTGGGGAAACCTCAAAAATAGCTATTCCACACAACTTTTACATTCTAAAACTCTTTCAGAAAAGTTATGAAAGGGAAAATTAGATTTATGATTATGTAGTAAGTTTGTTTTAAAATTTCAGTGTCTACTGGCGTAGCCCAGCAGCAGTTGTAGTGTAAAGCAAAAACATATGAGAAAACGGCTGTGTTACACTCACACATAAGACATTACATAAGAATGAAATGGTAATGCTTATGTTATAGCATGACCTTGAGGATGTTATGTTAGTCA
Source organism: Hoplostethus atlanticus (assembly GCA_034670405.1). Lineage (NCBI taxonomy): Eukaryota > Metazoa > Chordata > Actinopteri > Trachichthyiformes > Trachichthyidae > Hoplostethus > Hoplostethus atlanticus. The sequence goes on along the minus strand of JAXDDX010000014.1, from coordinate 5,219,052 downwards.
GAAAAGAGGAAAAATAATGTGCTCCGTATGTCTGTTGAGAGGTGCTGGTAATGGCAAGAAAAGCTTGTGAGCAGAGAATAGAGCAAAAAAAGCCACGTATCCACGGCTGCAACCTCACGCTCAAGACCCAGGAAGCAAATTAAGCTGTAAGCAAAACACATAGCTCATTATAATCCTCCTATTTGGTATACTGCAAAGATTCCTTTGCTTTTGTCTTTTAATGACAGTGAGATTTATTCATGCTTTTATGTCCTCTTGCCTGGACTACCGTAACGCCTGGTGTCGTCTTCCAACTGACCAGCCATCGCATGGCTCCAGATTGTGCAGAACTCTGTTGCATTTCTGAAGACTATTGACTGTCACAGGACCATATTACCCCTAGTCCTTCTGCTTCTTCTTCATCTTCTTCTTTTCTTTTCTCATTTCTACACTGGTCACCTGTTAGTTTGAATTGATTTTAAGATTTTACTGATTACTATTAAGGCTTGGCTATTTTGACGCCTCATGACCCAGAACACAGTCTGAGCTCCTCAGGCAGCGCCTTCATGGCCATTCTGAATCACCTTTGGCTAAAGACCAAAGGTGATTAGGCATTTGCCCTCTGGGGTCCCAGGTTATGGAGCATCTTTCCTGAGGAGCTTATGCTGGCATCAGTATCATCTTTTAAATCACTGCTTAAAACACATTTCACAGACATGTTTTAAAATAATCTGTTTTAACCTATTCTATTGTTGTATTTGCCTGTTTTGGTTCCTCTGTAACCCTCTTTTCTTAATTCATGTGTATCATTATTATTATTATTATCATTATTACTATTATTATTATTAGTAGTAGTAGTAGTAGTTGTAGTTTGTTACTAGTAGTTTCATGGATAACTGATTAAGTAATCAAAGAAAGCCTGAGTGAGATCATTACGAAGATTAGATTGGAGTCACTTTAACGGTGGTGGTGCATCTGACAGGCATGTAAGTGAGCTGATAGAAATAATGAGTAATTAATTCCAATGATACCAAATCAAATATGCCACTTAGGAAAAGCTCACTTAATCTAAATCAATGGAAGTTGTGCACAGCTATAACATCTTGCGCTGCCTTTCCAGAGCTGCTGACCAGTGACTCCAGTTACTTGCCTTCCTGGATCTGCCCTTCTCCTGTGTCCTAACATGTACGAGTCCCCCATATACTCCTGGTGCAACAGCAAGCTAATGAGCCACATTAACTTGCTAGCAAGCTGTGCGTCATGATGAAGTTGTTGTTGTTGTTGTTGTTGGTGGTGGTGGGGACGGGGGCATAGGATTGTGGATTGTGGGTTTTTCAGTGTAGTCTGTCAGTGATCTGACCCTGTGGACAGTACGTTTAATATCCATTGCAGTTCAGAGGTCCAGTTTGTCCTTGGACTTCACTACCATGCAAATCCTGAATTTGTGATGAATAGATCTGTTCTTCCTGTACAATCTACAAACACGTTTAATAGTGCAATAGCATCCTCCTATCAGGGGTTGAAGCTGTACATGATAGGTTTATGCCATTTCTGAGCTTGCTTGTATTGTAGAAATAAGATGTCATAATCAACAAAAAACTAAGTGTTTGTCTGGGCTGATCAAGTTTTGCATGGATGGAGTGTCATGGAAATAACAGATGCACAAATGCAACAACAAAGGCCCCAACAATCCATTAGAGTGACATTCTTACATGCTCTTACATGCTCAACCTACTGACTCTGTGATGAAATGAAAAATAAAAATGAACTTAAACAGTAGATTGATATACAGTAGACATAATCGATAGAGACAATACTGTGACTGTGCAAACTCTATCACTCTATCACTGCAGCACAGCTTGTTCCTTAATAACCTGCAAAATCACGTTTGTAGTTTTCCCTGGTCTTATTTGAACGTGACAGTTCTCAGAGAAATAGTTTAGTTTGAAGTCCAGTTGGAATGATCTGAAATGCAAAGACTCACAAGGACGAAAAACATACAGTGTGTACTCTCTTGCCCTGTGACTAAATTTAAGTTCAGTTTTTATGTTCAGATTTTGTGTCATTATGACACATTAAGCTCTTATTTTTTTTCTTATTATTTTGCTTTGTCAGGCACTTGTTAAGACCTTAACACCTCACTTTTGGATTATTAAGCCACATTAAACTCACATATCTTCTCCAAGTTCCATTTAGCCAATTGAACAGTGCAGGCACAAAAAAGTGCCTTTTTTCCTGTTAGTTTTTATCGCTATATTAGGATATTGAGCCACACGACATCTCACATTGGAATGTTCACTACATCTCACTTCACTACACTGCATAACAGTTGAGTCTTTCTATTACCATCAAGAATGGATATGCCACATAAAGGTCTTTGTTAATTCATTTTTTGTTAAGCCTAAATATTTGTGCCACAGTTTTGCCTTTTTCACTATCAATATCTGATTTAATGATTAGTTATTTAATTATTTTCATTCCAACTCATTAACCCATATCAAGCTTAAGCCTTATTTTTCATTTAAATACGTTTATGTGATAATGTCCTCAAATACTTTTCCAATTGACCTCTGCAATTTGAATTATTATTTTTTTTTTATATTACATGAGTCATTTCCTCATTAAGCAGTTTTCTTGTTAAGCAGTTTCCACATAAATCATTTTAGAATATCATATTTATTTGATATTTTATTTTGACCTTTGACAGTTTGGTGCAGCTAATGATTGAGGTTTAAGGTTTAAGTGTTTATACTATAAGTACCTTTTGCTCTACCTACTAATGAGTATTATACCTCATCTGTCACCTGTTTACATTGCTCCTCTTGTTGGGACTTTGCTCATCTCCAGACTTATATTTGCACACTTTTATATAGCTCTGCATATCTGTTTTGCTTCTACATTTCCCTACTGCACTGAATCCTTCTACTGCACTTTGTCTTGTTTATTTTGCATAATAGCAATAAAGTTGAATTGAATTGAATTGAATACACTGTGTTGTGTTCTCATACAATCTATATAAATGCTAGAAAGGAGACAATGAAATCCAGCTGGCTAGTGGCTATAAATGTTTTGGTGCTGTCTATCTATTATCTCTTTGTTCCATTACTGTTAGCACCAGGATTCTATTGGAGTGCATGACTGACACTTAGATGAGGGTTTGACGGTCTGTCATCACTCACACTGCAACCCTGTGTTAATATAATTAAATTATGAATGAGTGCTTGAATATTATAGCAGTATGGGGCGCAATCAGGGAATTCAGTGTTTGCTCTCCAACATCAACAATTCTACCATTTTATTCACCCCTGTTCGTCTCCAACTTATGCTAAAACACAATGTAAGGGAATTCCAACAAAGCGGTTGTATTGATTTTGGGCATATCTGAGTAATGTGAATGTGAGTTGCTCTCTCTCTCTATAGCCCTGTACAAGAAGGAGGTCACTGGGCAAGGGAGAGGTCCAAAGAGCAAACCAATTTTGGAAGAGGACAAGGACTAAGGTTACAAGATGAAATAAATCTGCTTAGTTTATTTTCTGACAGCCCCCTGAGGGAGAGAGACCATGAACTGACAGGCCCTATGTAATTCTTGACAGAGGAAAACTTTGTATACAGACAGTCTCAGCAACGTGTTATTAAAAAGATGAGCATGGCCATGGAAAATAAATAAAGAAAGAAAAAATACTGATTAAATTTTAAGCAGCCGGCGGGCCGATAGTTTGCCTGAGGCATATTTGTCAGTTTCAAAGGGTGTTTTTATTAATTTTGTATTTTGCATTTTGTTAGTGGAAAGAGCTTACTCCACTGGGAGTGCCACAAGCTATAGCCAGTAGAGCCTATAGCAGGGAGAAAAGAAACGCAGAGCATGCCAAGGAGATCCTGCACACTTAGAGAGAGAAATCAGCTCTAGATCACCAGCATACACCCTCAGACCCCCCACTCTCTACCCAACACACACACACACACACACACACACACACACAGGAATACACAAAGCATGTATGCACACTTCTTACTACTGTATGTAAACATGTGCAACATTTTTATTGTACATAATACACAAAAGGGTTTATCCCCCAAGTTTGAAAGTGGAATAGTGAGTTAATTTAGTAATTTTAACTTCTGTCAAATATGAGTCTAATACTTGGGGATGTAAAACTTGGGGTTTGTTTTCCATCTCATGCTCTCATTAGTGAACTGTGAACCTTGTTGAGTAGTTTAGTCTTGTTCAGTCTGTAAAGGCGGCTATGCACCTAACTTAGTGCTGTGTTGTAGATATTAATTAAATACTATTGAGACAAAAGATATTTGAGTATCTTGAACAAAGACTGTTGTATTTGATGCATGCTTGTCTTATTATATATATAACAAACTTTGTGAACTTGTCTTCTCCATGTATGTTTTGATACATGTGTATTAAAGAGGTCTTTATGGTAGCTAAAATTACTTGGCTCTGCAATACACTGAATCAGGCCTTCTTACTACTTTTTTTTTTTACTACTTTTTAAATAAAAGATCTAAATTAATAGTTTTTGCATGACTCATTGAGTACATCTGGGGTTTAAAGTGAGAGTGCAGAAAAGCAGAATTTACTGTAAGAGGAAGGCCAACAAAAGGACCAAAAAGACCAAATGTTGAAATATCGCAAAGTAGTTAAAGATACAAGAATGGCATTTTTCTCTGATCTTATTTCAAGAAATCACTATAATTTTATCATTAGTCCCGTTCATGTCATGTTGAGTTCATATTCTTATCGTAAGTCATAGTAGAGGTCTTGGACTGGAGTGTAAGCAGGTTTTTTTTTAATTTTCCACCAAAGAAATTGAGAACGGAATTAGCTTCAAGATTTCCTTTTCTGACCAGGAAATGTCAGGTATTTTTAAGAATCCTGGTGTTAAATGTTTAAAGCCCATTTTATCTGGATACTGTGTTGTCGTACAAATTTCTTTAAAGAGGTCAGTGACGTTGTTGATGTTATTAACTAAGGGTGGAATAAAATATGATGATAACATAGTCAGTTATTTTTTATAAAAATTTTAAGCAGCATTTTGAAATGAAACCTGTCATTTATTCATATTGGCAGGTTGAATGTATTTGGTAACAGTAGATCCCTAGGGCAGCTAATATTGGAGGTAGACTGCTTTTATCAATACAATAGAGCATTCTCTGTTGCAATTGGCATTTTATCATCTGTAAATATCACAATGCCACAGGACTCAGTCTTTCCATAAATATATTTTTTTGGCTACATTGGCCATCATTTATCAAGCAAATGTATAAATCAGTTGATCTTTAAATAAGACCGACTCATTTTTCACAAAAATCTTTATTTGAGCTTTATCATACAGGTAAAGTCAATCTCACATCAATCTCACAATTGGCCCAAATATATTATGTGTATCACATTTTATCTACTACTTGCCTACCTTTGAGTTTCATCATTGAATTTGAATAACTCATCATAATCTGAAAAAGCAAAATGCCTCTGACCTTGTTAACCACCTGTTTTTTTTTTATCATCTCATGTGTGCTATCATGTGTGTCAGGTCCCAATTTGTGATGTTGTTGTTCTTTTCAGGATTACAAGGCAGTGCGAAATTCGCACACATTCGGCTACATGTTAACTATTTTTCAGTTGCACAATGTGTTGTTGATGACACCGATATCCGCCGATATTTTCAAAGATCATCATGGCAACAAGTCTGAGAACCTTGCTGGTTCCAACTGCCATACGCAAGGCAGAAGTAATCGCAGAGTCAATGGTTCCTTTAGAGTCGATCATGTTGATGATGATGATGATGATGCGCCTCCTCGGAAAAGGGTGCAACATTGTTAACCAATCACTGTCCCCGCTTATTTTCTCAGTGAATATACAAATGCCAGACGGTTTGAATGTTAGAGTACGTCCACACTAAGCTGTGTACATTTGAAAACAGCGTTTTCGGGTCTAGGGGTTTCGAAAAGCTAGCCGTCCACACTAGACCACCAAAAACGCATACCTTCTTCCAAAGTCTCCGTTTTCAAATTTATCCACTTGGGAGAGCGTTTTCGGAAAGCTCCGTTTTGGGGGGTAAAAACGTCTCCTTAGTGTGGACGGGAGGCCAAAACGGAGAGATAAGTATGCGTTTTCAAATTTACCCGGCTTAATGTGGACATAGCCTAAGTGGTTTCAGACTGTTTGGGGGGGTTGGAGCTAGGAACGCCATGGAGCCCGCAAACAGGATGATACTCAGTCTAGATATTGGCAGATAAATGGATGGATTATTTTGTAACATTAATTGAAATTTACACCAATGACAATACCATGACATTGTGTTTTGCACAACGTAGAATTCCTCACTCAGTATGACAACAATGCTGTGCAAATGGTAATTTCTACACATGAATAGTCTCAAGAAGGAATCAATGTTTCATGTAAATGCTTGCAGAGTGCAGGTAGTATCAATGGATTAATGGAAAAAAACAAACAAACTCAATGAGTGATACTGGGGATTTCACAAATTCCAGTCAGACAGCATCAAACAGCATTGAACACTGAGCAGCAAAGGCTGCCCTCAGGCTATCATTTGCAGAACCTTTACCTGCTGCTGGTTGAGCCTGAACCTAAGCATGAAGACAAAGCATACTACTTGTGCTGTGTGTTTGTGTGTGTGTTTGTCTGTGTGTGTGTGTGTGTGTCTCTGAATCTATGAGTATACGTGTGTGTGCACAATTCACAACACTACACCTGGGCCACGTAAAACCGTATCAGCTTTAGTCATCTTAAAAATGAAATAGCCATGAAGGCACTATTAAATTGATGGGTATTAGGAACTTATGCTGCACCTTCAAAATCATTTCTAAATACTCATAAGGTATTTGTGTCAAGTCAGTCAGACAGAGCAGTTTGAAGTAGATGCTACTTTGTTGTGTAAAGGTGAAGGAGTTAATTAGGTGATGGAAAGCTGACTGATGCTATGTATATACAGCACATAAGACAGGAAGATAAGCCAAGTGGGCTGCTAATCATGCTCTGCACTTCTTTACTCCTGCATTCATCTCCAACCATGGGCTTTTGAAGTCAAGGCTGTCAGGAGCCCTGTGACATGCACTCAGTTTTATTGGATTCCGTGGGGAAAGCATGCTTTGTTTATTATGGTTGATTCTGAATAAATCTCAAATAAAGGACTAAATTACATTTAAGTGATGTGTTCAAAGAAGCTCGCTTAAAAGAGCAGAGAGAGAGAGAGTGGGGCCTTTGCTTTCTTCTTCTTCTTCCTCTCTCTCTTTGGTAAGTGAATGCGTGTCCCGAACGGTAATGGAGCAGGGTTAGCTGTGCATGTTAATTTGAGCACAGGAGGATGGGAAACAGTGACACTTGTTAAATAAAGATAAGATTACAGATGTGCTGGATGATTGGGTTCCCTATACTGAGATTTTAATCAGTACTTAATGGTATATAATAATATAGCTATGCTGTATCTCCTACCCCCAAGTTACTCACATTTCAAAAGGAATTACACAAATTCTGAATCCCATTTTTATCATTACCAATTGTCCCCCAACAGACTAGAGTGTACTTATATAGAATGAACTGAAGCAAGAAAATGTTTCAAGCAATTGTGATTATGGTATGAGAGGCTACAATTAAAATGGTGAAATGGGACACGAAGAAAGAAGAAATAATTGTTTTTAGGGTAAAGGGTAAAACAATTGTGATGCTTGTGACCTATCTCAATAGTTTTACACTGGTTTAACTATATGGAAATATAGACACCAAAATCATCCATGTGTCCCTAGTTGATCATTTGCTTTGGTGCTCCATACTAACACTTTAGTGTGCACTAGTAGGCGACTAGCATTATCCAAAGTTAGATGACTAACCTTTTAGTAGAAAAAAACAACTTGTTAGTGTTTTTATTTCATGGCCTGTAGATTCATAATTTTTATTAAATATCATGAACATAATATAGCGGCTGTAGCCAGGTTTATTTTTGGAACTATTTCAGGTGAGCAACCACAAAACCATCCATGATTTTTAGCTGTATACGGTCTCCCATTGCCCACCACATTAATTTCCTATGTAAAGAGGGAAAGTAGTTTCTGCTAGTTCAAAACAAGATGTTATTATTTATTATATTTGATGTAATTTTGCCAATCTCTTACACAAAACTGCCAAATTTGAACTGCATTTCATTCAAGATTACTTACTATTTGTGAAGGAAGGTGCCCGCTTGATAAACCCAATGACATGCCCACTTTCACACACTCAACCTTGTAGCCTGTAACATCTAGAGTGGGTGGGCTAGTGAATGGTGCTGCCTGTACGATAGATTTATGCCAGTAGATTTATGAAGGCTTAATTCTTAATTCTTCTTTTTTAAACAATTAATTTGAAGCAGTTATAATAACATGAGAGACAGTTATTCTTGCATTTTCAACAGGTACACACTTCCTCAGAGCTTCTGAGGGTCAACAAGAGGAACCACACGCACACGCACACGCACACGCACACGCACACGCACACGCACACGCACACCATGTAATGAGATGATGCAACGATGCAGAGTGTCATCATTATGATGGAGATCTAGTCTTTCTTCTTTGTTCAAAATGATTTTTCTTCATTACACTCTGCAAACTTCTCCTGTCATGTTGCCTCTGCCTCTCTAGTAATAGAAAAATAATAGCTCTATTTGATGCATTGGAAGAAGCTTCAAGAACATAGCTCAGCCCTTTATTATCTATTGTTTTTCTTTTAGATGGAGCAAACAGTTTGACTGTTTCATAAAATAATAACCCCTGTTGACTGGCAGAAATGAGTTAATTGATGGCTGGCTGTGATCCAAATCAAAATCATAGCAAGCAATTAAGATCAAACCTCAAAACCGATTATGAATTAATGAAGAGGGCATTAATGAATCATTAATGACAAATGAATTGCAGTCCTGCCTTTTGACACGTTGTGTTGATAGATGGGTTTGCAAATGAATGAATTGACTTCAACCATAACTGGCGATTTCCTTCTTATCATCATCTACCGCAGGAATCGGAATAAGCAGATAATGGAATGGAAGTAGAGGGACTATTAGTAGAGGCACGGGCTCTTGAAATGAGAGAAAGCTACTCCACATAGCTGCCTAGCTCCATAGCTCTTTTGGAAACAGTCCCCCAGACCAATACAAGGTAAATATGTTACATTCAACTTGCATGTGTCATGAATTATGTCATGGGTTTGCTTTCTAAAGCATACTGATTCAAATGAAAGTACACAATTTATAATGAATTTATAATTAAGATCATTGAGATCATTAAGATCATTTTCATGATTTCAGTGGTTTTATAGTAATCATAACTCCTCCCCAAAAATGAGAACGTATTATTCAGTTTAATAAGAGTTCATAGCATTTCTTTTGGTCTTTTGTCTGTTTCTCTTCCTCCTCCTTCTAAAGGGTTACTGGCTGTGGAAGAAAACTGTCGTGAAAAAGACCTCCACACTGGCCTTCCGCACTGGCTTGTGTTTGCAGGGTCCCTACTGAAAACAAGGGAGGCTTTGAACATGTAATGCAGAGGTACAAGGCCTTGTTTCTCCACCGTCTCTCCCCAAGCCCCTTCCCTGTCTTTGGAGCTCCCCTGCCATCTCTGCTTCTCAGCCATACAATAATCCATTGATGGGGTGGAGAGTTCACCAAGAGATACAGCATAACAGCATTTAGAGTAGCAAGATTGAAACTTACTGCGGTACCAATGTTGTTGAAAGACTTGGGATTCACTGAGCAATTTATTTGATATAATAGTTGCCCATGTTGTTATTTAGACAACAATAAGGCAAGTAGAGAAATCATATAAACAGCTGATGCTGCAGCAGCGTCAAAGTTAATGTGATACACATTTATTCACTTTCCCTTTATCCCACCCCCAACCTCCCCACCCCCCACCTCACACAAATTACGTTCACAAATGCCTTTCGCGATACTTCATTTTATCATTTATTTCCAAGCCAATGCTTATTTAAATGTTCCTCTTTTTTCTCTCTGCTTTGGTGGACGGGAGAATTCTTTACTTAATTCCATTAACTTTGTATTGCAGCTCAATCTTTGGTGCCCTGAGCATCAATACTGTGGCTTGGCTGTCTTTTAGCAGTTCTGCATCAGTGATCTTGGATAGAACATGACAGTTACATTAATGTCTCCATGTAAATTGCTCTCTACACATAGGAAACAAGCAAAAGGGAAAAAAAAGAAAACATGGAACATTCATTGCCCCCATGGCAGGAGGAATTACAACAACATTCATTGTGTGGAGCCCCAAATGGCCAAGTCTATTATGGTATACAGCAATTTCACTGAGAATCCAGCCAGGAAGATGGACAGCAGGCCAGCAAAAGGGTAAAAAGCATTGACAGAAAACACTCCCTCAGTGCCTTTTAACAAAGCAATGGAAAAATAAAATAAAATAGGGGTCAAGACTCCTTTCACATCAATTTTATGTTAGCAGGAGTTTGTTGTAAATATGTGCTTGTATGAAACATACCGCATGGCATTACAGCAGCTAGTATTACAGCAGTATAGCAGCTGCTTGGCCTATGCCCTAGACATAACAGAAAAAAGCACCAATAGCTCAATAGAGAAAATTTGTCCAGGTGTCCAGGGTCAATGACACATCGGATGATGTTGGTGTTACAATAGAAAATTCCTCCGATCTTTCTTTAGAAGAACACAATGTATTGTCTAAGTCTATGTAATGTTTTACACATGCCTTTTGGTGTGTATTTTGGTTGTTCTGAGGGCACTGCTTACCCTTACCACCACAGGGCAAGTCAAAATTACACACAGCAAAAGCCACTACAGGAAAAGCAATAACTATGTCTGGTTAACCTTACAACAGAAAAACTTAACAGAGCACATCAGGCTGGTGGTTGAAACACTGTGGGATTGTAGAATAGTTGCAAACAGTTGGCACTATTTTATTGTTGGAGACGCAAAGGAAATGAAAATGGTGAGGAATAAAAGGAATCTTCATGTTTGAAGTATCTACATTTATTAAATTGATAATGACAAATATAAAACATTGTCTCTCTCTGTTTTGTTGTCCTGTGTGGTTAATTTGAAACTCTCATGATGACAGTGCCTGTCTTCTGCAGCAGGTGCTCATGTTTGTCTTTGTACTCACACTCTATTTCTGACACTACATACACAGGTATCATAGAACTGTGTACTACACGTGGGATTACCTCAACAAGCTTCTTTGACAAAAACAATTTCATAGAAAAATATTGAAGACTACAGATGCACTGTAATATGAAGGACTCATATATGATGTAGATCTAGTGTGTGTTATTGTAAACAGGTACACTGCACACTTGCTAGACAAACACAAAGCAGAACAACATAGCCGTGTGTGATCTTAAGCTGCACAGAGACACATTGGTGGAGGCCGGGGGCTTTTTTGAAGTGAGATGGGCATTCTAGACCTGAAAGTACATCTAAGACACAAGTGTGTAGTCAAGATGACCATACCATGCCCTTAAGACATGTCTACAGATGACTGTCTCTGCCTGCCTCTGTTGCACCGGCCAATTTTCAGGCTTCTCAGAATTCAGTCAGCCACACATTAATGCCAGGGTACCATTCTGTATCTCTCACTCACTTTCTGGGCATGAGGAGTGTGCTGTCTTTGATACTGTATTACATCTAAGGAACATCGAAGGAGATTTTGTGTGTATAGTTAAAACATTTGAAAAGTACCACTTCAGCAACTAATTGTTTTATGGTTATTTACAGATTTGTGAATAATGAACTTTTGTAAAAATCTATTTTATAGAAAAGTGATTCAGGAGTTCTATGTCAAACAGATTTGAAGTTTCAAGTTACTTATCCTCCTATTGAATAGTCTTCTTTTTCTCTGACTCTCTATTGGCAAATCACCAAGCAGTGCTTGAAATAGTCGACAAGGTGTATGTGATGAGAAAGGGAGGGGGTGGAAAGAATAACACAAATTTCTATTATTACCATACGATCGCTACACCTTTGTGAAAAAAAACCCTAACAATCTTCCTGTTGGGATGTACTATCCATCATGATGATGAATGGCAGTAAGTTATCCTGGGACATAAATCTGGCAGGCCCCAACAGCACTGTGACACAGCATTTAATTACAACGCATGTCTAATTGAAAGGCCCCTGGAAAATAGTGGGATGACTCTCTGGCTGCAGCAGGGTTAAGAAACTTAATTAATTATGAGGCACCTCCCTCCCTCTTTATTCTGAGTCACTGGCGTCGCTGCCTCAGTGAGCTGATGACATTTTCAGCCTGCCTTTCATCCTTCAGAAAAATGAATGGCGTGGTGAGAGCGTTATCAAATGAGCTGTAGAGCTAGCCAGTGAATATGTCATTGAGTGTGACTGCTCCCTGAGTGAATTGTGATTTATCTGTATAGCTCCCTCGTCATGCTAACTGACTTGCTACCCGCCACCCACCACCCCCCACCCCTCTGTGTTTGACAGGCTCGGTAGATCATTTGGGGGATCTGTAGGTGCACTGTTGGCTAATGCAGTCTGGGACCCTGCCTAAATAGCAGTCCCCCTGTATTTGACCCCAGCTGCCCCTCAAGTCGCAGTTCCCATTTGATTTACATCAATCAATCTTTATTTATATTTTTATTATAGTACTTTTCGTGCAGACTCTGCAATACAAAGTGCTTTACAAATTAAAAGAACATCAGAAATAGCTCATAATGGTGAGGTACAGAAAGACAAAAAGACATCAATGAGAAAACAATAAAAAGATAAGAAAACAATAAAAAGACATGGCATGCTACAAGACCCTAATCAATACTGTACTGTGCATGGCACTCCCACAATGCATGGCTAATATTCCCTTCTGCATGCTGGGGGTATCAGCTTCCAAACATAATGCCAATAAAGTAGCTTGTAATATGATCATAAGATCTCTCCTGACATTACCTTGAGTCTCAAAAAAGATTTTGTCAAAAAGCTGATTTTAAAACTCATAGAAACTTTGGAGAAACCTGAATCAAGGACAGCTTGGAGTTGTTGACAAGGCACCCCCTGATCTTGTGGTACAAAAAATATGCACTTTAAAGTTGTTTATGTTTGAATCAAGTTTGTGTGAATAAGTAATGTGTTCATCAGGTTTCCAATGCTACCAGTACCTCTGTCTGGCAGAGACAGCAAGCATCAAGCAAAGGCTTGTGGGTTGTGGGGTAGCACCAGGACAAGCAAAGGGGCCATAGAACATCTTCTTCTTTTACTCCAAAAGGTGATGCAGCTTCCAAAATAATCCTTTTGCCAGCTCCACACATCTATGTCATCCTACCCTCATGCCCATGCCCTGCCCCACCTGGGCTTGATTAGTGAACGCCTGAACCTGAAGTAGTGTTGAAAGCCTGCCAGCAGACACTCAGCACCAAATCGAAAGCCTCACTGTAGAATCAAAAGGATTCAGTCTATCTCTGCATAAACATGAGAGCAGTGGAGGTGGTGGTGAGCTGTGCAGAATGTGAGCCAGCTCTGACATCCCCCAATGGTTCTTAAACACCAACTGTGTTGTCACGTAGCCTTCCAATTTTGCAAATATCTAATTTATTAATTAAAATGACTGTTCTGCAGTATATATATCGTATAGTCCTATGATGTATTAATTAAATATTCTTTACAATATGGCTGTTAATACTCTTTCCTTAATTGACTGAGTTGAGTATTTGGATTTGTTCATATTTTGTTCGTGCCACATGTGGAAACTGTTTTCCAAGCTATTTCTTTGGCTTGGCCAAAGCAGGCAAATATTCTTGTATTACTGGGTGCTAAGGAAGAGGGGAGTGGGTGTGAGCATGGAATGTCAATTGGAGTATTGGCAATTTAACTAATCAGTATTCACAAATTATCAATTTTCTGGGGCTATTTGCATCTTTAAAAAAAGGAGTGACAGGCATTTTCACATAATTCCCACAAGGGTTACAAAGACAAGCAGAATTACCAGCCTCTTTCAGGTTTACTGAGAATAATATGGAGGAATGACACTTTCACTGAACGTAAAAACAATGTACACTCTAAATTGTGTAATTTCATAATGCAAAACATACTGGAAAATACATTGAAATTTCACAATAAGAGACCTTAAAGACTTCATGTCATCATTGGGAAGAATTAGATTAAATTTTATGAAATATCAGGAACATTGTGCACATTCAATTAATTCATTCATTGTGAATACAATAGTCTGGTCATTGGGGAGACTATATCAACCAAGTATATTCTTTATTGTATCATGCTCATGTCTGTCAGTGGCATGATGATAACCTTTGACCTATTACTCCCATGTGCTTCCTGGTATGCCTGACTGGCGAGGTCAATGCCAAGACAGCCCCAGTCACATTCATGTGCTCAGACACATCTATGTCTCAACAAACCTCTAGCTATTAAACATGTCAGAAGAAAGGGAGGGACAAGGAGTTACAGCACAGGCCACAAACATCTTTCTCATTAGAATGATAATAGTCATCAAGAGAGCATAGTCCTTGTGCAGCTGCTCACAGCAGTATACAGACTTTCATATTAGCTCCAGCTCTGTCCCTGGTAAATGTCATCCAAAGAGACAGGTCATTTACATTTTTGATAAAATGATCCTGCATTTTTTATTTGTCTTGGAAATTAAAGACTTCTTTAATCATTGTGGATGGAAGGGGACTTAGCCGGCGTACTCATGTGTTTCTGATTGCATTAGAACTGATGTGGCGTGGCATGATGGATATTTAATAGTTGCGCTGTCCCTCTGTATCATGTCAGGAATCTGACACACACAGATGCTCTGCAGCTCTCCAGCCCATACAGAATTGCTTTAATTATTAGGCCTATCATCTTGGCTTTGAGAGGAGAGGAGAGGAGACAAGAGAAGAGAGGAGAAGTGAGGAGAGAGGAGAAAAAAAAGAGGAAGAGCGCAGAAGAGAGGAGAGCTATGGAGGAGTGAAAAAAATCCATAGTGTGGAGAGTCAAAAGTTATTGTCAAAGGTTATAAATGAGCTTATGAGACAGTCGTGCATGGTAAGAAACATCAAGATGTGGTATTAAACTGACATGCCATATCCTGTTTGGCTGCAGTACTTTCTTCTCCACAGGACTAGTAGAGGGGCCTAATTGCTGAGTGTATCTATAGAGGCCGTGAAGAGCCCACGGCAGCCCTGTAGTGCCCCAGGCAGTGTGCTGATCAGACCTCTCCCTCTGCTGCACTGAACTGTCATCTTCTACAGCTATGGGTTTCATATTGCAGCATATAACTGATTTTACTTGATTAAAAAGATGAAATGTTAGCCGTGCCAATGTACGTAACTCACAAAGAAACAGCACAATTGCGTCACCAGTATCACCACAACATTTATCAGTGCATATGCGCTGGCAAATACATTCTTGATAATCCTGTGCTGTAATGGAGGAACTTTAAACGACCATACAAATTTTTCCTAGAATATTTTTATGGAAATGAAAAGGAGAGATGAGAGCAGAGGCCAGAGAGAGATTATGAGAGAGAGAACAGCCACTCTTACGCTGGCACCTCCAGCATGCAGGCCATCTGCATAGAGGGTCTGGAAATGAGGATGACAATGCTAATCACTGCCATGGAGGCCTGACTGGTGTGGATGAATGGCCAGCCCAGGCTCTGAAAACACTGAGTAATGCTCATCACACAATGTTTCTGTCTGGGCATGCCAGGTCCACAAGCCTCCACCAGCCCCGCCCTTTTCCTGTACACACTCCATCACTCAGTGGCAACATGTGTATGGCTTCCTGTCAATTCAGGAAGTCTTGGTTCATGTCCCAGGCACATTAATGGACTAGGCAGAGGATACTTAGTAATTTCCTATTTCCCTATTGAAGCAATTGTTGCTGGCTATTCTCATCATTGCCCCAAAATTAGATCATTATCTGTTTCTTGTCTCTTTCGGTTGTTTCTTTCTTGCTCCTCTTACTCAAACCTTCATCTTTGAAATGTAGCATTTTGCATGTATTGGCGGTTCCTTTTTCTAGCATTTTCACTCAGAAACAGCCAGAGGTTCCAGGAATTACTATCAGTGTATATTTTGTCATAGAGTCTTAACATGTCACAAAAAGAGGGCTGCTATCTGCCATATTCTGAATTCAAAACCACATAACCAAAGCCAGTGAAATTTTACTCAATAAGATTTCACTGACAATCCAGTGATATATGTGTTTCATGATTGATCAACCAAGAAGCTCAATTAACTAAAGAGAGCTTTCAATAAAAATAAAGTCTGCTTAATTCCTTTATCCATGGAAAATGCAAAGAATAAATTAGGAATGACAAATTCATATAGGCAAATAAAAGATGGTGCCAAGTGCTTGGGCACAAAGAGGATTTAGCTAAGGAGGAACGGCCTGTAGTCCTTTTTATCCTCATTATTTCCAGCTGTAGTGTGGTACACTGTCATCTTCGTAGGCCTCACTTTTTGGGGTGTCCCCATGAGTGAATGTGAAGAGGAGCAGCTGCCTGGCAGCCTGGTTCACTCTGCCTTTTGCTTGGGGAACCAGTAAACCTCCAGGCTCTTATTACACTGGAAGGCCTTTTGAGGTGGCCTCACAACCTGTGGCTTGGCTCCATTAACTTGTATACAACATTATACAATAGCCTCACTAGAAATTACAGGTCATGGTAGAAAAAAAATGTCACTCAACAGCATCTTGTAATTTGAAACTTGTCAAAAAGACCAAGGAACACAACAGTGCTTAACTAGGGGGCATACAGGAGTCCGCAGTGTAATTCCTAGTGTTTAATTCTGAAGTAGTGCTTTCGCCATTTGTAAACCCAAAGGGAGAAAGTACTTTGAGAACCCAGTAGCCAATGTTATGTCTGTTATACATGTAGCCTTAAAAACAAGATTACTGTTATAGATTGTAGATTATATGCTTAATCATATATATACATAGATAGATAATATGGTCAATTCACAATTCATAATACACAATAATACACTAAAATAAAATAAACAAAATAGGATGATAAATATCATTAAATAATACACAATAGTCAGTACATAACATTACCCCAAAACATTTTAAATGATTGTTACAAAATCATTTAAACAAATATAAAAAATTAAGAAAAATGTATATCATAATTTGGACATTGGTCAGCAACTATAAAGCAGACAACCTTTCCCAAAGTTTCTCTATAGTTTGTCTCAACGAGGAGGCAGCTTTCATTCTGTGAGAAAAGAGAGGCTGATATGTGTAGAGTACGAACTGCTGCTGTTCAACTTTCGTGTGGGGCCTGTCGGAAAACACTTCATTCTGATGTGCTGTGGCTTTTGAAAAGCCAATCCCATGTAAGAAATAAAAGCCCAGACAACTGCATTACTGTCCAACCTGTCAGCTTTGTTAAATATAAGCTCCATCCTGCCTGCCAGAGCCTTAAAAGCAGAGCTGGCAGAGCGCAGGACTGGGAGTGACAAAAGCAGATAGCTGGAGCTGCAATTTTAGCAAAGGAGAATGGACACTTAAATGCATTTTTATACGTTTACAAGGAGTTCATTCTGCTCCCCATGAATCAATAATAGGCAGCGTGCAGTAGACCCAAGATACAATTATCCACGCTGAAGTACCTCCCTTGTCACTACAATGTGATTAAAAGTCAACATGCTGTCAGGTGCAATGGTATTCATGTTTCCCTTTAGCTGCACTGAGCCTCGTGGGGCAGAACAAACCAAAATGGCCTGGGAACAATACATTCCTACTGCAAAATCATGAGCCATGGTGGCCTAAAAAAATGAAAGCTGAAAAAACCTGTAAAGAAGTCATGAATGTATTATATGTACATCTGCCATAACATAATGAAACAATATATCAACAATACAAATTCAACATGCCAACTAAATAACAATATAAATGTCACCCCTTCATTAGCCTACCTTTCTTAAATGTCAAGGCAGCACCATCGCTACAGTGAGATTTATTGAAATACTGAATTAGTTGTGCTATTGTTTTTTTTCCTGCAGTCAAATTCGTCATTCACTGCCATTCACAATCCTTATCGTTCACTAAGGATGAAGCCACTTTAAGTATATCAGACAAGGAGAGCAAGTCCAGCTGCTTCTCAGATTGGCTCTCACCAGATGGTGGGTCCATGCTTCAGTTGGATGGCTCAGATGAGTCCCTCAACATCGCTCTTGGATATTGAGATGTTTCATACAATTATGAAAACCTCATTGCTCACATGAAACATATCTAAATTCAATCACAGCCCGTCTTTAAGTGGTGTTGCACTACATCAATGCACTGAGACATGTTTTTGTTATTCAATGAAAAAAAGAATCGTAAAGAGTAACATCTACATCTGTCTCCCCCGTCCTCAGGGAATGGGGGAGACAGGGCGGCATAAATAAATGTGTAAATTTTGTTCAACTATATAATTGGGATACAATGATATTCCCTTATCCAACTAATTCCCTATCGAATTCACAGAATCCATACTCATGGATATGGACTTGTTTTGAGCAATGGAACACATTGAATAAATACGTCAATCTAAACAGGAAAAACTATGGGGATAGAAAAATCAATATATGTAAGTATAAATCCTAAATGAGATGAGATGGCTAAGACTACCTTTGTTACATCATCTCAGTGACTTGACATAGGTTTGACATAGGCTTGACATAGGCTGACAGTGTCGATATTTACAACATGTTAAATACCTGCTTAGACAATTGGATCTTGGCCCAACCCCCAATGCTACTGGACATACTTCCCTGTTCAACCAATCAGCGTTTGTTTGACACACACGACCACCGCAACGTGTAACGCGTTGTTGAGATTTAGGAGGGGTGTGCATCGACCCCTCGGCGAGCATCTGCGGGCTACGGTTACCCATAAACCCCTTCACTGTGTAGCTGCACGAAGATGTTTACGTGTATGTTCGCAGAAGCATAACTCGGCCTTTACGTGATCCGTCAAAAACAACAAATGGTGTGTGCAGATGGATGGCAGCATGGCTGCAGTGATATTTGCCTCATGCAAATCTGTTTCAGTACTTCTCTCAAAATACATAGCTCTTTGGTGTGATGACATGTCCATTTTGCTTTCCAGGCCTTCAGTTAGTGACTCTTGAATATGTAACACCTCATGAACATGTCGATTTTCATTGGCTTTCACCAATCATGGATTCCGGCGTGCTAATCACCGCCACAGTAACTTTATGAATGAGCTAAAATTACCGTGCCGCAGATTTTGCGTGATGCAATGCTGTTACCACTGAGTTTTATGAATCTGGCCCGATATGTTTACTGTTGCCTTGTCTCTTTTTTGGAAGCATTAGGATATGTCAGTGGAGCTGACATGAGGAGCTATAATGTGTAATCAGTCCCATTTTACAGCAATATATTAATGTCATGTGATGTCTTGTGATGCTATATGGTACTCCCACTAGCAGGGCGGCGGTCATAAGCACTGTTGTACACTATCACGATGCAGAAGAAGTCAAGTAAACGCAACAAGCAGAGTCCAGCGAGATGTGCGAAACTACCGCTTCAAAACGAAATGTCATCCAACTTTGGGCCAAAGTTAAATAGCAGCTCATTTCACAAATAAGTGTTAATCGAAGAGGAAACAAGCTAACTGGTAGGCAAACCCTCTTGTCAAGCCAGGTCTTTGTAAAGTACCTGCAGACTTCACTTCCAAGTTTCATATTGGTTATTTGTTTTAAAACAATTAGAATAGAGGAAAAGCTGTCAACCTGTTGACTATTTTGCTATAATAGCCTAAATATGGTCAAGTCACTTGATCACTGAAAGTTATTTGGGGAAAAATAACAACAACCCTCTATACCATGTTCATATAGAGGGTTGTTGTGTTTGTGTTTGATTGTGTTCGCTGGCCTGTACAAGTACCACCAAAGCCCTTTTCTGAGCCAGGAAAAATCTTGGTACCATTAATAGAATTTTTCTACCCATTCTTTTTTTTATATACTGATCATACACTTATATTGCTTTATTTCCAGTGCAGTAGCACAAAAACTGAGCGAGAATGGGCCAGCTACAATATGCTTGAAAGATGAGGAACTCACCCATTCCAGCCATTTACTGTAAACCTTTTCTACAAAGTGCTCCAAACGCAGCCATTACACGATTGAGGTGAAAATATTTGCTTTTATCACCCATCTATTTGAACAGTGGCCACATCCCCAGCCAGCAAATGCTCAGTGTGTAGCAATCACAGCCTTGCTTTGCATGTCATCGCTTCCATGTAATTTACCAACTGCAATTAGCCGAATCTAGTTGCCATGTTGGTGCCTTGTGAACTAGCGGTGGAGTTAATGTATTAAAGAGACTAAAAGTGTGCATTAAATAAATGTATATATATGTATGCATCACTTGTGATTGCCCACACCAATTGAAATAAAATGACCTCCACCTGACAAATTAGAAATAAACCTGTTTGACAGGCCCCGTTTTGTTAGAACAAATGTGAGACATGAAAAATTGTTTGACACACATTCATAAAAGCAAGTGGCGGCAACCCATCCTTTAGCATGTGGTAATGGCCTCTCGTTGTTAGATTCAATGGAAAAGGCTATTCATACTGTTATGTGATTGAAAAGAAAATTGAATCCTTTTGATGTTATAAATGTGTCTATTACCGCATTTGCACACAAAATTTCTATGGAAATTATAGAGAAAGGAGTGATTCTCTGGAAGAAATGTTTGGGAATGACATATTGAATTCTATTCCAGCCTGAATATCAATATAGTGTATGCCTTCTAGAATAACTCCAAAACTATATGATTTTTCACAGTGGCGTCATGGGCTGAAAGGCTAAAATTACTATGCTATATATGAAAAAAGGTTAATGGATAGATATTTCTTGTGCTCTAATGAACAACCTCTTCATTTTACTACTAAAGTTATGGGAAACTTTCCATTCCTTCTTCAACGTGATAGGGTATACCTGCAGCTACTGCTGGGAGTTCAAAAAGGGTTCATATGTGGGATGGTTCTACTCAGATTTTTGCATCTGATAAATGCTTTAAAAAATAGTCCTTGAGGGTGGAAGGTCCTAAGGGAAGCATTTTCTTTCTTTTTTTCTGTAATACACATAGCAAGATAGAGCCACTGGAAGGGTGATTCAGGTAATTGCAGCCAGTTGTAGAGCCCATTTACAAATTAATTTGGTGCGAAGATGTAAATGGAATTTCTTTTATTAGGCTAAAGATCAATTCTGGATTTTACATTAAGCATTGTCGAGCCCTAGCAAGTGACATGGGAAGAATAGACTCACTATGTGACTTCACTGGTCCTCCCATTGTATAAGCTTCATATTCATATGTAACTTCTCTTGCAGTACACAGTCGATATTTTTTATGTTGAGGTTGTATGTATAGGATTATCTGTTCCAACTTTGTAAAAATCTGAGATTTTGAATATACTTCTGTACACTATACTATCTACTTATTGTACAATAGCCAATGATATAGAGAGACCCCTTTGTTTACTAATGTTAAGTGGACAAAACATTTTTGCCTGCACAGTGGGGAAACTATGAGAACTGGGTGTGAA
Source organism: Hoplostethus atlanticus (assembly GCA_034670405.1). Taxonomy (NCBI): domain Eukaryota; kingdom Metazoa; phylum Chordata; class Actinopteri; order Trachichthyiformes; family Trachichthyidae; genus Hoplostethus; species Hoplostethus atlanticus. The sequence goes on along the minus strand of JAXDDX010000014.1, from coordinate 5,197,513 downwards.
CCAACTTCTCCCAATCGCTGTTATTACTCTCAAATCATTCCTCCCCTCATTCCGTGTGTGTACTGATGAAGACTCTGTATTACTCTACACAATGCGCCTACAAGACACACACATTGCTTCACATCTCATAATGTTGGTCCTTTTATATCAATAGCTTGTAATTCAGTTAATCATAATAATGAAATATTTTAATTTGTTTTGACTTTCTCCAATGGAATTGTTATGTTTGGATTTGAACATAATTCAGAATTATTCTGATATGTGTCAGTATGGTCTCATGAGGATGGCTCATTATTAATCAGATAAAACAATAGAACAATGTACTAAGTTAACCATCACTATTGCTCCATTAAAAATGTATAAGCAGGGGGCGCACTGGTGGCTCACCACATAGAGCACATACCACATAGGCTCAGTCCTTCCCGCAGGGTTCAAATCCAGCCCTCAGTCATTTGCTGCATGTCCTCCCCTCTCTCTCCCATACCTTCCTCACTATCTCTCTCTCAATAAAAGACCAAAAAAAATAAACTTTAAAAAAAGTATAAGCACCATTTATACTGTGCAGTTCAAATAGTTCATATGAAGGTCAGATTTTCTGATTGCAATGTACTTAAATTATAAGAAAATCTAAAAAAAAAATCTCCAAGACTGTGATGCAAGTCACTGTGACTAACTCAAGCGCATCCATCATTTTCCTGAACCTGAACCACTGTCAATTCACTCAGAGGTACTTTTGATGTCAAACACAAAGGAATAATAATTGCTTTAATTCAAAGGTAGACACTTTATACTGACAATTTAAATGAAATGTATAAGCACCACTTACACTGTGTAGTTCAAATACTTTTAAATTGGGAGTTCCACACACAGAAAACAAAGTTGACATCTTACCTCATTTACACCTTAAAATTGTTAAAGTTTTACTTTATAAGGCAAGAATTACACTTTTTATTATGCTACTTGGACTCTGTTACTGCGCTGCAGTTAACGCGAAACTCTATGGGTATCATTATAAGACATCTACAGTAACAACATTAAAATCATAAAAATGCATTTAATGGCAACAAAAGTAACTGTGAAACACCTTAGAGGTAAATCAATCATTTTGTATTGGTATTGTTCACTATCTAGGTGGTATCCTAGGTGTCCTAAATTCTACAGCCGGGTCCCAGTGAAATGCTCCCTTGAAAATTCTGTGCTCTCTTCATTTGATAAAAATGTCCCCAAATTAATTTTGTATTAGTGAATTTAAATGACAACTTAGTCTATGTTGTCCAGCCCCTGTCTAATTACCACCAGCAGTCTGTATGTTTTAGAGGATAAGTCAGTCAGTATCAAAAAACTGGCCCATCCTATGGAATGAGACTTGGGTCAAAATGGATGAAGCAAAAGATTGACAATATCAAACAAAACATTTCAAATTGACAGCAAAATTAATTTCATTGCAAAGAAAAAGGGTGATCTAAAGTGCAAAACTTTACAAATTATTTTTAAGTGAGTTCATATTGATTGCCAATGATGGCTTCACATTGGCTCTTTACCTTCACTTCAGCGCCATGCATAATGGCATATAGTGACCGAGCTGGTACAGCTTTTTTTTTTTAAAGTTGTTTCTTCTCAAAAACTACTCCTCACAAAAGCATTGATTTTGTGGATGCTCAAGGTGCAATTACATTTTTACTGTCCCATAGAACAAAATTACCATAATATATCTTCTGGGTTGTTGACACCAATGATTCAATGACTACTTCCCTGGGAGCTGACATGTCTGGCTTTCCAAATTCATTTTCCAGCCCATACTCTGTTATGGAACAAAAACTCAAAACACCTGCCATCTGTCAAAGAAGGAAACTTTTACTCTGCAGCGCTGTAGTCATTGTGACATTAATCTTTCTGGCCTTCAAAAGATTATGGACCTTGGTTGATACAACATGATACAGCTCCTCGCTATAAGCTCACTCGTGAGTTGAAATATCCCCAATCCACCATCTGAGTTGGATCATTTTCAAATGCCTGCTAGTGGCCAATAGCCATCAGAATACATTTGCACAGAAATTGTTTCAGGAGATAAAATTTGGACATGGGCAAAAAACGGACCAGTAAAAACGGACCTTCAACAAGCATAGACAAGCCATCCTTGACGACAGTAATGACCAATGGTGAAAACAGCTCTCTGCTGCACGGTCAATGTTACAGGCAATATCACATTATTGGTGATGGGCTGTATACATTTGGAGGGCATGGAGAGACTGGATAGGCATTGACGAAATGTATGTAGGTTGTAGCCAAGATAGATTTTTGTTATTTGAAGCCTATAATGCTTATGATTGTTATTTGTCTGCAAAGGCAGTAGATTTGAATAGGACTATGATCAAAATGTGTATCTCTACCAACTGTGTTCTCAGCTCTGCTATTTGCACCCAGTAGACTTAAATTCGAGAAATATTTGCATGGTATCTGGATGTGCATACGTTTCTACGTCAGTCAGACATTAACTTGCAATTTAAAGCTCTTGCAAATTGATGAGGCAATTCATTTGTGAAGCAGTAAATTTGAGTCTGAGTCTTTTATAATAAAGAACAGAAAAATGCTTCCTTTTGAACCTTTCACTCTCAACAACCCTCAGACAGCCCTCTTTCAAAAAGTTCTAAGTAGAAAGCTTTTGGAATGCTTTTAATAGTGTGCGTAAAGTAATATGTGTTACACGGGGCAAAACTACTGACAAAACGTACCAGTAACTAAAAAGAAATCTGTATTCAAAGGAGTACAGCTCATAATTTAACCCATCGTTGAACACAAGCTGCTTTCTGATCACTACACCACAACATTATTCAATTGCCTTAATGAGTGCATTTAAAGACTATTCAACTATGCTCATATTTGATGTTTCGGGCCTGTTGTAAAACATTTTGAAGTCTCAGCAAATGCTTGTAATAGCTTCCTTTCAAAATGGCTATAATGATTATGGATGTATTCAAATGAAATTAAATCTCAAAGACTGTGATGCAAGTCACTGTGACTAACTCAAGCACATCCATCATTTTCCTGAAGCTTACGGAACCACTGTCAATTCACTCAGAGGTACTTTTGATGTCAAACACAAAGGAATAATAATTGCTTTAATTCAAAAGGTACACACTTTATACTGACAATTTCAATCAGATTTCAATCTGGGATCAAAAAGAAATGTTTGCATTATGATCAGGACCAATCCCTGAATTTGAGGACAGATTTGCCCAGAATATGTAGTAAATAGAAAAGCAGATGGCAGTTCGTTTTTCTGCACTCATTACATTAAAAAGATGCACAAAGTTTCCACCCCACATGACATTAAACCAAAACATCAGCATGATTAAAAACAAATCAGAGAGTATGTTATATGAGAGGTAGGAAACATGAGAGGCTCTGATGGATCATTTCAGCAGATTTTAAAATACAGACAATTTAATAATTTGCTAAAGCATTTGATGAAAACTGCTTTACTGCCAAAAAAAACCTTTATAAATGAAATTATAGATTGGACAATAGAGATTGCATTTCATATCTAAAAACCATCATGTTCTCTCTAGATTCTTGCAGGAATGATGTTAAGCACTGTGGTGGATTGTGTTGTTAACATGATGGATGTGACCTGAGGACAACGGGATATTAATTTGCATGTGATTAGCAAGACTGTGATTGAGTGGATGCAGAAGTGGCGTGCTGTGGTGTGTTGTTGCCGTGTCATGGCGCTCGTCATCCGGTGTGTGTGTGTGTGTGTGTCTGCGTGCGCGTACGTTCGAGTGTGACACGGGCTCAGTGGCTGCAGGTGTGAAAGTAGCCCAGGCTGTGAACTCCACACACTCCCTCATCCTCTCTCTCACTTCCTCTCCCACTCATTTCTTTTTCTTTTTCTCTGATTTGGTTTTACACTGCTGCACTCTACTCATTTGCATCTGCTCCTGACACCCTTGTACCAATCACAAGCAGCCCCTCCAACACGCACACACACACACACACACACACACACACACACACACACACACACGTACACACAAAATCTACTATCCTCATTCACATCTTGTCCTGTCTTTGAAGTGTTAGAGATTGTGATAAGGAAGAGACTCATGATAGATGTTTAGACTGGTGCACTTACTGTCAGCAGAGAAGGTTTAAAATGAGTGTAGAGCTCATCTATTAGATAGATAATGTAAATATCTTATGTGGATATCTATAATAAAATCTTCAGTAATATGTAGTAAAAGTTGATAAAAGCTTAGTGGAGTAATTTGTATGTATACTCTTTCTCTGCTCTACTCTTTCTATTGCACTTGCTCCCCTGTGTGTGTGTGTGTGTGTGTTTGTATTCTTAGGAATGTGTTTGGGTGAAGATGCAAGCATGGATGCGCAAAGAAATTGATAATCAAATCTTTAATCCAATTAATTTATCCAAGCAGCAGAATGAGCTGAATCCATCAGGCAGCTCTGGTCGTGGAGCTATACTGTGAGAGTGCTCTGATGGAGTTCAATTGAGACACAATATAATAATTATAAACTGACTCAAGAGACAAGGCAGGGTTCATTTCTCCAAGCGCCATTCTTCTGAGAAACCGCCTGTTTCGTTAATCACAAGTTAACGGATAAGTAGGCACACAGATTTGCCTCTCGCTTTGCCCACTGACTTGTGGAGGGGAAATGCGATGATTCCTTGATTAAAATGCTTTTCAATACCACAAAACATCCCCGTCTGTACAGATAACTTGAGATTACACTGAGGCCAATCATATGTATCAAATTCAACAGAGTGCAATATATTCCAAAGCCAACTCTCCCATGTGCTATGCTCAAAAAAACTTGTAGACACAATAATTTCACCACGACAGTAGGAGATGTTCAATTATTTTAGTAAAAGGAATAGCAGTTGCAAATGCAAAGGGATTCAGTTATTATAGCAAATTATTAACAAAACCAAAGTTTTTATTAGTACCTATAAACAAGGTTTTCTCATTAGGTTTTTTAAAATTGTATTTTAAATTGAACATAATGACACTAAGAAAAGTGTATCTTATCCTTCTTCCAAAGCATTTCGGTGTATTCCTGAGTATTTGCAAGTCACAGGTCAGGCTAATTATGTCTTCCTATGAAAAATAAGCCTGACCCTGTATAACTCAATACAATCATGCATTGATTTTCTAAAGAAAGCATGTTTAATAAATTTAGCTACAGTAGCAGGACCAGGTGGTCAATCATTGTCCCATTCTCAAAGCCCTTGATGAGCACTGAGAAAGACCACAGAAATAATACCTCATTGTTCTGTCTAATTACAGCATGTCACAGACAAGAGCGGATTTGCATTTTAAACAAGCACTTGTTCTGATTGAGGAACAATTGTCATAAATTTCATTAAATATGAGCCATGCAGAGGGCAGCACACTCCCTTCAGACAAGTATTTCTTTAAAACAGTAGATATAACCCATGGAGCATTCAGTCTCACTAAAATGCGTTCTAGTCGCAATGCGAGATATTCTTTAATATATGTTTGTTTGTTTTTATTTCCTTTTCACTTATGCATACTTTAGTGATATTTTTCCTCCCACCAACGATTAATTTCGTCTCGCAGCGTTCTTCAAGGTCTTTTTTTTTTCTATCCCCCCACTACCAGTTCACACAGGAATGAGAGAGGGTCTGAGGAGAAAGGGAGAGGAAGAAGAACTAAAACAAGATGCTAGAATCAAATACGCTTTAACAGTTTTTGACTGCTCTTGCACTATTTTCTTAGAGTGGATTTGAAGCAGGGCTGGGCTGCTTCCTGAATATCTTACAGCCTCCTCAGTGTCTTTATCTACAATTCCACTTATTTACAGATCACTGGAGGAACATCTGCTCCAACACTTGCCCCAAATCTATGAAGTGATGTTTTGCAATATACCATTTAATTTTTAATGCTGATATTCAGTTCTCCTTCAAAACACAAGAACTTTCATAGATAAGCGCCTTTTGATGACAACTAAACAACATCCAATAGCCTGGAAATACACTGGAATTCAAGGGATAAACAAAACTGTGGAAAACAAACAACTAATAGTAAACACTGGAAAACTTTACAATATCTTACATCATACCAGCATGAAAGGAACAGCGCTATTTTATCTTACTGATAAACAAGTCTGGATGTAGATGATCAAACGAGATGAGCCACAACATGTCAGAGAATACATAAGAAATAACTTCACAGATGAATAGAGGTCTTGTGTTTTAGTTTTACAGTAATGACAAACAAGGAAAAGTCATTAAAGTTTCAATATAAATGGAATGTGTATTCAGTGAACGTTAAACCAAAACCCTCTATGTACATAAACTTAACCACATACAAGTGTAGAATCAAAACACCTGCCTAACAAAGAGAAGGTTTGAGAGTGAGCCATCTTACACAATTACGCTTAAGTGGATGCCTGCCATTGTTACTGGTCCATTCTCTGTTACCCCGACAGACGCGGGAAGTTGTGATGCACCTGCATCTGTTCATCCCTGCAGCAAGACGAGCTGGCCTCATGCCAGCGCTCCCCTCTTCAGCCACCGCCAAATGCTACATGTATTTGATTTGCAATACAGCATAATAGGCCATCAGCTTAATTATTACTGAGGAGTTATTGTCCTGAATCTTTCTTGTAGAGAACTGCAGGAACGAGAAAGAATGGCTCATGATGCAGACATTTGCACGTGGCCTGACAACAATGTAGTTCTTTGCTGTTCATTGAGCGCATTCCAAAGTCTCTGTGTCTTGTTTTAGTTATTCCCCTTGTATTTGTGAACATAAGAGAGCAAAGTGACTGGAAGGAGCACAACAGTATGAAATTTCACAGTCATTTACAGATTGTGATATCTGGCAAGAAACTCACATGGGGTTGCGACCCAGCCTCCTTAATCTCAGTGTGGATTGATGGTGTGGTGCTCAGCAAAGATAGCAGCAGTTATGAAATGGAATAGATGGGTGAGAGAAAAACTAAGCAGCAGATCAAGCATACAATATATGCTGCATCTGAGTGTGTGAGTGTGTGTGTACAATAGATTATTACTATTATTATTATTCAGAGTAGAATATAATAAACTCAAATCTAGGATTCAAGACCAAACTACCAAAACAAATACCCCTAAACACACATTTTGTCATACGTTTCATGAAATTCTGAACCTAGATTCAAACTGACAAGCTGTGGACCAGCAGTACATTATCTCATGAGGTACTAGTTGTATGTTGGTGGCTGAAGGACTGTTTGCCTTACAGTGACTTTATACAAGACCCCTATCTGTCATGATCATGGTTCGATGATCATGACAGATATGCATGGGTAGAATAACAGGTTACGAAAACATAACCACTACTACTAAGATGCCCCATAATGCATTGCTGCTGTTCAACCTCTTTGGCTGCATCACTTAAAGCTTTGTCGACGACAAAGTGCTGGGGCGTCCTGGTGGCTCAGTGGTCTAAGGCGCATATCACATAACCATGACGTCCTGCCATCTGGCCCTGGGGCCTGTGAAGGGGGCAGGATGTGAGGGCTCTGGGATGGGTAGGGGCCTATGCAGACTTTTGCACCCATCAGAGAAAAATCCCAGCTCTGGACCACCAAAATGTAATCAACTGATCTTTGGGCCAGGGACTATCTGTCCACCAAATTTCAGCCAAATCCATCTGTAACTTTTTAGATATCTTGCTAACAAACATACAAACAGACAGCGGTGAAAACAACCTCAACCTTGTTGAATTAAGCACAAGTTGAATGTGGAAAACGTGTCTTCAAGGTTATACTGGCGATGTGGTTCCCTGATTTTATTGCTTTTTTCAATATATCTGATGGTGTTGACAACATCTCAGGGCATATTTTCCACAACCAGGTAATAATAATAAATATTGCTTGTAACTGCAATTAAGGTTGCATTTAGTTTTGCTACCTTTTATTACCTTCCATCTAATTGTTCACCTTCTACCTATATGTCTTTACCTACCTTTTTCTATCTATTTACTTACCATCTATTTATTTTCCTACCTAGTACTTTTGGTTCCTGCCTACTTGCCTCGGTTGTGGCTTGTTTCGGGACGGTACTAATAAATAGCATAATTGGCGTTCCATACAACAGTTTTTAAAACATATCAGCCGCTGAAGCAGAGGGAGCATAGCTTGAGATGTCCTCTGCTCAACTTCGAATTACTTACATATTAAACACTTAAATAATTACTAAATAAGAAAATAGAAGAAGAAGATTACCATAAGGAAGAATGAATGAAGATTTAGCACCCTTTTTGCATTAAGCAGCCAATGAGGTACGTTTGAGCTTTCTGTTCAGTTTTCTGATTTAACGTGCCCTTGGATTTTATGCTATGCTAGGCTAACCTAGCCAGCTAGCTTAGCCAGCTAGTGTGTTACTTTAAATGGCTTGCTAGCCACGATGTTATGACGCTGTAATTACATAATATGATGGTATTTTCATGTGGTACGTAATATTTCGGCTATGTTTGTAATACAAAAGTTAATGTGGGCATGTATGCATGTATTTACAAGATAAGTCACGATTAAGTGTGACGTAGTTTTTTATGTTAACTAAGTGTGGCTATGTGCTATATGTGGGTTGTAGCTACGACTAAGAATGCTAATGTTTGTATTAACGACATTACATGCACTCATTTTATTGTACCTTTTATTTTATTCTCTTTCTCTCCCTCTCTCTTTCTCTCTATCTTTACCCAGTTCTCACGGGTTGGTGAGATTCCTTGAATTAAAACCACCGTGTATTTAAACATGACCTCGTGCCTCGTGTTGTTCGCTGGAGGGGAGCTACACTGCTTAAAAGTCACTGCATTTGGTTATTGGTGGGTGTTCATGCTCCTCTTTTAGTTGATATGTATGTATAACCTTTTTAATCTCTTTAACTTTTAACTATTATTATTATAGTTTTAACATTAAAATTGTATTGCTTTTCAAAGCAGCATGATATCTATTGGAGCTATGCATATCAATATGGATAATTCTAATATATATCACATCACTATATAATATAGAACATTTTGATATGTTTAAATATTTGATAAGTGGTTTTGAATATTTTCTTTTCAATGAATAGTGTATATTGAACTACATCTGTGCAGCTTTTGTAATACAAAAACCTCTACAAGAAATTAAACTAGAAAACTTCTACGGTATAGTAACCCACATTTCAGACAGTTCACCAGTCAGACCTAATGTTATTGTATGTTGTGAGTCAGGAGTTACACCCTTGACCAAGGTGAAATAGTGAATAACGCTCTTAGTCTAAAACCTGCCAGGCATGTATGGGACTGTTTGTATTGGATGCAGCTCATGGTACTGATTTCATAACAGTACACACTCTGTTACACTACACATAATACACTATTTATTCCACTAAATCTGAACATCTTGCCCTTAGTTTAGGCTACAATCTAAAATGTTTTTCCTATTCTACAAGATACTATTTTCACACCACAACATTGTCAGATCTACTATATGACATAAACAAACAGTTATACATGTTCCAAAAAGCTTTTTAAAGTTGACATTGTACCATGAACCGGATCCCCTTGTTCAGAAGCACTATCAGAAGCGTTCCTTTTTGTGAGGAGTCTGAATGGTCTTTATCTGGCACAATGTGCTTGGGAGGACAAATACTATCACTGTGTAAGTGTCCCCTTTCTCTGGCTTTAAAACTGGCACCTAAAACATCTGTGGCTCCTCTGTTCACTGCTGTCAATCTCTCGCTGATAATTCTATAACCATTGGTGGTAAGAGGGATGAACTCGTCCCTTGGTGAATTTGCAGCTTTGAAGAGGCGACAGCTTTATTCATGTCAGCAAACAGTGCAGCAATCTTCCAAAGAAATGGGCTTTGTATTTGTGTATGTCCCTGTGCAACTGAGCATTGCAGAGCCCAGAGATCTTTCCATCTGAGTCTGCCTTGTGAGAACCGAGCACAGAGAACAAGTAGGGCTCATTCCCACCGTACCTGCCCCTGCCTGCCCTCTTCCTCACATAATGTTTTCTTTGGCATGGCCCATGTGTCGACCACAGTTATAGTGGACCCTAATCCTAACCCTAGTTATGGAGAGGAAAACCGGTAAAAAAAAGCTTACAATTTGAATTGAATCCACTAGCCTTAAGTAAATGGTTAAGATTAATCAACCTTCACTGTAGTTTTATTTGCATCTTTATTTGTAGTTTTGTAGGCAGCCATTTATGGGCCAGAAAGTGAGTTTTGAAAGCCAGAATTCAGCACCTGCGAAGTTATCACTGAGTCGTTTGAATTGATCAGCAACCCTATCAGCCTCCTGCAGACATGGTGATTCTGTGCTATGGGACAGTAAAAAATGTACTTATTGCACCTTTAAGACCACACTGCCCATAAACTCTTTTGCTTTATCCTACATTACGAGAACATGAGAACCAATTAGTTTGGATTTTTATTTGCTCACGATTATAGCATGGTGAAGAAGCAAGATTTTTTGGCCAAGAATTTGGAGTGACCAGAGATAATCCATGTCATATTGTCTGGATCCATGGGCAGGTCAGTCTGTCCAATAATGTGATACATTATTGCGTTACGTTACGTAAATTGAAGACCAAGCCATTTCTGTGCAAATCAAATTTTCTGAACAGTATTTTATAGCTTTTAACCACCAAATATTAAGCATAATGAAAGTGCAATAGTACAACACAATATATATTTTTGTTTTTCCAAAGAGATTGGGCAATCCCCTCACCTAATGTGTTTTTATCTATTTAGACAGCAGAGTGAGGGAGACACAGGAGAGAACGTTTTGTTTTGGTGGGGGTCCACTGGTCAGCAGCTGCACACGTGCCCCCAGAAGTGGTGGATTGAACCCATAACTGTCTCACGGCACATCAGTAACATTGTAATACCATTTATACCATACAACTTCATTGAGACTGAGATAAACCCTCAGAACAAATCCACTGAGGTGGCATCTGAAATTAGAGAGGGGGCATGCATTTTCCATCAGTATAATCATGCTCAGTGTGCCTCCACAGTCTGCACATGTGTGCAGTTTTTGTTGTTTTTTCTTTTTTTAGTTAATAAGGATAAAATAATAAGGATAAGGTAAAATAAGGACAAGGTATAATCACTTATTTTATTATTTTAACTGCAGTTATCTGTACTTTGAACAATTGGTTTGGTAAAATAGATGTAAAACTTATAAATGACTATTCAAATATTTAGCTCAAGTATACAACACTTCATACACTGGTTCCAGGCTGACTTGCAAGATGCTTAACAGTAAAGTGGACAAAATGGCAGCCTCATAATCGTGTCCTCTTCCACTCACATTAGGGACATGGGAAAAGGAATATAAGATTCGCTCTGACATTGCAGCAGTTGGTCCAGGTCTACCTGAACCAGCTTGCAGCCCTAGATTACTTTATTCCACTCTCTCTCTCTCTCTCTCTCTCTCTCTCTCTCCTTCCTCTCTCCATTTCAAACACACTGATGCTGGGTAGGTGAGCCAACCAGTGATCCATTCAGAATCACGTCATTGTTTCTCTAGCAGTTTTTGGAAAAGACTTGATCACATTAGAATTGGCAAAATAAAATGTTACAATGAGTGCTGCCAATGTGATTTTTACTCATTCTCAACATAGCTTTTAAGAGTAAGAACTTCAAGAGACTGTCCCATATTGTAAATGGGAAGTAAAGGCCTTAGCAAATCCCATGACCAGAGTCTTGACAAGGGCGGTTGATGAGTTGGACCTCCTGGTCACTACATACTTTATAGGCCTTTATATGACTTTCTTAACCTAGTAGTTAAACCCAGACCCAACCTTACCTAAACTAACTAAAACTCAATTTGACAACTTGGAAGAGCCTCTTATCCCTCAGTGAGCTGGAGAAAGCTGTCAGAGAAATGCACCTGGCTCTGATGGATACACGACTGAAAATCGACAAAAGAAAATTCTTGCAAGTTTCACCATTTGATTTTCACCGCTCCCAAACCACTCAGTTCAATAAATACTCCACTCCTCCCCATTCTACTAAAACCCAATAAAGACCCCAGTTCCTGTGATAATTATCCCACCTGTCTCTCCTAAACAATAACCTAAAAGTAAAGCACTTGCTCTATGGTTAGAAACAGCCATTCCCCAATTAGCCTCTGTTATCCCCAAGATCAACTGATGAAAGTTTTATCAACCATAGTGGAGCATTGAAAAAAAGAGTGCATGAATTCAAATAAACAAACTTCTAACACACAGGGGAATATCCATTCTTGTCCCAGCAGAGAAATGGGAATGGGATTTTCCCCTTACTCCAGACAATAACAGATGGATAAATATATGCAAGAACATGTACTCCATGTCAACAGACACTAAACTTCAGCTGATTCTATATAATACATTACACAGAACACACTACGCCAAGCACAGACTATTCCTCATGGGTCTGTCAGACACATCTTGCTTCTAGGGGAGTTTCTTGGCCTTGAGATCCCTTTCTCCCCTGAACTGTGTTCTGTGTAACCGTGAACATCAAGTACAGGAAAATGAATTCTGATTGCAGTTACATTAGCAAAAAAAAAGTGATCCTTAAAAATTGGAAAAATAGAAACAACATTTCTCAGACTGCTTGGCTGAATTTTATAAATCACCATGCTTCGCTTGAGCACTTGGCAGCATCTATCCATGGTCGCACTGATCGGTATGAGAAGATTTGGCAACTCTTCCTGACTTACACCAAACAGAACAGTGGATGTCACTCAGACAATGTGATAGGATTATTAAAAAAAGGTATTAAAGTCAAGGAATTGAGAATCTTTTGTCTGTACATGCCTCTGTATACCTCCTCCCCAACAGTCTTCCTCCCCCAATTTACACTCTTAACCCCTCTATAAGACATTATCGTTCCAATACTAATCCATTGCCTTAATGCACCACTACTCGACTATTAATTCATTTACTTATATATTCAGTGAATCACCCCAACCAATATTTTTTCTCTTTAAATATTCATTTATTTCATTTTCACTCTCATTGGCCAGTTACTATTAGTCTCCCTATTCTGCCACTGCTTATTTATGTATTTATTTTCTTATTTTTCATTTCTCTCATTTTTGGCCCCACATCCAACATGTTTTTGTTGTTGTGGTTGTTGTTTATCTTCCTCATTAGTTGCCTTCAACACATCTCGACATTTATACATGAGCTTAATGTATATGTGTCTTTTCTACTTCATTGTTACTAAGTCTTACATGTTGTGATGTGATGTACTGTAGTCTTTGTTGTCATTATGTTTTGATGTTTGTTACTGTGCATAACTGGGAGAATAAAATAATAAAAACCTATAGTAATTGAAAAATAAAGTAAAAAAAAAAAATGTGATATTAACTCCAGTCAGATTTATCTTTTGGACTCCACACTGTTTAATTTGAGACATTTAAAGGTGATTGATTCAGTCTACTTATGTCTGCATATTTCACAGACTTGAAGCACATTAACAGTCTATTTTGCAACTGGGTCAAAGTCTACTCATAGTCTACACATAGCTAACAAATGGATTTTAAACATAATGTCTGGAAGACCTAAACATTGCAAAGTGATTTACACTGACGATAAAGTAGCCAATACCACATATGAAACTTGTGTGAGATCAATAAAAAGTGACAAGACTTCAGTAGTGCTTATCCAAATTGTCACTGAACTACTCAACCATAGTGTGCTACTCAAACTCATGGCGCCTGTTGCAAAGTAAAAAGACCTCTGTTTGGATTACCTGCAGAAATCTCCACAGACTAGGCACTGACTCCATTACATACATTTTTGACACTTTGATGTGCGCTAACAATTCAAAGAAAGCAAAAGTGCTGTTATACAAATCCATTTCACTTTTTCAAAAGAGGAAACAGTGGGGACTGAAAGACCATGTGGTGAGAAACTTACATTCACTCAGAGAAATCATTGAGAGCTCTCCATTTTCCCACACAGAACCATCATACACATATACTTACATATAAACATAGTCTGTAAAGGCTGCCTCTCATTTCCACAGTTTCTCAGTGAATACATATCAGCAGTCTTTGGCTGTCAGAGATGTCATTGTCAGCTGCCGCATGTTGCTTTGACAGCTCCTAATCACACTTCTTCTGTTACAGGGACTAGCCATTCAACATTGCCACAACACTGCTTCTTCTATCTGTCAGTCACTGCTAGTCTGTGGTCCCTTCTCCGGGGTGTGGTTGTCCATCAGAGAGGGTTCGTCGCCATGTTCAGATGTAGGTCTGTCAGCCTTTTTTCACTCTATACTATACAAACTTGTTTATTTCTAAGGTCTTTCTCTCTTCTCATCTCAATTCAGCCCTGCCAGAGTAGGCAAGTATAAGCTGCTGGGCTTGTATTCGCAACGCAACAACACGATTCAAACAAAAACCCCAAGTCTTTCTGCTTTCTCGTTTCAAAAAGTGGGATCAATACGCCGTGCAGCAAAAGTTGCTACCACAAAGGCAGGAATATGTAAACTTTTGTTTTACACCCAGTGTCTTCTGAAAAAAAAACTTCAAATAGAGGATACATCAAACACAGAACCAGAACCCTTTGATCTCACTCTGAATGCAATGAAGTTATGTTGCATTAAAATTTAAGAACTGGACTTGAAAATAGAATACTGTAGAGAAACCTGTATATTGAAAAGAAAGTTATACAGTACTTTGGAGAAGGCAAGCTTCAATAAAACCTGTGTGTCTTCAAATGCCAAACTGAAGTCAGAATCACTCTGAAGTCCAGACACACCACCAACCGTGTCGACTACATTTCACCAGTGAGATATCATTTGACTGGCAGAAAAACATTTAGAATTGTACATTGCAATATGGCATTGATAACATTAAACCAAACAGCTGATGGACAGAATTTAAAAAAAAAACATGTCTTCCACATGTACAGATGACAACAATAGGAAGAGTAGTTTGATGCAGTCTGAGTTAAGATTGCCTTATACAAAAACATCAACATCAGCTATAGAAGCGACAACATTCTCCTTCTCTTCGCTGCTGCCAGCAGGCATCAATATGTGCTGACAAATGACCATGGCAGGCAGGACAGTATAATTTACCACTGATTAAACAGCAGGGCTCTTAACGTAGAGCCAAGGTTCATACTGTTAACACAACTCAACTTTATGCAACCATATATCATTACCTTACAGGGGTGGCATGCCCCAACTGCAACATCAAACATACAATATCGTGTTCTGTCTAAAATGATGTAGCATATCATTTAATGATTAGAACAAAAAAAAGAAAGTTGCAGGTGAAGTCAAATTGATAGACATATAATAAATAAATAGATAGGTACTTTATGTGTGCTGGAGGGTAAATCATTTGTCACCGCAGCAAAAAACTTAAACAACACAATAAACAACATGACATCATTTAAACAAGAACATGGAAATAAGATTCACCCCCACCCCTGTATAATCACCCTACCTACTGACATGTCAGTGTAGGACACAGGAATCACAATGACCAAAATAATCATGATAATGCTTGTAATAATGGCGATATCCAAATGAACTCTTCTTGTGTCAACTTAATTTTAATCCATATTGAATTGCCCTTGGTAACATTATGTTTCTGATCTAAAAGGTGCTTGTGATATTTGAATCAATTGCTCTCGTACAGGTACAGTATCAAATTAATTGGAACCAATCTTTGACTGCCCTTGGTAAATGCACTAATCTGAAAGGCAGGACAGGAATGGTAACTGTTTACAGCTGTTAACATATTTGAAAATGATTACATTTGGAGGTGGGTCTATATTTGGGGTGGGGATCTTTTCCATTAGGGTATGATTAAATAATGATAAGCTAGTGAATATTTACTGTGATATTACAGTGAATAGAGTGTGTGACCCACTTTAGACTTTCACATCTGAAAGGGATAAACCCTTTGATAATTCTTTGAATGCAGACACTATTTGACAGTAAGTTTTGGGTATTAAAATATGCTTCTCCCTGTTTTTCCCCCTCCTTTCTTGCTTCTGTTGAAGATGTGCTTGTGTGAGGCCATGAGATGTGCGGTCTGAGGTAAATGTGACTGAGTGATGTCTCATATAATCTCTTGGACATATCCAGAGGAGGTTATTCCAGAAGAGGATATGGGGGCTGCCTCATGAAACATTTATCTGGGAAGAGTAGCACAGCAATGGCAGAGTGATGGAGTGACAGAATGGAAGGGGGTAAAGAGAGGGGAGAATAACAAGGCAAGTGTATGTGTGTGTGTCTGTCCGCCTGTCTGTTGAAGAGAGCTGAGATATGAAATCATGACAAATATATTTTGCCACTACACCCATCCTAATTTACATTAAAAAACATAGCAATACATAGAATAAACAAAAGTATGTGTCAGTTTGGCATCCCAGCACTGCCTGGAAATTATGATTAAAGCAAGTTGTTTAGAAAACCTGTGCATACTGTAGGTCAGGAGGTACACTACACCATGCTATCAGTGATATCTAGCAACCAGTGGTCTATAGTGTTTCCATAAACAGACACACACATGTTCACACACAGTTTTAAACATGCTTTGGGAGCTTAGAGAGGCTTTGACTGTGATAACACCTAACACAAAGCCCCGAGGCTGAGCTCCAACACAAAGCTTATAATCTTGGCCGAGTGTTCCAGCGGTCCTGCTCAGCTACCTCACTGAGCAGGAAATGGACCTCTGGAGATTTTCTGCTATACAGTCATTTATTTAGTCTTCATTCAGTAAGAGCAGACAAAAAATGTGTTCTGATGAACTTAGACAACATACGAAGAACCATCTGTATACGAGTTCCTTATCAAATACAGTTATTGACTATACGTCTATTAGGATGTAAAAGTTAAATCATATTAAAGGAATCTATGACAACAACATTATCATGGCCTGTAATTGACACAAATAATACATTTCACAATAGAGATGAGTAAGCTGGCTAATTAGAGATGATATCCAACAGAAACATCTAGTGACGCAGTAATATATCACAATTGTATTGCTTTGTAATTTGCTTTTTTTGGCGGGGGAACAAAATGTCTAGCGATGCCAGTAGCTTGCTCGTACCGCCGTTTTCCACTGTTGAACAGTTGGAAATGTGAGTAGGCGGTGGGGAGGAGATTGGGAGTGTCTTGAAATTCCAATGGGAAATTCCAATGTTTTTGTTCCTAAACAGAGTATGGGTCGGAAAGTGAGTTCTGAAAGGCAGAAATTTCAGCTCCTGGAATAATCGCTGAGTCATTGGTATTGATCAACAACCCTATCAACTCCCGAAAAAATCGTACTTATTGCACCTTTAAATAATAAAGGTTGATTACAGATTTCTACAATTCCTGGTGCATTTTGGCTCAAGATACTATAGATAAATAGATAGAAAGGATAAAGTGAAACCATTAGTTGTTCTCTCATGCTTTTATCTAACTTTTAAATCTATATTTATGTATGCTCTTAGTCCCCAGGAAAAAAAAACTTTTTGACGAATATGTTTGCTTGATTGATTGATTCCTTAAGTGCTTCATGAATAAATTCGACTTGACTATTGTTGGTACTTATCCAATGTACACTAGGATGATGAAATAAATGACTGTGGGCAAAGGACCATGGGAAAGATTGCTCATCTTGTCTGTGAGGCGTCGTACTCTCTGCTCCCAGCAACTCTGGTTGTGCTTGGCTGGCCTGCTGTGGTGCTTCAGCACTGGAGCTTCAGACGCTGACAGACACCAGAGCCTAGTGGGAGCCTTGTGGAGTGGCCTCTCTCAGGAGGAGGAAAGCTGCTCCCACCCAGACAAGGTCATGCTGGCCTCTGGTCATTATCCTCTGAGCAGGCAGGGGAATAGCATTCCTATCCAGGAACCATTAGTGCCAGGCAGAGACCAATTACCACCAGGCAAAGGGTAAACAGTAAGGGGACATGAATGAAGCCAGACAGGTCAAAGTGGTCACACATATCAGAGGTCAGTTTTGTCATAATTTCAGACAAGTTTAATTTGTAAATAGCTCCTCATATAAATACATGAGGAAGAAGGGTTAAATGAAGTACACAATTGCTGAGTTCAATACATGCGGTCCATTAGGGGATCATTACTGCCACAGAACAACGTTATTATCATTATCTGAATTGTCTGTCTCTAATACGTCATGTTCTCTTTACCAAAACCAGGCGCATTTGCGATGTATCATTCACTAATGAGTGGAAGATCAATGAAGACGTTTATTATTGTTGGGATGAGGTTGATATTCCCCTTGTGTTTACTGAGCCAGAGGTTATTTTGAGAGAAAGAGAAAGATACAGCAGTGGCCCCTGTGTGGTCATCGTACCTCAATGAATGTGGGGTAGCAGGGTCTTTTCCTGGGATCAAAGCACACTTGCATTGAAAGAGGCCTGGGATGCATAGAGTGTAGCATGGAGTATTAAAAATGATTAATTAAATGAAAGCTCAAAAATAATTTCTTCTCTGTGTAAGTAAGACTCACCAACACATTCTAGCCATATTCTAGCCATATCAGGCCTGGGGAAGTATGTAGTTCTAGCGGCTCTCCTTATGCTTCTTGTGTCACGTAGAAATGCACTTATAATGTTTACATTTCTTGCAAATTCCATCAGAACATTAATTTAAAAACACAGTACTTGTTTTACTTACTCCGCTCTGAGAAATGAATCACTGCTGAAGTGTATGAAATTGTCTTGCTATGGTCAGTATTGTTTGCCATCCACAAAGTGGTATACCACAAATGTGGTGTTGCAGTTGGTTAAATCTTTCTGCTTGTATCTTTTGTGTTTTCCTAGTGGTCCTCAAATGGTGAGCGTAGCAACTGCTTGCAAACATGGTTAATGACACGTTCAGCACCTTGGGTCACTGAGGTGCACTGGAGAGAATCTGTCAAGCTGCTTACTACACCTCCTCTCCTTGACTAACTAGATGTGAGAAAAATCTCCAACCCATCCACCACAGGAAAAACTCCAGTTAACCCCCTGCTGTTTCACAACTCTAATGCTGTTAACAGCGTGATTTTGTCACTGACAGGTTGTTGGGTACGTGGAATATTCCCCAGGTCTTCACTATCCTAGTGACAGTAGAGATGTTATTATGAACAACAACCCGTGTACCACACCTCCTGATTGTGGATGTGCTGGACATCTTGTCCAACTGCTTACTGCTCATATTTGCTGTTTCTCTAAAAGACACAAGACCAGGTGTATAAATGTGACACCCTTCTTGTTTGATGGCAAAACATTCAAACGCCAACATCCTTTCCTGTCAATTCGGACAGAGAAGAAGAAGTAGAGCAAACACAGGGAATTATAATCTAAGAAGGGGGGCCAAATTGCAGAAATCCACCATCTTTATGCTCCTGGTAAATTTACATCCTCTTCTTAGTATTAGATATGAAACCCACTCTGCCCTTTCCTGCCACACAGGGGTGATCAGCTGGAGGAAATCAAGCCCCTCTCTAAATTTCCTCTCAACTGATTAAGATAAACTGCTTTTCAGCCATGGTTACCCCCCAACCAATCAATTAAAGTAATCAATTAAAGGCCTGCCGGCTGAGCCTTTGGTAATTGAGGGTTGAATAAACACAGGCTGCTGATACTGATGATAAAGCCGTAACAAAACCATGGGCATGAAAAGGGCTTGAAAAATGTAATTTCTGGGATTTGAGTAAGTCTCAATTGTAAGACATCTGAGGAGAGCTAAGTTTAGTTATTTATTTCATTTCATCCCCGGAGTAGTCCTGGATGTTTATTCTGCACTGCCAGAGATTCTGCCCTAGGACGTTAAATATTGAATGTAATCTTCAGCCAGGCCTTTCCAATTGGCTGTGGCTACTATTTGAAAAAAGTGCCAGTAGAATTCAAACATGGCACTGTGTTCCAGCATGTCCTCCAGTGAAAACAAATCCTCAGAGGAGGGTGAAAGAGACTCTTTGGCCAGGCCTGGCCTCTCCACTCCTGGCTGCAGGTCCAAGAGGTGGGGAGCTTGTCTGTACTTCAGGGATCCTGAAAAGCCATACTGGGCTCCCTGACTAAGTCACATTCACTTCAATATTCTTTTTGTCTCTCTTTTAATTAAAAAAAAATAGTAAATTATTAGTCACAGATGAACAGTAAACCGACTAGATAATAGTCAGATGATTATTCATTTCCATTATGGTATTAGTAGAGTTAAGACTTTCTGTAAAAAAAAAAAAGCTGTATGAAAGCAAAGCTAGAGAATCATTTAAAAAGCGCTTCAAAAGTAGGGAAACACCATCACAGAAAATCACAAATACATTCAATTTTCCCTTGCTGCATAAGTCCTTTACTGGACCTTTTAGGATTTTTACTATTCAGTTTTACTTGCTGGAAGGCTGATAAAGAGCAGGCTGTCCATTTAGTTTGAATCTGTCTGCTTTTGTTGAGATTAGGTGACTGTAACTTCTCCTTCTCTGCTTTCTGGCTTTGTGAGGTGCGCTGTTGATGGCCTCCATGCCAATCTGCTGACCCTTCGTCATGACGAGGTCACCATTTACATGCCTGCGCTGTCGGGGTGAGGATCTGATCATAGCCTGTTTGTAAAGTCAGCTTCCATGTTTTGATCACTCACAGCAGGACATATGACCTGAAATGTCCTGAGTGTCGCTGAAATAATGTGGAGGGCAGACAGTGTGTGTATGTGTGTGTGTATATTGGAATTGTTTGTTAGAGGATGGTGAGAGTTTGGACAAGACCTAGCCCTGTTGGAAATGCTAACGAAAGAAAGAAAGAAAAACAGAAAGAAAGAAAACCCACAAATTAATAAATAAAAGCTCAAGACAGAAGGGTCATGTTAGAACAACTGACAATAATCTTTGTAATCATGCTCTAGGGTTGACAGAAAAATCCTCTCCCCTCTCTACGGTATTAACGTCAGCAATATATCCCTGTATTAATGTATGGCCTCACTCAGAGCACAGGGGAAAGTGCTGTTCCTGCTCCAGCTCATTATCTAACAGCCACATAACATAATTTAACATTTCCTTTGTGTTCAGGGACACCACGGCAATTAGCTAACAAGTGGGTCATCCATTAACCAGGCCCATGGCCCTGTGAGAGATATAAGCCTCCAGGGCAACACTCAACAATTCTGTGTAATAGAATGGCTAAGAGAGAAGGTCCATTAGTAAACATTTAGGAAATCACTGAGAAGGCAGGTCTCAACGGTAATTATATTACTGATTATTTACAACAAATACTCTGCATTTTATTTTGGATTTTTTTTTTTTTTTGGGCTTTTTGTTATGTTATTTTCACCTTGGCTATTCTATTTTCTGCAGGTTCAGCCTTCTTGTAGCTCACATTAATGAACTAGTCATAAAACAAGTTTGTTGGCTCTTAAATGAAGACTGCTGGTGATGTATAAGCCCACAAACAAATCTACCTGAAACACCGGATTCTAACCCCAGTTTTTCAAAAGATATAAATAATGAAAGCCTGTTGATTTTCCAGAGATTGCAATTTTGTGATCACACAGTCTGAGGGTTGAGACTGCTACCATCCTGCATTAGAGAAGCACACCACAGAGCCTAAAGGACTGGTGGACGCTTCCTGGAAACTGGGTATTGACCTACTCCTTCCACTGTGATTCCACTCTCCTGCTCTGTCAGCCCCTCACACAAAGAATAGGCTGTGCTGTTAGACCCTGGTCCCGACAGGAATGATGCAGTACGGACACCCCTTTGAAATAGTTCACTTCAAAATAAATACTTAATGCAGTGAGCTTTTTCTGATGAAATAATTCATCGAACACACTAACATTTGTAATAGCTAACCAGCCCCTCACAACGGTGAAAGAGTAAGACTCAAGGTTGATCAATAGAGGCCTTAGGGGTTTTATTTTCTGTTCCTTGATCAAGGCTGCCAGATTAGTATAGGTACAGTGTAAATAGGACTTCTCCCTGAGCATAGGCATCGGCTCCACGGCACAGGTTTGAGCATCGCTCCCTCATTAATATGATTACGAAAACAGCCTTCGGGCACTGAGGATGCA
Organism: Hoplostethus atlanticus; assembly: GCA_034670405.1. NCBI lineage: Eukaryota > Metazoa > Chordata > Actinopteri > Trachichthyiformes > Trachichthyidae > Hoplostethus > Hoplostethus atlanticus. The sequence goes on along the minus strand of JAXDDX010000014.1, from coordinate 5,175,475 downwards.
GAGCAGCCCACACCAAGGCTCAATGGATGCCGACAACAGTAAAGCGGCACAATGGTAGGGTCTCAGTCTGTTTTTCTTGGCCCTACTTTTGTAAATCCATAAATCTACACAGAATGTATAAATAGCACACATGAAGGAAAGACATTTCTGTGACCATGAACAGGAGAGAGATTTTATACTCCATGTCTTTCAGACTCAAAGTGTTTGATCTTTGCTGGTCTGTGGTGAGAATTATAACTGGAGAGAGTGGAGATTTCCTATATCCATTATCTAGTAAATTCTTAACTTTTTGTGAGGTTGGTAATTTTATGTGTGATTGTATTCTCTTAACTACATTGTTTCATTTGTTTAAGTACCCTTACCCCCTTACTCACCAACCCAGTCTTTTTCACAGAATTCACTAAAATCTTACACACTGTGGAGGCCCCATCATCTCACTGTCTGAGTGTGAGAAGTGGAAATGAGAGGCATTACTACCAGGGATATTTTAAGCATTGATTTATTTATTTATTTTATTTTTCTGCTTCATTAATTTTTAGAAATTAGCAAATTTGTGCAGCATGTTTTGTGGAGCAGAAGAGGTGAAATAAATAAAGTGAAATATGAGTGATAATATAATTGATTAGTGTTAGTTATCAGCATCTCTGGATGCTTTATTTCTCATCTGATTTGCGATCCATTTAGTTTGGGGACCAGACAAGGTTTTTTTTTTCTCTGGCTGTCATCTAGTGAGTAATTATCATTGGTCTGTGTGTCATAATCCAGGAAAGATGATGACACTTCTACTGATCTATTCATCTTTTAGTGCCGGTGACATCTCCCTGCCGGCTTTTGAAACAGGTTGTCACCTCCTCAATCCAACAGACAGACACACAAGTGTTATTAGTATGTGTTCCAAATTCAGCAAAATATGAGAAAGTGGAGACTGGTATGCTACTCAACATGGCAAAATCATCTCTTGGCGGCAATAATCATGATAAAGACAATGTTGTTGATAATAAACAATATTGCAATGTTATTTTAGGGATATCAAATTATATAACATTGCCAATTAAACAAGCATGAGCAATATTTCTAACAAAAGAAAGATAGTATATCACAATATTATATTGATAATTCAAATGTAGATTCTGCACATACATTATAGTACCTCTTGCTGCTCTTGCTTAGGTAAAACCCATGTAACTACAAAGTTGCTGTTTTTGTCTTTGTCTGGCTTGAATGAAACTTTCCTGACCTTTCAGCCCTTGAAATCTGTTAAAACCACTTTGCACAATTTCAAAAATCCACAAGCATCAATGAGAGAATAAGCAGATTGGGCTTTTTTACCTAAGAGCAGCACAATTACATAGAACTGAAGTTCCAAGAAGGGAGTTTTCTTGTGTGATTGTATGATACTAAAGACAAAACAGAAATTGTAATTTTATTTGAACGTAATCTCTAAACTCCCACTAGCATTTAATTAAATTTGTGATGGAAACATGTCACAATTTCAAAGTAAAAAGGCATTTTTAAATTAAATTATTTTCATTAACGCAACACCCCAAAAGGTTGTGGTTGGTGTCCTCAAGTGTGTTTCAAGAGGTTACTATCTAAGGACCTGGAAGAGCAGAGAAGACATGAGATTGTATGCCAGTGGCTGAGTTTTGATTGGTTTTGATGTCATATTCAGTACCACAGATGACCAGTAGATGGTACTCTACTGTGGGGCTAAGTTGGAAAATGACTGTACAATGCTCAATGTTGGTGTGAAAAAGGAGGATAGCGGATTCTGAACCACATTAAATATCAGGGTTACAAGGTCCTCAGATAATGCATGTCTAAGGAAAATAATTTGAGCAATGTGGCTCTGGTGTATTTGTGATCATTACAAAATACACATTGATTATGGGAATTAAAAAGCTTTGCAAAAACTAACATAAACACAAATTGATCAATGAGAGACAAATTAGAAACAACTCATGACAGTTCATTAACAGAGTAATGAGGGTGCATCCTCCTATGCTCGCCCATTGCTCCAGTAATAGACAACAGCAGATGGCACCTGGCCGAATCCCTGCCCCTGTCAGCAAGAATGTTAGGTGGAGTTTACTTTGTTGGGTGATGGAAAAGCCTGATTATTCTTGTCAAAAAGCAGGCAACAATGCAGCCCGGTGCTTTGTTTCCCCGTTTTCAAAGGCATTTGTTCTTTGATAAGGTCCCGGAAACAGTTAGCGACATGCTGGTGGGAACCTATGGAAAAGAATACACTTTCTATCAATTGTGTTGTTCTTATCCCCTAGTGGCGTTTGCTGGGTGTGGGAATAGGCAGCATTCTGGGCACTGCTGCTCTGAGATAGCATTCACAGACCAGAGCACAGAACAGGCTGCATTCAGCCCGGGGAACCAGGGGCCCTACACTGCAGAATGGTACACAGAGATGGACAATGTACACTATCTTTGGTTTAGACACAAAGAACCAAGGAAAGATTTTATTGTAAGGTTTGGCAGGGGTGTTTGCAGACTCTTTGCAGACTATCTCTCTCTCTCTCTCTCTCTCTCTCTCTCTGTCTCTCTCACTCGCTCGCTCACACACACACACACACACACACACACACACACACACACACACACACACACACACTTTTGCCTTGTTATCCTTCCCTTTCCTTACCCGCTTGCACTCCAACCAGTCTCTTTTCTAGGATTCTGTCACTCCACCCAGTCTCTGTCACAGGATTTGCTAAAATCTGACACAAGGTGGAGGGTCCATCGTCTCCCTCTCTGAATGTGAGAGACGAAAAAGGAATTTCCACTGGGGAGATTTTAGGTTTTTTTTGATGCTCCATCAATTTTTACAAATTAACATTTGTACAGTGCATGTCTTGTGAAATTGAGGAGAAATAGTGAAGAGAGAAATATCATTAGTGATAATCTAATTTATTATTGTTAATAATTGGCATTTCTGCATGCTGAATTTCGTCGCTGATTTGTGATCCATTCAATGGTGGAGCTCATCAGATGATGTGAAGGCTTTTAATAGAAGTTGGACCCACTGCTGCCACCCACAGAGACACCACATTGCATTGGTTAAATTAGTATTATGATTTTAAGGGATAAATACCCGTTCCACCTAATTAATCCACCACATCACAGGGGGATATGACACCATGAGCCCGATAGATCAAGGACCACAGATCAAAGGCACCGCCACAGTTAGAATTCTACACAGGCAAAAAAGGAGGTTTCTTGTTTATTTCTATGTACAGATGGTCTGTGAACTAATGGCTAAAGAATGCAGCAATACATGCAAATTTGTTTATTGGTTGTTGATTGAGGGATGTTGCATCGTTGGTCCACCAATACGCTTGTCTAATTAGGCAGTGGGGTTTTGAAGCTTAGGACTGAAATTTAAAAGCCTGTTGAAAATCCGTGTTTGGAAAACACAGTTTGACATTAGCATAACGTACCCACAGCGAGTTGAAATGTGTGCCTTCCATTGCACCGCTATTTGTAGTTCAACTGCTTGTGATCATGTAAACTGGGATGTGATCAATATGCTAACTAGAAAGCCCTTGATCGTTCATACTCAAAGCTAATACAATTAATTGTTTGGTCTGGCCTACAGCTCAGGGACGGGGCTGATGGTAGGAAGAATATCAGGACGTGAGAACCCAAAGAGCATCGACAACTTTAGAGAGACAATTAACAGTGGCCTCGTCTGTGACTATTTTTTCCCCGACAATTTGTCACTCCTGAGAGAAAGCAAAGCGCAAACCTCGATACCGACAGAATATTCTCAACCTTCCACTTTATTGAAGAGTGTCAACAGCCACAATGAAATGAATGTCATCATGAAATAATTTACACCCATGCGCTCAATGGTTTTATCAGGGCTGCTTGATTGTGGCCAGTTCTCTTTCTTTTTCTCTCTTTCTCTTTTTTGTTCTTCTCACTCAAACTTAATGCATAGAAAAAAGTCAGTGAAACACATCATGGCCGAACCTAAAGAGGACCCAAAACAGCAATGTGATGTTGCTGTTGCATCAGGTTGTTTAGAAAGACCCTTCATCACAAACAGAGCTGTGTACACACTTTGGCCTGTCCTCAGACTGACATAAGAAAGGAGCTCACTGGGCCCTCTCTTTATTTAACACACATTGGCTGTGCTCTAAAAAATGTCAGTGTCCTGCCAAGTTTACCACATATTCCCTGTTTACTGCTGGCTGTTACACATGTGGTTTTTGCATATGCTCTCCTCTCCCACTTAAATCATCTGCGGTCCCAGGGCTTTCTTTTGACATGTGCAGCGTTGGTGCTGCCGCTGCGGCTTAAATTTTTCAAGCAAAGAAAAGGCATTTGTATGAAATAATAATGACCATTTCAGACATTTATATTTTCTGTCTGACTGTCGTTTCTCCTTTCCTTTCTCTCAGTCTCTGTGTGTCCACCGCAATGCCCTCGTCTCCCTGAAGCACGTCTCCATCGTTATTTTTGTTTATTTAGTTATTCAGTGTTTGCTTTGTTTTTTTTCGTTTTTGTTTAGCTTGTCATGAGACACAATAACTTTTCTGGTGTGTGTGTGTGTCCATTTCAGTTTTATGAAATGACTGATGCTCCACATTCACCCTACCTGACCCCACATAAACCTTCTTTACACACCCCCGTTCCCTGTATCCCTCTATCGCCTCATCCTCCACCCTTCTGATTCATAATGACGTGCTAACTAAGAAAAGTCTAACCGCAGCCTCCAACAAAGCTGAGAATGGGCCCTCCTCTCTGAGGACTAGCTCCCTGATGTGAGAGATCCTGGGTTTATTGGACTGACTGACAGACTTGGGACTACAGTCTGTCTTCAATAATTCATACAACAGTATCGAGTGCTTCATTAATGTGCTATTTCATGGGACACAATAAAAACAACACTATCCATTATACAGACATTTTTGAATCGGAGGATATATTTTAAATGTTCAATATCATGGCATTCTTAGGAGAGAAGGTGTCATGGAAGTCTTAAGTTGATTGCAATGATACAGTGAAGTAAAAGGCTTTTGTTTGGTTAAATATCTAAAAGTCAATCAAAACAGTCTTCATCATTTATTAAAGGTATATTGTAAAAAAAAAATCCCACTTCTGTCAAACTGCATTATTCTACATATTGTACACAATTCTTGTGGCATCCAATCTCTTTCAAAGAGGCACTATTTGTTTTGTCTCTGCTCCTTTGTAAGGGCATGCCTACAGTCTCAGCAGAGTGTGGATGTCACAATGCATTAGGAAATATGAGATTCAGGATGTTCCATTTAATCTCCTTGACTTCCCCAGTTAGCAGAGGAGCCAAGCAGCAGCTGAGGGAGCCCCGGCATCCTGTAGAACAAAGCTGGCTGACATGCTCTTTGCCTGAGGGGCCTGCACTCACTCTCTCTCACAGGCACAGTCTGCAAGCATGTAAAACAATGAGAAACCAGTCAGCTGACAGAGACACTAAGCTGCAGTCACTTTGGATGACAACAGTGCATGAAAGACGCAGCGGCAGCCTCGGTCTGGGACTCAGTACAAACAGCGTTTACAGTAGAGAGAGGGCCCTGTCAGAGCTATCAGTCACACTGCCACAGTGCAGTGTAGTGTAGCGCAGCTGTAAGAATCTGGACTGAACACATTGCGCGGTGACAATATTTCGCCCTAAACGACAATAGCCTGTGGAATGCATCACTGCCTTCACGTGTGACTGTGATATGTTCACTTTGAAACCTCCTTCATTGTGAGGGCAGTAAGCTAAGCACAGAGGTCACTCTGATTGCCCAGAGTGGTGCTGAGGCCTGGGGTTAAGTAGGAGCAGATGCCCTCTCAGACAGAAGGGTGCGTGATTCTCCTCAGCTCCAGCCCTGGACCCTTCTGAGGCAGCTCAGTTCAGTTTACCCCCATGTAACAACAATCTGTGGCAAGCCGACACGATTGACCCCCCTGACCCCAGAGGTATAGAAATTATAATCAAGGGATTTACTTAGATTGACCTGATTTGATGCTCAGCTGATGAAAATGCTGTTGCTCTGTGTCAGCGTCTGGTTGACCCTTTCCTGTTTACCACAGGTTTGGAATCAGGTTACTGCCAAAGATATGATTGAGTATGATTGAGTTTTGAAAGGCCACCCTGTTCACAGAAACAGATATTTGATACAACAAATCCAGAAAAAAAAGAAAGGCACAATAGGATGGAGAATATCGCGGAAAGGAGTCCTGATGTTATTAATCAGATTCTACAAATTCAAGGCAGCAAACAAATCCAAGACACTTCAGATCACTCTCTAACAGAACACTGCTTTCATTGCCATGCACACACACACACACACACACACACACACACACACACACACACACACTCACTTACATGGGCACGCACACACCATCACCACCTCTCCTTCTACCAGGAAAAGAGGCCCACTCTAAAGGGTCATATGGCCCAGCCTTCGGTTTGTCTGCCCGCACCCCTGTGTATCTCAGGGGTGCATGAACCTCTTCGGCATCCACCACTTCTCTCATTAGCACATGCCAGGCTGCTAGTTGCTGCGGCTGGATCCAGGGCATGTCAGGAGCCATGTCTAGGAGCCACTTGAAATGACAAGACGACAACGAGGGCCAGGGGCTGGCATATGGTGCTGATTAGCAGTCTAGTTTACAGGGGTTCTCCATCCACAGAGCATAATCAGACCTACTCCCAGCATCCTGCCCACTGAACATCATCACACACATATTGTTTCCCCTGAGATGTCACAATCCCACTGAAAGGGCATTATATTCCATTATTTTATACTTACTTGATTGATACAGATATGTGTTTGATGATTTTCTTGTAAACAGGTCTATTGGAATTAATGAAAATAAAAAGCAAGTTCTCAGGCTTACCCTGAGGGACCTTGTCAAATGTGAATGGATTTCTGTGTGCACTGACAAGAAAAAATAAGAAATCACAAAACTATTCTACATATTGATGAATGATTTCAAACAGTCTCTGCCTGCATTGGGTGCACCGCCCTGCCCACCAGGCGCCGAGCACAACTCCCCTCAAACAAAACTTTCTGTGCCACAGTCAAAGCAGCAACATCTGGCTCCTCATGTAGGCACTTATTAGGATCAAATTAAGTAGAAATGAATGGGATGATACATGACAGGGTGCAGATGTTCAAAGCCGTGGTGTGAAAATCTGAGGGCAGAAAACAGCTTAATGAATTCTGCGTCTTACAGCGGGGGTGAGGCTTTGGGTTCACAGGTTAAAAAAAAAAGGCTAATTAAATTCCAGAGCCGACGCACAGGAAAATAAATGTTTGTGGCTCTTTGCTCCCCTTATTCGCCCATAACATGGTTGGAGGACAATGTTTTGATTTGCTGTTAATTGAGCAACAGAGTAAAGTGGAAATGAATGGTCTGCTGTTTTAATGGACAGATGCAACATAAGACTAGGGCCTCTACATGCCTGTTGAAATGCTTGTCACATTAGCTTAACAGTCACTAGGCTCAATCAGAACACAGCAACACCTGTGGTGCTGCTTTTGCCCCACTGCTGGCTTCGTGTGTGGTTTGAAGACTACTACATTGTCGGTCTTAATCAAACTGTATTTGACAGCTAAATTGCTTCAAATGTATTCTGTCGTTAGAAATGGTTTGTATACAGTCGTACTTTTTCAAACCATTGGAGCAAAAGATCTTAAAGTTTCAAAGAGATTATTTACCATGAGCAAACTTTACCCTGCAAGAATACCCATAAACTACACAGTCAGAAATTCTATATTAAACCTCTGACCTTATTCAGCTTTATTGACAAGATTAATTTGAAATAAGAACACTGTTATTGCAGCAAGGGGGCACACAAAATAAAAATATGAAACAATTTTGACAAAAAGGAAAAGTAAAAAAAAGTAACTAAGCGACTCAAAGCAAAAGGCATATTCACTGTTAAACATTCCTGTTTTATGATCTACAAATACACCCCCCCTCCTCCCACACACACACAAACATATACACTCTCTTTAGCACCTCTGCCAGATAGAGAGGGGCACAGACAGAAATCTGTGTTCACATCGCAGCTCTCAGATGACAGCAGGTTGCAGGAGAGCCATAAGACTCCAGCCAGAGGAGGAAAATCCAATTTAACATAAATGATGTCATCACACATCTAAATGTGACTTTTAGCTGGCTGTGGTGGTTGTAGCTGAATGACTTGATCATGACTTCATTGTTGAATCACAATTCTCTTAATTGCATCCTTGAGATCTATTATTTCAGTTTATTTTCTTTCCGTGGTGTGGGGCTGCTTCTTCTCTAAATCACAGGGTCTCTCCTTCCTCGTTAATGTCTGCTCAGCCTGCACACTGAGCTCCAAAGCCACACAGGGCCAAGTCTAATTTACACATTTTCACCAGCGTAATGTTTAAGGGCCTTTTTCCCTGCTGACTACATTTCAGCAGAGTGCGTGCATGCGTGTGTGTGTGTGTGTGTGTGTGTGTGTGTGTGTGTGTGTGTTAGAGATGTTACGAGGATGTATCTGTGGGCAACTAGGGTTAAACACACTATCCCAGAGCACAACATTCAACAATTGCTTAACTGCCTCTGAAATGAACCCATGTAGATCTTTATAGTATTATATTTAGAGTACATTTAGAGTATTACTTTTTTCGGGGAAAACATAATAGTTTTTAATAATATTTCCTTTTCTATGAAATTGTGTGTCCATCTATAATCGCTTGCCTTGCAATTTATGTTGATTGTTCTTCTTAAAAGCAGATTTCATTTCCTTTTATCAATTTCATGCTTTGAGTGGCCATATCATTTATGGTACTGCTACAACAAAAACAAAGGCTGCTGCTTTTTTACCCCACTAACGAAGAAGTCATGCTTTTAATAGAAGTAACATTTGTAGCATAATAAGTTAGTCTGAATGGAAATAATGTAATGTAACAAGTTGCATTACTTAACTTAGTTTTTTTAAAACTGTATTTAGTATTTATTGTTGTGGTTGTTGGTGTGACTGCTGGAGATTAGAAACTAAAAGGCAACTAAAAGAAAAGGAGATGAGTCTAGAGCATTAAGTCAAAAATATTAAAGCTCTGAGAAAAACAAAATGATTTTGGTTTCTGGCAATCCAGGAAAACATATATAACTGGACTGTATTAAAATAGGTATTGCAACTACAGAAATATACGGAAATATATTAGTATATGTGCATGTTTGTGCTACATATACGTATATTAGTATATGTAGCACAAACATGCACATATACTAATATATGTGCATGTTTGTGCTACCCTATAATTTGATTTGAAATTGTTTTCATATACTTACCAGGAGATCAACAAAAAATGTAAAAGCCTCTTAAAGGGTTTAAATACATGCATACTTTTCTTCATGTTCATTCAGTGTTGACTTGAGCACAATACAAAGCAATTACTAAGATGTAACTGAGGCCTTTCTTTTGGTGGCATTTTCCCTTTCTTTTTACAGTTCCAAGTAGAGGGCAGTTATTTCTTTGGCAGTGTTTTAGACATTACTGTGTTCGTAAATATTACAGAGCACCCTATAAAATGTTTTAAGTGCAAACCTGCTCCTCTGCACCGGAGATGTGTTGGAGTTTGTGCCAAATGTTCTGACAGACACACACACACACATTTTGGCCTGTTTACAGCTCAGACAAATACTGTATCTGCCCCGTGACTATCTGTTCAGTGGGAATAAAGGCTTTACTATAGTTTACTACCAGACCAGAGGGAATGCAGGTCTTCAGTCCCGTCGACCTTGCATGAGGTGATCCAAAGATGAAGGAAATGAAAGGTGGGTACACACGCATGAACACACACATGCTAAGACATATACACACACACACACACACACACACACACGCGCACACACACTTCTCTAACTTTGCTAGCACACTCAATCTTTCTGGGCTGGCACTTCCAACAGGAAACTGACAGTATTATGTGACACCATGGAATGTTCTGGGGAGCTGCAGCCTAGCAGCGCTGACCTACACCCAACAACAATACCTCTTTTTGTCCTGCCTTTCCCTCAAAACCTCAACTCCCCTCTCAAACGCAGGTGGTGCTCAGCAATATACATGCTTTTTTTCAGCGCTCATAATTAAAAGAAATGAAGTCAGTGTTCCTTAGCACAAATCAGAAGACTCAGGGGAATGACACAATTCTCTCTATAAACAGCTTTACAAGTAAAAAGAACAGAGCGCTACAGTACATGCTAACTCTCAAGCAGGTTGATCAAAAATAGAATTTGATTGGTGAACTAATAAAAAAAGAAAAATGGTGGGAAAAGGGAATGTTTGGGCATCTATTCAGAGTAGTGACAAGTTTGACAGGATTTGGGTTCCTGTGGGATCCTGCAGTATATGTGAAAAAAACATCTTTCCAAAAATTGACAATAATAATTGAGGCTGTCCTATTGAAATGATATAATGTGCATTACTAAGCTCTGTAGCAGGATGTTTGATTTTGCTTGCTGGCAGAACTAAAAAACATCAACAAAAGCATAAACAGTAAATGGTATATAACAGATTCCTAATTGTCCTCACAATATTAATAGCACAGGTGAAGAATAAATCATATGTTTTCAATAAATAATATAGATTTTAACACATTGTTTTTACTGAATGTTTTATTATTGCTCTATACATTTTCCTCATTGGAGGTATTCCCCTCTTTTTCCTTGGCTTTTTGGTTAAGAGGTTTGGATGAGAGGTAAGAAAAAGTGTGGTCCTCTGCCAAGTTGCATGGGGTTTGAAGACCAATCTTCGTTCTTTGGAGACTTGAACTGCATCTGTCAATTCCAATGGGCTTTTTTTAAGAACACCAACATCAAAATTGTTGTGCAGGTTTGACAGCGGTGAGACACTGTCGTGAGATTAAGAGTAAATAATGATGAAGTGTTTTTTTAAATTATCCATATGTGGCCAAAACCAAGAAATTGCTGGAAAATAAAAAAGTAATACCTTGAAGTAAACTTCAGGGACATTTGGAAATCTCTCTCTCTCTCTCTCTCTCTCTCTCTCTCTCTCTCTCTCTCTGTGTGTGTGTGTTTCTGTGCATCTACATCTCTCAAATATCATTTACCACTTAACTCTGGAGTGATCAGAAGGACACCAAGAAGGTTGAAAAATGACACTAAAGTTTAACTTAACAAAACTTGAGTGAGTGAATCATAATGAATGTTTCTTATATGGTTATAAGCTTATAAGGTTATATGCCCAATAATAAATGTACAAACAATGTTTTTCTTCATTAATTCAGTAGAGGTAATCCATTTTTTCAGGATTTGATTGAGATTTTCCTGCTTGTCCTGATAGGAGGGATTTGAAGCTTGCCTTGGCTTCGTTGGGGTTTCAGCCACACAGCGGGAAGAAGATAAAAAAGGGGGCTTTGGAGGAGGAAAAAATCACAGCGCATTAAAAACAAATCTACTGGGGGATCCACCAGCAGCTTAAGTGAGCCAAGACGATTAAGGGGTCAGTGGTCATAGACTGCAGGTTGAACGTACCTGATGCCTCACCTTGGTCCGCAAGAGACGTTGCCAAAACCAATCTCTCAAAATCAAAAACATGCACAGGAGACATAGGGAAGGTCATTGCAAAGTTATAGTAGATAATGACAACTAGCTCAGCAGATCTCTTGACTTCTTCAGTCACTCTTACATGTCTCAAATCCATTTTACTCAAGAAATATATTTTGACAGGCCGCTACTAGATCTCACGTTGGCCCCATCTACTTGGCAGTTAAATGTGAGAAAATGACATGGACTTTTGTGGAGGGAAGATCATATGACGTCAGGATGAGGGGAAGGGGATGGTAGAGATGGAGAGAGAGAGAGAGAGAGAGAGAGAGAGAGAGAGAGAGAGAGAGACAGAGAGAGAGAGAGAGAGAGAGAGAGAGAGAGAGAGAGAGAGAGAGAGAGAAATTACTTAAAGTGTACTTATATTAATGATGGTGGTAGTATGTGCAGTTCTGTCTTGTACAGTCTTTCTTCAATAGTCCAAAGTGGACTATCAGTGGCCAGTAACACAGGACATTTATAGAAGGGCTACTGTAGATCCTCCATACCTGTCTGGTCATTGAAAGATGGCTCTCCTTACACTTTCACAAATATCAGTTTCAAATAAATGTGAAGGCAGAATGTGACCTTCATGAGGACTATCGTATTATAGAGCAAGGCTGCTTAATTTAACTGAAGTATCACCATTGAAACTGTCATCTCCACTATACGACAAGTGCGTGGTGAAGTCAAATGCCAGACAAAAATGTTTGTTCTCATGATATCTCATGAAGGGGCTCAGTGGTTAGCTCTGTCGCCTCACAGCAAGAGGCGCTGGCCCTGCCTGTATGGAGTCTGCATGTTCTCCGCTTCCTCTGGGTGCTCTGGTTTTCTCCCACATTTCAAAGAGGTGCACGTCAGGTGGATAGCAGGTGGATGGTGGATGCCAACAAGTATGGGTGTGTGTCTGTATATTGGTGTTAGCCCTGTGATGGGATGGAGCTAGAGAAGCATGCTAGTGACCAGCAGATCAAAATCTGTGACAAGGTATTGTCTTGACCATGATGTTCTACTGTAAAGTTGAAAATGACTGAAGAACCTGACCTGAGAACAGATGAAACAAGGAGCAGATTTTCCCCCTGGACTTTTTCTTTTTGTGAAACACCAGGAGTGCTCTGGGATGGACTGCAGTGACTCAACATTTCCCTGTATCAATAAGGGCCTCTCTCTTCTCTCTGTCTGGTGTCACCAGTGGTGACTCTGAGTGGCTCCCCAGCCAAAGACCTGCTTTATCAAGCAGCCAATTTAACAAGACAGCTCCTTTCATGCTCGTTGGCTTCTCCAGTGGTAATGGATTTCCTCAATGAGTGTCTCTCTTTCTCCAGGTTTCACACTTTTCCCCCCGTGCTGCTGGGCCCCACTCCAGGCCAGATCTTTTGCCATTGACTTTGATTTCCTAAGGTAAGTGATCCGTCGCTCCAGGCCTGACCAGCATTGCTTGAAATCTGGCCTCACTTTGGCTGCCCACGCCTGATATTGTACACTCTAATGCAAAGTGAAGTAGCACGTCTAAATAGCCTGTCAGTCCTCCCCTTACTCTCCTGCCCCCCCCCCCCGCCCCAACCCCCCTCCCTCCTCAACCTGCCCCCCCACCACCAACCCCAACACCCGCGAGTCTCTCTCTTCACCTCCTTTGGTTTCCAAGCTCCCCAGCTGGGACTCATTTCCAGTGTGCAGGGAAATGTAAACGATACAGTGATATTAAGGGGCATTAAACTAGTTGATGACATTTTGGTCACATTAATGAAGACTGGCACTATGGACTGGGAGGGGGAGCATGAGGGACACGGAACAGACAGCTTTTATGTGATGTCATTCAGTGTGGCTCAAAAAGCAGTTGGGGAAACTTTTGAACAAACTCCTCTCGTTCATTTCAGTTCTGCTCCGTGAAAAACTGTATATAGCTTTGGCATGATGTGTTGCAGTAACACTTCTTCTGTCATGCGGACCTGCAGACTAAACTTCTACACCAGCCTTCTTCCTTTCTCTCTGCCAGTGTGCTGATAGAGCTCTCTGCCACTGTAGCTGATCTCAGCCACGGCCGTTACATTAATTGTTAATGACAAAGGCAACTCTCACTCTGTGTGGTTTCCTGCCCACATTTGGATCACTTTCAGAGCCTCCGTTCCTCCTGATAGGAAATGCAACCCAAGATGTGCGAAAACAGTGTGTATATTGTTGTTTAATTGGCCAGCACTGTTGCTCATCCCAGACCTAGTGCACGTGGAGGGGTGTGTGTTTCCCAACAGGAAAGAATAAACCCAGACTCAAATCATAGGAAATACACCAGATCTGGTTCTTCAAGGCCCAATTGCCTGCCATATGATCTCTATAAACCAAATTACTGCTGGCTTCCTTACAGGCCAGCAGGCGCCTAGAGCATGCACATACTGTAATGAAAGCCAAATGCAAGTGACAATGTATGGAGTGCTTGAAAATAATGGCATCTCTCTATGCTGTTTTTGTCCAAGCATCTAAGTCCATGCAGGTGGATTAGCTGATAGGGACAAGTACTTATATCATTTAATTAATTAATCAATTAGCCTACAGCATCAAATATATTGTACATGTTTGTATAGACAAAGAGAATTTCCAACATCCAAATAATGTGGCAATCATTTAGGACCCACTGATACAGAACCCTTTTGCGATGCTTTTGTCGTATTGGTTGTTGTCTAAAAGGCTAAAAGTGTATTTGTGTATAGGAGATGTATTGTGTGCCACCGTGGTGAAAGTAGACAAGTGAAGGATTATGGACATCATCAGGACAAGTGAAATTCTGCGTAGTTTTTTCATTAGAGACCTCTCCGACTTTCGTAGCGGAGAAATCTCTATACAGTAGCACAGGACAGACAACAACCAATATGACCAACGAATCCCAAAGGGTATCAGCAACACGGCCATCAGGGCTACCGATTTCTGAGTATTGGCTGCAATGACACCCTGTAGTGTTGTTGAGGAAGTGTGTTGAGTATTTCTGAGACTAGTACTTCTGTGTGGTTCTGAGACATGTATTGCAGCATAAATTCATTTTCAAAAGAGTCTATTTAATCAAGATGTCACAGTTGGTGATAATGGTCTTATCATGGACTGTAAGCAAGAGAACTGCACTGATACCATTAATATGTCTACTTCCTGATCTGCATTTCTCCCTCTCTCTCATATTCTCAGTAAAACTCACTTGATCTTTTCAATTCCTCAATTATTTCAATTCTATCAATTCTTTTCAGCGCTCCAAAGATATCAGCACCCGAACCTGAATGAAGCCATTGGGGCAAAGTTGAAATCTGCAGCTCACAACTTTCTATTTCATTCCATGTCTCGTTTTCTGAAGGTTCACCCATAATCATACCTATGTGAGGCCTAGGATGGGAGAGTGAATCAGAAGAAACCAGAATGATGACAACTGTTCCAAGCAGCACCATTATAATTCAAACCACACACCATTACATCCTCAACTGTAGGAGTCATATTGAAAACACAGGCTCTGGAAAAATGGTATTACAATTTAGTAGACTACTTGAAAGCTTTTAAAACCAGAGTCTTAATATGAAACAGATTGCAAAGTTTGATTTTGCTGCAGTGATTCCAGAAGCAAACATGTGTCTCAACAAGGTGCCAGATTTATGACAACTTAGATATTCAGGGCTCCAACTCCATTTATCCTCTGAATTAACAACATAAATGGAGTGCAATAATTCATTCAAGTCTTTTTTTCCAGAGCTTGGTAAGTTTTATAAAAGGAGTCAGATGATTTTTTCAGACAAGGGCCTTTACATCTTTTAAGCACAAAACCACAATGGAGATAGCTGCCAAATCCTCAAATTAAGTGCTCTGTACTTGTTGCAAAACCAATAAACTGATGAATTAATACTTTTCAATATGATCTCAAATTCCTCTTTCACGTTTTATGCTTGACACACAACATATGTAAGAACACCAACAGTCTAATTAAATGTTAAACTTTACAATCATGCTCTTTATTAAGATGATGATACTTGCCAGGCCCCTTCAGCTGACACAGCGCTTCGTCTTCGTCGCCGTTGTCGTCTTTGGCGTCTTCGCCTTTGTCGCCGTTGTCGCCTTCGTCGTCGCCTTCGTCGTCGTCATTGTCGTAGTTGTTGTCTTCGTGTTCATCGTCTTCGTGTTCGTCATCGACTTCGTCGTCGTCTTCGTCATCGTCGTCGTCGTCTTCGTCGTCGTCTTCGTCGTCGTCTTCGTCTTCGTCGTCGGCGTCTTCGTCATCATCTTCGTCGCCGCCGCCTTCGTTGTCGCCGCCGCCTTCGTTGTCGTCGTCGTTGTTGTCGTCGCCGTCTTCGTGTTCGTCATCGTTTTTGTTGTTGTTTTTGTCGTTGCTGTTGTCTTTGTCTTTGTCTTTGTCTTTGTCTTCATCTTCTTCGTCGTCTTCTTCTTCTTCTTCTTCTTTCCTAGTTCATTACCGTTTTTTTACTTTCAGGACACTGTGACTAATTGTGCTTTCAGATTAAAACAGTGCTTCTCTTTCTATTTTTTTCCTTAACCTTCCTTTCAATACGGCCATTAATTGCATAACTTCATCTACTGAATCTTCCCAATATATTATTATATATTTTAAACAAATGACTATATGAATTGATGATTGATGATCAACTGAATCTACTGCCCTAAATCATTGAAGGTTCTCTTTTTCATTTGAGAAATACACATGTTGGATGTTGGAATGAACTGTGTGTTTCAGTGCAGATACATTTAAATAATTGTACTTGCACATTGGACATCAGCATTAAGGGGGAGTACTCTGGACATCCGTGTGATCTCTCTCCCACTATACCAAGGGATGGCACATTAATGAGGCATATTAGAATAACAGTATTTAAGAACCAGGGCAAATCAAAAGGCTTCGCCACCTCTGGGTGGAGGGTAATTCTGCTGGCTGTCTGTGTTATGTAGCTCAGTGGGACTGGAAGACAAAGCCATGCTAATCATACCACCATAATTGATGCTAAGACCAGTGTTTTTTCCACTGGTCATGCCATGGGCATTGCAGAAACCCTAACAATGGCAATATTCACAACTCCAGAGTCTCACTATACTAATCAATGCTGTGCCTTAGGATTATACACATTGAAAATGCCATCTAATTAGATGAGAATAATAAAGATCACATGTATCCAGTTCCGAGACTTTAACTCTAATCAGTATGGAAAGTCAGTGGGGATTTTCAATTGAACTTAATTTTCTTATCTTCTTTGTGGTTTCTCTGTACATTTCATGAACCCTCTGACCTTAAAATTTACTTTCGCTCAGTATCAAGCCTTACACAAGTATCTTAAAGAATAATAATACCTTTTTGAGTGAGACCTATAAATACATTCATATGAAAATCTGTAGCATATCAGGATGCATTGTGGCACAGCTCAACATTTTGGAGCTCAAATTCTGTAGGTTGTTATGTTATGTTATGGTTGTTTGCTGAGTTGAGGCCAAATGTAACACATCTTGATACCCAACCTCTTTGATACACAATTCTCTGACATTACCTCTCAGTTGCTGCCAGCTTTTTAGGTTTGTGCTCAGTGATAATTGAAAACATATGACTTCTTGACCAAAAGTCAAAAAAGAAAATCTATATTTTCTGGGCCTCAGTGCCTTTCATATGTGTTAGATATATGACTTTTTGAACTAGGATTTCAAAATAAAAGCCAGTGGGTTGTGTCACTAAAATGTAGCTGTATGTTATGCTTTCCTTGATATGAGTTACTGTAATGCCATTGTGTCCTCAAAGTGGGAGGAGGCTAAATCCGTTAGCACTTATTTCCAGGCTATTTCTATACATGTGCATGTCTTGGCTACATAGCGCATGAGGTGTGATATTGATCCATGCTATGAATATTGCCAGTCTTTCATGAATGTGGGCTATGTAGGCTTTCCATGAATGAACAAGTAATGCTCAATAGTTTGAAGAAAACACATAATACTGCATTTTAGAGAGCAGCAGGAAATATTGTCTAAACATTTGTACACTTGTAATGACTGCAGCTCCCCCCAAACTGGGCATAGTGACATTTACATATAAACTATAGGAACTTTGTATGTAATCAGCCATTACTTGGTAAAGCAATTAGGTATTTAGGCCCACATGCAGGCCCACATTCAGAGAAATAAACCCATTTCACCTCATTTGCTCTAGTTATACACTACTGAGTCAGTGTAGTAATCCTACAATGAAACTGGTTTAGATATGACTCTAGTTGATTCATCAAACAAAATGTTAAGCTAACAAGTCAACTTTTTACACTTACAATAAACAACCAAATTGACTCAGGTTTTTAGTTAGCCAAAACAAACAAAGCTGTTAATGTTAATATTAATCCAAGGAATTCCACAAATACACAGACCAAAATACTTTGAAGACTTTTTAAAGCAAAGAAACTTCCAACATTTGAGCTCTTCAAGATATTTTGCAGGGTTGCCTGATTGGCTAAACTGTTAGCTCTAATTTATTTACTTTTAATTTGTACATGCTTCCTCCAAGTTTATCAAAGATCTTCTGATTTCACTGCTATAGTGATGATACTCAGTTGTATCTCTCAATTAAACCAAACAATCTCAGTAAGTGGGAGGTATTACATGACTGTTTAATAGACTGCTGGACTGGATTTCTCTGAATTTCTTGCAGCTAAATTCTAGCTAAGTTATCCCAATCTTTTAAAGTCAGTGCACTGTTCTTGCTATTGAGTCAGGTTTTGTCAAGAAATCAACTAACAAATGCATGAATGGAACATGCAGCCCATAGCTCTAGTGTTAAGATTTAATGTGTTACAAGTTAAAAGTTACAGTGCTTGAATTGCACTGATGAGAGTTCTCAAGGTATTTCATCTTCTCAAACACTTTCAGAAAATGATTTTTAAACTATCTGGGTGCATTTAACTTGCTTGAGATAATACATGGTTATTCAGTCTTGATGTTATGTACTGTTACTCTATGTCACAATTTGCAAAAAAAGCATTTGGCAATTTCTGTGATATGGAACTAATTCGGCACCTCCTCCTGGTTAAAACAAAGCTTGCAAAGATAGCAGCCACAGATAGTATTTTGTGGGGCATGTACACAACGTGATCATGCCAACTTCAGTGTGCTAATGAATGGATGTGTGCCAGCGTAACAGTCATCAGTGTGAGCATCTCCTTTGATGCCTCGTAGAGCAGAAAGCTCTTAAACAAAATGTTTGAAGTGTCTGCCCGTGTAATAATGATTTATAATTCTCTTGAACTAATGCAAAATTTGCTGGTAAAATTTTTTTGAAATAAAAATAAATTGTGCCCGGAGGGTCAGGCCAAGATTCAAAAGAAGATCACCCAAGAGCAGCAAATGATTTAATAAGCCACCAGCTCCACTACGGCATGGAAACGAGCAGAATGGAGAATTTCAAAGTATGTCTAATTAACATCAGTTTATTACTATGTCAATCTCTTCAGCTAGAGTGTGAATGAGAGGAAGGGTCAGAAATGTAGGACTGGTTTTCTTCAATATATGGGAGAAGACTTAGTGTAGTTCCACAGGTTAGCATGGTAGTCTCAACCCAACCTCCACACAGAGAATTTTTTTTTTATCTTGTCACAAGCAGACAAAATATGAATCTCATTTCAGCCAGCCTTTTAGCTTTGTTAAAATAATCATTAAAAATAGAAAACAACTTTCAAGATTTTTCCATCACCAATATTCCTCAAGGAACTAGTAAATGAATATTTAATATCACTTGCATCTATATGATTGCATAGTAATTATCAGAACCCAAATGCTTGACAACCTTGCTGTAATACTATTTTTAATGTGTTAAATTTGCAGGGGAGACAATGTTGAATTCCTTAGGCACCATGTTTTAATCTTATATCGGTTTCTCATCATCCCTACCATGTCTACAGAGACAGGAAATGTCCTCAACACAAGGGAGCAAATCCTAAAGAATCACAAGTCATAGCATTGAGCAGTTAACGGGTTTCTCCTAACCTAGGTACTAATCTTTACTTGTATACTGTGGCTCTTTACCTCTGTCCTCTTCAGGCTGCAATTATATTCAAACCCATAGAGAAATAGCTGTGACCAAGGGGAAATCATACTACCCATTCAATCATCATCAACAATAGAGATTTTAAAAACTGCACATTTTGGGACAATGAGCTAAAGTTGATGTATTTTGCTGCAGAATGATGTAATTTATATTTCATTAAAAAGGTGAATAGACAAATGCATAGGCAGATTGTGATTCTGGATATTAGAGCCATGCTAGTTGCATTAACATTAAGTAAACAAATGTAGAACCAGACACAGCTGCATGCGAACACATGCACAATATTTAGTAATATATTAATCGTTCTTCATTACTCATGTCAAAAGTAGCATTCTAGTTTTACTTATTACTTTACAGCATAGTAGTATAATGTTGTATAATATAATATACTAATATTTAAAGAGTAATTCATTATACTACTTGTTTCTGGAAAAAGTAATATTTCTGTAATGCATTACTGAGCACTAGTGACCCACTGGCTCATACATGTTGTATAAGTCTACCTTACTCCCTCCCTTATACCTCAGAGAAAGCCCTGAGTAAGAGTGAAAGCGATGACTCTAAATCAAAACCCCCACAACCCATTATTCAAAACTAATACAGTTTTATTAAAATAACCCATCTGAATGATTTAATGTTGCACTTTTGAATTGTAAAGTGGTGTACATTATTATGATGCCACATTTGTTTGTTTCTTTTAACCCCCCCTGCCACCCCATATTTACTGCTTTAAAGTCCCCTGGCACCATTTCCTCAGAGTACACTCATGTTTACAGTGAAGGGGCCCCCTTCCATTTACATAAATATATTCCCGGGCCAATAGGGAGCCAGCAACAAAGTGGCTGCATGTATGAGGTAGCAGACTGTAATCCCCTACAGAAAAGGCAACATCCCCATGTGCTTCTCCAACCCTGTGCCTTCATGTTAAATTCATGGTCCAGCAATGTGCGCTGGCCAACACACACTGATATAGTATATTTCCGCTCACTGTCCTGTTGCCCCGTGTGTGACTCTCCAGAACATGGTGATGATTTAATAAGGGCTTCATTCAGGAAACCGCCCACCCAGACTACTGTACACAGGTCAACACCACCATGTCTCATTCATACTCCTCTAGTCTCAAAAGCAAACTCACAAGATAGTTTGTGAACATCAAGAAGAATGTGGTTAGTCATAGCAGTTTAGATCAAGGGGTCCAAAACTTTAACCAATCAGAATAAATTCAAGGAAAGTAGTGCACACAAGTGAGCATTCAACCAGGCTATGAAAATAATGTTGTCCACAGTACACCAGAGTTCTGTACCGCAGGAGTGTACTTTGTCAAGTAGGGCAAAGGGGCAAGCGGCTCTAGACTCCCTGGAGGTCCTGTTCCATATCTGCGTACCCCCTATGAAATGATGCCTCTTCTTGGTTAAAATGAGGGAACTATTACTAATATATTTATATACTTATACTTTAAAATCTGAGCAGTTTTTTTTTCCAACATGTTTTTTATTCCGGGGCGTTCTCAGATTCAGATTACCACTGTTGAGGAATAATCTGTCTCAGCAGATTAGTAAATCATAAGCAATGTATATTTTTAAAACTCATCTTAAAGCTTAATTCAGCATTATGCACCCCCAAAATCATCTCCTCTTAGTATCTGTTTCTCTCCTTTTCTACATGTCTTCCTGGATGCCCTGTGCCACCAAACATTATCCCAGGGGCCTTCCTGTGGGTCCCCTGCTCCACCACCCTCCTGGCTCTTCAGTCATTGCTGGTTCTGCCCTGTTCCTCTTATGCTCTAACCCTCCCCTACACAACTGACAATGCACAAAGGAGAAACATTTTCATAGGAGAGAGAAGTGGAGACCCTGTCTGTGCACATGGAAGAGATGCTACTGTGCAGGTTGACATGATTGTGCCAGTCATAGTTTAAGATTACCTAACGTACAGTATGATCAAATTAGATCACTGTAGAAAATTGACCATATGCATCATCCTCTCAGGTTCTTGCATAATTTTACCTGTAATCTGTTAAATTCTTTAAACGTGTTTCACTGGAAATCAATCTACATCTTAAAAGAACATGGAGAGAGAGGCAAGACTGCAGTGAATGGCAAAATTCCCGTTTGCACAGGCATCCAAATTCAGTGCCAATGAGTTCACAGTATGTCCTTCCACCGTAACCGTAAGTGCCAGTACTCTGGTTCTGCCCATTCCCACCCCACAGTCCAAGTCTTCTTCCTCTGGTACTTCCCCTGCTATTTACTTGTCTCTCTGTGTGACTGAAACCAAACGTGGCCCCTCCTGGACCTCAGCAGCACCAGAGGCAACACTCCTCAGTAGGTTTGGATGGAGCAAGGTTCATGTGAAAACCATATGTTTGTGTATAATGGAGAACATGCCCACATCTGTCCCGACAACATCTGTGTTCCAAAATATATACCTTGAAGAAATTTATGTCAAATGAAAATTATATATTAAGACTAATAGGTTGAGACACTGGCATTTTGATATTTAAGCCAAAATATATTAATATAATCTATCTATAATGCATCTACACTGCATAATATCGCTGTTAACATCATAAATGCACTGGCAGATTCTAGGTAGAAATCATCAGATTATCACAAGACAACCCAGTAATGCAACAATATTGCACAAAAAGCTACGCAACTCATATTCATTGAACTACACAAATTACAGATGTAGCTCAAAACTGCTGAAAATGTTATGATGGATCCCTTTTTCTAACTTCTAGCTGATAATTCATCAAACTACATTGGCAAAGTATTGGGCTTGTGAAAAATGCATGAATTATTAATTAATGAGGCATTCTCATGACATTTACATATTCATAAAGGTGTGGTTGAGTAATTGACATATGCATGAGGGAGCTGAGTGATGGCTTTGAGATAATAACACATTCCAAAGAAAGAAACCTTTATTTTGTAAAATTCCTCGAAAAGCTGTGGGAGCTGAGATGCTTTTAAATAACCATTGCACATTTATTCTTCCCTACAGAAATGCAGTCAAATGCTTTGGGAGATAAATACACCGAGGAGATGCAATGATGTGAAACAGTATGTAAAATTACATTTTCTGAAATATCGTCCCATGCGGATTTTCAAAAGTTCATTTGGCAAGCCAGTATCCCCAACAGCCATGCTCAGAAAATCTGATTGATTTACGTAAAGAAAGGCAGAAATATATTTACAATATAATCACATTTGAGCACACAGACATGTAACATACGCTACACAAAATAATCCACTGTTTAGATTTTATCCTTTTTGCAATTTTTCATAATTTTGATACTGAAATTACACACAAGTCACACATTGCACATTAAGGCCACAATCTGTCGTACTATCCTGTAGGTACATGGCCAAAATACTATGAGCTGTTGTACTCTTACCACATTGTTATGTCCCGACTCACTACTTCACTGTGGTTTCATATTATAATTTGAAAATGATTTCCAATGTTTACAATAATACTTTTCATGGTTTAATAGTAATCATTATTGACACCTTTCTGAGCGTAGCTGAAACCAACCGACAGCTGTGCCATGATGTCAGCCTTTTGGAGACAAACCCTTTTAATGAAGCAGGTCCAAGATGGTTTGGCTGCAGTCAAAGTCTGTCGCTGTTCTGAAAGCGCCTCTGTATTGTTTCAAGCTTCACACAAGGGCTTTGTGAAAGCTGTCCCAAATGTGGGTCAAATAAGCACAAATAACATTCAGATGGTTCCTAGGCTTTCCTCACAGCTATGCACCAAAGAATGACAAGTCCAACAAAACCATGTCGAGTTTTTCACCCTGTCCCATTGTCTTTCCACATTAACTCCAAGCTGGGCCTTTTCAGCCAGGCCAGAGTTGTGTCAGGCCTACTCGGACACAGCCCAGCTCTAGCAGCAGGCTTGGCCTATACAGAACACCATGCAGAGTCTGATCCAGTCCTTTATTCCATTACAGAAAATTGGCTCTTGTATGCATTGCACAGAACGACTGATGGGGAAGAACAGAAAGTAAGATGGCCTTAGTGGCCAACTGGGCACAGTCATTTCAATATGAAATCCTTTGTGCTCCAGGCTATTGTTTTGGTAGAGAACAGGAAAAGGAAAGCTATATTTCACAAACCCATGAACTCCAATTTTATATTGGTTGCAAACAAAAAAACAAAGCAGTGGCTTCTGAATACAACTGAGGGAAGAACATGCTAAAAGGCAAAGTACAGAAAGGGATAATCATTTCATAATAAACAGGAAAACCAAACAATAACTTGCTATTAGTCTGAGGAATTTGAAGTACACAATAGCTGGACTGGAGCAACAACAGCTAGATGTGGAAAGTCAGCATACAGTTCTTCATATTACTGAAAAAAGAGGTACATTGTTATTCTTGATAATATTCCAGTAAGTGATGAATCCATAAATTACAAAAGAAGACAAAAAAAATCCAGAGAACCAGGGAACCAAAGAGAGGTGGGGTTCAGTGAAGGTGCAGTAATGCTCATCACAAGAAGGATGGCGTTTCAGGATGCTTAAGTTTGAGTTTAACCTTGCAGGACTTTTGGAAGGCACTTCTGAGCATCAGGCGCAGGGTTTTGGCAGCTGCACAGGGAGCCTGGTGGGTCAGCCCTTCTCTGGGAGCTGCTACTCCACGCTAATCTATTTTAAACCATCTGTGAAATTAGCAAGATTTCTTAAGTCCTTCACCTCCAAGGATTAAAACATAGCTAAGGGCCTGGGCCGTTCTTACATATGTATACATGTTTGGAAACTCTAGAGATGAAAACAAATCCAAAGTTCTTCTGATTCTGTGCTGTAGAAAGATATCTCAATTGATATCCCTGATTTACAATTACATTAGATTTCACTCGTTAAGTTTATGCAACTTTTCTTTACTTCATTTATCATCATCATGTCATAAAACATTTAAACATGTGTTGTGTAGTGTGTGCTGAGGATGTGGTTGACATGTACGCAGTGTTTCCATGTATCCCCGTATTCACTTGAAATACTGATACAAATGCAATCATCACCTCCGTTAATTGCTGGAGAGCATAATGCCAGAATAAACCCTTACATAGACAGGTGTTACAAGTACCTACATAACACCAGGGAGACCAGGTCTCATCTGTTTATAGAGAGCAAAATCTAGGCATTGCAGCACCTTTGCCAAAGGCAGTATAATAAAGTCATGAGTCAAGACTAATGAGAAAATCAGATAAATAGCAGCTGCTCTTGGGGAACTGGTGCTCTCTGACAGATTCACTGGGCGCAACGGCTGTAGCATTGAGCAGATCCAAATGAGTAAAATATTGTTCCAGACGCCCCTCGCTGCTCCTCTTCCCTCCAGTGTTTAGTCATCAGAGTTGCGAAATAGCAGCCCTGCCACTACACGACAGCATGGCTGTATTAATTATTATCTGCTGTTCAAACATACACATCTTTGTGCTACAGTGACAGTTCATTCAAACAGGTCACTTATAAACAGCAGTATTACTCTCCTACAGCTCACCAGAACCCCAATTATTCCCACGTCCTTTCCTCTAGCGCACACAGAAATCTATGGGTATAATGCAGAGAAAAAATGGTCCAAAGGAAATGAAAATTATTGTCTCACACTCAAGATTAAAATGTCACCAGCTCAGCATCATTTTAATGCTGTACACACACGCACGCACACACACACACACACACACACACACACACACACACACACACACAATAACATAAAGACAAATACATACAAAGCACAGGCCTTTTCTCCATGCCATTAGTTGTCTTGCAGGCTTGGAAAATTACTATAAGATTTATTGTGCAGAGGTATATGTCTAATTTTCCATCTAACACTGGATGCTTCTGCTGTAGAGAGCTTGCACAGACTTCCATTTAGACACTGTAGTAAAACTGTAGCTTTCGTATGCTCTCGGGAAGGTAGCATACAGTGCACTGGTAAAAGACAAAAAGTGATTGATGGGGAGAACAAATGACTCTTAAATAGTTTTCCCAAATGGTTGAAAATGACTTTTGTTCCAGTCTCTCTCTTTTTTCTTTTTTTCATTTATTTTTCCCATAAATAACAGAGAGCTGGAAGGAAAGCAAAGCAGTAAAGTGTGTGCTGACTTCTAATAACAACATAGATTCAAAATTGATTTGAAATCTGTAGTCCTTTCCTTTACTAAAAATACATTATTTTAAATGAATGCGGGGTGTGGCACTCAAAATAATTATGATGATAATGAGCAATAGATGGCAGCGATCCAGTGAAGAATGATGGACATAGACTGGGCTTATAGCTCTCAGACTGACCTCTGGCTCTGGCACACACAACTGACTGACTGAGCACACACACACACACACACACACACTGTGCCCTGACCTCTGAATGTATGCTTTCAGCAGGTCAAGGATCCCCAGGACACTCGCCTGTGCTCATTGTGCTAAACTACACTGCAGCTATCAAGTGCCTGGCGTTGCTATCAGGTGTCCAGAGTCAAAATTTGCCCAGGGTTCAATTCTAAATGGCTGAAAACCTCAACGCTGTTTTTCTATGGTACATTAGGTCATACCATGTGTTATGCATCATGCTAATTCTGGACACAACACAAAGTTTAGTTCCCTGTTAAATCCCCTGTTCCACTACCTCTCCTGTGCGGAGAGGTAGGCAGCTTGGCAGATCCTAGTGTGCATGTTAGTTTTAAAAACATGCCCACAAATTACAAATTAGTGTGATCAAAATTATACATTTTTGAGCTGAAAATATAAATGTCTAATTTCAAAATAGCTTTGAGCAGAAATACTTTTATTGTATTAACATTTATCAATATTATCAATCAAGCATTTAGCGTGGTAAAGCACTATGTACAGTTAAAGTGATACTTTACAATAGTTCCTATTACTGTATATTACATCTTTGTTGTTTTTGTGTGTTGCAGCCGCACAGTGGGAAAAACAAAACAATGGAAAAAAAATAATTAGGGTCTCTGTTACATTACACATTCACATTTATCCATTTGAGAGGGATTAGTGCCAGATCAACTCCGCTGATATAAACAATTCCTTCAGTGCTGACTTTTACAACGCTTTATTGAGAAATAACATCACAAGGTCGCTTGTAGGTGCTCTTGGACGTGTGGAAGAGTGTGCCACGGACTATCTAGATATATCTGTGAAAAGTATTGACAAAAGATCCAGTGGACAAATATGAGACTTCAGTACCTAGCCTACAATTCCTACAGCTGTCTGGAATGTTGTGAAGGTACAGGAAGGCTTAATATCAAAGCCAACATGAGCTGAATTAAGTGTTTGGAATTGGACAAACCTTTTGCATCTCTAACTACATTGCTAGCATCCATTTGCAGGGACTGGAAGAAATTACAAGATAAGGTAAGTGATATTCAACTTTAATAAAAGACAAATGGAGCATAATTAATATATGAGAAACTTCAATGAAAACAGTACAGGATGAATTATAATAATTAATTATGAATTATTAATTGAATTTTTTAATAGGGCACACTGTTTCTATTACTTGGTTTCATGATTGGCTAAATTCATATCTAGCTACCTGATAGCCCTGTTTTGCTTTGCTTCCTGGCAGGCATGTGGCATTGTCTGTCATTGTTTAGGCTGCCTGGCAGCTACCTACTCTTGCTTGGCTTCCTGGGAAGCTTAAGCTGTCATTCTGCTGCCTTAGAGCCTGCAGCTAATATCACCTTGTACCTGCTGCCTAAGAGGAATCGATAGCGAAATGCAACCTGGCAGGCCAACGCTACCCCAATTGTGAACGTTTTAGCAGTGACAGAATATCACTGAAGTGTGTGTTCTCATGTACAATCACCATAGGTGAGGATACAACAATGACTATTTTTAACAAAACATCATGTTATTTATTGGTACTTTAGCAACTAGGTTAGCTAGCTAGCCAGCTAGCTAGCCAGCTAACTGCATGGATTCATTCATTAATACACAGGACAAGATGTTACTATCCCTTGTGCCATAATCCAAGGCAAACACTTGTAGAAGCCAAATTCAGATAAAAAATACGAATGATACAACCACCACCAAATGAACACCATAGCAGACATCAGGCTACACCGTTATAGATCTACAGAGTCATTCGTCAGATGGCACCATTCGCCAGTTACCTACCCAAGCCAACAGTGGTATGCGGCACGTCACTGGGGTTATCAAGTGGGCACCTTCCTTCACTGATGTTCCAAACTTTGGGAGTTTTTTTTTTAGATTTCATAAGCAAGAGTGTGGATTGTAGCTTTAACATTGGCTCAGGACTACCATGTGGTGCAGTGTGCTCATCATTTGCGGTTGGCTCATTGCAGAAAGAGGTGTGCCAGCAATTGGCATCTTTGTAGGAGATTTCTACCTGACAGGCCTTACTGAGGGAACAAAAGTCCCTTCCAGATGCCACCATCCACGTGGGATCTTAAATAGGTCCAAGGAAAACCCTGTTAGAAGCTACAGTCTTCTCTTTAGAATCACTTCCATTTCTGTATTTGAAACACTCCAGGACAACATTTACACGTGATGATAGTTCAATGTTATAGTACAATATGGAAAATACTTCATATTCCTGTCAACGTTTTGGAAATTCATCCCTCTTAAAGCCAGAGGCCAGCAACACATTGTCCTTTTTATGAAGGAAAAGTTTGTGAAAAGTACTCCCAGTGATCATATAAATTACACCTTGATAAGTAGCTAATTTAACTGCAATAGACATCATAACTTCAATATTGTAAATTTCAGTATTACATGTTAATTATGTTTTTCCTGAAAGTTTTACTAAATTAACACTAATTTAACCTAAATTAGTCAGTACTCTCCAGCACCTTATTGTTTCCTTATAGACAAATATACCAGTACTGACCAGAGCCATCTTTCTTCCACCCCATTTGTATTTTCAACATCTAAAATTAACCAATGCTCACCCTTTAAATTAAATGACTTAAATGACATTCTCCTATTCTGAGTCCTCCAGCATATCTCTTTGTACCACGTAGGCTGGCAGATGCCATATAGCTTTTTTTTTGTCACTGTATGAATATCATATGATATTATGACACTCAATAACTCATCATTTATGCCTCTTTACAGCATAGTTTCAGAATAACGAACCAGTAATTTAGTACTACCAGTACTGAGTAATTTAGGCTTTTAGCTGCCTTCTGATGCAAAGTATCAACTTGTTATTGTCTCTTGTAAATAAATCAGTAATTACTAGTGAACAATCAAGATATTTACTATAATATCTATTTTATATCTGCCTATCTTAGCTTTATTTATTGCACATTACTGCATCCCTTAATGTGAGGTTAGTGATACACTTCAGAATAATGATTTGTAACAATGGTAAATTAGCTGCCTGTAAAATTATGTTATCAAATTTAGTTAAGAAATGGAGGCTAATTCATTGATCCTTTTTTCTTTAAGAGAAGCGTACAGCGCAGCAAAGTACATTTTAGCACATTTTCACTGGAGGGTTCTGGGACCGTTAGATTGTATCGTCTCTGTACATTACTGGCAAAGTACGTGGCAGATAAACATTTTAAAGATGGGCTGAAATAAGTCACTACTCACTCACTACTCACGCCTTCCAAGGCCAATCTTTCAATTACCAGTTTTTCTCAAAATGTCGATTTGTTTTTCTTATATATGTACCTGAACATTGGCCATACATAGCAGTTCATGTATACGTTTGAGACACGTTTGGCCCCTCTTATCACACTGCACATGAATGCCTATTCATTTGGAAATAGACTGTAGAATAGTTAACAATAGACTCTAGAAAGAAAAGAAATACTCAAACCTTAAAACAAAATGTCTCTTTAATTTGTAAGTGTCAACAGCAGTACAAAAGATGGAGTGATGGTGAGACGCTTTTTGTAACACAATTTCTTACTCTTTTACAGAAAAGGAGGAAATTCTTGAGGTAAATGAGCTTAAACAGGCAGTTATACAGCCCACCGTTGCCTTGTTACATCAATGGACTGAGTACATACAGAAAATGGTGTTACATTATAATATGCCTGAATGGATCCTGTGGGGACAATTTAAACATATGTACACATTTCTAAGGTGCCTAGATGCACCCAAATGTGTCACTCATTGGTTTGTTTTTATTTGATATAGTGTATTAATACTACCAAAGCAGAGGAGATTGCTCTCCATACACACCACTGTAGAATTATGTCACCTTAAGTTTACCTCACGTCAATACTGCACATGGAAACCAAAGACTTGCTGGTTTACACTTTGAAGCCAAGCAAAATAAAACAAAAACAAACAAATATATTTTAGTAACATTTTCTTTTTTTCCTTTTAACAATAATACCCTTAGCAAATAATTGATCTTTTGTACTGTATAAAGAAGAATGTGAACACAAATGTGATGGCAACCTTTTTTAAATTGAATTAAAAACTTTACATTGGACTGTACAAGATATTATGATAAACTATTTACATATTCAGACATAAAACTTTTCAAAGCAGCAACAGACACTATGTATTTCATTTTCTCTAATAATACCCAAACAATACTTGCCATGGGCCTAGGTACCTGCCAGGAAAAGGATTTCTACGCAGAAAACTCTATCAGTCTGCCAGCAATTTCAAAATGACGGCCCCAGTGATAGAAGAGCCACACACAGTGTTGCTTGAGAAACAAACAATTCTAAAAAGCAAAGTACCATAGACAACTATAAATGTTGCCTTGAACAACAAATTTTACACTTCTGAACAGCAGCTAGCATGTCAGTCCAGCATGTCAGTGAATTGTGCTGATTAAATTAATACAGAGAACATTCCCACCATATACATCACAAAGTTCAGACAGAAAAAAAAAAAATCAAGTTACAGTAAGTAATGTTGAAACAACGTACAAGCTTTTGTCTTCAGTTGTTCAATCAAACCATTTGCATGTCTAACAAGTGGATTAATAGAAAACATTGTGAGGGCTACGTTTGCAGATGGCTGGATAGTCATGAACACGTTCATTAAAAATCAGCAACATAGAGAAAATGGTAAGGAGAATATAGACTGAGAATGCACATGAATGTCTGTGCATTTTGCCACGTTAAAACTAATAAATATTTGCACGCTCCCACCTTTCAAAATAATCCAAGAACATCACTTGTGTTTTCAGCAAAACAGTCATTCATAACAACACCTTTGTTCATTCCTATAAGGTAAATGCAAGCCAAATGCATGCAGATTTATGTTTATTTTATGCTGATCTCAGCTCCTCATAAGGAATTTGCCACATAATATGAGCGCTGTAACAAACACAAAACACAAGTGAGGATATACAGTATATCACTAAGATTGTATCATGATTGGAAACACAAATTATTTATTAAATTTTGTACATCAAGTGCTTGTTGTTTAAATGAGTACCTTATTTGAAATAACTCTTCTGTGTCAACAAGTCAGATAGGTATAGCTTTCATGTCGATTGGTTCTTTGAATTGTCCAGGGGAAGATTATCAAAACATATTAACCAAGTGAGGTGCTTGTCTATCTTTCTCAGGTCCAATACTGCTCTCTTTCAACAGGCAGAAAAATTCAGCATCTACATGAGGTACAGTGACTTGTCAGGTTTTAAAAACATGAATCCACATACACAAATGTAAAAAGGCAAATAAAATAGAACAGCCAAATACATAACTTATACTTCACTAAGTACTCATGAACAAAAATAGAATTCTATTTCCTATGGTATATTTACAATAAAATCTAAATGAGATGGTGAATTCATTGAAAAACCTTTTTCTTTTCTTTTTTTAGCTCCAATTCATCAGAAATGTTTTAATTATTTTTCTCTGATTGTCCCATTTGTTATGTTTTACTGACAATTTTAGAGCCAGCAGTGGCTAATAAATACAATAAAATGTTGATACACACTCTACAGATTCAAATACAATATACAATGCACTTTTGAAGTCCGATGTTTCACGGCTAACCAGTTACTATGCAAGCCTGCTGTTGAATTTCCTGCTCACTCTCTTGTGCTGAGTCTCTCCCCTAGGCAGCCCTGAAGCTTAAACAAAGTGTTCATTCATCACATGTGTCTTTGCATAAATAAACAAAATAAGTAGACAGAAAAATGACTCAAATCTGGTAACTGTGAGTGCAAACCCACAAGTCCAACTGGGGAATTTTGTTCATTCAGGTTTTTTTTTTCCTCATACAACAGCTTCACATTAGTCAGAATTGATAAAAATACAATTTATATCCAGTGCTTATAACACTTATGAAACATTGTCTCCTTGTGAGATATGAGTTCTTTGTCGTCATTTTTTTTCTTGCTTTTTTTCTTTTTTTTGCTATATAAGCACAGTCAAGTTTCAGTTCCATCAAGAGTCCTTTTTAACTACCAGCCCATTGAATCGGTTTGGCATGGTCATGAAAATATTTACAATCACATACAAATCAATCTATCCACCAGCAAACAGGAGTAACAGCTTAAAAATACCAGACAGGTTGACCTGGAGGGAAATCCGTTAAGAGTTTGTTTGTGGGAGAATATCCTTAAAACATGTATTGTACCTCAAAATGAGAACAATGTAGAAAAAAATGAATGAAATAAAATAGGAATTATTAATGAGGTGCTTAAAAACTTACAAGACTTAATATAAATGCTTCCAAAAGTAGAAACAATGCAAGCCAGCTCTGAATGGGTATAGAAAATAAGAGTACTAAAGAGTTAAAGAGCCATCTGTACCAATTAGAGCTGGGAGAGAAATGCAGCGACCAGCAGTGGGAATCGTGACCAGTAAAAGTCAGTGACCAGCCATTCAGATCCTTCAAAAACCTCTACACTCTTTCTGAAATGGACAGGTTCAAGGGCAAGGGAGGAGAATTGCTGGACTCATGCATTAATAATGCTGTATTTCAGTTGATACCCACTCGTCATTCATTTTAATAATCCCCCACAGCTTGATGTACTTGTTCCATCTGCTCGCCAGTGCCTGGTGATTGGGCTGGGGTGGGAGCCCTGTTGAGGCCTTACTTCTAACACTTTGATGGAGAGCACAATGAGGGATACACACCCCATTTTTATTGTTTCCCATCCCTCCCAAGTGTTCTCTCCCTCTCTGAGCCAGATGGCGCCCCCTGGGTGCTGAGGTTGCCATGGGCAGGGGTCAGGGCAGGGCATGGCAGGGAGGGGAGCCACTTAGACCTTCTGCCCTGTAAAGAGGATCTGAGTCTCAACATCAAGGCCTTGACCACTACAGGAGCTTTATCTAGCTGCAGCCTCCAGAAGGTCACCACTTGTCATCTTTTTAGCTGATATTAGGTTAGATAATTTGCATCCCTTGTTTGTGAGTAATTGCATGTTGTCATCTTTTAAATGCAAGGGATAAGCACCTTCAAAAATGATCACACTATTAGAAATAACAAAACAAGGCTTAAATGTAGGGAGAAAGACATGACAAGTGTTAACATAAGTGCGCTAATGCAGAGATCAGTGATTTGAATGGAAAACTGGCCTTTGTCATATGTACATGACAAGATGTTTTATGTTATGGACATTATGTGATTATAACCTTTTCTCTCTGTTTATAAATATCCTCATAAATTGTCGCTCCTCTTAAGACTACTGCAGTAATCAACTCATTGCATCAACCCGATGACCATGCTCTGCTTTAAGACTTCTTAGTGTCAATTTAAGATTTACAATGTCTAAAAAGTAAGATTGAAAAAATGAAGTTTTAAGATGTAAGACTTTAAATTTGCCATCCAAATGGGGCTAAAGCGTTTAACAGAATGTACTGTAGCTACACATTGTACAACATCAATTTGAGATTGTAATGCCCCCAAAGCTGCCTTTCGCTGCTGTTCCAATCCCACAGATTGGAGGCCTTTGGCCCTTTAGCATTCTGGCCTGATTACAATCACTCTGATTAAGAACTTGGTGAGTCAGACTGGGTTGTAAAGCTGGGAATCAGTGGAGAACGCTACAGTGCCCTAAGTGGACAGGGCTGGTGGAATGGGAAAATCAAAGGCTGGCTGGGGTCATTGATGATCACTGCATTGGGCTCCCTGGAGAACAGCTAGCATCACAAGCTACCACCCAAAGACGTCACATCACTTCCTGCAGAGCATGCTGTCTCCAAGTTCCTGAGTTTCATTTGTTTATTCTGTTAGGGTAAATTAAAGAAAGACTGGATAATGAAGCTGCATTAAGAGATCAAGAGATTGTCTAAGACTCATGTAGCCTCTCCCAAAAGACTTTAAAGTGTAAGATTTTAGAGGAGAAAACTTGAAATGTTTGGCACTTCTGCACAAGAAATGTGCAGTTTGTATAATAATAATAATAATAATAATAATAACAATAATAATAGTAATAATAATAATAATAATAGGAGTGTGTGATTTTCCTTCTGTATAACGATGGAAACACTCCATATGAATTTTGAGATATTTTGTTCTGTTAATATTTTAATTCAGATTAAAAACATTCACAAGCTGTTGGCTATCACAGCATACCTGAGTGAGAATATTATTCCCATCACGAACAGTTATGTAATGTATCAAAAGCATCTAACTGAAGAGAAAAAGGTAAATGACTGTAAGAATTATAGATTCATATCAAATATTCAATTTCAAGTTCCGTCTTTTGTTATAGGCAACAACCTAATTGTGTAAATGTCCATGATCACAACACAAAAATAAACAATGAGATTTAAAAAAAAAAAAAAAAATCAAAATCAAAATTACCACAACCAAACTGCTTCACACACTTTAAGAAACACTTAAGACCAAATAGCTGTTGATTCTGATGAAGCCACATCTGCATGCTGGCTCCTAAATGATATATCATCATTCATTTTTTTTTCACTTTTTAAAAGATTTTGTGGTGTCGTTTTTTTCCTTTTCTTTTTTTCTTTCCCTCCTTCAGATCAGACCGGCCCTCTGGGCTTCCTCCTGTATGAGTGTTGCGTATGCATGTGCCTCTTTGATTATAGAGGCCTCAGTTGGTGCTGACTGGCTCTTGTGTGTCATTCTCACTGCTATAGTCTGATTTGGGCTCATCCTCAAAGTCCCCGTACATGTCCATCTCTTCTTCGCCATTGACAGGCTCACTGTTGTTGGCCACGGTGCTGGGCTCTAGCTTCATGTTGTAGGTGCTCTGGATGACCGGGATGGAAGGCTCAGGACTTGCTGAGGCACTTGAGCACTCTGATGTCATCTGAGGTGAGGGCGTGGTGGTTGCCATGGTTATGGCCCCAGGATAGACCACGCTGGCACTGGTGCTGATGGGGATCTGCGGCTGCTGCCTGGGGGACAGAGAGGGAAAGAGAGAAAAAGATTACTAATCAAGACACATTTCTCTCTCATGACTTATTTTTGGCAAAAAACGTTCCATTCAAGTATGACGAAAGAGTCGTTTTAACCAATGGAAAGAATGCTGAGAGAGCGAGTGCTGCTCAGGGCCACCCCAAAGACGATTTCAGTTGAAGCGCTTAAGCTGAGACTGTTTGATTAAGGGTTCCCTACAGTAGTCTGCTCTAAGCCAGTGGCTCTGTGAAAATGATTTGGGGAAAGAGAGGTTCTCCTGACAGCTCCCGTTTTGAGTTGTTCAGAAACAGTACCCAGTTTATTGGTGACATAAAGCCAATATGTGGTTAGTGCTGCTCTTGTCTGGTGTTACGCTGGATGATTGATACTCCAGCTCCCGTATAGCTTACGACTGACGTGAGAACACCTGGAAAAGGTTTCTCTTTGCTGACCACACACAGTAAATTAAGAAGTTAACGTCCAGACTGCTACCCTCCAGGCTTCTGTAAGTCTATACTTATGGCTTATATCCTGTAATAATGTCTGCATTTAATGCATCACTTGCAGACTGCCATTGTCTTAAATTAATAAATCACAGCTATTAAAAATCACTTGACTTGACTTGATTGGATGTGGAAACATCTTTGATTTTGTATTAAAATCAATTTAACAATAGAGGTAAACTGAACACTTGGAGAAAAGTCTTCACTGTAAAACTGATTCTGGTTATTTATTATGACTTACATCATTTGAAAAGGCTACAAGGACGAGCTACAAAGAGACAAAAAGCTACACTCCAGAGCTGTCGGTAAGTTGCCTGTGTGTATGGGTGTGGTGTGTGATGCCTATACTGCTCTATCTGACACCGTGCTCCTACCCCACGGTGAAGAACTGCCTCATTTCCTGTCGCCGTGAGCGCATCATCTGCTTGTACTCGCCGATGCGGAGCTTCTTCCCGTCGATAATGCAGGTCCTCTTAGGCCGCGGCTTGTACTTGTAGTTGGGGTACTTCTCTAGGTGGATCTTACTGAGACGGGCCTGCTCCTCATAGTACGGCTGCTTCTCCTGGTTAGACATGGACTTCCACCGGGAACCTACACGAAACAGCAGATACTCAGTTTCAGATTGCATTTGAACACACACACACTGGAATGCCTTTTTTAGAAGTGATAGCGGGCAATAAAATCATGTACCAAATGTATTGCCCATTTGACTACAGCTTCTTGATAGCCCTGTTTGTATTGTATGCACATTATCTAAGATGACAGACCCGCACCAACGCTACCGAAACAACAACAAGCCAGTGTAGTAAATACTGCTAGCTCTCTGGTGTGTCCTGCTAGGTACTGGATGACAGCACTTTTAACAGCGCTGATGTATGGACTCTCAATGCTGAGGGGACAAGACCCATTTAGCCACTGTCATTTTTCATGACAAACACTTACGGCAGCGACGTGCTGTAAATCCATCTGTATGCCGAAGTGGATTGATCCACAGTGGCCAATCAGATAACACGCCAATAGTCTCACCCTGCTTCCCCACCACCCCCACCCCATGGAGCTGAGTACAGATGTTCACATGCACACAGATATTAACTCCACCAGGCTGTCATTAGCAGAGAGCATGAACTCCAAAATCAAACACCTTAATCTGTGTAATGATCCAATGAGCCATTAGGAACATTTGTACTTTTTAAAGGAATCACTGAAAGGACAACCCCTGCACAATACTGCACAAAATTAAAGTAAAGTCATTCTCAGGGCCAGGCCATTCGCCTCCACAGTGTCATGAATAAAGTTCTGTTTCTGTCCTAGTTGACTGGCTCCTTCAAATACTAGCTGGAGTGAGTGATATTTAAAATACAAGGTCTTACCCAAGATTTTGCTGATGTTGGAATTGTGCATGTCAGGGAAGGCCTGAAGGATCTTGCGGCGCTCATCTTTGGCCCACACCATGAATGCGTTCATAGGCCTTTTGATGTGTGGCTCGGCGGTGTTTCTTCCTCGGGATTCCCTGTAGACCCGCGCCTCAGTAGTGCTGGCGCCTCCTGTTGGCCAACAATAATACGGTTGTGGTTTATGTGCAGAGCCATTGACTTCTTTGTACCCTGGAAATGCCAGAGCAGGAACAAGAAGAGAGAGCAAGGCAAGACATTAATCAAAGGCCACAAGTTATGGTCAATCTCTCCCTCATCCACTGTCATCACTACTACTGGACCTTGCCTCAGATCAGTGCTGGGCTACAGATCCTCCCTACAGGGGGAAGGCTTTCTATTGAGTGGAACAAACTGGCTTGACAGGCCCATTTTTAACATGCTGAAAAAAGTGGATACTCTGTGAGTCTAAGGTGGAGCCGCCGCCTGACAAAGTCAAGTCTATCCAAAACCAAAAAGAGAGGAGCTTCAACTTCAATGCTAGTTAAATATTTTGTCTAATTCTTTGCAAGTGTTCAAACTTTTCTACTCTACTACACATACAGTTCAAGTTGACATTGATAGTTTCTATAAAACATGCAAGAACGTCAACATAAATAACAAATAGGGGACTTGAGGCTTTAAAAGAAAAAGAAAATCAAGGAGGGAAGCACACACTCACATTCTTCAAGAGAACATTTTAAACATATACGCACAAATCAATCCAGGCACACAGCTTCTCCACTTTACACACCCATACCCCCACACACACACACACACACACACACACAGACAAACAAACCAGGCACAGATGAGAGTGTGCCGATTCTGCAAAGTGCTGTTTCTCAATCAGGCCATTCACAATCAGCATAAGAGAGTTTCTCTCTGTATTAAACTGTACATCAGACTGATAATGATTTCTGTTTGCATGCGCATTTGCTTCCTTTTATATGTAAGATGTGAAAGAATTAAATAAAAGCAATATGAATATTTAAACAAACAAAAACATGTTGATAAACAAGGCTTGAAAAATAAGACAAAAAAAGCTTTCCATATGCTACGATACATCTTTAATGATCTCAAATCTGGAAAAGAAAGCTTGGGATGACTCATGCATATTTCATCATCCACATGTGAAGCCTTCTCATTAGGCCATTCCACTAGCAGCCTTGGCACACGTTACCTGGGGTTTGATTTCTATTATTATTTCAGTTGATAAACAAAATCAAACTCTTAATGAGTAACGAAGGGCTGCGTTGCGGCAGGATTAATGCACAAAACCCTTCACTCCGCTCTACACGGTGGAGAAACTGCCGCACAATTTCCAACCCTGAAGAATTTGATTGCCTCCACTTTTGGAAAGTATGTCTTCACTGTGAAACTATTATTGTTCACAAGTGCTGATGAGACACACACACACATCCATGTTGTGCTGAGGGGGGTAGAGCCACGTCAAGACTAATAACGAAGATGGAGGTCTTGTGGAAGTTGGCCTTGGTTGGGTCCAGCTGTCCACTAGGATACCTGTTCCTCCCATTATAAAGGCCCTCCGAATCGATTTACACCGGCTCGCTGTTGAACAGTCATACCAACACATTTATGATCTAGAGAGGCTTGCCTTTATCTGGGAAGCCAGTGCAAATTGTCTTTTCACATGGTCACACCGCATCATCCACTGCACAGGAGGATTCAGCTCTTGTCATATAGTTCTGGCCAATGGAACGTCAAGAGTCTCAGTCATATAAGGGCATCTGCTGGTCAGCCTGCTCTCATCTCAAAGCTGCTTTCTGTCTTCATACTGTTCATGTGATCATCCTCCTGCAGATGCCTGGGGCGACAGCCTAATTCGCAGAACGCTTTACTTTGCTAAGCATAAGTCTTTCTCGTAAACGCTCGGAGGTCTTTTGTGTCCCTTTCATAAACACTTTCTTAAACTCACACTCATTTTCCCTCCTTTTGTTTGACTACTGTCTCTTGTTCTGTTTGCTAGGAAATGCCGTTGGCTCTTGCCTCCCAGAATGCTATAGGCCCCTAAAGCCATCATGAATTCAGAAATAATACACTACCTTAGCTGCCACCGAACCCCACAGTACGTTAATTTCATTTAGCATGCACTCACTGTACAGGATGAATTGATTTCACTTTGTTTGGTTTTGACAACCATGTTTATTGTGCAATGAAATGTGGTGTGGCGGAGGGTTGACAGTATCCATCAACACGGGGCAATCTGCTGACTGCCGGGGCCAGATGAAGGTATTCATTAGCTCAGGAGCGCAGCGCTCACTCAGACACGACAGCCAGTGTCTGTGCCCCGGGATCGCTCGCTGTAATTTACGATGCCTCTTGTGCCATTACTCTATCACTGACACTGATTCAGCAATTTATATACTGGTGTGCATGCATACGGGCAGAGGTGAGCTTCTTAAGGGGAGGGGGACAAAACAAGCGTCTGCCATCAGCTAGTGCCACATCCATAGTTAGCCAGGAAACCAGCCACTTGACTTAGTTCATTAGAGGGAAACCAGGGGAGGCATGGATCTTTGCTTCATATGATGGCATGTGGAAAGGCGTATTTTCCTAGTTGCTATACGCTCCAGCAGGCCATTGAAAGAGATAAAAGCAGTACTACATCAACTGAGTGCTGACTCAGAGACAGGAGTGCCGTTCACCCCCAGGAAACATGTGGCCTAGGTCTGATTTTGACCTATGATCTGAGGGGCTCCTCATGTCTGTAATCTCAGACCATGTAGGGCTCCACGCATGTAGTCCTACATTTACTGTCCTCTGGGTGATAAGGCTTCACAATACATCTGACTTAACCAGAGGCATCCTGCACAGTAGCAGCCAGGCTCAGCAAACAACAACCAACAACAACATGCAATTTACTGCAACATTGTTTCTGTCTTCTTCATTCAAAATACATGACACCGCTCTGACATTTTGCAAATGAGCATTAACTAATTTTTTTTTTTTCAGGAGGAGCAGGCCATTTAGGAATCAGTTAGTTAGGTGTGTGATTGTGTAAATAAACACAGATGTTTAGCAGTGACAGGGGCAGGCCCCCTGGGTTGTAAGCTGGGGAGGGGGGGGGGGAACAGAGGGAGTGCCGCTTAATAGAATTTATTGTGATTCATGAGGCCCGCAGCTCAGTGTGACAGAGCGATACGAGAATCCCCTTTTAATTTGTCTCTCCTGGAAACACTGCAGAAGAGCGGCATGAATTACAGTAAGAAAGAGTGTGTGTGTGTGTGTGTTTCTGTGTGTGTGTAGAAGACGTGAATGAAGACAAAAGCAGAAAAAAAGGAACAGAAATAGAGAGCGTGGAGTGAGGCCTATCGCACCTGTGTGCTGCAGGCTCAGACTCGACCATGTACCAAGCCAGAGGGGTAGTGCTGCCCCAGCCATCCCCTACTCCTCCTCTGCTCCCCCCTTCTCTCCTCCTTACTCGTCTTTGTTCTGCGAGCAGACACATAATGTCACCCAGGAATCCGCTCAAGAGGATGAGCCTCAGTGAGCAGGCAACAATCACGCAAACCTGCCAAGCCCTCCCCGTTGGGATCAAGTCTAACACCTCTGACTGAAGGCATTTACTGCTGACAATAGAGCCTCTCCCTCGGAGCGGGATCAGGCTAGATTAATGTGTATGGACAGATAGGACACAGCGCTCAGTGCCCCCATTCAAGCCTCAGCTCATAGCCTGCTAATTAAACCATTACAAATTACAAGTGATATAATCCCTATTTTAACACGTCAATCCTTTTTTTTTCTCTCCAAATTTGGAGTTCTATCGCGTGCGTGTGTGTGTGTGTATGCATTTGTGTGTATGTGTGCATGGGAGCACGGGAACAAAATACCTGACGTGTTTCAACATGCTGGCTATAGCTTTTACTTTTGTCCGCTCTATCCCCTCTCACATGCCATTAGCCTGAAAGAGTAATGAAATACACGGTTTCAGCCTGTCTCCGCCCAGCAGATACTTTTTGAAAAATGCCAATTTGAGGGGTGGAAAGCGAGGGAAGAAGGAGGTGTGCCTGTTAAACTGTGTGTGTGTGTGTGTGTGTACCTCTGACATTTGACAACATATTGGAGATTAGCCTACTAGCGAGCTAACTTTACACAATGGAAAGTGACACCGAGTTTTGGCCCTAAGAGCCTATTGGGGGGAAAAAGTTGATTAGCCAACTTCAAAATGGGACAACCTTATTGATCATGGTGATCTATCCAGCTATTGTTTTGTGACTTCATACTCATCCTGTCTAAAAGCACTGTATATAAGCTTAAAACACAGAGGGCCTCCTGCGGGAAAGATCCTAGGCAATAAAAGCATGGGTTTAATTCCCATGGCCTCAGTGTGGCAGAAAAACAACACAAACCTCTCCACACAATCAGCTCTTATAAAACTTAACATAACAGCTCTGAGCTACCAACGTAAAGAAACGCAACATCAATGATCTGTAAAACAATACAACACTACTGCTCTTTCCATTCAATTCCATGAGGACTTTTTTTTTTTTTTTAGAGATACCTCTTGGCTTTCTCACTCTGGTTGATATTATCACAGTGTGCCTTTAGATTAATTCTGTTTCCTGCCTCCATGCGTCGCTCAACGCCCCCTTTGTTCTCCGTGGACCCTCACTGATGGGGGGGCGGTTTAGACAAACACACAACCTCAGCACCACACCAACTCCATGCTGCCATATGTGAATGGACAAAGGGGCTGGACTGAGGCCTTTGTGGTATTTGTCATCGCAGCTTAAAAAGAACCTAATGAATTTGCGGTAGGTTCATGCGTGTGGCTCGTGGCTTTGCAAAATGAGGGAAATTCGATCTATTTCCATTCCTCCGCCACTATTTTCCAATCGCCCTCGTTAGGACTTTGGCAGCTGTGAATTTTGGTTGCTGCATGCTTGGCAAATATTAGTTTAAGCAACCTAAAGCTTTCTGTGAACTGCAGTGATGACAGAGGTCTGCTGTACACTGGGCCTGCTCAATGAAAGTCCTCTGTTCTGTGGGGAGAGCTGCTACACACCAAAGGGGCTTTCACACCCTATCTAGGGGCTGTGAAGTACACCCAGTAACTTTCCTCTTCAGAAAACAGCAAAATACATGCAGTGCCTTCTGTGCTACTGGGGAATACTGTGTTGAAATACAGAGGACCAACATGGTCCCATAAAATAATGAAAGTGTGACTACAGACATGCGATGTAATGGTAGTTAATGAGAGCCCTAAAAATGATGAAGCAATTCCATAGATATCCTTCTATATATTAAGGTATGCTGGTGCACCAATCCTCGATTGGTTTGGGGAGGAGAGAAACCTCAAAACAAGGATCTCAAAAGTCAACATGTTCTCAGAAATGTAAACACTCTTTAGTTGTAAAAACAGACTTTTTAATGTGGTCACAGCATCATAAAACCCTGCTTCACATCACTCATCTATGTGTTTTTCTGTTGGTGGAGTTGAAAGAGACAGACTATATTTGTGGTGTAAGAGAAGAAATGGTGACTGCACGTTTGAGTAATGTGTAGCGCCCTGGCTCCCAGCCATGCTTTCCCCCCTGGGAAGACGACCTCTCCTCTCCACTAACCTCTGCCTGGTCCTAATCCATAGCCTACTGGGAACACTGATGTGAGGCGTCTGGCGCTAGCCTTTCCCTCGGCCCCGTGCGGGACTTAAAAGGACACAACTGCACTGGTGCGCGCCCTGCTTCTGTCCTGACTCCACAGTAGCCACAGAAAGAAGGTTCCCACTGGGAGGCTGGGCACTGGAAGCACATCTGCCCAGGGGGCCAGAGGGGTGGGACGGGTACTGCTGCTGTGGCTGACATGGGAAACATGTCTATGAAACCACTAAGTGCACCTCTAATTCTAATTTTCCAGATTGGGTGTGATGTGAAAGCAGACATCATAAAAAATGTGTTTGTAAACAAACAATTTTATGGTATGTTAACCACTTCTTTTAATATAAAAAACTATGTGAACCAACTATGCAAGAACATTTCAGCCTAAAAACTGGTGGGAAATGTTTCTAACACACTGCTATCTAAAGATGGTGAAGGTTTGCATTGTCCTGAGAAATATCTATCCTTCTGCCTTGTGAGTCTTTCAGCCATCAAAGGTGAGTCACATCCATTTTTCCCTTTGCTCTGGCTCTGAAGTGCCATGGAAACTGCCACAAATATTTATGTCAGACAAACATTGGTGCACCAAGGTACTTCTTGCTGCTGTGTAGGAGCCAGGGCCACAAAGGGAGATGACGCTTTGTCACTCCGGTGCTACCCGAATTTACACCCCTGTGCCCTAGACCTCAAACAAGCACAACAGCAACATGAGCCAAGCTTGGAAAAAAGCCAGCTTTGTCCTCAGGCACCCTTGTCCTCACCTACCTGTGAAAATCTTGGAGCCACAGCCTATTTCAAACGGCATTCACCCACACGCCAACAGCACACCCATACATATACACCACTCTGCCATGTAGAACTGAGTCATACAGAGCAGCAGGCTCTGCCAGACATCTCACCTCTCTCTCTCTCTACGGTGCTAAAAAAGTACATAACTAGTCTGGAGGGTGTATTGGAGAATCCAGATAAGAGACTTCAATAGTGCTCACGCTTTAGAAAATGGTGTA
Source organism: Hoplostethus atlanticus (assembly GCA_034670405.1). Lineage (NCBI taxonomy): Eukaryota > Metazoa > Chordata > Actinopteri > Trachichthyiformes > Trachichthyidae > Hoplostethus > Hoplostethus atlanticus. The sequence goes on along the minus strand of JAXDDX010000014.1, from coordinate 5,132,026 downwards.
TAACATAACAGCTAACGTATGTGGATTTTGTGAGAAGGCATATAATGATAATCTGATTGGACATATTCTATAAAGAAACAGAGACAGCACCTAGTAATTATGAGAACAAAGAATGATGTGCAATGTACATTTCAAAAGAAAGAAACCCCTTACCGTCAAGATCCTCTGGCCTGGTGAGGTCGATAACTCTATGGCCAATCTTTCCTTCCTCACCCAGCTTGCCGAGGTGGTGCCCCAGACTCTCAAAATGCGCCCTCTCCTACAGGGGGAATACAAACAGTCAGGAATACGAACAAGCAGATATACACCTATTTACAGCAATAGAATGGCAAATATAACCTCATCAGGAATCTCTGAAATTCTGAAAAGAAAAAAGTGTCCCTGATAAATGGAGGTTCTTTTGAAGAGCTGCTCTTTTGACATGAGCGAGATGTAGCCTTTTCCTTTCTCATCTCTCTATTCAGCAGCTGCTATAATGGAAGACAGGAGGTAGAGAGACAGTGAGGGCCAGGGGTGCTGTAAATAGATTTACAGAGGGATACTTTGTGATCCCGAGCACACAATGGGGCCGTGGCCCTCTTTGCAGTGCTCAGATTTTCCTCTGTAATCTTCTCCTTACATCCTCCCTTCCAGTCTGCAGCGCCCAGAGCTCAGTGCCCATCATTTATTCAGAGTTCATGCTTTGCAGAACACACCGTGTTTTCCCTTTTGTCATGTCGCTTTATGCTCAGATTAAACTTGGCATCTTGTTGTACTTGACGCACAATGAAACCCTGTCATTCACTGCTCTGTGACAATATTAAATGTCATGTCCGTGTGCATTTACAGAATAAAATAACAGCTTTCGGGGGGCCTCTGAATAGTTGCTGCACATTACACTTAATGTATTATGCAAGGGGAGAGTGCCGACTGCTGCTGGCTCCATTGTTGAATGACCTAGTTCCTCAGTGAATACACAGGGCATTAGCACAGGGCTGTCTTCCTCTCTAAAGACTCAAGTATGAGATGGACACTTTGACTCTGCATGATACAAATAATCTCTCCCCCCTAGGTTTTGCCTGCACTAAAAGCAGGCACGCTGCCGCCATTCAGAACAGAGCATTTGTTTTACTCCCAGGGTGAGTGTTCAATCTCTGCCAAAGGTGCACTGTCTGCGCTGACCCCTCCTAGTCCTCTTTCTTTTCTGAGCATGCCTATCACACGCGCTCTGAACAGATACTCAGGTGGAGTCCCAACACAATACTAACAGCTCCCCTGCCACACACACCGACACCGACACACACATTAATCTTTCAGCCCCTGTGTTCTCTGTGCTTTAACCATTTTGTTTGTTTTCCCCTTTCCCCCCACATGGGAGAATGTATGTTTATGTCTAGATAGAGGAAGGTGATACAACATTAAATGACATGAACAGAACCAGAACATGGCCAGCCAAACACATATTGTATTGCATTCACGCGGTTGTGATTTCCTGATGGATAAAATCATGTTGGTGACAACAGAAATTATAACACATTTGAAAAAAATAAACAAAATCTGAAAATATATAATAATTAAGACATCTATCTGTCTTTCTTCCTTACAAGCCTTAGGGGATTGAAAAGGATGACAAGATGAAGGACTGAAGTCCATTTGAGGCCTTTCACAGTATTTTGATTCTCCTCATGCTTTTATTTATTCAAGAAGTCTCTCTCAAAAAGAAAAGACAGACAGACAGAAAGAGCACTGCAATTTACCATCATACTTGAAGGAGCAGTCATTATTTATGGCCAGCTGAGTGATGTACAATTAACCACTACCTGCTTATGGCCTGTGATTAGAGCCTGTCTCTCTGACGGCCCTTTGCTTACTTAAGTGTTTTCTAATTATGACATATGTGGTGGTCCCTGCTGGGCAAGAGGACGCTTTGTAAAGAGAAGACGGAGTGTGGTGGCTCTCAGTGCCACATTCTGTGTGACGCGACACACACATTGCATACACACACACACACACACACACACACACGCACACAGCTGTATTCATCACCCAGCCACATTATTGCACTTAATGAAAGAAGCTAGCAGCCCCGATGACAAAGTGACTGATGTGTGATTAGCTGGATGGGCAATGGCGCTACTTCGGATGCTACTTGGACAGTCCACCAGGAAGACACAGCATTCAGGGTGGAAGTCTGTAATAAATTAACCATCTCTTCCCTCCCCTGTGCTCCGCTGGTCCCTCCTGATCAATCAAGTCCTTTTATAAACTCATGATCATTAAGCATCATGTTGGGCTGAGAAGGAGCGAGAACGGGGGCCCCATCCATCAATGAATTTCATTAATAAGCATGTTTGGTGCTGAACTTCTTTCTCCACCACACAAAGTCACATGGTTAGTGAGCATCGGCGCATTAGGCAGCTGGGAACAACGTTGAGCCTGAATGAGGAGCTTGTTGAAACATTCTTTTAGGTACTTTCACTTCATCTGACAGAGTAGAAATCACGAGGTAAGGTCTATGATCGTACCCATCTGCTTACAGGGGTTATTTAGAGCCGGGTAGCTTAAATAGGAGCAAGCATACCTGCTATCATAAATATCATCAGAGTGTAGTTACAGTAAATGTCCCTACCCTTGTGTTAGCCATGCTAATGAACATTAGACTATCTGTGCAATATGGTACCACAAATTTTCATAAAATTTTATATACTGTGTTTAATATACTTATTGGTTCTAAGTTTGGTAATTTATATCTGGGAATTATAATTATAGTTGGAATTAGGGCCATAAATTATACGCACAACATCAGGCTTTTTGTTTAAAGGCTTGAAAATATTCAGTGAACTAATGCTTCTTTACTGCCCACGCATCAAGTGCTGTGATAAATTAATGGCACTTTTATTATTTTATAGTGTCATTAAATTTTTACTGATCACTCTGACACAGAAGAGTAGCAAAGGACATGCAGTATCTAGGGATGCTGGCCATCCTGCCAGGATAGAGGGAGATGATAGAGTGGGCGAGAGAGGGAGAGAAGCAGAGAGAGAGAGAGAGAGAGAGACACCAGTATATGGCTGATATAAAAGGCATTCATAACGTACAGTACAACAGGACAGCAGAAGGCCTTCAACACAAAAAAGTTGAGGGATTGAGAAAGAAAAGGTAAAACAACGTCCAAAGAAAGGTGAGGGGGTGTCTTTTAAAGAAACGGGGGAACGGCAGAATAAAGCAAGGGTGACAGGAAGAGGGAGAGAGAAAGAGAGAGGACACAAAAGACGTAACAGTACACATTGTTCCCCTCCCATTCTGACCACGACCGCTGGCAGGCAACCGGTCCCTCCCTCAAATGACTTCAGCATGCCGCTCTCCATCCCACAACTAAAATTATAGCAGCGCACTCCAAGCTGTAGTGGAAAAATGCCACCCACAATAATCTCATCTGCCCTGCCTGCCGCGGTCTTTGTCTCTAAAGTTTGGTAACAGATGCATTTTCCTCAGTTGCACATGGCTGCCCAGTGAAGTCAGAGAGAGAGAGAGAGAGAGAGAGAGAGAGAGAGAGAGAATGGATGGCAGAGTCTGTGGAACCTCTTGTGCGAGGAACCCAAGAGAGCCCTTGTCAATGCTGTAAAGAGAGCTTTAATCTGCGTGGCCACAGAACATGTGCCGGAGGCCTGCTGCTCTGCCCACAGGGTGTATTCTGGGCAGAGGCGGGTGGTGGAGGGCCCTGTGCATTGTGCCTACTTCTGCCCTGTATTTACGCATTATACTGCCGATCCTGACACTCCTTCACTCTCTTCTTTATAAATATCCCTAGGCTATAGGCAAAGCCATATGGCCTCGGACTGTTCAAATACAGATGGAAGTAAAAACACACAGCACAATGAGGTAGATTGTGGTGCAGATCAACACGGACTGATTGAACAGACAGGACTGTTTGTTGAGTCAGGTTTAGGCATGAAGTAGTATAATGAAAAGCACCTTGATTTAGAGGGTTGCAGCAGTAATTACAACTAAACTTTTCACGTACCATGATAAGACCACTTAGCACTTGGAGGTTACTGTCTATGGCTTTAGGTGGGGAAAAAACTAAGCAAGCACTGTAAAAGAGATAGGGCAAGGTATAGAAATGCCTGACTGAACCAGGCAATAATCAAAGCAGACAGGAGACAGGTGTAAAATCCTCTGAGTTAGCTAATACTTTTTGTCAGACCCAGGTGCAGCTAGGTGAAAAACCAGACAAACCAGGGCTTGCTGCATGCTGCATTGCTGTCCCAGCTGTAGGTTTGGGACAGGTCCGGGACATGCTCAGTTCATATTTTGTTTTGTTTTAATTTCACATTAAATAAAGTCAAAATGTTTATCCATCAGTACATATTAGTTAATCCGTGATGTCTTTTTGTTGGAGTTGTGTGGCTTCCAGGGCAAAGTGAACTGATGCTTTAAAGTAAGTACACAAAGTACACATCGCCTGCAAAATAGGAATAGGCCAAACCAAGTGATACTTTATTCTGCAAATATTTACGAAGCTGAGATGTTCTCTGTTAAACCTTTTTTTTTAGATCAAGCTGGTTTGTTAGAGAGGAAATTGCTTTATTTCTTTCAGTCAACTGGACATATATGTATTGATATAAATTACATGTTTAGCCATTTGTGTGATATCCTACAGCAGTCAGGTATTTTACTGGCTACACTCTCCAGGATCTCTGAACTATTGTTTGAATCTCATGGTGGAAATGATGTGCTCCTATATTTAATCATTTATTTTCTAACATTTTCATGATACTTTAGCCGCTGCAGGCCTCTAAACAGCCACTTATGCTGCTTAGTGTGCTGAATTGGCTATGGCTGTAGCACACACCTGGTATGTGGCAAGTTGAAGGCCATGGATCTCTGACCGCAATACGAGGCTTTGTGTATCGAGTGTCAGTCATCACTGTGGTCTATAGCTCCCAAGTAAAAATTTTGAGGCCCTCAAACCCAATACTTCAACAATCTGACCCAGCCCTGATGGAGACAAAGACTGCACTTTAACATGCACTTTTACATAGCTACCTCCCTGTTCAGCTCCTTGTCTGTTTTGTATTTTTATTGTAACCAGTTGTAATGTTATTTATAAGTCTGCAGCCTTCCAGTAGTTGGTAGTTTTGAACCATTTAAATGTTAAGTACATCCAGCCGTGCGGTAAGCCCACAGTTCCTTTCATGCAGGCTCTTGCTCTCTTTTTACCAGGAGCTCCCCCTTTGCTAAGGCTAATGCAGGCAGCAGCAGCAGAATGAACAGTAGCAGCCACAACAGGCTGGCATCTGCTCTGTAGTAGCCGTCCTCTGCATCGCATAGAGCAGAGATGGCCAGCTATGCCGGTCACACTGCCAGGGCATCACCTCATTGGTTTAAAACAGAGAAAGGAACAGCCTTTAATTCAATTATGGGGCTTAAACTATGTAAAAGATATCTGAGCTAAACCTACTCTGGGCATTAAGCCAATTTCATTTTTATTGTTTGTTTTTAATGACAGGATATGCTATTATTATTCAGGATGAGCTCTCTTCAAGTCAAACCCACAAAATGTGACTCTTCAACTTCAACTTTAAATTGTGCATTCACTCTAAAAAATATATATTTTCAGCATATTTGAGTGTCTAGTTTGGGACAACATTTGTTAACAATAACATATATTCCTGAAAAGTACCACAAATGTGTTGAAAACGGTACATCCTTTTGTGAAGGGGTTTTACGTGTTGCCGTCTCCGCGCTATGAAAGACTTTCTGACAGAGTGCTCGGTTTTTTTATGTTCTTCTATGCTGCGCTGAGATCATTTGTCTTGAGATCATGTATTTTTACGGGTTTCCAGCTCTCAATGATCCTGAACTGTTCACGAGGTCCTCCAGGGACTGTTAGGCTCAAATCGCCTGCCTTATCAAACACTCCAGGTTGCAAACCACAGTATATTAGAACATTAGCCAAACCCCTTTCACATATGGACAAAACCCATGACTTGTTGGACACTAGTACTATTATGTGCATATTGCAACAATGCCATAGAGTATAAATGGCCCTTTGTTGCCTATTCTTTCCCCTGTCTTTTGTTGTATGTGCCCTGCTGTGAGCACCGCATTACAGGTCTTTGCCTCCAGGCCCAGTAACATTTCTGAGCGATTGCTGCAGGCCAGACATTCACCGTGTAAAATGACAACTGTAGAAAATAATGGAGCTACCACAGCCAAATGACCCAACCAAGATGCAGTCTTGATGTCTTTCTGGGGGAGAGGCGAGACAGAGCTAAAGAGCTTGACCTGGGACAGGAGCCCACACACACACAGACACAGGAGACACACACACACAGACGCACACACTCACAGGCACATATTATCCAGAGTCATAGACTATTTTTATTCTTTTGGCAGATGTGAACAATTGGACAAAGCATTAATGTAAGCAATCTTCACAATAGCACTTGCTGGCTACAGCCAGTGTCTGGGAGCTGAGCATAATCTAATTTGGATGGGCAAACCCTTGTATGCCAAGGATTTACATTGCAGCCAAAACGCCTTGGTTTGCAATTTCCAAGACAGCAGTCGAAAAGGAGCAGAAAATTGCTTCCAGGGCTGCAGACCAGACAAGATTATATTCAAAGTCTTTGTGAGGGCTTTGCCTGAATAGAGCCCTGGCATCTCACACACACACACACACACACACACACACGCACACACGCACACGCACGCACACACACACACAGGGGTGAGCAGTGTAACCACTATAACCAATAGGTTAGGAGTCAGGATTTTGTGGAGCACCAGTATAAGCTCTGTTTGAATATTTAGAGGCTGTGCTTCGGGACGTGGGAAATGGACAATTGCAGTCATCAATATTGAGGAGAGGAGGGGTTGCAGGGCAGAAAGGGGCAGTTCAATAGGTTAATACACTGCCCTTTCACCTTTTGATTCCAGTTTGGGGCATGTCAGCAGAGGGATGTATTTTATCTCTACAGAGAACCTCCAGGGCATCATGTCTGCAATTACTATCAGAGCCAAGGCAAGAGAAAAGGATGCATCAGTCTAGAGATCTGTCAACCTGACTACACAGGGTTTGATAATAAGGACTGACACAAGACTTGGGACAGTTCTGGTCAGTCACTGGCCCAATGGGTGATAAGCCTATTGGCTGACTCTCTTCTCTGGTGACCAATCAGATTGGACGCCAAGTCAGAGTTAGTTGGGGATTTGGTAACTGAGAGCTGACATGGTGGCAAGGACTTTGAATTATGAAGTGTAAAGAAAAAGGATGTTTGTTTCGTTGTGGAAGCAACCGTTTCCTTATGCTGAAAACATCCTGTAACATTTGTCAACAAATTCTGAGTAAGGGGGATCATTTTTAAAGGTTCGGACAAATACAGGAAATACACACTTGATGTCCACAACAAGAGCTAGCAGCACCTACTGTCCTCCTGTGATGAAAACCCTTCATTAGGTTCAATTAATGAATGAAGAGACTTGCCAGCCTCGTGAATTTCCACTCTGACTTTTGTTTTAATTTTTCTATGTTGCTGCTGGTTGCAGTTAGTTATGAAGGCTCATATATCAATACAATATGTGCAACAAGGGTCAGTTATAATTTGGAATTATTTAAAAAAAAAAACTTTTTTTACATTTTTCATTTATTTTGCAATTATTAGCATGAACATTTCATAGTAATAATGTACTTAATTGTATTTATGAAAGGATTTCTATTTTCATTTTTCATTATATGCTATTTGCCTGTTGATGTTGATGACATGACATTAAAATGTTTCACACACATGGTGGAAATTCTGCATCCAACAGATGCTTGAGATTTTTTATTCAACTATGACCCTGAAAAACAACGTATCCAGTAATAGCTACAGTACATAATAGCAGGAAACAATTCCAAGAGTTACAAATGGATTGGGACGTATTTGACTGTAGGCATCTTGGCTAGCTCTAGATAAAAGCTTCCAACGGGTGAGGAGGAGATGGTAAATAATGGAACAAAGTAATTGCCCTCTGCAGACAATAATGCCTTTTGATAAATATTTCAAACAGGTAAATTGTAGGAGGGTTGTAAAAGGTTTTATTGTACTGATGGGATACAGTAAAAACAGACAAATAAAAAGACAAGCAAGAAAACTCGCTCGCGTAAAGCATGAATATTTTACATGTCCTCAAGTAAAGGGCTTGTATACTGTATAACACAGTGTCTGATCTCCTAGGTCAATGGCCAGGGAGAGAGAGAGGAGAGAGAGAGAGAGAGAGGAGGGGGGGTTATAGTAGTGAAGGTTAGGTAGGGATGCATTGTACTGTACAGACACACTTTGTATTAAAAGATGAATTGATCCATCTGTAAGCAGCACTTAGACCCACTCCTCTGCCCGGTCGTTACACTGGGATAAATCAATATTTAATATCCCCCTCTAACAGCCACACTAGATGATTTTAACCTCTCCTTAATCCCATTTATGTTACCTTTCCAGAATCTTCTCCATGCAAGCTCTCACTATGATAAACTTCCAAACAAGAGACTGGGAGGGGAGCTATTAAAGACCACACCGTATTTATGTCAGGTGAGGCGCTTGCTTGAAATATTAATATTCTGAAACTGACCAAAGTGAAAGCTTTTATCCGGGGCATTCAAACCTTTGGAGACTGTCGGCTTGTATCAGCAGAAGGTTCTCTCTCTCTCTCTCTCTCTCTCTCTCTCTCTCTCTCTCTCTCTCGCTCTCTCACCTCGTCGCTGAATTACAACCCACTGTTCTTTATTGCAGCAGAAGGATGAAGATGATGGGGTAATTCTTTTAGCTGACTTGGTAAAGCGTGCCTCTAATTTCACACCATCCTAATAGGGGCAGTGTCACTGAAACTAAGAGGTGATAGTATCTCACTCTGATTTGTAGAAGCCAGAGAGTCAAGCATGAGCTCAGTTAGGCTGTCATTTAACGGGACGTTTGAAATGACATTGTAATGAAAACAGGAAATTGTTACCTCTGGATACTCTATGATATTTCTATGTTTTGCTTTTGAATTATTAATATTCTTGGGTGCCATTCTTTTCAGCCGATTCAGACCACGAGTTTGAAATCCTGTAGATGATTACTTGAGAAAGCTCTCTCTCACACACACACACACACACACACACACACACACAAACACACACACACACATGTGCGTAGGAACCAACTGACTTCCCATAAGAGGGAGTGCCTGGTGCGCACCGTTACCACTGGCAACGCAATAACCCCAACATACCAGTCGTACTTTCTACCTGATAGTACCCCTAATTATTATTTGTTGTTTCTGCTTGTGTGCTGTCAGTGCTGTGATCCTCCAGCGCCAGAGTGTGCTTTAAGTCTGTTCCTACAAGTCTACTCCTTCCTTATTATACTTTTAGAATAAATGATAATAATAATTTATTTATTTGCTGACTTACTAACTAACTACTTTACTTAACATTTTTTTCTTTCTTTCTTTCTTTCTTTCTTTCTTTCTTCTCTCTCTCTCTCTCTCTCTCTCTCTCGCTCTCTCGCTCTCTCTCTCCCCTCAGGCTGCAAACAGAGAGTCAAAAGGTAGACTAGAGGTGAGGAGTGATATATTGGGCACAGGATACCTTCAAAAAAACAACAACATTCACCTCACCTGATTGCTTTCACACAGGCTAAACAGACAGGTCCACAACTCCGGGGAGACAAAAACTTAATCCAACAAAAGACAAAGCAGGGAGTAAAAAAGGCGCTAAGCTCTACCTGCCAAGGACAATGCAGCTGTAGGTGTGTGCTGCCTGTTGAAAGTGCTTCTTTACAAGCATCGTTCAGGTTCAGGCATTCATGTCATGGCAGATTCTGCTGCTCGGATGACCACAGGCTCACGTTATAGTGAGGGAGCTGCTCAGGCTCCTGACTGAGTGGAAGTAAGGGTGCTTACTTACGGGCCTCACAAACACTCTGCTGAAAGCTTCACTTACCACGGCCCACTTTGTGGACAATTAAAGACACAGGGGGAAAAAAACAACAACGATTTGTGTAAAATGTCGTGCCTCTTTGCTCACTTCAAATTTAGGGAGAAAATGCGTCCTTGTAAAATGATCATAATTGCTTAAAAGAAAAAACAAGTCATTATAGAAGGAATCGTTATTGTTGGGGTGTTAATTTGACGTTAGTGCTTGTTAATAAGTACAGATGAGATTCCGTTTATCTGCATCCTCTGGGTCACGCCGATTTATTTACCACACTTCACTGAGAGCATAGATGATTGCCACCTGCGTAGACAGTGATCTCTTCCAAACACCAAATTAGAGGGAAATCAAAATAGATATTCATTGACTTTTTTACATATACATTGACCTAGTTCAGGCTGTTGGTTGAAAGTGTCAGGTGCTGAAATATTAATGAGCATTGCTCCCAGTTCCTGCCTGCTCCTCACAGCCAACTGGCAACATGGCATCAAGCTGAAGGGAGGAGGACAGCTTTTTTCTCTCCTTGATTGACTCATCGATTGAAGATATTTTTAAAGGGAATCCCTGGGAGTGTGTGCTCCCGGTACAAAGCGGCCCTGTCCCGTGTCAAGGGACGGAGAGGGCTACAAGTCTGCTTTAATTGGGCAAAGACTTCAGAGTGTTCTTAACCCGCACCGGGCACTGCCATGGCCTGTCATGGCCCCTTACACCAACATCAACAACACCAACACCAAACACACACACACACACACACACGCACAGTCACGTATTTGTGCAAACACACATATACACACTAAACTATGCCAATGCCAATCAATACGACCACCCTGGACACGGATTAAAGAAAATATTGGTCTTAAGAATTACTGCTATATCAAAATTGTTGTGTTCCAGTTTCTTTACTAGTTTGATTTTGTTACTTTCACAGAAAAATATGGGTACCAAAGGGGTGTTTCACTGTTTTTTGCTCAATATATTGTGTAGCTAATGAGAATATAACAGTGTAAAAGTGAAATGTGAAGCAATGGAAAGGACTGGGCACTTGACAAGGATGAAACAGAGGAAGACTTTGGCTTTTTTGATCATAGTCCTAACCTTGTCAGCTCTGCAGTTGTTGAGGCCCATGGCGGTGAGGGCAGAGAGTTTTGCCTCCATGCCCTGCTGGTGATGTTGCAGCTGTTCCCTTTGGATCTGCTCCCTCATTTTCCTCGCCTCCTGAATGGCCTTCATCACCGCATCCTGGTCCCCAAACAGCGCGGTAGAGTTTAGACTGGACAGGATGTCTGCACACACACACACACATAGGAGAGGTTGGTGAAATGGCCTGTTAGAGCACAGACTCCAGAAAGATAGAAAATAACTTGAACACAAACACATTCATTTGTCAGATATGAGGTACCAAAACCCTGTAGTAGGTCTTCCTTCTTTTTCTGAGTGTGCAAGTGTGTGTTTTAACAGTGTGTGACCTAGAGCTTGTGTGGGAGGCAGTCTGTCTGAGGTCTTACCCAGAGAGGAACCGCGACCCAGGCCTCCTCCGAGGGGGCTGGGGATGCCGCCTTTCCCGAGCAGGCTGTTGGGGCTGCTTTTGCTGCCCAGGAACAAGTTTTGTGTCGGAGACGTAGGGGACTTGAGCAGGTCCGTCGTCTTGGGCCGGGCGGACAGGTTGAGGGGCTGCGTTCCCTCCTCCTACGGCAGCAGAGACAGAGGAATGAGAGGAGACAGATGTGAATAGGTGGCTCCCCCACCCCCTTCTGGAGGAGCTCCGCGCAGTTCTGCTCTGTTCACGGTTAATTACAGGATCCCTATCCTTACCCACACCTCCTCTCCTCTCCTCTCCTCTCCTCTCCTCTGCTCTACTCTACTCTACTCTACTCTACTCGGCACTGTGCCATCGCGGTTTTCCTCACAGTTGCCCAGTGCCTTTGTTCACACTAATTAAAGCAGATTCTGCCTCTCTGTACATCTTCATCTGTTCTCCCTCTCCTCCTCCTCCCCGCTTTCTGTCTCTGCACTCTGGTTTCGAAGAATAAATAATGACCAGATAACAGCGGTGCCGATGATCAAAGACAGCTGTTCTATTCATCAGATGTCGACTTACATTATCTACTTCATTAACTCGTTTTCTATTTTCCTTCCTCGTTTGTCCCTACTTGGTTTTATCATTTTGCTTCTTGTGATACCAATTCCCATCATATATAATGTGAGAGGAAAAAAAAATCTATGAGCGGTGTCAGGTCAAAGGAGGATACATGTATTCAGGGCTGATATATTTGCTGGGTTGCAGCCTTGTGGAGAGCAGTAAGGCGTTATTGAGGATGATGAGAGATGAACAGCAGTATTCTCCAGGGTGCTGTCCTCAGCAGCTCGCCTACTGGGACCAAATATTGTTTATCTGAGGGTACCTGCAACCTGAGTGGATGGTAGTGGGAGGATTACGCACACACCACTGGAAGGCAGGGGCCAAGCAAGACACAAGAAACAAGAGTGACCTAGAGTAATCTGTAATCTACAGTAGTTGTGGCAACGTCACGAGGAATGGACTCAATTGACATTTCATCAAATATATTTCCTAAAACATTTCAAGAAATTAAAAAAATCTATGATCAGACATTCCGTCAACTAAGAGAGAGAAAATGCCAAGACGATGAGGAAACTGTCCTGCAAGCCAAGACACACTAACAGTTATGGATATGGACAGTAGATTTGCTGAAATCCAATGAGCACTGAATGATTGTGAATAGAAGCAAGTCAAACATGCTCCGATCCCAGAAGAGACGTGTCACTTTGCGCAGTATAAATCACCCTTGTGTCTACAGCGGTCTTTTAAACATTAGAGCTCACGCTGCCGTTAACAGAGTCTTTTTCAAAGCCCAAGTGTCTCCTTGTCCAAACATATGGCTCAAGCATAGACTGCCCCAAGGCCTTGTTATTGCTGTGCCAATAACAGTTTGTCATGCAGTGAAGCTGAAAGCAGACAAACAAAACTAAAGGCAATCTAATTCCATCTTAGCGTGGATACAGATGGATGCCAGGGTATATTTGCTTTTCATTTATGTTTCATTCCTATCGTTCCAAGTTCTTCGTTTTGTAGTATTTAGCAATATTTTGAGATATTACAGCTAGTAGTATTGCAGTAATATCGCCCTAAATGGCATACACCTCATGTGGTAAATAGAGAATGGCATTTATCTGATCAAAGGATAGTGTTGAGTCAGTTTGATGGCAATCTATGGATCAAAATCCCAGGGGGCTGCAGGCCTGCGGGAGGGGTGTGTGTGTGTGTGTGTGTGTGTGTGTGTGTGTGTGTGAGTCCTGAAGAGAATACCAGAGTGCTGTCCTACTTTGTAATGACATGATTTATGTCCCTTCTCCATTGTGATATTATTAGGCTAAACTACTCCAAATGGACGTATGTTTCTGATTATGGCCTTAGTGAGTGGGGATGATGTATCTGCCCTCTGATCTGTGTGGAGGTCTAGTGGATCCCTGCCATACAGCAGCAGTATTGTATTTGGTTTATTTACAAGGCAGAAAAGTCATCAATCCTACTTTTTTGCTTCACTTTTCAGCATTTGTATAACACTGTTTAACTTTCTGTCGTAGTGGTTTTGTTCCATCTCAGTAAAAAAACAAAAAAAAACACACAGTTTCTTTGTGATCAAAAACCATGTGTTCCACAAATTACTTGCTTGGAGCACCGAGAGCCATAGCAACCATGTCCACAGAGTTCTGGTTGAGAGAGAGGGCCTTGTTAAAACCCCATAGATTGATGGCCTGCTAGAAGCTGGGCTCAGCAATGGCCCGCTGTAACACTGAAGTAGTGAGCAGCGATATGTGTTGCTAGTGTATTGACAGCACCAACTAGACTAGGTCAAGTACCACTCAAGGCCTGGGCTGGTAGGTGGGGAGGAGGTGTGTAAGTTTGAAGGAACTGAGGGATGTACCTTGATTTGAGTGACAGGGCTGGAGGATCTCTTGTCATTCTTCAGAGAGGAGGGAGAGATGGGCCCGCTAGCATTGGGCAGCTGGGGGAGTGGGGGCATCTTGACTGCAGGAGAGACCTGCATGCTGGCAAGCTGGGCGGCATACAGTTGCTGTAGGGAGGTGGAGAAACCCGCAAGGCGTTAACATCCAAATCCAGCAAACATTCAAAGTTTTATATTCTCTCTTTTCCTCTCCCTAAAACTCTCTCTGCCTCTCTGTCTGCCTTCATCTGCCTCGCTCTCTTTTACGTCTTTCCTCTCTTTCCATGAGGCTGGCAGAGAACCTCCATCAAAGGTCTTAACTGTATTTCAAAGGCTGAACCCAGAGAGAGAGACAGCAGTCTTAAAAACCACACAGAGATGGCTTTCATTCAAAATACTTGGAGTCCCTATTTTCCACTCATCACAGAGAAAAGTTTGCCGACTGAACGCAAGTGTGTTAGCAAAGATCTCTCATTTCTCTAGATCTACACAGCTTCCTATTGAAGTTTCTGGTCTGTGATTTGTCTCTCCACAGCCACGTGAGACAGTTTCATTTGCCCACCATCCCACAATGTTAGAAACCCGACCTCAGTTGGATTCCCATCACAGAATACGGTAAATACAAGCATTATTAAGGCTTAGAAACCTGCACTGAGAACACTGATGTCATCACCGTTATTTTCCTTGGCGTTAAATCAGTAAGTTGTCCAACCATTGGTGACATTACCACACAAACGTGTGGTTCAAATGACTGGTGAAGCGCTCAGTGACAATTATGCCAGTGACAGGGTTGAACTACCGCTGGGCTGATTATGTGGCATACAATCTAAGGAGTGGTTAAGGACATCGATATGAGGGTTTGGAAGTATTAAAAAAAATCTGGTGAGCCACAGATTGTGGCTAATTGTGTGTTGGATCCAATTTTGGACAAAGTAATTCATATTCTTTATCCTGGATACAATTACAGTTTGAGTTCGGCGCCATGTAGCTTTTGAACATCAGTAAACCTGAAACAAATAATCCAGACTGGAAAGATTTGATGTTCTGATGATTATTTTGATTTGATTATTGTTTTGGTACGGGTTTATCTGTTTTCTGTGACTGCAGAGCCTACACTTCTTTCTGCCTCAGGTCAGTATTGATTGGCCACCAGGTAAGTGATGAAATTGGCTTTTGTCTCCTGCTGCAAATGGCAGGCGTCTGTCAAATAGAGCTGCTGTCTGAAGCCACCCCCTTAGAGAAAGAATGTTATTCTATATACAGCCCTAGACCTCTCCTCATCAGGCAGATAGCACCCCTAACTCCCCCACTGGCCTGCTATCCTCAAACTAGGTAAACCTTTTTGGTTTGTTGCGTTATTCAGTTAGGTGGTGCTGTCGGGGAGAATCTAATTTCTCTACCTATGGCCAATCAGCATGCCCCGTCTCATTTCCTGGTTTGACTGGCCGCATACAGACTGCATTTGTATGGATGGAAAAAACAACCCAGCCCCGGTGGCCTGGGTGCCCCACCTTAGGCAGTGCAGACGCAGACTTAAGCTAAACAAAGCACTTTATGTCCATGGACATATCTCCAGATATAAACACGTATGTGCTCCTGTAAGAAACTTTATCGCCGCCACATAAGCGGCGGTACAAAAGGTCCATTCTTCCAGGGGACCTGGGGATAACAACAGCACATGGGCAGCGGAAATGACAGAGTGATTATGTTCCCACAATGATAGCACTGCCCCCACCTCCCTCACAAACAGCCTTTTGTCTCCGAGAGGAATGGACACAGGAGTGGACCCAACTCTATTTTCTTCTCATCTGAGCTAGTCTCCTGAGTTAATGTCAATGGTAAAAGCACTGTGTGTATTTGTGTGTGTGTGTGTGTGTGTGTGTGTGTGTGTGCACAGTGTGTGTGAGAGGGAGAAAGAGAGAGAAACAGAGACACAGAGAGAGAGAGAGAGAGAGAGAGAGAGACGCAGACAAAGACAGAGGGAGTCTCCATTCACTGCCTGTGACTCCAGGCTACATGGAGTCTCCGTAGACGAGCGGAAACTGAGTCTGCTGGACAGATGTTTGCTAACAGGCCCGTCGAAAGGCATGCCCCTGACCTTGAGTGGGAAGAACTTTATTGTCCCGGAAAAAGAGCATAATTAGACTTTGCCTCAAATTAGAGGCAGTCAGACTGCCCTTTTTGGGGACTGATTAGCGGGTCAGTGCCATGGGGTGAGAAGCAAAGCTTGTACCAGCAACCAGCCTCCCTCCAGGAGCCGAAGAACAATAAATACAATCAGGAAGAAAGGGAGACGAAAGGTGTGTTAACCCGCTATGTGCTGCTCAAGGACAGACAGGCTTAATGTGAGGGGTTGGGGGCAAGAAACCAGAGACAGTAAACTTACTCTGTGTCCATTCAGATCTGTTTGGCGTAGCGTAATTATGAAACTACACCTTGAAATACAACCTCAAGAAAGCGTACAGAAAGTGTGGAGTCAAAGAGACCACGTTAAACAGACTGAGTGATGCTGCCTCTCGCCAAGGCTAGGACACATGTTCAAGTCCCCCGAGCCGAAGACATCTGCCTGCCTTTCTCAGTAGACTCTCTCACGTCTACTAGCCCCCCCACTGCACGTCTTCTTGCCAGGCGGGGGCAGCAGAAGGTGCCTGGTAATGAGGGTCAAGCTGAAAGTCGGTGCAGTGACCGGGGGTCTCGGAGGAGCAGGCCAAAAGCCCCGGGTGAAGCCCTGGTCCCTCCCTCTCCCTTCCTGTCTCCCCCTTCTCCCTCTGCACTCATCACCCCATAGTGCTCCTCCATGCACTCATGCCTCATTTGACTGGGAAAACAAATGATTTTAAAACGCGTAAATGCTTCACGTCAAGAGAAGCGAAGAAGAGAGAAGGAGATGGATACGTGGTGATCATTTCTCTTTGTTTGAAGGTATCTTGTGTCAGGGGCAACTCGGTGCTATTTCCTATTGTGAAAGGTGTATGCATTGCGTTACGGTGCCTGGGCCTCTTCCTGGCAAACGGAGAGAGAAGTTCTGTTGCTTACTCCCTCCTGAAGATGCAACTATTTCCTTAACACCTAGGAGCAGCCAGCAAACACAACACACACACACACACACACAAAATCGGAGGCCCTTTTCTCTGACCCCATCGTTCCCTGTCTCCCAATAGAGCGCAGCAGATCTCGGCGAGCATGGATTCCCAGTGAGCGCAGCACGCCGAAGGTCAGCCTGTTAGCCTCTGGTAATTAAAAACAAGCCCTCTGGAGGCAGCAGAGGTTAAACGGGGAGATTCACTTTTCTGCCTGCGACAACATTAAACTGAGATTACACACATTGGACATCTCAGCAGTATGATACACAATAACGTCTGTTCGGTAAAACAAGCTGATAGTTCAATATCCATTTCTGAGCAACACAAATGAAAAAATTCAGTTTGTTAATCGCTTCCAACTTTTTTGATTTGTTTTCTTCTGCAGACACTCGACTTGGGAGCAGAGGGAGGAGGCCTTGGGTACTATGAAGAGAAAAATATATATTTGGTGGAAAAACAAGCAAGTATCTTGTTTTTCTTTAAGAAAGGCAGAGCCACAACACAGCAACAGATGTTGGAAAATACAGTGGCAGATTTTTGTCAGCTTTAATGCTGCCAGCCATGATGGTGCATTGCACATTTACAACGGAGGCCTGTCATGCAAGTCAATCAGAAAATAAAGACAAACATATTGCTTGACAACAATTCATCTCCTCTGTACTTTACTTGCGTTTTGCAATTGTTTTGGCAATTTACGAGCGCCTGTGCGTTGTTTATCCTATGACTTCCACACTCTCTCTTTGTTTGTGTGTGTGTGTGTGTGTGCGTGTGCGTGTGTCTGTCTGTCAATGTCTCATTCACCTCTGCTTAGCTTGGGCTGAGCACTGGGCTGGATATGAGGGCATTAATTGTGCTTCAGTGCACCACACCATTTAAGAGGCAGCACAGCGCCAGCCCCGTTTGCCACAAGGCTTGTACAGGCTCATTGCCCAGGGCGACCAGGCAGGCTGACCCAGGCCAGGCCCAGATGTCAGGAGTGGAGGAAGGCGTCCTGGTGCACTGTGCCGATGCTTTCCAGTATGGCCCAACATCTGTCTCATCTGCTGGCACCCAACCTGCTCCCCTCTAACCACCCTCCTCTTGCTTTTTCTCCTCTCTCTCTCTCCCTCTCTCTCTCTCTTTATATTTCTGACATTCTCTATCAGTTTTTCTCTCTTTCTCTGTCTCCCTCACATAGACGCATACACACACACACATAAGTGTGTGAGTTCTCCCGGCCCAGGGGCCCCAGAGCCAGCCCTCTCATTCAGTGCTGCTCACTGCATTATCCACTCTATCTGTCCATCTGTCCCTCTGTTCACCACTGCCTCTATCCAGCTGCTCACCTAGCCGTCCTATTAGCCAGCTCTCCACACACAGCTAGCGCTGCTGCACCGCTCTGGGTTACCTTCAAAGACCAGGCTCCTCTGCTCATAAACACAGAAACAGCTGCTCTCTACAGTACGTCTGTTTCTCTCTTTTCTACCCTCCTCCTCTCTCTCTCTCTCTCTCTCTCTCTCTCTCTCTTTCAAAGTCAAAAGTGCTTCACTTGTTAATGATGGAAGCAGTTTCTTCACATCCGTACTACACAGGCATTTACATCCAAACAAAAGATAATGTGTGGTTTGCTGCTCTCCTTCTTTCTTCCTGTTTGTTCCTGATTGTAACACTCTTCCTTATCACTCCAGCCATCTAAGCCCCTGAGTGCCCCTTCAGATGTGTGTGTGTGTGTGTGTGTGTGCGTGTGTGTGCGCGCGCCCGTGTGTGTGTGTGTCTGCTTGGGAATCGGGTCCGGTTGTCACTGAGCATGTAGGCTGCTTTTCATCTTTACAGTGAGAGCTGAGCCCAGGTTTATCATGGGCCTAGAAAGATGCCATAGGCAATGTGATGGATGGTAATTGCAGTGTAAATTCACCACTCCAGCAATTCAACATCCAATATTGTAAGGCTTAAGGATGTGGCAGGGCTGCACAATTTAGAGAATAAAGGGAACAAGAGTGACAGATAGACAGAAAGGGGAGAAGAGCAACGGGAATAATCGAGAGAGAAATACACAAACTAAGACACTTAAGAGACGGAGTGAGAAGTAGAGGGGAGATCGGCAAGACTGAGAGACAGAGAGAAAATGTAGATCTGACTGAGTGAAAGCAGAGGGCTCTATTTATTTAGTCCTAAGAGTGATACTACGTATAGGGAACCCAGATGTTCTGTTTTATCCAATGATGCTTTCTTTAAAACGGCTTAAACCCCAAAGTCTGCTTCCAATGATAAAAAACAGGCCTGTCTTAAAGGTCCTCCTCCTGTTTACTGCTCCGGTAAAAAAAAAGGAGGGGCAATACATCAAGTTCATATTGGCTTTAAGTAAATTGTTTTTCACTTGGCAATTGATGCCAAGTGTAGTGTACAAACAACAAATTAAGTGTTGGCCCAAATGGAAAATTCTTTTGTGGAATTAGGGAAATCGCCCCTCCGTCTCTTCACTCAATTGAATGTAGTAGGTGTCCGGACGGATCGGGGGTACAATCCGAGCACAATTTCCCGTGTTAGGTGAGAGGTGTCAGTTGTAATCAGGCAAGGACAGTCAGGGATGGAGCCATTGTTTCCTGCTGGTCCTGAGCTCATCCCGGCTCTGTGTGGGCACTAATGAAGAGGGGCATGTCGCGCTGGGATAGTTTACACGCCTCCTCTCCTGTGAGTTGAGGACGAGAGCCAATCTGTCAGGGAAACATTGAGTGAAATTGCCCTGTGGTACGCCGATGCCTGGTGACAGCCACTTGCACACTGCCAGCCACCGGAGTGACGCCACCACCCTGTATTGACAAGCAAATTACAGTCTCCAACACTCAAACGCAGCCAGCGAGATTCATTTACATCCATCACTTTTAAACCTTTGTTACCTTGTTGGGTTTTCTTCTCTTGGAGAGAAAGGGCAGAGAGAGGGGGGGGCGAGAGGATCCCAGACTGTTATGACAGAGGAGATTGTGAGGAGGCTGCGTGGCCAACATTAAGACTGACGGAGCGGCTAGCCTCTCTGACTGGATGGCTGATCACATTACCTCTGCTGCATTGTGGGAATTAATTCTTTCAATAAGACAATTTTTAAGGTTCATATATTTCACAATCTAAACTGAGTAAATTGGTGAAAATTATACCTTGCCATGCTGGTGACAGGAAGAGATATTTTAATTAGGGGGGCTGAGCCAATGAAGTACGTGTGTGTGGGTGTTTGTGTACACGAGGAAGTGAGTGTGTGAGATGAAGAATGGGGTTGGAAGTGAACTGGGGAAGTTTAGGAGGGTTCAAAAGGTTCTTCTGGGTGACCCTGCCACCTCGTCTTGCTTGACGATGCATGAAAACCAGTGATGTGACCGTAAGAGATGATCATGCCGCAAAAGGAGACACTCACACCAGAGGCTTTGCTCAATTTTGTATTTATTTTATTATTATTATTATTATTATTTTATTTTATTTTATTTTATTTTATTTGCACCCTGGGGTTTTCATTCCACATGGGCTTACAGTGCAAAAAGAAAAAGATCATACATATTGTGTTGTTTTCAAAGTAGCCGTCCTGTGTTTTCCATCTCAGGGGCCCAAAGACATCACGGCACTCTGTGCAGACAAAGTGTCTCCTCTGCTCCTCTCACCGCACATTACATGGCTGCTCTTTGTAGTGCTGTTGTTCTGCTGTTGTTCTTATTTAGGACAAGAACATTTGGTCTGCTTCTTTTGTCTTTAGCGTGTCTCTCTCTCACACACACACACACACACACACACACACACGCACACACTTGCTCCCCATTGACGTATAAGATGGGAAGACGGGTGAAAATGCTATTATTGCTGTAAAAGGGAGGGGACAACTCTAACTTAATCAATTCCATGTCTGGCTTGATATGATGTTTTTAATCATACCAGGCTCCCCGTGCTTTGTAGAGGAAGTGGTGGCAGTCACATGGTTTGTTGATCCCAGCTATGGAGAAAAGGGCATGTTTGACTTGCCTTGCTGTTTTGAGGGGAGTCTCTATGCAGGGTAAATAGCAGCCAGCAGGCAGAATATGTGACAGGCCGACAGACTTCAATTAATGGAAAATGCACCTCTTTTTGTTTACTGTGTTCTGTAAAGGTCAGCCAAGTCATGGTCTTGGAGACTGTTTTTGCCCATTCCCAGGGTTAGATACATAATCAGAATTAATGACTTTAGACCCCTCTCCCCTCCTCACCCCAACCTTCAGATATATGACTATCCCATTTGACCTCATACACCACCATAAATAGACTCAGCAGGCCTATCTAAACTATCACTCTTTCTAACGGCCTTCCCTACGATACGCACACTGAGAAACACAAACACACACTAGAAACATACATACACACACTCCATCTTTTTTACACACAGCCTTCTTAAACATGAGCAGACTCATCACGCACCTAAGATGCCTCTTCTCGTGGCGGCGTAATGAAGCGCAGCTCTTCAGATCCAGCTGCAAGCATTGTTACAACTTGCCAAGGCTCATTAACATTGATAGCGGTAAGCTCTGAAGGACAAATTGTGCACATGTATCGCCGAGGAGAGACTCTCCTCTCTCTCTCTCTCCGCCTCTCTTGTTTAGTTTTGCCATACTTCTGGCTGCCGTGGAGCACGAGGTCTTATTCGTTTCAACAACTTGAGCCGTGTAGTTGACAAAGCAGCAGCGGTCATATAATCAGAGGTTAAGAGCTTTGTGCTATTTTTTTTTTCAATCATCTTTCTCTTTTGTTTTGAAAGGACTTAAATATCTGTAAAAAAAAAAAGAATGTACATCTTCATATTTGACAGGACGGCAAAGGACGCTTTGATTGTTAGAAATGCAATAATAGAACAAGTGTCATTGTTATTCAGCCTCCCACTGCCACTTTGTGTGTGTTTGTTATGTAAACAGAAGTCAGAGAAAGTAACCCAGGGAATACATATCATCAATTTGGAAACAAAGATCGTGCGCGGGTTGAGAGAGGGCTTGATAATGGCGGTATTTAGAATAATAATGACTTGGAGGAGAGAAAGCAGATAATTATCTATATTATACAATATGGCCTCGGGTTAGCCCCTGACCTGGGATCAGCTTCTCTAAATGCTGTGTGAGAACAGTCCTCGAGGAGCCTGCAGGGCTTGGAGCCTATCCCAACGTTTTTTTTCGCTGGCTCAACACCCATTCAGAGCCTCTGACATTCTCACCGTGTATCACGTACCTTGAAGTGTGCTCGGTTTGTCTCTTCACAGAGGTGAGACAAACTGGCTGATAGGAAATGATTACATTACCAGAGGGACGTTCTTTGCTTACACAGTCAATTGTCTCCTGATAAACTCACGGGGAGGCGATTAAGGCAACCGGAGTGATTCTCATTCCCTCTAATAACTATTATCATCCTAACTCCTCTGTCTGGCAGAGCTGGGGGGATAAATCCTCTATAAAACGGGCTAAATTACATATGTAAGGTGATAAGCTTGTGTGAGCTGGGGCCTGCAGGATTATTTAGTGTGGAGCTCATTACTTAGTGTACAGCTGCTTAGCCATTCTTTCTGCCCTGGGCTTGGCGGGCGTCCCTAGCATTCTTTGTCATAGTACATACCTGAAGCTGGAGGGGGCTGAGTCCTGTCGCTGCTGCAGCTGCCATTGTGGATGGAATGAACTGCACCGGGTAGTTATCACCTGTCAGAGAGAGAGAGAGAGAGTGTGAGAGACAACAATGCAATACAGGTTGAGACAATGAGCTGGCCCACAGCGAGGCGAAGGCAAGTGCCAACACGGTTCCCGGGCCCCCTCCGCTGCTCTGCCACGGCAAATGTGGCACATTGCGTCGAGCCCTCGGCTTCCAGCCCAAACATCTGCATCAACAAAAGGGCTAAGCTGGTCTGACTGGAGCAGGATTACTTAGGAACGCACAACACCGTGCCCTCCTTGCACCACCTGCACTGTCCTGGAAAATACTGTAATAAGGCACTAACTACATGCAGAGTTAGGTGTGTGTGTGAAATACATCCCTGGTATTCAATTAGCAATTTTACAGAAGGAGCAGCATGTTCTCTCAGGCACTTCACACAGCTGTGGACTTGTCTGGCTATTGTTTGACACAACATTGTTTGTTTCTGAGTGATAGTTCTGGCAGCGGAGCAGAAGCACTTGTATGTGAACTGGTTAGAACAAGTGTGCAGTCACAATAACAAATGTAAAAAAAAACACATTCTTATCTTACATATCACTGTGATCCAGCAAGTCGGAATCGCTCTCTAAATAGCAGTGCTGTTTTATTGCTGTTCAGCGCTTGTCGGCCTGCCATCAGCGAGTTTGACGGACAGGGATATATATATAAAAAAAAGGTGGCTGTGTGATTGATGTCGACGGGGGTGTTGAGTGTTTAACTGAGTACCAGAAGCTTTCACACACTCAACCTAGTGTGGTGAGACAGACAGAACAGCCCCAGTGAGACAGACCAGCACAGCACTCGTACAGGGGCGGTTGGATCGGAGCATGTGTGTGTGTGGAGGGGGGTGGGGCGGTGGGGGTGTCGGTGGTAGTGGATGGGGTTGGTTGGGGGAATTGGCCTTAGCTCAGACCCCACTTCTGCCTGTCACTTCTCCTCACAAACATATGGAGCCATTAAGCCACAGACATGAAAGTAAATGTATATACCTTCTCTTTCACTTTGCCCCCGCCTGCTTGCCTCACTTTGCAATCTTGTACAGCACAGCACATTGTGATACAGGCCATGGAAATTCAATCCCCATTTAGGGCAGGAGCAAATAAAATCACACAGGAGAAGTGATTTCAAATAGTGCTGGGGTGGGAGGGGGTGCACTGTGGTTATTTCTACACCTCTCTACATCTCTCTCTCTCTCTCTCTCTCTCTCTCTCTGCTCTCTATGACTTCAGGATTTGGGCATAATAAATGGATGGATGTCTTTGGATGTCATGTGAAACCTGGGAAGGGTCATGTGCTAAGTGAGTACACCACCACTGCTGGGGGGTCTGGGGCTCCGAGGTCTGGGTCTTGGGTGCACACAGTCTCCAGTAGACTGGGCACCGCGCCAGGTTAGTGTCACTGGTGAAAGAGAATCGGGTTTGAAATGGTGCTTGCTGTCGTGGACGGAGCTGGTCCCATGCCCAGTGCGTAGGCTCTGAATGCTGACGGGGGGGCAGGTGACGCCATGGCTGGGTCACAACAGGCTATATTTCCCAGCTCACGCGGTGGCATGAATTATATGTCATAGACCTGCTGACGGTTGACATGGGAAGATGTAGTAGAGCCCTTTCTTGGATCAGCAGAAACAGCAGAAACCTCAAAGTGGATCTTCTCTCATCACTGGCAGAGCATTACCAATGCCAATGAAACCAAAAAAATGAAAAACAAAAAGCAGGTGAATTCATAGTGTATCTGCCAGGTTTCATACTGTAAAATGGGACCAACACGTAATTCCATTTTGAGCCTCCAGCTCTCTTTGCCTCTACAGTCTGACTGGAGCCTGCCAGGGCCTACCTCTGCTCAGCACATACAACTCATCTCCCTTTGAGCTGTTGAGTCTTGAGACAAGACTTCCTTGAGCTGATGAGGCCTCATGTCGGAAGTTAACTCAACAAACTTCATTTCATTCTCCCTTTGTGAAGTTATCAAAAAATCTGACCTGTTCATACAGAGGAGAAAACCTGGCAACAAAGTGATTCAGTCAAATAGGACCCAACTTGCCTTTTTCTTGTCTGAGTCTTTGTACAGAGGCAAACAGGCACAATTCCAATGCTGCCAACTACAGTGTGTTAGAAAACACAGAGTGAGGAAACTGTCAACTGTCAGCAGGATGTCAATGAGGAAGACTGAGGGACCAAATGACTATGGGGCCATTCTGCGGGTCCATTAGAGGCATATCAGACCAAATGCTGGCATGTCCGTGTAAAGAGAGCGAGAGGGACCGGGGAAGTTCCACTTGTGTCTATTTGTTTAAAAGATGACTTGACCGTTTCTACGGCTGTGCTTGTCTACCATGCGACGCCAGGCCATTGAGCACAGCCAGTGCATGGGGTGATGACTTATCACTACGGCGCTAGAACGACTCTGTTGCCATGTCAGCACCGCGGGGTCGGGGTCATAAGCGGTGGTCCCTGGGAGCTGTCTCATAATGATAACATCAGATTAGTGTGCCTTAGCTTGGAAGTGAATGCTTGGCCACTCACTTTGTGGAGGCAGGACGCGGCAGCATCCTGTACGCCCCGCAGGTGGTGATAACATTGTACTCTCTGGATATATTGTGTTGGAGGGGTAGAAATAATAGAGGTTTGAAATACCTCTCTTGACTATGAGAGTCGTTTTCAGGCTCCCTTTGCCATTTCTTCGCGAACTCATGAATTATGTAGGAACTATACACATGGCGACCCCTGACCATGATTCCATAATAGCTCCTGTTATTTGAACTAAAACATTTTCTGTGTCAAATCTATTACAGAAAGCACAGCGGCGAAAGACTCCCCCTCCGGCACTTTGTTTAAACTGTCATGGCTCTATAGTTCCAAAATAGCTGACTTTCTTTTTTTCATCCTGTGGGTTTTATAGTTAATTCATTAACTGCACTACCACACCTTTTAATGTTCTGCTGCGAACCTGCTGACTTCCCGGCGTTTCTTTTTCTGTCTTCGAGTCCCTTTCCCGTGTTCCAGTAATGCTTTACAACAGACAGGAGGGCTTTCCCGGTTTGACATGGCTCATAAATCATTTTCTGTGACAGTGATGTTTTCATCCACATCCGCTGTTTTCCTTTTTCGCATTCTGTCTATCTCACGTTCTCGTCTCTTTCTGCTCACGTGTCAGAAGGAAGGGCCGGGGATAATACAAATTGTGTTTACCTCCATTCAATAACCAATATATAGCCTAGTCCGGGGACGGAGCGGGCCAAGCCAGGTAAGAGGCCAGGAGTGAGTGGCAGGGACCAATCCAAGCCATGGATCTTTTGACGATTTTAATCAGAGTGGCCCATGGTGGCACATCTTTAATTTTCACTACAATGAACTGATGAGATGAGGGGTGGAGGTTACCGTCTTGGCAGGGAATCAATCAACATGTCGCAGCAATTTCCCACAAATTTGTTTTTGGATTTGGAATGCTCGCGTGTGGAGCGTCCCTCTTTCTCTCCGTTCAAAAGACAAAGGGAGAGAGAGAGGCATGCTGTTACAGGCAGTGGGAGCACTTCTACTTTCAGGAAGAGCCTGTTGCATACATCATCCACAAAGCTGTCGCACTACCGTGCTCCTCATCATCATTTATTTCACTGTCGAATGACGCGGTTATGAAAAGTTTGTAATAACAGTGTAATAACAAAGTAATAGGAAGGGGAGTTGCTTGTTGTTACACAAGCAACAATAGGCAAAGTTCTTGTTACTCTTACGTATTCTAGGTGGCTTTGTATGTGGGGCTGGGGTATTGTGTTACTGGATCTCTCACAGTAGATTCTTGCACTGTGATTACAGCCAGAACACTCCTGAAAGATACTTTCATGTTCAAGACATGTTTACATTCCTCTGCCTCTTTACCCATATCTATTGTTCCACATGCACTCTGCCGCGGACTAGAAAACTCTCAAAACAGTCAACCAGACTGGCCTCACTGCTGACGTACAAAGTGAGCTGCTGTCTAATATATGGATATGATAGTCTGGTGTGATAACTTGAGGACTAAAAAAACATTTAAAAGACATTAAATGCAATTAAAGATAACACTGTAAAGAGGGTAGACATAGCAAGCAGAGAGAGAGGGGGAGGGAGAAAATAAAGACTAAAGATGCAAGCATACCTGGCTTGTAAGACATTCCCGGAGGGAAGAGAAAGCCTTGCTGGGCGGCGGCTGCTGCTGCCAGAGTGCGTTGGTCGTGTGGAAAAATGGGGATCATGAGCGGAGGCATGTGACCCTGGACCTGCTGAACAGAGAGGGAGCAGAGATCAGAGAGAGGCCTAAGCATAGGCATGGTACACAGAAACACCGAGCTCACGCAGGGGGAGGTCAGATCACAGCTCTTCCTAACGCGTGCTGACAGGGGGCTCTCCGGCAATGACGGCCCTCGTGTGCTCACACAATACCTGGCCAAGCTGCTCCTGCTCTTAATCCAAACCACAATTTCACCTCAGTACATCAAAGGCCCCCGCCACACACACATTGTTCCACTCTCAGTCAGCGGGGCCGACGTGCAGGACTGAGAGTGGAGAGGTTATGTGTCGCTGTAGGCAAGTACTGTATGTGCTGAAAGCAGAATAAGAATTGACAAACACCATGGCTGTTACAGTAGATACAACATGTCAGCAAGTGGGTCATCTAATGCATTACACAGGTGTAAAGACAGGGTTGGTCATGCACGCACACACACTCACGCACACACACACACACACTGACCTAACAGACAAGGTCTACTACTCAGATATAAAGCATTTGTCCCATAATCTTGGATGATCATTTATACAGGTGCTAAAATCCTAGGCAATCCGGTAAATTACTGCTGGTGTTTAGCTCGGAAAAAATAGGAGGCAGGCCCAAAAGTGCTTGCTGCTTGATGTATTTCATTTTAATGTCATTCTCTGACTCTCTCTCTGTTCCACTTACATATTAACCTTCACCATCCAGCCTGATGCTGACTTACCTACTGGGAATATCAAGGCAAACTAGCAGAGGGAGGTAAAAGTGCACGCTCTGCATGTGTATGCCTGTGTGTGTGTGTGTGTATATGTGTGTCCATGCATGTGTGTGTCTTAAGTGTGTCAAGGGTGGGTGAGTAGCTTATGTCTCAGAAGTGGTGTGTGGGGGTTTTGCACACATGTTGCAAGGTTCAATCTTACTGTCATCCCCTGCTTCCTGAAACTCTATGATGGGGAGCAGCCCAGCTACCATGGGCCTGCAAGGGTTAATCTAGCACTGCGCCAGGCCACCTCAGGGGAACCTGCCTGGAAAATGGGTTAATAAAGGTCATCCCCCAAAATAAACACTTTACAGAATGTTTCTCCATTCATCCCTCTTTAAAATCAACTTGCAATAAAACGGGTCTGGGTGCAATTACTGCCGTTGCATTGGGGCATGAAATCAACCTGCTTTGAGCAATGACTTTCCCCCCATGTTCTAGCTGAGGTCTGCTATGATCTCCGCTTTTTCAGCCTGTGCTGCTGCCCCTGTACGCCCGTTACTGGAGTAGCCGGCCCAGTTTCTCTCCAACCTAGCAAGCTAGATCTACTTAGAACTACTTTATTGATCTGTCCAGAGGTGCAGAGCTAGACTGAAAACTAAATAAATAGAGACATTTTATGTCTACTGAGCTTTTACAGAAGTGCAAGTGTAGAAAGTGCATTATAGAAGAATAGAAAAAGTATGTAATTCTTTTGAATGTAATTCTGTAAAATGTGCTGCGGCTGGAGAAAAGTAAATGGCTTAGGAGACTGCTACAAATGACCTTAAATAAAATCTTTTTTTTTATAGGAATTTGTGTTCCAGGTTTCCAAGCTGAGTGGATGAAAGATGGATCTTGGCCTTGCATGTATGGAACATATGGAAAAACACAATAATTAATGTCACAACATGAGGTAGGGCCAGTGACAGGGAACACTAGGGAACACAGCTTTTCTCTGTGTCTGTGTATTTGGACTGTAAAACCAGATGGAGTCTGTTGCTGAGTGTGCTGCACTCACAGGGCAAAAAACGGCTCCCGAAAGCCCCCGTCCCTCCAAGTGGGTTACAAGTATTTTCCACCAACGCTGTCCACAATTGTTCATTTTAATATGAAAATCAATAATGTAGCAAGAAAGTATGCTTGCTATATCAATAATGCAGCAACTAGCACGCGTAAGCAGTACAGCGCAAAAGTTCATATATATCAAATTGTTTTTAAACTTAAGATTTTTTATGACTCTCAAGTAGTTTAGCAGTTGTTTAGCGAAAACAGAATTCTGTTTATATTGAAAACATTCTGTTTCCTGGTTTGTTTTGACTATGCTTGTATGCTTGTGGTTAGTAACAAAATGATGATTTCTGATTGGCATCTGTTTTTCCAACTCAGCCAAAAGTTTACTGGTGGTCAAATCGTTTCCTCAAGGAAAGCAAGTATTCACTCCTCTTGCTCTCCATTTCTCCTTATGTCTCCCTATTGGCGATGAACAGAGTCTGGTCTCTTAACTCACAAGCTCTGTTGGTGAAAGCTAGGTGCAACTTCCAAGTGTGTTTGTCTCCTATAAAGGATGCTCATTGACGTAATTATGATTATCCCTTTTCAAACGAAACCAGCAGAATGAACTGAGCCACAGCCAAGGAAACAGCTGCTCCCAATGAGGAAATAATGTGAAGCTCTTTTTCTTCAGCATTCAGATATTTATAGCATTTCATTTATTCCATAATTGTATTGCTTTTAGGTATTTCTGACACTAATTTAAAAAAATGTAATTGTATAAGCAATATATACACATATATAGTATATATACTGACAGACTTCAGCAAAAAGCATCAGATATTTAAAATATTTCTCTCCAACACTAAATGCAAATGGTGAAATTTAATCTGAGATATCACTTTTTATTACTATTATTATTTAAAAATATAGAGCAGAATATACAGAGTCACTGAGGCAAGACGGAGTGTAAATGTGCATTGAAGAGGATATAAGTGCATTGAGTTTGAATGGCTGTGATTTGCTGTAATGAGCTCCAAGCATTAAAGTTTAATTTACGGCAACTAATGTCAGAGAAAGGAAAATCAAATCTTGAGGAGCTTCAAGGTGGCAACAAATAGTGAAGGTTAGCCTCTTGGGCTGTCAATTAACAGCTGGCACAGTGGCTGAGCAGACAATGCCTGGATTTTAACATTTCCACTATTCTTTTTTCTTTGACTGTTACTTAACCTAAGAGTAGAAGAAAGGAATTTAGTTACAGAACTACATTTAGAAAAAATCAATTTGTTTCCAGACAAAAGAGAGAGAGAGAGTGTGTGTGTGTGTGGCTTCCATTTTCCCTTTGTGACTATACAGCCAGCCCCCCTATAAGAGTTACCCTCAAGTTCGTCTATCTATGGGCTGAGTGCCCAGAATATTTCTATTGCCAAGATGATCTTGAGGAGTCGGAGAATGAAGTGGAGCAGATGTGAGTGGGGCACTTGGGCAGCGTCCTCCCTTCTCCTCGTAAATACAGCGGCATTGTTGCACTGGCACTGCTCTTCCTTTGTTTTAGCACTGCTAAGTACTGGATAATGTCATTTCACACCATCTGCCCCCAGGCTTCATTAAAGATACATGAATGGGCTATCTTATGAGGAACAGGTGCTATTGTTTGTCCCTCAAGACCCGGCACTAAGGATCTGACTCGGAATACTTGAAGAGGAGCATCTGTAGTGATCAGTCAGACAGACTTGGCTGAGGCCCCCGTCTCTGCCAGCACGCGCTCCAACAGAGGTTTCCGGGGGGGGAAGCTCAGCCGCCTTGCAACATGTATCATCAATTCAGATGACCTGATGAAGTCTGTAGCAGGCCAGCACGCAATCTGTTTCCCTCTCAAGGAGACATTGGTATTTGATGAATAGAACCAACCTTCAGTTTTGCTGCAGGTAGAATACTAAGGAGGCCATATTATGGAGGACATAATTAGTTCAATTTTAAGCTTTGTTTCATTTGAGTGAGAAAAATGACTGGACATGTTTTTCTCATTTTTGTCATATCCGTTTCAGTCAGATTTTTGTCCTACACTGTGGTTCTCTTGTGTGGTGTTTCAAGTTAGTTGTCAGACTCCTTCTGTGGACAAGTGAGGGACTTGTGCTGTGTGAGAGAGGTGTGGCTGGGAGGAAATCAAAGGAGAGGTTGGAGACTGTGCAGTTATGTTCTCTCTCTGAAGGCAAGCATAGAAAAAAAGTATGATTTAATAACAACTGCTGCTTTATATCAAATCTAATAGTCTATTTTAGTATTGTAATGCTATTGTCCACACAAAATATATGAAAATACAATATATAATGATTGATTATTATTTTTTTTTCATAATTTGTTAAATTACCACTCATCTGAGTAAAGAGAAAGCAGAAAGTAAACTGAATATAATAATATATATATCAAGTGGTGAGGAAGCATTGACATTAGTTCAATGAGTGTACAATGGTTAGTACGGCTTACCGAGGTGAAATATAGATAGATGGTACTATTTTTTTTAATTGCACCGTGACAATGAAAGTTGGCAAGTTGGAAAATCTTGAAAAAATGTACATCCAGTCATATGCATAGGTAACAGTTTTTTGAACGTACAAAGAGAAAATTGTATTTCAAATGATTCTTTGTCCATTTTATTGAATAGTATGACGGGATTGTTAGATAAAAGACATCCTCACACTTATTTTGGAACAAGCATTATGAGTCTCAGGTATTTGCACCAAAGGAATAAGTGGGTGTGGAAGTGGGCGGACTCTCATTTGCATTGATATATAGTGTAAACATCCACGCACAAACTCACGGGAGGCGGCGGCTCCACAACACTCAGTGCAAATGGAGATGTACAGGGCATTACAGCACTCACTAGGGTCCCTGTCAACACCCATGTTCCTCACTGTCTGTTACAGCCTCTACACAGGGCCCAGGAGGCCTGAAGCCCCCACCCCACCGCCGGCTATCCCTCTGAACCCACCTTACACTTCCATGCACTGATCCTCATTCACATTAACTACTCACTATGGACCACAATGCTCTATGTCAAAGGAACCAGGAGAGCAGTTTTAAAAAGTCGGTTTCCCTCATTCTTAAAAAGATAAGAAAGAAGACAAAAGGATGAGCGACAGGAACATCTGCCTCTTTATCACTGTGTTTTAAATGGTTATTAGCTTGAAAGGACCAGTGAGATCCTAGGTCTAATATCCTGATTAATTGCTACTTGACACCTTTTAACATGCCTCTCAACACAGATGCTTATCTTGGATACAATCTGCATTCATTTGCCTTGAGGAGAGTTGCAAAGAGCAAAATCACTTGAAGTATCTGTTGAAAATACTGACAACAATACAACTGGCAGCAGCCAAAATCTCTGACGATAGCAATGATGTTTATGTTCATTCTCTACAGTCATTTGGGCTATAGCAGGCTTTTCCCATTAAATTCACACGGCAAAGTCATGAGGGAAGTCTCATTTTTCCAATCACTAACGTCTCTTTATTCTCATAAAATTACATCCACACTTTTGGTGCCTCCTGCTAACCTCCTTTTTCACATATTCCATAGGAGGGGGTGCAATAATTTCACCCAGGGAGGATAGGCTCCAGCTGCTGCTGTAAGAACTGATAGTTCACACATCGTTCCCCCCTGCTCTCCACTGAGTTGCACACCAAACGGCTGTGAGTGGAAATCACCTTTGGTGATCCATTTGAAGGTAAAGTGATCTTGAGGAAGCTGGCAATCTGGCTTCATCCCAACAGCAGCACACTCAGTAAAACTGACACTAGACAGCGGGATACGCTCAACACCCGCCACTGTGTACACAGCTCGCTGGGTCTACACTGTACTGGAGCCTAACCAGGAGGAAAATCACTGAATGGAAACATTTATGGGCTGCTGAATCCTCTGTGTGACTTTGTTGTAGAGAGAACTAATTCAAATTCATTCACTGAAACAATCCCAGGATTCCTTAAGTACACAGTACTCCCACAATACAGCTAGTTATACTTCCACTGTAAGTGTGTGGCCTCTTCAAGCACTAACCCAACACAGACACGCATAGCATACTACCAGAATACACAACTACACTGAACACAGAGACACACCACACAACTACACACACACCAATATCACACCTTGATCAGAGCTGCTTTACTCTGTGGTGGTGTTCGGTTTGGTCTGTAATGGTGAGCAGATCAATTGATCAATAGGTTTGAACCAGACTTTGATGCTCCAGCCTTCTTGCCTGCAATGAAAGTCTTCGTCTCACCACCTGCTAGAGTGAAGCGTTGTTCCTGCGTGTCCGCTCTGGAAATGAGCACACTGAAATGTCCACTGGAGAGGTTCAGGCCACCAACAAAGGGCCCTTGTCCTGGCCATGTCTATGACCTTTATCCTTCCTCCATCTAAAATCCTTATACAACACCCCTTTCTGCAACTACATCTGCAGCCAAAGAGCCACGTTATTTTGCTGGAGGGTGTACATGCGCTAGCCTGACAAATGCCTCATAATATTTTCACTGAACTGTAGGTATACACCACTGACAGTTAGCTTTGACAATAGACACGTTCTGGCTAGTGTTGAGTGTGAAGCTGTACATCAGACCTACCTGACTGTGGTATAGTGCTGTTCGGGATAAGGTGCAGGGAAACCCGACACTTGGGTGAGGCCAGGGCCATCTAGGGGGAATAACCAGTAGCTGACTTCTTGTTCCACTAATTCCTTACACAGTAAAACAAGCCCTCTTGGAAGACAGCCATTCCAATATGTCTATATTAAGTCGGTGGCAGTTTGAAAGCACGGTAGTCCAGCCCTCTACACCCTGCCCCCCACTTCACTCCACCACCTCATCTCTCCCCCGGATTTCCTTGGAATTTTGGATAAAACTGAGTGCTGCTGTTTGCCTTACTACACTGCATGTCATTCATATGAATTCTGCATACTTTTCTATTTTTAATGTAGTTACAGTATTTTAAATGTTGTGGAAGGAAAAGTAAAAGCTTTGTAGTAAGGTTCTCCAAATATGGAAATATAGGCCAACAAAGAAAGCAGTGTAACGAAAATGGCGAATCACGAGTCGATGGCATATGAAAGAAAATGTAATCACACATTTGATCAAATGAAAAAGCATAACGTTTTCAAAGTGACAATACAAAAAATATTTCTTTCCTGAGACAAGACATGAAATGTGATCTGTGCAGATTCACTAGTAATTATGTATGTAATTATGTACTTATGTACTATGCAAA
This sequence comes from Hoplostethus atlanticus, assembly GCA_034670405.1. Lineage (NCBI taxonomy): Eukaryota > Metazoa > Chordata > Actinopteri > Trachichthyiformes > Trachichthyidae > Hoplostethus > Hoplostethus atlanticus. The sequence goes on along the minus strand of JAXDDX010000014.1, from coordinate 5,098,138 downwards.
TTCTTGTACCAATGCTTTAAATGTAATTTAGATTTCTAAATAGTTATAGTAATTGGATTTGTGCTGAAAATAAATATCAAAGACAGGCCTTAAGGTATGCTTTTTTGGTGTATGTTTAAAGGAGCAAATGTAGACCAGTTTTCATGGTAGAGGGGTCTCTGTTACATTATATGCATTATATGCCTCTATGTATGAAATCACACACACAGATATTCAAACAAGTACAATAAAAATGTATTCATATACACACACACACACACACACACAGCATCTTCCCTGTTCCGTTTCACCCTTGAAATACACAGACTGCATTTTTAACACCAATTTCAATGTTAGATTTCCCAAAAAATATGGGCTCTTTTTGAGGTGGGGGAAGGGGTACATGGAAATAAGGAGGAATATTCTCTCATGGCCTGGCCATAAAATTAAGAAGGTTTGCAGTAAACTGGCCAAATCCACGGGGACTCCCTCAAACAGCATGTGTAATGACGAGAAAGAAGAGAACAGACATAAACAAACCCACAAGTGGGTTAGGGGCCAGCATCATTACCCCGCGTATACATCCTTGCTGTATGGAAATGGGTATAAGTGAAATGCCTCGGACCCTCATTGCAGGGGGGTGAGTGAGGTTCTAAAGAACATTTGACACGGGCTAGTCAGATAGCCAGCTACATCCACGTGATGTGAACAGGGTGGGAGGAGTGGGGAATAGAGCGAGTTAAGCATGTGAGGCTTATGAAATACTACGGGTGTAAAGGTTTGAAATACCAACACTACCGAGCAAGCATAACCCAGCCAGGGAAGGACACAAATGCAGTGTCTCTATGGTGATTGTTTTCTGTTTTTTAAAGATGTAACTGAGTACAGTTTAGTCTATATTATATTTCAACATAAAATATGTTTCATTCTTTAATTTATAATTACCTGTGAGTATAGGTGCACATTCTCTAGCAATTATTTAAAAGAATACCTCTTTTTTTTAGGTTGCATGAGGAGTCTAGAGGAAGTAATGAGAGAATGTAATGTGTCTGATGGTGAAACAGGAGGCCACCCCTAATCTAATAATGGTATTGTCCACACTAAGGCTGAGCTTTCTCTCTTTCCTGTCCTCCACTGATAGACTGAGTCTGTGTCTTCACTATTGCTTCCCAGCTGCTGGGGCCGTAGTGAACAACAGAGCCCACTCTGTTGTTCAGAAGAGAGGAGGGCTACTGGGAGGGGCAACTTTATTACAGACAGTGTGTTGAGACTTTAGCACACGTTCAAATGTCGTGCACACACCTAAAGAAAATTAAAGCATTTTGGGTGACAAAATGACACTTAACTGGATCATTTCTATTTTTATCAAATGCTGACATTCGGTTAATGACTTTTTCGCAAAAAGGACAAGTAGACTTTTGGAGAACGGTTCAACAAACAAACACAACAATTCTACAATTCTGTGTCTATGAAAAGCGGTGCAGGACAAAATAGCTCATTCATTGTGTTCCGTTGGGGAACGACTGGACCCTCCTCCTCCCCAAAAACAAAAAGGTCCTTTTTTTTGCGTTGGCCATGGGCTGAATGCTTTGCTTTGCCACCCCAGCCCTAAGAAAACACGCGCCCCCTTTCTCCCTGCCGGCTGCCCGCACACAGTAGATCCTATTAATGCAGCTCCTTCTCCCTGTGAGTGTGCCCACTGCGGAGGACCATGGCCGTGCAAAGCCAACGCAAAGACAAAACAGTTTGCTCAACATTAGCAGAGAAAACACAGGCCACGCAGAGAGGGAGAGGAAACTAAATCAACATCACACTGGAGGATGTGTTCTCCGTCAACTGATATTTTCCTTTCAAGGGTTGGGGGGTACAATGGATGTTAAGTGTAAGCCCTCTGCCTTCATCCAGGGAAGGCTTGTTCGGCCCGACAGAGCTCCAAACAGGTGCTTTCTAATGATATTCACAAGGCACAGAAAAGTCCTTTATTCATCATAGCTACCAGTTGGCTCATGGCGGTGTCAGTGACATGACAGTATTCAGGTTCAGTCATCGTGGTTATTTAGCACAATATTATCAGAGAGTTAATGCACTGATGAGAGGCACTGAGGCTGTGGTAATCTTCTCTCTTGTGTTGATTACTGTTATCATTAGTGAGAATTGATAGGAGGCTGCTAGTATATGTCATAAATTATCCAATCCCAGGGCTGGTTTAGAATTCCCTCAGGTGACTAATTTTGAGTAGACACTCAGGTGTGACTTCACACGTTGTAACCATTCACGTGGCAGCCTTTCTCAGACGGAGCCTCTTCATTATCAGCTGCTTAAACTGCCGAGGTGTCTGAATACAAAGGCGTAATCCAGCCCCGTGGCTAATTACAGAAAAGCACAGCTATATTGTATCATTTACAACAATAATGGATCCGTGTTTGTCTACATTCTTACCTCACTGGCAAAGATGCTGTACACACCCAGCATATGTTCCACACAACGTCAGTCTAAAGAGTCCTAATACGGCAAGTCCTCATTTGATACAGTTTTACAAGGTAAAATGGGTATGTCCATCTTTTGGCATTTCTTAAATTTGGGTTCTCAAATTAAAGCTATCCCTCTTTCCAGTATTGAGCAACAGCCCCTGTCTGTGTACCTTAACTCAAACCTACAGACTTGTCTTAGGTAAACGGATGGTGCATTTCATCCCTGGGTAGAGGAAGCTAGAGGTGTCTTTTAGCTCTGCCCTGAAGACGTGATCTGACAGAACCCACAGACCCAAACCATTCGGACGACCTCCACTGTTTATATTCCTAAAGCATGAATTTGTTTTAACAGGCCAATGGCATTACCGTACCAGCCATTCATCCACTTAGCTTAATTTCCAAACCATCACAGCCATTGCTGAGGTTGTATCTATTACGCCATTTTTGTGCATCATTAAGTTTTAACAGGGGCCTGCTAGCTTTATTGTTTAAATTGCACATGACTTTATTTAACGTCAGCATTTCTTCTGCTTCCTGACAAGAAGTCACATTTCATAACTAATTAAATTGATCCCTCCCTCCCCACCAATAGGGGCCACTAAATTGAATTATTTGTATCCAAGTGTCAATATATTAAATCACAGGGGCTAATGAGTCGGGTCACCGCTTTCTTTTATCCTCAGTCTTGCATGTGCACATCTTCATCAGCTAACAGTCTACTTAAATGGAGGATGAACATGTTGGACTGAGCCTCCCTGGGTGGGAGCCAAGTCCGTCCGACTAGGTTGTTAATGCCCCCACATGATGCTGCTAGCAGGCTAACATAGTGCTCTTCAACACAAGGGAAAGCAGAGGCAGCAGAACATCCACACAGGCACAGGCAGGCACACACACACACACACACACAATATCACTCCCTGCTCTATTATTCTCTTATTATCATGCTAACAGTTCCAATCTAGCTGCGCTAATTGGGGAACTTACACATTCTCTTTAACAATGTCTATTTTTGTGCTTTTTTTTGCCAGTGAATTAATAAGTCTCACACTGAGAAAATCATTTGTGCTGGGGAGACAACAAAAGCATCTGAGAATACACAAATTAGCACCATTATCTTGAGCAATTACCATCCAGCCTGGTGTTTATTTAAAGTTATGTTATTTATTTAAATTATTTACCATTATGTGGTAGTCTCTGAGTCTTTGCCTCGCTAAATTGGTAAGCAAACAAAGTCAATGGTTTAAATTGCTGCTCATTGAATAACAAAACCAATCCATATTATACTTACAGCACACTAGGTACAAACAATTACAGCATCTGCGTATGGTGAATAAACACAATGTTGTGTCTGATAGGCAAAAGACACATGTTACAGTGGCTGGAAACAATAGTAGCCTATGCAAGAAAGAATGGCCTTTATAGTCTGAACAAGAATGACCACTTGAAATGTAAGTCACTGAATCACAAACAAGACAGCCATTGTTATCAATGAACTATTTGTTTTCCTTTTATAAGATGAAATGGATATTGTAAAATAATACAATAATACAATAATCCAACAAGACTCTGAAGCATAGATAGATAGACAGACAGACAGACAGACAGACAGACAGACAGACAGACAGACAGATAGAGACACTCCCTCACATGAACAACATACAACATACATGTAAAGACCAATAAGTGCAGCACGTTTCTTGTGCAAATGAAAGGAAAAGGGATTGCTGCCGTCATTCAAAAACAAATGTGTGTGTAACACAAAGAACTAAGTGTTGAACTAGGCAGGCTCTACAGCACTGCAGACAGATCTAAATCTATATCTAAAGCACCACGTAACTGGTTAAAATAGAATATATCTTCTAAAATATTAACTGACAGTAAATAGCAGCTCTATAATTTTCTCAGCAATTTTGTGAAAAAAAGTAAAAAGAAAAAAGCCTCTATTCATCAGTGCTAAATGAAATGCAAGAACTTTGAATAGCAGCTGTGTAGTTAAGTAAAATCTAATGTATTTTTCTGTCTTTTGTATAACTAAAACAGTACTGCATCTCAGATTGGCACCTAGTTTTCCCAGGCCACATACCTGTCTGCCTGATGTCCTCTCTCTCTCATTTCCTAAAACATATAAGTGACACTTTCTATGAAGTATGTGTTTAGAGGACAATATAGGTGTAGCTATGACAAACTATGAACATGTTTACACTATCTATAAGCACTTAAAGTTATTTATAAGTTTCTCATTTATAATGTTTTACAAGTATTTTCTTATTAGGGCTTATAGAATATAATGTATTACAACACAGAATATATACAGAATTTGTCTTATAATACACCATGGAGTGATAGGGCATTAATACTTTAGTATTATCTAGTTAGGAAATACTTTCAGTGGATCACTTTACTTAAAGTAGTCAAAAAGTAAAGTTTTATAATACACTAACAACAAACATCTCACTTTACCTAAAGCAAACAAAAACAACAATAGTTGGTCATAAACTTCAATAATACACTACAAACATGGAGTAATGTCCTTTAAGTCCAAAGTGTGTAAGGAGACAACAGACAAGGTGTTGTAATACATTATAGTCATATTCCAAAGCCTTTATCTGCAAATACTTATAAAACATTATAAATGATTTTCATAACTAATTCAAAATGACTACAGGTGCTGGAGGAGCTGTGGAGGTGGGTAGCTAATACTAGCGTCATTACATTTTATCTTTAATCTGGGAACTGTTGGCAGCTAATATCATTTAACCCTTGCGAGACCCCGACTGTTTCTCTACACCATTAAAGCCACATGTGAGAAAGCCTTCAACACTTTGAAGTACGCACTGGCAACAAAAGATTGGACATTTCTTTTTTTACCTTTTCTCTGGCTCTTTTTTAAATGGAAGAGATACACACACTCACATAAGCACAGAGATATGTATACACACACACACACATTGCATTATAATCATTCCCTAAGTTTGACCCTAACCTTACTTAACTCCTTATCTGGAAAACAAACCTGACAAAAGACCAATTATATCAGTATGTAAGTCTTTCTATGGAGACATTTAGACAGCCACTAAGTTAGAAAAATATAGAGGTGTGTGTGAATGGACACAGAGTCAAAGGATGAATGTAGAGGCTCACACTATATGTGTGTGCATATAATGAGCTTGGGGTGGGAGGCCAGGCCATGTGAAGGGCCATCGTAGCAGCAAACGGAGAAAAGGCAGGTCAAGGGGAGATAAATAGAGCCAGACCTGCTTGATGACGAGACCATTTAAGGCTGCAGGATTAAAACCAAGCGTGAAAAAAAACTGATCAACAATGGCCTCCATAGAAATGCCTTATCTGTGAGATCTTTTGAGCATGCTGCACAATCATGCCAGCTCTAATTTACAATTTTAGCCAAATCTAAGGATACACGATAATGCCTTGATATTGTGATATTGTTTGTGGAAAAACAACATTTAAATTGGCCCAACAAAATGTTTCTGATTAAAAGCGTCCCCCTGTTTTATCTGGGGAGCTCCTTTCTCCAGCCTGTTTGTGAAGATAAAGTTCACCCTGACCTTTCAGCCAATATTTATTCTCTTGATGTGTGTCTGTCTGTGTGTGTTTGAGCGTGCGTGCGTACTGTACACGATTCCCCTCTGTATCTGCACGCCTGTATGTGAGTGTCAAACCGTGGCTCGTATCTTACAAGGCCCATCCTTGAGGAATGCATGAACCGGTGCCATCCCCGTGTGCGGGATGCACTTTGGCTTGAAACCCTCGTGAGAACACAAGAATTTCCACCTGGCCTCTCGGAGGGAAGAGAGGCAAGGGCATTGGTGCTTGGGGCATGGCTATAAACCGTACACTGTCACTAGAGCTTTCACAGAGCTCTACATCCCATCAGAGCACAGCAAACCCAGCTGAGCATGTCATCATTCTCTTGCCATGATGAACAAATCTCATAAGTTTGGTTAACTCTACCTGCTCGCCTTTTATGAACTAAGCTAAGCCTAAAGTCTGATGATCAGAGTGATGCTACTTAGCTGCTCAACTGTTGCCATTACGCCATTAGGAGGAGAAAGTGGGTGTGAATAAGAAGCAGAGAGCCCTAAAGAGTCCAGCCAAATGGTGGTCACTGTGCCTGATTGATGTTGAGGCTAAGCAAATAAGAGAAACAGAACCGAACACACCTCTGAGTGCTTGTACCCAGACTCAGAGAGATTGATAACTTATTTTATGGAACAAACTCACTCTCTGTTAACATGTACGTTTAATTGTCACACGCTTCTTATAAAATCCTGAATGGTGTTTTCGAATTTTCAACTAAATCAAGTAAGAGTTAATCCCCTCCTGAGATTGAATTAGTGCCAAGATGATTTCAACAACGAGGACGGACTGATGGAATACAAACAAGCAGAGGGAAAAACACACAAAGCCTTGAGCTTTAACTTTTGATAAGCCCCTAACACCGCAATCAAAACATCTGCTATCTTAAAACAAGTGACATTGTAATCCTGAAGGACAAAGACTAAATCTCTCTCCCCCTCTTGTAAGTATGATGAGAAAGGATGAAAAGAGAGATGGCCATTCAAAAGGGAAACTTGATTAAACTGCATGCTGCCTTGTTCCAAACCTCTCCGACTAAACCTCTATAACTGCACACTTCTCGCAGATCCCCTCCAACCCTCATGCAAAGAAACCCCTTGAAAGTCCACGTATAGCGTGCCAACAAGAGTCTCGAGTTACAGTCCCCGTGGTTTTATTGTTTGGACTCTGACGGTCCAGTTTATAGTGCCCACTGATGTGATCAGTTACATCATCAATATGAGACCCTAGCAAGAGTGGCTTTTTCCCTGGAGCCAAACCAGAAGGACTTTGATGGCTAGTAGGGTCTCCAATAAAGCCTACTGCTCTCCATGCTAACAGCAGGGTAACTCAATCCCTCAACACTGCTTTACCACTTTGCTAAAAGTCTGTGACATACAGACTGGAAGCTTGTTTACAGAACTAATTAAGTCAAAGCTGTTGTATATTAAAGGGGCCAGGGCATTTTTTAAGAGGCAGCAGTAATGAAAACAGAGTGGCAAAAAGATGCTTCGCTAACTTGCCCCTGACTCTCTTCTCCTCTCTTTGCTTCCCCATCATGAGAGGAGTGGCCAACACCACAGTGAATGTTTGGAGGAACTAGGTCAGGAAGACAGAAAATGTCATGAAATAAGCATTAAAAGGACTTGGTGTGGGATAAACAATGTTGAACACGATCAAACTGATTTGAAGTAGTGAGAGTAATCCATGTTGTTTGTGCTCTGGTGGACTGCTGCTAGTAGGGGTCTGTCTGCTGAGTGGAGTCAGCAAAGACTGATGGGCAGCGGAGCAGATGGCCGGGACATGGGGTTCTTTTGTTTAATTGTGGATGTGGTGTTTTTATCAGGACAGATCAGGGTCTGGTCAGGGGAGACGCTGGCTAACTTGGCTGCACAAGGAGAGACTTTACTTCTATCTCTGTTCAAGTGTTTGAAATGGATCTATACATATTTAGAAGTGCATCCCCATACACACACTCAAGCCCCAACCCCCTCTCAAAACTATGCATCAAGGGGAATTTCCAGGTATCATTTGCCTTTAACTTTGAGATGAAAGTAGGGACCTCTAAAAGTGAGATGCATTAAGGGTATGTGTGCTCAATGAGCATAAGTAAAGAGCCCTCCATGATATGAGTGATACTAGGCTCTTAGTAGTGCATAAGGTACTTCATTTTAGAGTGTTTTCTAGAGAGAGTGTCATGCTCTATGCTCCTCTTTAGTGGAGTGTGATATGGAGTCATTTTTCCAATAGACTGTCCACTGTTAAAGTGAAAGGTCCAGCCCAGTAGCTTCTCAAGAGCATATTGACAGTTAGGCCTTTCTCTTGGGAAGGGCTCTTGAAAGAGGGATTTTAATGTCCCAGCAGTAAATCCTGCTGTTGTTCTTATTGCTGTGTAAATTCAAGGGGGGTGCTTTGCCTCCCCACATCATAGGACCAGCAGAATGAGATCTGCTGGGGTATGATGTAAAGGACAGCAGGGAAACCTGATAATGATGCCTACGAGGACGAATTGATCTTACCAAAGAAACTAGATAGTATTTCTTCAGAGCAATGCTGTGGAATACACAGGAAAACCTTTAGGAAAACTCTGTTGGTTCAGTCACTTCAGCATAGTTGCTTTAAATACATAGGAACAACTTCCAGTCAGTAAACATTTGAAGAGATTTTGATCCTGTGGTACAAATTCTTGTATATTGCTGTGACTGTTCTCTATCTACACTCCCCCCAAGTTGCCAAACATATCACCATTGAGAGGAGAAGATGGGGAGTTGTCCGCACGAAGAACAAGCAGAGTGTAGGAGGTGAATGGAGAAGGATGTGCCTGACACCAGGCACACCCAACAGGATAACCTTGGCTATCCTCACACAGCTAGGCCCACAACCTTGACCACAGCCAGTGACCAACCCTGGATAACTCTGTACAGTCTGGCCATGTCCAACAACATGCTGCCTGGGTGGTCCTTCATCCCCCACCCCGCCCCACACGCACACACACTTACACACTTACACACACACACACACTTACACACAGCTTCTTACATTACAGCACAATAGCTTATAGTACCTTTAATATTTCTAAGTGCATAAATCAAAAACTAGAGCGCCACTTAAATGTATCCCAGGATAAATTGATAAGCAATAGCATTTACAACCAGATAAAAATGAACAATGTCAGCCATACACCATTATGGCAATAAGCTTCACTAGCTCCTGTGTTGTGTGAAAGCATGCCACGTAGCTCTTCTGGGACAGGCTCGTTTCAGAGGCATTTACCGGCCTCTTTCATGTCCCCCACCTCCAGGCTCTTCTCCATCAACAGGACTCATTAGCTGTTGTTACTTTCCCCATTTTTTCCGTCTTTGTTCATTAAGATGTGCTAATTATTCTCCTACATATTTTAAAGCCCTCCCAATTACCAACAGGCAATTAACGTTTGATGAGAGTGATGAATGTAGGAGAGTGACATAAAAATTGAAATAAAGATACCAAGCCAAATTGTACAAAAGGTAAAAATGAGAGAAAGATGGGAGAAGACAGCACTGATGTCATTAATGTGACCTATACTTGAATATACAGAAATATTGTTGTCAGTGATAAAATAAGAGGGGTAAGCTGCTGAGTGTTGGATGGACAACAGGAACAAATTCACCGACCTGGATCTGCTGCTGGAGGAGGTTGATTTTGTGCTGCTGCTGCAGAAGCTGCTGCTGTTGTCTTGCGATCTGATTGGAAAGAAAAGTAAAGACGGGAAATGACTTTATTCCTATTCACACTATACAGTACGTGCAGCGGAGGAAAAACTAACAATATCTAGTATGCAGGCCACTGGCTACAGCTTTCCCTTCATGCAAGAGAACACACAATATAGTAACTGCACTTCTTCAAACAGATACTGTAATGTTAAAGCCTGTCCAAGCCAATTATGCTTTATTAGTAGCAGATTACTGAGTTAGAATAGCATTACAGTACTCTCATTACTCTGTTTCTACATAATATGTCCCTGTAGCCAAACTGCTGCAAAATCAGAAAAAAATCTACACAGTTTAAATTTTCCAAATGATACATCCTACTGTCACAATCAGTGGTAAAGTAGTTATGGAGAATAAATGATATATATATACAGGACAGATTAACATGGCTATGATGGAGATAACTGGTGCAGGCAGGGTGTATGGGTGATTGGTCTGTCGGAGTGGCCTGTCTGATCTTAACCTCCCCCCCCCCTCTCCCCCTGAGCAGAACAGTGACGAACAGCCGTATCACGATCTACCCCATCCCAACAGCCCCTCTAACTACATGCACACTTCATTGAGCATGACAACCTCGTTTTAAGTGTCATTTAATTTTCATTTTTAAATATAATTACAAAGTGTTCACTGTAAGATATCGGTCGTCTGCAAATGTGTCAGAATTAATTTGTGCTGGCTTCCTCACGAGTGTCAACAGTTAATTACTGTGTTGTATCGTGACGGCTTGGTGACATTCTAGCTATCAGCGCTCTCTCTCTCTCTCTCTCTCTCTCTCATTTTATTCCTCCCTTTTAAACATGACCAAATAATAAAATATCTCATATCACTATTCATTGACATCCCAATATCTACAAAGCCTACAGAGTTGAGTACACCGTCATAATTATCTGTAGTTTGCAAATGAACACCATTGATTGAAAAAGAAATCAATACTGTTAATGTATTATTAGTGTACTATGAGCAAATGCATCACTCCAAGGTATATGGTCTATCTCTTCATTTAACACAGGGGAGATCTGAGAGTGTGCTGTGAAAACTCTGAGTGAACTCCCTGCTGATAATTGACTCATAGCCATTAGGGTGGCTGGTGATAATAAAAGTGTCGCCTGTGTGGATAGTTTGCGTCCTTATTTCTTCCCAGACATTAACACACTTCATGGCCTCTGCTAATTTGCTGATTTGTACAATATGGCTCATTGGCCTGATTTGTGCTGCAAATCTAATGCCAGGCTTGTTCTAATAGGAGTCGATTTATAAGATATAGAGGACTTCCGTGTTTAATATAACGTTTAATTCACACATTCACTTGCATTTGTTAGTACAAGTCATAATAGCATTTTTCCTACCACACAGCACAAATGTGGGCAAGAGAGCATGACTGAACTCAAAGAAAATATCCAAGCTAATATAGAATATAACATCTCTTAAATCTAATATTATTCCACATTCCTACCAAGGAGCAACATTTTATTGGCATATTTCAACCATGAAATGTAATATGAAATAGAGGGTAGAGTGACAATTTGTGACAAATGTATTTATTAAAAGGGGTTTATTATGGAGATGAGGGAAATAAAGTAAACAACATTTAACTGAGAAGGGTGAGAGAAGAAAGAAAGAAAGAAAGAAAGAAAGAAAGAAAGAGAGAAAGAAATGTGAGGGAAATATCGAGGAAAAAAGAGAGAAAGAAGGAGAGAGAAAGAAAGAAAGAAAGAAAGAAAGAAAGAAAGAAATGTGAGGGAAATATCAAGGAAAAAAAGAGAGAAAGAAGGAGAGAGAAAGAGAGGGAACAGGGATGATAGAAAGAAAGCAGTGAGCAGTTACCTGCTCCTGTTGCTGATGAGCTAGCTCCATTTGCTGCCTCTGTTTCTCCATCTGAGAGGCAGCTAGCTTCTTCTGTTCATCGTGGGCTGCCAGAAGCTGCTCTCGCAGGCTGATCAGCTGGGTGATCATTGTGGAGAGCTGGTGTTCCTTTTCTGCCAGGCTCTCTGGAGTACCTAGAGAGAGAGAGAGAGAGAGAGAGAGAGATGTCAGGAGAAGGAGGGATAGATACAAGGTGGAGACACTGAGTCACAAACAAATTGATACAGGTATTTGTAGTGCACAGAGAGAGAGAGAGAAAATGAGAGAGAGCGAGTAAGCAAATGGTATTACAGGAACCGTGACAAATTGAGAGTCGTGGACTTTTGTAAGAATGGCCTTGTCCGTAAAATCCTTTATATAGAAAATGAAATATAGACATATCAACATATTGTGGTATTGTACAAAAACTACAAATAAAGCCAAACTGGCAGCAAACACATAAAGCGACTTTACTAGAAGTGTTAAGGTCGCAGCCTGGAGTTGTCTATTTTACTGTAGTTGTTGCTCACAGCTTTCAGTGTGAGAGTGAGAAAGGGAAGGAATTGTTCCCGGCAAATAGACAAAGAGCTGCAAGGAGCTGTGAGTCTCAGGTGGCGGCTTATGTGAGACTATCAGGGCTGAATAGAAAGAAAGTGTTGAGAGTCACAGTGTTAGCAGTGAGCTAAAAGTTACACAAGATTTCATTATATGGCAGTCCCAGCAACGTATTATACCACTGGAATTCTATTGAAACAGATCAATACACAGTTGTGAAACACCCTTGAGTTGAGTGCACACCCTTATCAATTTCTGAACACCATGAAGATAAAAAATCAACAATAATTTAGATTGAATGAAATATTTAAACCATAAAGAACAGCATTGAACAAGGCGATCTTTATGTGTTCTCTGTGTTAATACTAATTGCTCTATCAATCCCAGTCAGCTCAGTGGTTAGTCCTGTCGCCTCGCAGCAACTGGCTTCTGGTCTTTTCTGTGGGAGTTTGCGTGTTCTCCCCGTGTTCGCGTGGGATTGATCCGGGTGCTCCAGGTTCCTCCCACTTCCCAAAGACAGGTGGATCAGACACTCTAAATTACCCATAGGTGGGATTGTGAAAGACAGGTGACCTGTCCAGCGTGTTTCCCTGCCATCTGCCAAATGTATGGTGGCATATAGTCTCCAGCCCCCCCCCGTGACCCAGAATAACAAGACGCAGGGAAAGACAATTAATGAATGAATGAATTTCAGTCATCATGTATGTAGTCTTGAAAAAGAATGGCGACGCCTGACCAAGGTCCCTGAATGCAATAGGTTTACCTCTGTCTCTACAGTCACATGTCCTCAGTGTGTGTGTGTGATGGAGAGAGCGGCTCCACTGCACTGCTCTCTCCCTCTCCTAATCAATGCTAAGTGATCCTCCCATTGACTTACACAGCCAACATAATTGCCAGTCAGAGGCTAGACAGTAACTCACTCTCCTCCCACTGCACTCCTGTGTGACAAGCTGATCCGGGAGCACATACAGAAAAAGAGATGGGAAAACAGAAAGAGAGAGAGAAAAAGAGAGAGAGAAACCAAGGGGGAAAAGGATAAAGGGATAGAGAGCCAGATAACAGTACAGTAAAGTCTGGCCTGGGGCCAGCAGGAGCTGAATTCTTTTCTGGGTGTCTTCCTCTCTCCTCTGGCCACATCTGTCTTGAGTTTCTCCCAGAGCTCCCAGGGGCCCTCTCCACTCAAAGTATTTTAATTTGACTAAACACCTGATTTATTTTATCTCTCCGATGAGGAAGGCCGTTTGTCTTAATAGGGCCTGTCAACCTCCAGAACCCATTCAGGGCAATTTACTGGCAGGCTTGTCTGAACCTCGGCTTGCCTCGCTCTGCCTCCGCTGCCTGCTGCAATGGAAGAGAGCTGCAATTCTCCATTTATCCTCCTAACGAAAAAAAAGCACCTAAAAGCAGCTATTCATTGGGCTTGCATGCGGTTTCCAAGGGCTGAATTGACTTCTTATTCACCCGACTACACTTGTTGTGAATGGCTTATCTGTAAAATTGATACATTCAACACCAATTTTATTAACCTTTGGCTGTGTCCATAAAGGAGCAGCATTTTACAGGTCACCAGCAAGATACATCAGTCACAGATCATTGCTATCAATACGCTAGTGAGAAGGGAAAGAACAGCAGGGAAGGAAAGAAAGAAAGAAAGAAAGAAAGGAAGGAAGAAAGAAAGAAAGAAAGAAAGAAAGGAAGGAAGAAAGAAAGAAAGAAAGAAGAGATGAGGATAGAAACTAAGGTGAATGAAAATACTAGGGTGAGGCACTCTTCCCCCAAGGGTGGTAGGGTGAAGAGGAGGGCCATCAGGCCCCCAGGCTGGCATAGAGGTCGTTGACCAGGGAACCAAACATCTGGACTCAATCATGGCCTCTCATCCTCCCTGCTTACAAATGTCTGATGGCCACTCACTAGTTTAGTAGTGAATGTCAATACTGTAAAACTACTTTAAATGGTAAAATAAACAAGCATGGTGTGTGTGTGTATTTTGTGTGTGTGTGCCTACATACAGGAGCAGACAGGAGCTCAGGATCCACAGAGGGATCCAGTGGGCTAGTCTGGGGGCTGTGTGGGGAGTGCAGGCCTGCACGAACACTAAGAGAATACTAACAGAGGGCCCATTGTTTTGATGTCGGGCTGCATTGTGGGAGCCCAGACTGCCCCCTGCACTGAGAAAATGGCAAGTTCCCTCTTTACTTTCTCATCTTTAATCTTTCTTTGTCCCCCCTCCTCCTCCACTCCACCACCACACTTCATGAAATCTCAAAATTGATGCTAAATCTTTTTTTTTTTAATATTCTGATTCATGGTTATATTAAAAGCGGACATTTAAACACAACACTGTTAAATATGAAAACATGAGAGAGTTTCTCCTCTCTGAGAGCTGACAAGAGATCTACTGAGCATCCTTAGTAGAAAATCACATGTTGGCACATATGTTTTTTGTTGGCTGGTTCAGTGTAAAAATCTCTTTCTTCCTGCTCTAAATTATGGATCAGCTTTAAAATGCAGATAAAACTTTTATTGGGCGGTACAGAGGAGGACAGCCGTGGTCTGTCTCTGACCAACCTGCTGACAAAGAGGCCGTTTCCTGCATATTGCATGGCTCTTAACAGCGGTGGGGCTGGGGGCTGCCTGTTAACGTGTCTCCTCACATCCCACTTCCGATGGCAGACAGACAGACAGACAGCCCAGGGATGCCTGGGTGCTACATAAACCCCATCAGTCTGTCCAGATCTAACATGTTGTGACATCCTCCTGTTGGAGGAGAGAGGACAATAGTAGACAATAGTAGAATGACACAGGAGCCTGTTAGGACCAGAAGGTCCAGGGAGTGAGCTGGGTTGGCAATATCTTTTTTTTCTTCCCATGCCACCGACACCGGTTAACATCAGAGATGCCAGATTGACACATGGGTGGTGGGGGATATGGAGAAACGGTGTTGTTCAGTTTCAGTCCATTCAGCATTCACCTTTTGAGATTCCTGCCTCTTTTAAACGTCACAAAGTAGGGCAGAAAACATCAACGGGTGACTAAATAAATGATAAGAGGAAAACAAGCAGAGCCATGGTTGCTTGGGGAGGGATGGGGGTATTTCAGCTTTGGGGTCTGCGGATAAAAGGCACTTTGTAGGGGTGCGATTTGTTCTGTCCAATACCCACATCTCCCTCTCTCTTGGCTCCCTCCTCTCTGCTCTAATCAAGCAGTCTCTAATTTGGGTTCCAAGTCCAGTACCGGGGAAAAAGAAGGAGGCTTGTTACTTTGAAGAGTCTCGAGTGAATAACACAGATAAAAGATTCAGGCACAAAAAAAAAAGAAGAAAAGAGGGGGAGGGGGAGGGTGAAAAGGGGGGAAATCACAAGGCACCCTATTCTCTTCCCTTCCTTTGGTTAGGACAGCTGAGCCATTATGACTGGATCTGAATGACTTTTTTAGCGTCAGAACACTGGAATTTCTTTGTCTATCTATCAGTCCGCTATTGTGGATGCTCCCATATGCTGCAAGCCCATCCTAAGTAAATTAAGACTTGTCTAAATGCTACGATTGTGCCGGGCCGTATCCGCATGCAGACCGCACATAGCTAGAATGCCTTGCGTGCTGAAGCGCTCTCTCTCTCTCTTTCTCTCAATGTGTGTGTGTGTGTGTGTGTGTGTGTGTGTAGACATGAGTGTACAGATGTATGTTAGGTGTCAAATAATAAAAGGTACATGGCCCCTGGGCTGAATGCACTTGTGTGTTCAGTGCAGAATTTCTAACGCTAATGTGAACTCTGAACGTCTATTCTTCCTCTGAAAATAAAGAGCCAATTTAATAATTACTAATTGCATCTATTGCTGATGTATTTAGTGTTTAAATAGAAGAATCTTCTACTCCAAATACCATGAAATCCCCTGAACAAAAGGATGAAACATGAGGCATCTTTGACACCACATTTACTTTTATAATACTGAATGTGACTAAAACATTTCACCCCACAGCCTAAATAATTTGTTACATTGAGCAGCTGACTGGCAGCAAACCAAGTTGAAGGGAAAAAAAAAAGAATAACAAAAGCTCGTTTTATGGGATCCCTTGGATTTAAACTGGTATATACACTTGTTCAGCAATGCTATGAGGCCATATGTGCTTCCAATAATATGCCGTTAAAGTGTCTCCATGTCCCACAACCAAGACAATATGAGCAACAGCTGTTTTACCTGGCTTGCTGCCCCTGCCATGATATAAAAGCTGTTAATCTTGCCAATAAAACACTATTAACAAGCATAAGCAAGGACTCACTAGCACATGTCATCCACTGGCAGCTCTGACTCTCAGGCCTTAAGCCTTCCTACACAGCATGACCATATATGCTACTTCAAATTGAGAGACTGCCCATCCACCTGCTAAAAAACATCTGATTCTGTCAAACCACTTCTCATTCTGTGCTTGAGACTCTTAAAAGCAGTTTGCTGTTTGCATCTGATGGTAGTATAGTGTACTATGTATGTGTGTGTGTGTGTGTGTGTGTGTGTGCGCAGCGACTGTGATTTTAAAAGACTATTATAGAAGCAAAATGCATTAAACGGTTCTGCAAAAATGTTTTTCAAGAAGAAGTCTTGATTGACACATGGAGAGGTTATTAATAAAAGCACACTTCATCTACTAGGGCTCTGCTGTTCATGCTGAACACTGATGGAGACTAATATTTTGATGATAGAGGAAGCGCCACTCTTCAGTATAATTATGCTAATGTAAAAAGCTGCAGCACTTCAATGTCTATCCATGACACTGGACAAGGTACTTCATCAAAGCCAAGCTAGAGGCTCGACCTAAACGCATTACGCCACGGAGAATGACAGGAACACTGAAATCCACGCTGAAGTAAAGAAAAAAACGTGCACAAACTTTAGTTCCTGTTTTCTTTTCTTCGGTAGAATCGATTTATCGTTCTTTGGCTATATAATACACTGTGACAAAACACACAGATCTTGACACCATGGCAGGTAGTGTGGGTGTGGAAGACAGCATGTAGGAAAGATCACTGCATCAATACTTCCTCCATTCATCTCTTATGGCCTTTCTGACAATGGGTTTGACCTCTGAGCCCTACGAAATATAAACAGCAAACCAGACAACTTTCAAGGTCTCAAAACATACTAGAAAGGCTTAAAGGCTGAGAGAGAACGATCCAGGAAAAAAAGCTGTCTACAGTCTGCAAACCGTGGAAGGGAGAATTGAGAGTTGGATGTTATTGTATTGTTTTTGCAGAACACGTATTCACTGGTGTAAGCTACACTGTTGATAATCAATCTATCTACTTGTTTTGTTGGACTGAAAATGTGCCAAAGAGATCTTGTAAACATTTTCAGACTGTTGTATTTGAGTGTTATGTGTTGAATGTGCCTGCGTTTCGTCTGGGGGTTAATCCAGATGATCAGTGCCGGGCTGAAACGCCTGCGCAGGTAGTAAGAACAGCTGAGACTAGTGCCTGAGAATATTAGACTAATTCCTCTTTTTGCAGGCTTTATAAATATAACCTCAGAAGTGTAAATAGGACAGAAGCTAGAACGTAACATGGCAGGAGAGCACCTTGAGGTTAAGATGAAGACGTGACGCTCCAGACAGAGTTGAGGGTCTGTAAAGGAAAATCACCCTGACATGTACTAAGCTAGGCCCGGGCAGGAGCAGCCAGCGTCTATCAGCAATGCTACATGGCGGTGAAGACACAATTTTCTTTGCAGCGGGAAAGCTGCTGAATATTTCAGTGGGGTAGCCTTCGATAAAGGAGAGAGGTGTGTCTCTGTAAAGCTCGGTAAATGCTTCGGGACAGGATAGCTACATGTGTAGTATGTGTAAAATGTATCATATTCATTTAAAAAGGCATTAGTAAAACACAGCATGTAAACTGCATCAAAATAAAACAGAAAACAGAGAACTCTCTCTCTCTCACACACACACACACACACACACGCATATGCACAAACACACCCGCGCACAAAGGTGTTCCTCTCTACCTTTCTACTGCCATTGCCACAAGCTAAATTCCTCAATTCATTAGAGGAGAAAAACACACAGTCCAACACTCTCATACATTCATCTGGCAAATGTGGCCTGAAGAATAATGATTTACTGTGGCTCATATTTCACCTGAGTGCACAGGGCAAACAGTTGACTGAAGTGTTGGGGAGAAAACGCTAACTGAGGCACTTTTGACTGGAGCAACTGGACAGATACAGTTTTGTGTTGTTTGTGTGTGTGTGTGTGTGTGTGTGTGTGTGTGTGTGTGCCGCGCGTGTCTGAAAGAGAGTAGTATGTTTGTGTGTGTGTGTGTGTGTGTGTGTGTGTGTGTGTGCCGCGCGTGTCTGAAAGAGAGTAGTATGTTTGTGTCTGCATGCAATGGGAGGGTTTCCTCCTCCTAATCAAACAATTTCTCAAACATGCCTTCAAACTCCTAAACTCCTAAAAATGCAATACTGATTTAGTTAAAACAGTCAAATTCAATATTGATCTATGTAAGTAATCTATCTAACATGTGTAAATGTCATGATATATGTTGGAAAACATGCTAAAAAAATATGCATAACATACACACATATATACAGCATGTTTTAAACATATACCTACAAATGCATTCTACTATACTTCATTTCCTATTGCCTGAAGAACTCAGTGTCACTAGGTAGAATTTTTATTTTTTATTTGTGAGCGTAGGCCTAATGGATTTATAGTCATAGTGTTTTTAAAAGTAATATAGAACAACAATATTTTCCCAGGATGATACCCTCACACTAAACCCGGCTAACCGCTCTGTGTGTTTATACAGATATTGTGCTGTGTATCTCCAGTGGCACCATGTCTCCACTTTATTGAAGCCATTAAGAATAAAGCTAAATTGTAAATTGAATAATCATGTTTTGAAGTAAACCCAGATGGCCGAACAATATCGGCTCTGTGTTCGCACAGTAGACTCCTTTCTGTCGGTGCGGGGGTAAAGCCGGGCCCAGGTAGGGCCAGCATCAAATCAGTCTCAGCTGCCGCCCTGCCCTGCCCCGTGCTCTCCCGCTAAAGAGCTTCCACTTATCTGCCTGCCACAGGACTGTCTGTGCGCGCCCTACCACTGTCATGTAGACACCATTCTCAAATTGATTACGAGAGTGAAAGAGACACAATTTCTGTGCTTCAGTATTCAAGCTGCCATTTCAACGCGAATGTACAATGTTAAGCTTCATATTTTTTTTTTTTTCAACCAATTCCAAGAGAATGAATACAGTTTGTGTTCCAATTTAGCAACTGCATATTTTCCTTCAGTTTGAGTAAATGCTTGAGCTTTTTTTTTTTTTTTTTCTTCTCGCCCACGGTGGGCTGGGACACTGGCCCTCTACAGGGAAACTTAAACAGCTCTGTTGAGTATGAAGCTCAAAGACCCTAAGCGGCACGGCACAGAACCAGCTTATTTTCCACATGACACTATATCATTATTAGTGACGTGAGGTACAATTATTGAAACAAATATAATATAAATAAATATTACAGTATCATTATATTATGTGCATGTACAGTCACCTTGAAGATTACAAGCACCTTAAAACATTCTGTATATGATGTGTGAAATATGGAGGTGTATTTCTTTAGACAAAGATCTCTTTGAGGGACATAATTACAAATGTCAAGTCAAAGCAGCCATGTCTGAAATATCTCTCTCTGTCTCTCTATCTCTATCTCTCTCTCTCTCTCTCTCTCTCTCTCTCTCTCTCTTTCTCATGCTCCTCCTTCTACCTTGCTTCCTATTATCTGCTACTTTCTGTGGTTTGGAGCCCTTCCAGCAAGCCTCCCTTTCTTGCTCTGTGGTTTTGTTCAGGAGATTTCATCTCCCTCCTCACCGTTTCTCCAGATTGACAGCTAAGCTCAGGTATGAAAACAAACAGTTACCTCTAGAATCGGTTGGTGAAAAGAAATCCGCCACTAATTCTCCTTCTCAAACCCTCCTTTTTGCCTGCCCGTGCTGATGCTAAGCCCTAACAGCATATAAAACAAGGCCGATGAAGGTTTGAAATCATTAACCCTTAATAACCCCGTTCTCCCTGGCTCACTTAAGCACCGCACCTATACTGGATTATGGTGCTGGTTTTTACTGACTCCAGTCCCTTCAAAAACGTCTCCGCCTCAGATTCACCACATTTCACAACTGCAACCCACAAGACAGTACGTTATAATTACGGATGTGTCATCTGTAAAAGGGAAAATGGTTGGTTGGGTTAGCAGACATTGGAAAGCAGATCTCTGATGTTGTTGATATCATTGTTTTGTTTACTGTACTTGTGCGTTCACCGCAAGAGGATAAAGTATTCTGGGCATGTTTGAACACAATTGCAGTAAAAGAATGTCTTTCTTTTCATGGGTGAAGCCCTCGGCCAAATTGTGTTACACCTATTGTTTTCTCTAAAAGAGAGGCGATGATATCTCCTCGCCCAGTCTCGCACCGGCCAGATTCCACCGCTTGTTCTGCATGTTGAAAGGTTGTGGTATATTTGAAGATATTACAGATTGTACGCCACTAATAACATACTGTATGCCATAACTGAAAAAGTAATTTGCTTTAAAAAAAAAAAAAGACATTTTACTCATCTGTTTGAGGTAATCAAAAGTAGATTTATTTTTTGTTTTGAGGGAACAATGTCACAAGGTAGCCTACAAGGTACACAGTATAATTGCCTGTGGATTCAGGGAGCAGTGAACGTGCAAGGCCACTCTGCCAGTAGGTAGTTCATCTGCACGTCCGCCTTTATGCTCTACCGTCTTTCATTCATTTAAAACCTACAGGCATGTTTGCCCTTTGTACTGATTTTAACCTAACAATTAATGGAACCTCTGATTCATCATAACACTTTAGATCTTAATCATAAGGTGTTTTCTGCTTGGTACCTTTGTTTGTGTTTTAATTAGGCGGACCTTGTGCATCTCCAACCCTGGGTTTCTTTTTAATTGCCCGTATTTACATCAGGCAGACATCAAACGCAGAGAGAGACATTTGTAAGGGGGAGCACAAAGCAGCCCTTTGAAATGTCTACAGTCATATGAAATGGCATGCTAATTAAAAATCTAAGGCTGCCAGTGTGATAGGAGAAGCATTTATATTGGTGACTGTGGTGTATAGACTGTGTCTCCACGCAGATCAACAGACAGAGGCCATAGTGTGTATTATCAGACTCCCTACCTGTTTACAGCCCACCAAGTAACCTTACCGTTCCCATTCATCAAACAGAAGAAATGCCCTGTAATTTAATAGACCTGCTTTCAAAAGGCTAAATCATTTTAAACATTTTATCCACTGCACTTTGATCTACAGTGGCATATACTAGGGCAGGTACAATGAATCTAGTTTACCAAGCTAAATGATTTATCCTTCAGTTCATTAAGGTTATTGCCAATGAATATACTTATTAGAACATTCTACAGTGAAAGTGTAATTCAATAATTAAAACCAAAGACCAATATTATTCATGTATGTCAACCATGCGTAATAAAATGAGACATTTGAGTACATGATCAAAATTACCAGAGGAATGAGCTAGCTAGGTTTATAGGTGTTTGGGAATAGACTTCATGAATTAAGAAAACGACCCCTTAAAAAACAGATTGAGTCGTCATAACCTGTCTTACGCTGAGAATACATCTAAGGCGTATGGTTTGGATGATAACGGAGAGACAAAAACAAGAGACAGGAAGTAGCGTGATGGAGGGAATTGTGGAGGGAGAGCCAGTGACAGCCCGGTGTTATCAGCCAGCTGGTATTGTGCTGTCCTGTGCTGTATAAACACCCAAGCTCTCAGTAACAGTCAGTGCTAAGGACTGAGGCAGGAGCCCGGCCCCATGCTAGGCCCACCTTCCCCCTGTCATAAACAGAGATTTTGGGGGAGTGCTGAGCTGAGCTGTACTTGATACGCTGCGCAGGGCGTTCACCGTCAGAGTCGAGACATTCCATTCGACCGTGGGCTCGTCGAGGAGAAGACCGTGCATCTCCGCACCCTCTCCTCTCTCCCCTCTCAGCCTCTTCTCTCTCCTCATCTCAGCCATGCACTGTTTACATCAAGCACACTTTGGCTCTCAAGCTGTGTTCAACAATCACCAGAGCGGCAGGAACACACTACACGAGTCAAAGCCAGTGTGTAAGCTCGTCCCGGCGCTTGTCTGATTGTCTCAAACAGTAAAACCACTGACAAGCAGAGAAAAACCTCAGAAAGAGTCTGAAGGAGCTGGATTTTTCGAAGACAGCGCTCTGGACAGACCGGGGCATTCCAACAAAAGATAAGGGAGGAGAGAAATGAATGGAGGAGGGCAGCCAAAGGCCTTTGTTTTATGTATTATGAGTACAAGGCTGTTTCTGAGATTATACATAGATAGTGTATGTCTGATAGGAATGAGAGACTTGTTAACATGACTGAACGCTGTGTTGTGAGGTAAAGCCGGTGCGGCCACGGCATCCCTACCTTTTACTTCCCCCAGAAGTTCACTGGTGTTGAGCCTCTCCATCTTCTCTTTCCAGTCTTTAGACAGAAGTGTCTCCATGCATGAGGACTCTGAAAAACAAGGACACGAGAAATAAATTCAACGTGCCTTTGTTTTGAATTGACTATTATTTCACTGTTAGAAATAGAGAAGAAATAAAAAATCCAAAGCCAGTGTGTTTGATTGCCACAATAATATTACAGTAGTTTCTACAATATTTCATATTTGTATATCAAAGAGTGTATCACATCAAAGATAGGTACTTTTTCTGTTGCCAGTAAAAATTGCAGGGCACATTAAAAGGACTCAGACTGACAAGTGAGAGATGGGTTGAGGGTGGAGGGAGCGGGGGGGGAGGCAGACATTGTGGGGATAGCGTAAGGGCAGAGACAGACATTAAGGGGGAGGTAAGGAGTGAGACTGGGTATGTCCGAGCGTTCACATAGCTGCCAATGATGAAAACAATTAACATTTGTCCAGCAGACAATGAATCAGCGGAGGAATGGCTGTAATCTGCCACGCTGTCGCTGGGGTGGCTGATAAAGAACACACTGGGCCGGCTGACCCAGGCCTCCACCATCCCTGCACTGCTTAGGGGTCAGCCTGTTCCCATCAAACACCACCGGCACCGGCAACACCTCCACCCCTCCACCTTGAGCCACTGTCTCCACAGAAAACTGCCCCCAATCTTAACCAGACCCAAGCTAGAGGCAGAGGCTCTGTACTGCTACTGTCCTGAGGAGACTTCAACAGGAAGCTACAGTCTGACTGAAGATGCAGCAATGCCGTACAACCCAACTCAAAAAATAACAGTAATCTGTGTTCATTTCTTGCTAACTACAGATTTAAAGAAATTCAGGTTTCATAGCTTGCCTCGGGATGATACTGTTTGTGAAACTGTGTTTGTACTCTGTAGAACGGGGCAAAAAAAGCAAAAAGCCAGGCGCACTACCATTACCAGAAAGCCCTGGGGCACCATAAGGAATGCCAACTACTCCTGAGTCCAACTACTCATCTGACAATGGCTCATTTGTGAACACAGTGCTGGCAACAAAAGGGCACAATTCATAAGCACATAAGTGTTCTGGATGGTTTCAGGCAAGTGTTTCTCTTTTCCTCAAGTTGACGTAGTCATCAGTGTTTTTGAGGCAGCACAACGATAGCACAACGTCGTCTAAAATTATCCCGTCTCGAGCACAACGTGAGAGAGACCGAGCAAGGGGGAGACAGACGGAGAAGGCCTGTCATGCAACACAGTGGATGGTTTCTGTTTCTGCCATTATTACGCTCAACATCAAACACCGAGGAGATTTACACAGTTCAGTATGTATACAAGCGTCGGTTCCTTTTATCCCTCCGTAACATCTCCTGCCCTCCACTTCCACACAAACCAAACACCGTCGCTCCCTCTGACAAACACGTTGACTTCAGAGGAACTGGGAGTAATAGGGGGTCGGTGGTTCTTGTGCCCCTGTTTAAGGATGGCTTTCAGAGAGATCAAGCAGAGTGGCCATTTTGTTTGATTGTCCACTTCCTCCGATGTGGTGGGGGTCGACAGGACATCTCCAGCTCAGGGTCATTATAACATTACTTCTGCTTTATTGACTTTCCAATTCCCAACTCACAGTTTGTCCCCTTGACCCTGTGTGAGGCTGTGTGTGTGTGTGTGTGTGTGTTAACTCCCTGCCTGGCACAAGATCACCGGTCTATAGACAGGGGCTGAGGGCAGGGGGAGTAACGGAGCTCGGCTCTTCTTCCCGGCGCCTCACCCCTAGGTGAGAGTGCTTCCTCTGCTGGAACAACAAACTCCCTTCAAATAATAATCCTCAGACAGAGGAGCAACAACAGTGCATGACATCCTCTCCCCCCTTAAGCACAGAAAAAAGCTAACTTTTAAAGTGGTGTGAAAGGGAATTAAACAAACACAGTGAACATATGTTGATATGCACACATATGCTGTCTCTCTCACACACACACACACACACACACACACACACACACGCTTTCATCACAGATGCTGCTCCAGCACTTGATCATTAAGGAATGCACCAACTGTTGGAGATAATGTGGTGCCAGCTTCCATTCTACTCCAATCCTCCCCCTCCCTTCCACCTCCCCTCCCAGGAGTGTTGCCGCTCCCTCACTTCTCCATCCCCTCCGCCGGGCCAGACACGACCTGCCAAGTCCTCCAACAGGAGAGAGACTACAGCTGGAATGCACCGCTGTCCTCCCTGCCTTCCACCTGGGAGAGGTGAATAATGACCTGGATTAGTCTATAAAATAACTCTCGAACACCTTTCAATGTTCTAACAGCACGGACAAAACAGGCAATCGAAAAAACCGACTTGGGGAGAAAGCGGGTGTAACTTTCACGCAGGCGTGCTGGAGGAAAACACGGCGAGTAAATGAGTCAGATGTCTGGCTTGTTTCAAAGCACCCTTCTGCAGCCTATTTTTCAAGAATTTAGATTAATAGTAGGAATGCTATTTCATTTTCTAAAATTCCTGTCTATCTTCTCCTGAGACAGTATATATATGCCAATGGAAACACTGGTCAATATCAAAATAATAATTACTGTCAGATTAAGACATAGAGAATGTTAGAAATGGAGCAACACTGTGTTCACCAAAGACTAACCAATTATTTAAAATGAAAGACTCACTCCTCCTGGTCTCACTGGATATCAAATATTGGTGTATTTGCGGGCGAAAGGCGAGTATAACTATTAAACACCCCGTGAACTAGAAATGCTAGAATAGAGGATGTCAAGACGAGTTTGTTGCTCTCCTCTTCTTAAAGTAGGACATCACATACTAGGGAATTAGCTTAAACAAGAGAAGAAGAAGTTTATTTTTATTTTCCTACGGGGGCTCTTAAATCTCTTACACCCCCCCTGTCTTTCCCTCCCCCCCTCTCTCTCGAGATAAAATGCTCTGCGGCTGGGGAGCAGGCCATTCAGCCGGGATGAGAATGGAATGAAAACAATAGCGCTTATCAGGCTCTTATTTACATTTTCCCAGCGTCCCTGCAGTAGACAGCTTGGCTTGTCACCAAGCCCAGATCGCCCCACTGGACCCAGACCAACTTCCTCCAGCCCCAGTGATTCCAATGGCCCCTATGGACCCATGCCTGGCACAGACCCCCTCCACTCTGCAGCTAGCACAGATAGCAACATACAAGACAAAACTACTGGAGTATGTGTCCAAGACGTGTTCCCATTGAGAGGGGGAATGGTTTCTGGACCCCCTAAGCCTGTCTGGGTCTCATTGTCTTCTCTCTTGGGCCGGTGCTGGAAAGCTGGAAAAATGCCCTGAATCCTTTCCCAAGTTTCTTGAGAGTTTCCAAGTGGTACTCAGAAGAAAGTGAACAGTCACCAGTGACTTGATACTGCCAACTTCAATATGTTTATCTGCTATCGGTGCTGGGATCTCTGATATACAGCTTGTTCGTGCAGGTATTCTATGATCTTATTGATGTGGGTGAGCAGGCACTGGGATTGAGACACCTTGAGACTAGATGATTCGATTAGGCTACAGCTCTTTCACTGTATTAAAAACAAAGCTAATCATCCTCATCAATGTGAAGAAGGGAATGTTTCTAGATTGATGTGTGATGTAAACACCGCTTTCAGCAGCAGGCAGTCATTGCTGCCAGAATATCATGTTCAGCATAAACCACAATAGGGGAGCAAAGAGGCAGGTTACCACTGACGATCTCTCCTGACAGCAACATACTCCTACCTCTCTGAGTCTGTCTGTCTGTCTGTCTTCTCTTTCCCTTTTTGTCTCTGTCTTGTTCACATGCCCTCGCTCTTGTTCTCTCTTTCTCCCACTGACATTTTAAAGTCACAACTCATAATCTGAATTCATGTTCACATTGTAAAAAAGTTGCTTTTAATAAATGGAGTGCTAGTTAGCTATAAATGTCTGTGTTTGTGAGGCAAAGCTAGGGGAAAGCAGTTTGCTAATTTATGTTTTTATGGCTGCCCTAAACAGAGCGGCTCAGTCAAGCGATCATCGGAAGCTGAAGATAAGCTCAAATCACCGAGTGAAACAGAGAAGAGACAAATAAATACACTCACAAGCATATCAAATCTCGCCACTTTGAATTGGCCTGTAAAAAAAGAGATTTTAAAGATTGATGATACTCTTATCTAATTTTCAAATGGTTCTCTAGATTGGCATTGAAATATGACTTTCAGTGGATAATAAAGTTATCAAAGAGACCAGAGCTGACCCTGCTTGAGCAAAAAGGCCATCTTCACTTTTATATATCAAAGTTATTTCATCTCTGAAAGGTTTAATCGACTAAATTTGCTGATGCAGCAAAACACACTATCGTGTTTCAAAAGACTTGATGACTGCCTGAACACACGAAAAGTGTGTGTTAAAACACGCACCAGTGGGTGTTTTGTTACACTCTGCGCTGTCTGCAATGAAGAAGTGTTTCAACTGTTTGCCGCCACGTTCTAGGTTTCACTGTGTGCACTATTCTCCCTGGAGAAAGATGATACTTGTGTTTGAGTGTTTGTTGTGTTGAAAAGCCATTGGCAAAGAAAAGAGGGCTATCTAGGAGAGTGAAAGTAGTCATAAGTCATGGCTAACAGACTAGAGACCTCCCCTTTAGTATCAGCCTTGTATATCAGTCGTCTCAGCCTCAAGGGGAAACATGTAATTACCAAATCAATGATCAGCTGACACTGGCTATATAAATAATTTCCTCCTCAGAATGCAGAGGCCTTATAAAATGAAGCAAATGATGATGCTGTTGGCTATGAGGGGCCCAGGCACAGAGGAAATGGGTTTCGGAGTCTCTAAGTAAACTTGAGCTTGAATTATTCCTGTGTTGGAGCACATTTTGTACAATAAGTTGCAGTTAAGTTGATAGTTATCAGTCTAATTATATCAACTTAAACTAAATGACACTAAATCTGGGCGTGAAAAAACCTACAAAACTAAAGAACGTAAAAAAAATTAAACAAACTTAAATAAAAATCAAGAATTATTCTCAGTTTTAATCATTTGGTTAAAGTTAAATTGAGAGAAGTAAGAACAATCTTAAAAAAATAAATTATACTAATTATATATTATAAGTCTAAATGAGTTCTCCAACAATGTTGCATTTCTTTTAGAATAGTAGTCACATAATATATATATAATAATAATAATATATAGCTACCTAGATTTGCTTTTGCCCCATACGTCGAAACTATGTGAATGCAGAATACAAATTACAAGAAAATATTTCAGATAAACAAAAGCTAAATTTAATTGAAATTGAAATCACAACTGAAAATAAAATCTATGTTAAAACTCTCGCAACACAGAGAATCACCATTTGAGCAATTTCAAGAGCTTTAAGTCTTTAAGACAGAAAGGGATCTTGTCAAAGAAATGCAGTTACTGTGTACATGCTGCTTAGTGTAGCTTAGATATACAGACTGTCGAACCTTGAACAGTATAGAGGAGTAAGCTAGAATGTCTATTTCTCATTGGTTCAAAAATGGTAAAAATCACTTTTCTTGGCAGTGTTTTAGCTTGGCAGATATAGTCCAAAGTAATGCGCTGCTCACTTCTCTATCTGAAAAGAGTGGTTTTTTTTAGAATTACTTAATTGTATTTACAGCTCCACTCCACAAGTAAAAAGTACTCGTCCAAGTTATTAAAAATGTACTACATTTGAATGTCTTCCGCAGGTCAAGAAGCTCTTCTGTTCATTCAATGCTGTACATATTTCTTTAATTCAGGGATGAATTTCTATCTCTCAGACGCAAAAATGACAGAATCTCAGTCAGACAATGATGAGCTAAAGTCTAATTTTCCATCCACTCTGCAATTGCATGGAAAACAAATCAAAAGTCGAGACTGATAAAAAAGAAAATGACTGTGACACACTCCAAGGAGTCCTTTGAATATCTTAATCACAGAGACACTAAAAACAAGACCCCATCATCACACCAAATAAAACATAATAATTACAAGAGGCAGGCATGGAAGTGAAATACCGAGAGAAAACATGTTTTGTCATTCAGCCGGTAGTCCCTGAGACAACAGCTGTTGGATGCTGCAAATACTCCTGAAGTCTCCATAATCATGGCGTTATTGAAGTGAGGACAAAAAGGGCACTAATTGCAAGGGAGCAATCGGAACGCAATAGGTTACACACCCGGGTGATGCCGCACAATGCAAATGCTAAAGAGGGAGCTGGGGGAAAAAAGACAACATTCTGAGCACAACAGTACGTTGTCGCTCATTTTCAGGAAATTACCTTTCCTCCTTGTCAACAGTTTTAATAACCTCTACCGTTTCCAGAGGACTTTTTGGCGCAGCTAAATAATCTCAGTTTTTTAATACGTAATTGCTAGTGCTGGTATGCATGGATGAAGAGGTCCAGCTCCTTGAGACGTGTCAGCGCATTGTGGAGCACCTGCACCTCGCGGCGGGCCTGATTTAATTGACACCTAATACTATTCATTATTCCACTTGGTGAACATCTCTATTAGTCACCTGTTAGACTCTCCTGTAGGAGCCATTTGGCCTTGTAAACAGCTGCTATAAATATATGTAACCTGGGTGAGATGTTCTTCATCTGAGGCTGTGACAGAGGACTGATTTCCTCAGCTCTGATCCATCTATCCTTCCTTCCTTCTATCCTTCCTTCTATACTTCCTTCCTTCTTGACTGACTGACTGACTGACCTCTGTTCCCGCCTGTCTGCAGGGCCTGCCTGCATACTGGGGAGTGGTCAGATGCTAGTCTCTGGAAGAGGTCAGGGTTCAATAGAAGGTTTTCCTGATAAGATCAAGGTCTTCATTTGTAGAAGATTGAGTTGAGTTGTGGGAACTTAACATAATGAGTTGATATTGGACCAGCACACTACCAGACAGCAGTTACCATAGTTGGCATCTGAACAAAATTCAATTCAATGTGTTTGTTTCTGTTTTGTCGCTTTGATGTTTGAACAGAAATTGTCTGGCGGTCCAGCAAATGTAATCCTATTCCCTAGATTTATCCCATTAGCAATGGATTTCTGTAATGTGATGATGTTATTGTTGAGTCCTTCTCTCACAGGTTGTAGAATGAGATAAGTATCAATCCAAACAATCCCTGCCTTGTGGACAAAAAAAAAACAAGATAGCCACAAGTCATACCTGGACACATTAAATCTAGAGCCACAAGCCTCAAAGTCAGAAACATAGATGCAAAGTGCCTACAATGTCATTTTAGGACTATTCTAACTCTGTTCCTCAGGCAGCAGTGAAAGAGCGAGATGGCCTGTGTGACCAGGAACGTTGCCTTTATCTGGTCTGACCAAGGTGCTAATCCTACAGTGTTGACCCGTCCATTCTGAGACGCCGTATACACACACAGCACCCTGACCTCTCTAAATAGGACACGTGTCTATCAAGCATATATGAATTAACCGTCCCCAAGAGGCTTCACCTCCTGAGCTGAGCAGCATGTGACCTCTCCCAATCCATTTTACTGCAGCACTCTGTGGCAATCAGGCTTGAATTATTAAAGTGAGCAGTGAGCAATGATCAATTCATTGCAGCCCTTGCTCGCAGACCGCTCGGCCGTACTTCAGCAGAAATGACATTGAGAATACTTGGATATGCTTCCAGACAATGCACATAAATGTGAAATATGTCAGACCCAATATGTCAATAATCATAACTGTACAGGCTGGGGCCATGTCCAGGCTAATCCGAAGGAGATGCTGCTAGATGACTGCGGGGTGAGAAGGTTTCAACACTGTGATTCCTTTCATATCTTTTCGCTGAGAAAGAGCGAGAGGAATTGAGAGACAGACAAGTCGCTGCCACTCTATGCCGAGCAGTGCCAACTACCTTGCGTCTGCAGTGTTATGGGATAGTGGTGTCTTTATGAAAGATTCTGTGTGAATTTTAAATGCGTCTTGAAGAGACACTTCTGCAGACTTGTAGGCCGATGCCTTCTTGAGGCCATGGGCCAGAAAAAAAAAACCTTGGATTCAGTCTCAAAACGCAGCCTTAAACCCCTCTTATCTACATGAATGAGAGGGGGGAAAAACAACAGCTAAGACGTCGGAAGAGAAAAAAAGATAGCGGGGAAGTATGCAACTCAAGGAACCTGGAAGTAGCAAGAGGGAGGGGAAGAAAAAAAAATCCAATCAAAACTTTGCAAGGAGGAGATGAGGAGCCAAGATAAACCAGTACTCAGAGCCCCCAAAACTGCAATCTCCTCTTAAGCCGGAGAGTGGCAGCTGGCAGAACAGCTGGTGAATAGGATTAATGTCAGAAGAATGAAATAAAACTCAACATATGTCCGAGCCTGAGGTGTTGGGACTGTGCGTGATTGTGCCCCCGATGGATGCCATGTGTGCAGCTGGAAGGAGCTGCTGTGCTGCTCCACTCTCTACCCCACAAGGTCACTTTTAAGAACTAGGACCATTAAATGCTTGGATAGCAAAATGAACTTTTCGTTCCCTCTCCTCTCTCCTTCTTCGCTCTAAAGTCCCTATTCAGGCAGCAGAGGGAGTCTTTTGAACAAGGCTGCTCATATAATTCACTGTAAATTCAGCAGGGGAAAAAACACCACTTAGATTTAAAAAAAAAAGGGAGATTAAAAAGTAAATGTTAAAAGATAGAATTAGACAAGGTCAAAGAGAATTGAAGTCTTTATTAATATGGAGAAAAAAAAAAAAACACTACATAATTGACACATTGACACTGTATGTGATTTTTAATAATTAGCAGTGTCTAATACAGATAAGTACTTTGAAAAATATCTCAGGTGCTATATTGGTTAATTTATCTCAGAACTATGCTAGAGCAAGAGAGTGAGACAGTGAGAGACTGAGGGAGAGGGGGAGTGTGTGTGTGTGTGTGTGTGTGCGTGTGTGCGTGCGTGCGTGCGTGCGTGCGTGCGTGCGTGCGTGCGTGCGTGCGTGCGTGCGTGCGTGTGTGCGTGCGCGCGTGGGTTCAGTATTGGTATTAGAAAAGTACATATTACTTCTGGAATCTCAGTCCATGCTGATGAGGGGTTCAACACTTGTGAAGACGGAGGAGAAATATGTGGACTTAATTTCAATTTATAATTTCCATTTGATGTCGGTAATCATTAGGGTCCACACACTGTAATAAATTATAATAATTTCACACAAAAATTAAATTACTGGGTACCTTGCATTGGAGAGATTTTTTGTTGGGTACCCTGCAATTTAACTGTCACATATAAACTCGCCTGCTAATCAATGCTCCAAAACATTCACATTTATTCATCTATGTTAAATTAATAGAAGTGTGAAGAAAACGCAGAGTACTGTGATCATGGCTGTTCAGTGTGATTTACTAAATTAATGGGTGTCTGACTCTACAAGGACAAAAAGAGACTAATAGGATCCACATGAATGGATTAAAATTTGCAGTGAAGCCAAGTGTCTGGTGGAGACACCCAAACTTTATTTCATCATAAACGCTGGGCGACCAACGATGTGCCTCGGAGCTTGAACCGTAAGACGTGATATAAAAAGAAGCACGTATTACAAGAATAAGCAGGACGTAATATACTTTGGGTAATAGCTGTGCATAATGTAAATGTGTTGAATTTCTTTACAGCGTGTGTGTGTGTGTGTGTGTGTGTGTGTGTGTGTGTGTGTGGAGAGGGGGGTCTGCCGTTCCAATGAATACTGTCAGACTGTATAGTGCATTCTAATTTCAGTTTAAATAAAAGCAAATGACAGTTTGGGAGAAAAAAATAGAAAAACAAAACTTGCAGTAAGGGGGTAATTAATTTTTACTCTTGCAGCTTGGCATTCTCAGTTTCAAACAGCAATTAAAGCTGTTTATCGACTACCGCTGCCGGCTCTGTTTACTAAGATGCCAGAGTTCAGGATGCTCACTGGATGGCAAGTCCAAAGGTCACTATTTTTAGTTTATGTCCTCCATTCTCTGAGCCATACTACCGAACATGCAAAGGCAAACAAAGTAATTTGCAGTGGACACGCGTACACAAAAGCAACATCCGTTATTGTTCAAAAAGTTTCATCTTCGCTTCATAATTAACAGAAACCATTTCCCATTTTGTATTGAAATTTCATACTATTTCAGTAGCCTCCACACAATATCCAATGACCACCTTTGATTATTGCCTGGCCAGTGGAGAAAGAGATGATGAAGTAACCATAGCACTTCTAAAGGTTAGGCATTTCAACTTCTAGAAAGTCCCCCTTCATTGGCCCACAGCTAAACGTCTCAATGCACTATTGTTCAAGAATGGTTCGGCAACAATAGACGCCGTATTTTTCTTTTCAATCAGCCCGTTCCCTTTGTGGGATACAGAGCCATATGAACTGAGACCTGCTGGGCAAGGATGGAGAAATTCGTTTCTCATGTGTGACTGAGCTCATTGGTCCAGCTCAGACTGGGCAGCTAACAACAGGCTTACAGTATGGGCTTTGTCAAGCAAAGTGCCACCCAGTGAAAGAGAAATAAAGAGGATGGAGGAAGATGGGGTGCACTAAAGGAAGTGAAGAAAGTAAAATCATTGTATAGAATCTCCCTACCCAAATTGCTAATTGCAATATTATGCTGTTACAATAAATTTCACCCCAGCAAATCATTCATCTCAATCCAAACTCATAACTTGAACCCATCCTTGGAACTTTGGACATGTAGACGACAGGGTCTTATATTACCACTCAACCAGTGCAGACTTAAAATTAAACCGGGGGTCACTACCAACGAGATGGCGTTCGTTGAATGATTACAATCATCAGCACTCAAGACTCTGCGGTGCAATAAAATACAGTTCTATTCGTTTCTTCTGACATCCTCATCTCATCTCCTGGCACTTGTGTAATGTTATTGAACAAGGAGAAAGAAAAGCGTGAGTGGGAGGAAACATCTGTTTCATCACAAGTGATTAAATAGTCTCTTTGTTCAAGAGGCAACCCATCAGATGTTGAGTGTAAAACGTTCACGCTCGCTGTTAGGTGGGAAAACAATGCAAACACGCCGATGGGCTGCACGTACGTTACTTGTCATGTTTGCTTGTGTCGAGGCGGATCTCTTCGCTGGATGGCTGACGTACCTATGTCTTATAGAACAAGCCTGCAATGTGCTCTGAAATCATTAGCAGGCCACAGAGGCCGTCTGTGCCCAGGGTGTGAGTTACACTGACACTATTTTGATCCTTGGTCAGATGACACCAGCTCTTTTGTCAAGTTATGTGTGGAGAATGCCTGGGAGCTGAATGCCAGAGATAGGACAGTGATACTGAGCTGGCACACTACAAGTCTCCCAGTGTAACCCCTCTGCATGCATTCACACACACACACACACACACACACACCCACACACACACACACACACACACACAGCCGCACACATGCGCTCTTCCCCCTGCCCCCCATCCCATTGTAGAATAGCCTCTGTTCTACCCATTTGTGTCCAGCCCACAAATGGGCTGGTCACCCAATCAGCCCACCCACCTCCACCATGCTGATTACATAAAGCCGGTCTGTATCTGTTCCTGTTCGTGCTCCTGTCGTCTGCATATAGGAGGCTGCTATTTCCAGATTCTGGGCTCCACAGCACAATGACAAATTTAGTAGCATTAATGGCTTCTGCCTTCTTATGTGTCAGCGTCTCACCCTCTCTGTACCCCTCCGAATACTGCGGTGTCACATATAACAGTCAGCCCATTACAAACTGCTGCTGATGTCATCACATACATACAGCCGTAAAAGACACAGAGGGAAACCTAACCCTAACCCTAACAGAGTGTTGTAGGATATCCCTAACCAATAACAAACTGCAACTGATCAAAGAATCATGTCATGTTTATACGCAGCTCATTTTAGATGTGGCTGATGAGACATACCTATGGTCAGTGTGTGTGTGTGTGTGTGTGTGTGTGTGTGTGTGTGGGTGCGTGTGTATAAAGACAAACAAGCCTCTGTGCAACCCTGGCTGTGATTTGTCTCTCCGAGACACCCGTTTCCTCCTATCAAGAGGTTCCTGTGCAGCTAGTGAGCCAGGAACACAATGGGAGCGTTGTGCTGCCTGGGCGCAGGGGGACACACTCAACAGCTGAAACCCGGGAAGATGGCCCCTGGAATGCTCCACAGCAGTTGCTACTGTTGACTAATCGGAATATGAGAACTGGGGAAGGTGATCTTGAATGCAAAGAATGGCACATTGAAGAAGCAGCTGCTTGTTTGTCATCTCAATGACCAAGAGAGCAGAGAGAGTTCCCGTTTTGAATGAGGCAACAAACCCTATATGTTCGCTGCTGGAAAGTGAAACCTGTGTCTGCCTCCATCGTCGCCGGCAGGGTAGCGCCCTGTGTTATGTGACGGTTGTGTTTTGGAGCAGATAGTAAATACATAATTCAGCAGTGGACAAGGCACTCGGTGCTCCTTGTCCCCCACATGCAGCCTTTCCATTTAGCCTTGGGCTCTGATCTCAGCCTGGCAGAGGAGCGACATTGTCACAGGAGAGCGAGAAGGGGTGGGAGAGAAAGACCATAAGAGGAGGGAAAAGGTGAGGGTGAGAGGAGGCCAACTGAGAGAAGGGGGAGGGGAAGGGGCGGGGAGGGAGAGAGAGGGAGAGAAAAAGAAAGTTAAGAGAGGAAGCAGAGTGGGAGAAGGAGGAAGAGGAGAGGAGGGGAAAGCGAGACTGAGAGAGGAAGGGAGGAGTGACGGGCCGGGTATCTTTTTGTGAAAGTTCACATGTCAGGCTGGCAGGCTGCCCGCGGCATACAGCCGAAAAATCTATTTAACGTCTGCTTCACAGGGTGACAAGAGGGTTGATTGGCAGAGAGCTGCTTTTGATCATGTGTCCTAACAAGCGATTCCAGCTCATGTCTCTTCAGCCTGAACAGATCTACATTACCTATTCAAACAAAAGTGACAGACTAGAGCACTGCTCCGCTGGGCTGGCACACCACGCCACAGGCCAAGACGGCACACACACACACACACACACACACACACACAAGGACATTGGAAGGCACGCTCAGAAAACATGGATACACACAGGCATAGCGAGAACACACAACCGCACAAGCACAAATACACACACAAACACACACGCACGCCAACTATCTGATCAAATAGACTACTTGCATCAAGATAAGTAGCTCGTTGAAATCGTGTAGACAGAATAGACAACAGATTATTAGAGCAGGGTGGGAACGTGGAGCACCGGAGGAGCAAGGGGCGAGAGACGCCGCTGGCTGACTGATGTTCGGCCAGTGTGCGCAGGAGGACCCTGGCCTGACATTGTCCAGTAGGAGGGCTACAGATGGGTACCGGCTATGTGTGCATGAAGGATGCTCCAAAACCTGCAACCATTAGAAAGGAAACTGGATCTGCAGCCTTCATTGTATATGCATGCAGTCGGAGGCTCGTGCTCAGATCATTATAACAAAGATTCCTATTAATTAGGTGGGATAAAGCAGAACCAGATGACACGGCAGCTGGGATGAGAGGAGAGGGAAGAAGGGAGGGAACTAAGAAAGGAGGAGAGAAAGTGCATCGGTGTGTTTGGGGGATGGGGTATTTGTATAATATATAACGCCTACTGCATTATACATGTAACATATTATACAATACGCCCTCAGCAAAACAGCAAAAATTCTGTAAATTATATAAATGTAATATAAGATATATATAAGAACACAGCCAAATAATTGCATTTTTATGAAGCCTTTCAAATGTATTTCTGTTTAATTACCTGATATAAAGAACTAAGAAATAAAATCCTGCTATATTCTCCAAAAATAAACGCAGTAGTGCCATCAAGCACCTGCAGCCAATTTCCTGCGAGCCTCCATGTGGAGTCAGCAGGGGCCGTGACACTGACAGGGGACAGTGTTACAACAGAGTCAAGAGTTCATCAGTGTTAATCAGACCAAAGGCTTACAGCTGATCCTATTCTCTTCCGAAGCTTTCACCCATCCCTGAATCTCATTACGGTGGGCCTGTCGTAATAGAGGATAATGACCTGGGGGCTACGCACACAATGCTGATCACTCCGCCAAGCTCAACCTACTGCACAGAGAGGCATTACACCGCGATAACACGCATCCCGGGCCAGAGGACTCACACACACACACACACACACACACACACACACACACACGGAGAAGAGACGATGGAGACGTACTGAGAGAGAGAGAGAGAATGACACGTACAGTACTATGCCAGAACATGATTCGCTCACAGAGGCACACCGTGTTTTTGTTGTTAAAGCATCACAAGCAATGGATAGGTCACCTGCCGCTGTAGTGAGGCTCTCTAGTCTGAATGGCCTTTAAATATAAATAAAAAGGGGTTGAGGTTGAGAAAATGGTGGTATGGCTTCTGCAGGGGGACCTAGTGTATCTACTCTAACAGGTCTAGAGAAGCTGCTGTCTTGGGGACGGCCATTCCCATTTCTTTGTCTGTGTCTCTTAGTCTGAAAGCAGGTTAGCTCATAGGCTGTGGGAAAAGTCACACTATGTCACTTTAACAACTGTTCACTGCGTCACATGGTTCAGGTCAGCAAGGGTCGCATGTTTCTGTTAAGAGTGAGACCACACCTGTTCACAGGCTCGAGAGCCCCGGATCACACGCAGCTCTGCTTTCTCGACGGGCTTCAAGAAGATGAGGTGCACTGCATGTCGTGGTGCTGGCTAGCCCTTAGCTGTCGTAGTCAAGCATAGTGAACTACACCCAAGCGTCGCGAGAAAAACAGGCTAATGGAGCATGTTTCAGCCTCATGTTTCTGGCTAGTGAGTCTGCTCCGTCACGTAGCAACTTCTGTGCTGGGATCGCATCAAGACTGTTGATGTCCAGTCAATGAGAGGACTTCAAGTGTTGAGCTTGTATGCCGACGTGTGTGTGTGTGTGTGTGTGTGTGTGTTGTTCACAGAAGAAAGCAGTAAATTACTATAAATAGACATTTTACTATAAAACTAAAATAATATTGCAATTCCACATGCCACCCAGTGAGAATTGCATTGTACTCAATAGCAGGCCAAAAAGAAAGAGTAATACTGCAGCTCAGTAGTATTACCGCTCGATAGAAAAATCCAATGCTGGTTATGCTGGCGAGGACTCAACAAGTAGCCGGTGAGCCCAAAGGAAAACCCCTAAAAGCGAACGCATGAAGCTGAAACCCAATTACCCGTCCTTGTCTTGGGGGACGATCATAAAGACTCAACGCACAAAGTATTTCTGTGTTGACTTGCACGGTATTGATTCATACTTTAGTGCATTATATAAAGCTGTTCTAATTGCATGTGAATCAAATCAAGGTCACCTTGGCTTTTTATAATGGTGGCTATTTTTCTTTTTCCCCTGATACTTTATACTGACATTTTTAACTCTTGACAAGTGCTGTCTGGAGACTTATCCATAAATAATACATTTACAATACCTAGTAAATAAACATGGGGCACAATCGTTAGCCCTGCTGGCAACTGGGCCTAATAGAGCTTTTACAGCAAAGGTGACTATTCAGCTAAATGCGGTGCTTGCTGCTGGGAGGACATTTTCATTCATTAGCACAGTCACAAGCACTTAAAGCACTTTAAGGACCAGAAATGGAGAGGAAGGGTGGAGGGATGGAGGGGTGAAAGGGTACAAAGATATAGGGATAGAAGACGGAGGGATGGTACTGAGCATCGCCACTATTGTTCAGATGTTGTACATATTGCGTCTTGGTCCAGGGAACAAGTAGTAGCAGTATTGGTATTTATATACTACATGTTCCAAAAGCAAGTTTCACATTGACAGTGAAATAAAAACAAACAGAAAGTACTGTGTAATACTGAAAATACTAGTGTACCTCAAAAAACAACAACAACTACACCTATTAAGCAGACTTTCACAGCACATTCTATATATAGGTAATGTCGTGTGTAAAGAGTCTGAAACCATTTGTATGCCCTTTACCCGAGGTCACCGCTTTCATCCATAGTCCATCAGGACAATGAGCTATCTTGACCAGAGAAGAATGGCAGCAGATGGTGAAGTGTCTCTGAGGACCTTGGTGATCCCAACCAGTCAAGCACCAAAGCAGCTGAATTAGATACAACAGTTGTCCTGTAATATCACGCTAAGATAAGCGATATATTTAGCTCATCTGCTCTTTGTGTCACATTAGCTATGTCATTAAGGCAACAAATGGCCCTTCCAACCTTCTTGTATGTTCTTTAACATGTTAATCCTGCCCTTTTCAATGTCTTACTGTGGCTCTTTCTATAAACAAAGACTATGAAGATGATAAAGAAAAGAAAAACAAAAGGTTGCCATGTTTCCCTTGGTGGCTCCCAAGAGTCCCTCTCCCTCTGTTTTACAGTAATCACTGTTCATCACTGCTGATGCTTCCTCAAGTGCTCTCCAGGACAGAGTATCTCTCAGTTCATGCAGCTTAGAGACAACATACTGAACTTTGTGAGCCTCTTGTCTTCCTCCGTGTTCCCCCGCTCAGAAACTAATTTCCTCCAACAAGGGAGTTTATTTTGGTGGCAGTGATACACAGGGCATGAGGCAGACCAAGTCTCTATTATTAACAGGAGATTAAAACAGCTGTATGGCACTCTAAAGCACCCTCTCCTCCCTGCGCTAACATACGGCCCCGGATTACAAGCTGCACTTGACCATTTAAATTACTGCAACAACCAGCCTCCACCAGCTGGGGCTCGTTACCATAACGCCTGCCTTCGCCGCGGAGAGCACTGACGAGCGCGCCCTGGAAATCAACCCCACCAGAAACAAGGCGCACGTGAGAAATACTCTCAGGTGAAGGTAAAAACGGCTCAGTCGCACCACATCATCGTGAAGGTAAAGGTTGAAACTGAGACTAGGAACGTTTCCTGCAAAAAT
The DNA here is from genome assembly GCA_034670405.1 of Hoplostethus atlanticus. NCBI lineage: Eukaryota > Metazoa > Chordata > Actinopteri > Trachichthyiformes > Trachichthyidae > Hoplostethus > Hoplostethus atlanticus. The sequence continues at coordinate 5,058,624 of JAXDDX010000014.1, read as the reverse complement.
AGCCATAAAATCGGTGGACATAACGCGGTGATTAAAAGGTATAGGTAACAATACCTTATCGACCTTATTTGACCTTAACTTCAGACATCCAATTTTGCAAATTATTTGAATGAGCTTAATGAATGAAAAATGCTAGTAAATATATAAATAATGTAAATATATACCACATTTTTGGTATTTTTAGGATTTTGGAAATATGTGCACAAGCATGTTTCATGTTTTGAACAACCTTTGACTTTATTTGGGCATCTTAATCTTAATCTTAATAATCCAAACATTTGTCTTCCCACTAAACCTCCATTTCTCAAGTGTTCAGATACGTCATACTGTCCTATATATTCTATTACATAAATCACACCACAAATAGCCCAAATCCCTTCATCACAACATGGACAAAACGAGAGGGCTAAACAATCCTCTGGTGAGAGGCCTGTGATACTCTGATACAAAGATCACCAAACGAACACTTAAAAAAAAAAAGAAGTGGCAAATTATTTTTAGGCTATCAGAGGTCTAATTTATTCATCTGATGAAGTGCTTAAGCTAAGAGCTCCCCAGACACTAAATGAGACACATGCATTCCCGAGGGGGTCTAACATTTGATTGGATGTAGTTATATTACTACAGCCCTAATTAAGAATGGGGGGGATGTGTTTCAGCAGCTCTTTCAAATATTTGTTTTTCCGCCGTACTCTTGATAGACTGCAGGCTGTGGGAGGGAGAGCCGGGGAGCCGAGCGGGGGTGAAACGGGGTGCAGATATGTGACACAGACCGAACAGCCTTATCACGGATGGGGATTTTCCTCTTGCATGTTACCGTTGGAAAATGTGAAATGCTCAGGGTGTGTTGAAGAAGAGGGATTAATAAGGGACATAAAACAGGTAGAAAATCCATCAGAAGGGCTTAAGTTGTTTGTGGGGAGCGAACTTTGATGAATGACCGCACTGAGTGAAGAGTGTTCTGTGTAGCAAAATAAAGAGGTAATGTTCCTGGCGTCGGGTCAGCGCTATGCGTTTTATAGTCTGGGAGTTTGCCTTGGCGTGGGAAGGAGACCACACTTATGTTGAGGTGTTGTGCCACACAGTCTTTGTCACACTGGAGGAGGTTCAGAACAAACTGGAAACAGTGTAACGTCAGTCTTCCCAGCTTGTGTGTATGCCTACGTGTGTGTGTGTGTGTGTGTGTGTGTGAGAGACAGATACATGAGAAAAGAGGTAGACAGACAGTCAGACAGGAAGGTAGAAATTACAGAAAAAGAGAGAGAACGTTCACTTAGTCTAACTTCAGCGGAAAAAAACGTTCACATGGCCAGTCCCCAAACAATAAACAAACACAGCACACACACACACACACACACACACACACACACACACACACACACACAGGGACGGGGGAGTCATACCGTCATGTTCTGTCTTTGTCATCTCCTCCAGCTTCTTCTGCTTCAGTGTGTCCACCACGTCTGCCAGGCTTCCTTTGCGACGCTCGGGAGTCCCAAACGCCGATCCGCTCAGCAGGTCACTTCGCTCCCGGGCCCCCTCCTCGGGCTTGTGTGGAGAAGTGGAATTATTCCGGAAGGAGTACAGGGAGCATACTTTATTGCTGTCAGATTCCTGTAAGAACACAAAAGTGGGGAGGGGCGACGACAAGGGAGGGGATTTGTATTTAATGATTAGTATGTTTCTGTGTTCTGTCAGGAGCTCCCATTGAGCTTTTTTGACAGCTTTTCATTCAAATGCAGTGATTGCTAGGTTTTTGCAGCTCAGGGAGATTTGGCCATATCAAATGACTCCTCTCTGGCTTTTCATACAGCAGTTTCTATGTCTTCAACAGAGCTGGCTGTTCCGGTAAATGAGATATGACAAGTGAAAAATTGAGATGAAATGATGAGGTACACTTTCATAGGGCATAGCCATAATGTGCTCAGGCTCTACTTTTCATCTGCAGAGACTACACAGAGAAACCTCCCAACTGTAATTTCTCAAATTGCTTTTGAGTGTGCATTTGTGTTAGGGTGACTGCTGTGTAATTTGTTCATTTTCTAGCGGAGACCTATTCTCAGCTGAGTGCCTTGGGCCATCGTAAATCTGTGTCCTGTCTCAAGCTGTTGTTGTTTTTCAGTCCCACCTGTGTATGGTTTAGTATTTAACTAAGGGTCCTGTCTCTGCCTGACTGGATGAGTGCTCCCTCTGCACAAAGAGAGACAAGGAGGAAATGGGGAGAAGAATGAGAGAGAGAGAGAGAGAGAGAGAGAGAGAATATACACTCTGCGCATGGGAGTGTATACTCAGCGCACGGGCCGTGGCTGAGGGTTGTGTCTGACACGAGGTAGTGTTAATTATGGTTTGTAGAGTCTGAGAAAGCAGAAGGTAAACTATGTAGCCAGGAGCTGGGGAACAGTTCTGATTTAAACACGGACTAACCTGCCCTCATAGCCCAAATGAAGAGAATAAACACAACATGCATGTGTATCCAACACATATGCCCATCAAGTGGGAAATGAGCTGTAATCAAGAGGCGTGTGATAACAGAGTGTAATACAGCAGGGGAGAATGATAGAACCACGTCTGGAGCCCCCCCCCCCCCCCCCCCCCCCCAACCCCACCCCACCCCGGGGCAGAGCTGCAGCGGTGTATATAGGGTGGTCCGGTACCAAGAGCCAGGGTGGCACGACCAGAGCGGGCCTCCTCTGCACCTCCCAACCCCGGGCTAGATGATTATGCAGCGCGGCACAGACAGTGGAGTGTGCTTGTGGGGAGTGCAGCGGTGTTGGGTTAATCAGCTGGCGTGGGTTCAGGGCACAGCCCACACAGACGCATGGCACAGCAGTGGAGTCAGGTAATCAGCACAGGCAACACTTTCATTCCTTTCGCCTTATGCCGTTTCCCTTTTTCCTCTCTATCTCTCCCTGTCTTGTTTCATTTTACCTTCTCTCTCTATTTCTACCTTCCTTCCTTCCTTCCTTCGTCTCACTTCCTCTTTAACCTATTTTCCCCTCGGGCACCTTCTAAACATAGTAAATTCAAGCTGAAAAAAACATTTTCATTCAACTCCCAGCTATATAAGTTGACATTATCATTATAACAGAAGGGTCAAGGTTAGCGAGGCAATAATATCGAAATACTTCTGCTCGAGCCTTTAACTCTATATATCAAGAAGAACCATCATCCTGAAATCTGAAATCAAATGGTTTTCATGCCTGTATAAGTCTTACATCCTCAGGTTACCTTATTTACTCAAATCCAAATGACTATTTTTCCACAATATGGCTTAAAAGATAATACCATGTTTTTGACACATGGTTTCTCTGCTGTTGTCTAACATGCCACTCAGCAATGGCACCACTTTTTCTGAAAAGTTGCATAATTGTACCCTAAAACAACCTCTGACGAAGATCCTCTTGTGGGGTTTTAAAGGATAGAGGTGTAACAATATTCTTAATATTAATGATACGACTAAATATATTATGATACAATTCACAATGCTATTTCAGAAACTTTCTTCTTTTCTTGTTTCATAAAATTAAAATAAGATAGAATTAAAACACTGTTTCCTGTGACAAAAAAATATATGGATAAAGAACAATTTTCTGAGGCTGTGATATTGATGTTTATCAAGTTCTAGTTAGCTGTATCAAATAATGGCTATAATAAAAGCATCACACATTTTTTAGCTCCAAAACCCATACTGTGGCACAATAGAACTGATGGCAATATATTTCTACTGCCGATGGTCTACACATGCCATTTGAAGGTGTTGAAGCAGTACAATGGATTAGCTACATACTATATAATATAATATATTAAATGGGAAATGGACCTATGCATAATATAAAACATAAAAATCTAATATGTTCAAACAAAATAAAAGTATACCAAATAAAATAATTCAACCTTTCTTGCGGCCTCAGTCATTCTATCAAAAAGACTGAAAATTCACAAAATATCCTAACATACATCCCATCACTGACATCCCATTATACCCACAGATGAGAGGACACCTGAGTGATCCCTTGCCTGTCAATTACATTCTGTATGACAGCACACACCACCCCAGCATCCATGAAGACAGATACAGAGGCTATTGGTGTGTGTGTGTGTGTGTGTGTGTGTGTGTGGTGCTGCAATGTTGAGGCATTGAGGGTCTGGGTAGCCCACTGCAGAGCTACTTCAGAGGCCCTCTGGGTCTCTTTACCACAGGCCCGTCTGTCACAGACAACCACCTGCCTCCCCTGTCTATAGCCCACAAGTGCTTCTGCTTCCCTTCCCTCCGCTCACATCAAAGTAGCTCTGCACTTAGAACGTACAGCGTCTGGGACCTGGCTGCAGATGTAGCTTATACACAACAAGACAAACAACACACGCATACTGTGGACAAGACATGTTTCTTTAATGGCAACAAGAACGCAACCCACAGGGAAGCAGATAGGGCCACATTCCTTTCCCTCTGTCATGATGCAGTTTGGGTTTTTATGTGCCATTAACATTATTCAAGGGAGCGTTAGAGATCCTCTGCTTGGCCTTAATAATAGCTGATGGCGAAAGGGTTTGGCAGAGCTGCCTATCTGAAGACCCCAGAATCCCTAAGGTTTCACAGCATTAGGGAACCATGGGGCTGGAAGGAGAGACAGAATATGGGCTGAGCTGCTTCGTACAAGCTGGGAACAATGAGCTCCTGCTGAGCCTGGATCTGGACTCCCAGGGACGGAGAATAAGAAAGCATTGCATTTATAATCTTGAGATCATTCTGCTTTACTATGCTTTATTTTAAAATACCCTTTAGCTTTGTACTTCTTCTCCACAACATTTTAAAGCAAATATCTTACTTTTACTCCACTATTATCAATAGTTAAATAGTCAATTGTTAAAATGATTCGTGTACTTGCCCCATTGCATTCTGGTCTAGAGAGAGAGCTTAAGTGAGGTGAGTGCATCAGCTCGGGACTCACTCAAAAAGATTCCCCCTCTGAGGCTTTGTTCCACTTTTCATATCGTCTCCTTATTTCGGGGTTCATGAAATGTTAACATACACTCAGAAACTATCCAATCCACGTTCTCTTCCCTGTGAAATCTAAATTTGTTTTAAATGCGAATCCAAATTATTAAGAACTTTAAGTTGTAAAAGCCACATTTTGATGAAATTCTCACTTTGCTAAGGCATGTAGGAGTGGTTGGGGTCATTATTTCATTTAGATCACATTGTTCACTCTTACTGTAATGTAAGTACAATATATTGATCCATAAAGATGAACACATGCCAATTTAATTTTCATGCTATTTGTTGTAAATGATTTGAGGTGTTACTTATCTGATCCATGTAACTGCACAAAATGTTATTGTTTATCACATTGTAGTTCACACAGCCTGTTGTGAGGTCTTCATCAAATGAACGGCAAATTAAACTTCAGGGAACCTTGACATAACCGTCAGTGTCGTGAATGTGTAGAGAAACAATTCACACAATGAATGAAAAGTCTCACTACTTGAGTGTCATCAAGCCCTTCACAGAACTCTAACTCTGTGACAAGCACATATTTTATGGTAAAGTTGTCTTTCATTCATCCATACATTGAAAATGAAAAAAAATGTTTCTTCAATTTAATCTGAAGGGCAATGCACAAATTTAAAAAAGAATGTCTGTACAGTATGTAAACTCAGCAGTTCTTCAACTTGGTGAGTTAGCACAACAAAAAGACAAAAAGGAACTAACTTAATATCCTCTCTACTGAATGCAAAACCAATACACAACTAATGAAGTAGCTACCAACCAAACTAAAGCTTCTGAATTAAAACAGATAATTTAGATACTACAAAAGGTAGGTGTGTATTTAATCCAAACCTTTTGGAGAGTAAGGTGGGGAGGATCTGGAGAAACTTCAAAGAACAAATGGTCTTCATTGTAACTGTTCTGAAGGCTCTGCTGTGTCCTTGTGGGGAAATGTGTCTCTACTGGCACACACTGCCTCTGTGACTGTAATACTGTGTGTGTGTGTGTGTGTGTGTGTGAGCCCCATTCACTCAGTGGCTACACAGTGATGAAAGTCATAAATGGCTGCGTAAATGATAGGGGTCACACACAGAAAATAGATGACGTTGTCTGGAGTCTACCTCGCCCCCGGTCCGAACAAAGACATGTTGTAGAAATGCCTGTTATTTTCAGTGGTGATACTACATCAATGTGTGTGTGTGTGTGTGTGTGTGTGTGTGCGAGTCCTCACCATGCGCTGTTGGGCTGACACCAGGCTGTCCCAGTCGGTCTCTGGTGGGACGCTGCTGAGCGGCTGCATCTCATCGGGGTGGGCTTTTCCGTGGAGCAGACTGTGCAGCGGCAGCTGTGGTGTGCCGTGGGCCTCTGCGCTCTCCTCTTTCTCCCAGGACAGGTGCTCCTGGCTCATGGCATCCTCCCCATCGACGACAGAGGCGAAAGGAGACGTGGCTTGTTTGGAAGACATTACTCTGCTGTAGAGGAAGAACAGGAGGATACAGAGTGAGGAACAGAAGGGACAGCTCACTGGCAGAGCATGGTAAGATCATCACCGATGCAGGACAAGGAACGCTGTTTCCCTGATCATTTTCTGAAATACAAGCGCGTTATGTTCAGGTTGGAACTGAGCATTGAATTATATGAGACACTGACCCCCGAAGGAAGGGGAACACGTGAGAGGAGAGTGGAGCGGAGAATGTCGAGTGGACTGAAGTCGCCAGCTGACTGTAGCCCCAAGCTGCTCTGGCCTGTGGGGTTAGGAGCCGGCCGTGGGGTCCCTAATCCTTTGTTTAATGCAAATGGATGGCTTGATCTGGGGCTGGAACGGTGCCTGCTTGGGGCCTGGCCCAATCCTCCAGTCAGTCAGTCAGGCAGTAGGTCAGCCAGACAAATAAAGCCAGGCGAAGTCCTACAAGTAACTGGTTTGCACAGTTAATTAAAAAGAATTTGACTTGTGCTAACATTATTTTTCAGTCACAAGCCACATGGGCAATCCTCCTTACCTCTCATGGAGAATATTACATCTTGTCCTTCTACCTTATTATTATTTCCTAGGCGTGGATTGATTTCACTCCAAAGTAATCCAATAAAAAACAACAAACAACCTCTTCCTCTTGTATTTCGACTCAAATTAGGAAATGATTAACATTTCCAGTGTGACAGCATTTCCCCAGGCCAATAAATCCTACTTAAGCAGCTTGGAAATCAAAACCCTAACAGTGGAAGACTGAATTCACAAATCTGTCACATAGCTTTCATGAATATTACAGTGAAGAGTGTACTTGACATATCAGGTGCAAAGGAAACTCATGTTAATTCCAATTTCTTTTTTTCCCTTTTACAACCTTTTCTGTGCAGAATTCATACAACCAATTCCGCTTTCTCTCACCATTAATGAGGCCGCACTCATGTTGTCTGCTACAATGGATGGAATTAAACACAGTGCCAGCAAATCTAATGATGCATTAGGTATTAAATTAATAAGGGGATAATATGGCCTTGCTACTGATGTGAAGTGGAGAGAAGGAGCTAGAGCATATTTAGCTGTTGTTCTGCTTTTCTATCTACTACTGGACATTGACCATTACACTAGAATGGGACTATTCAGGACTTTAGGAAAGTGATACACACACACACACACACACACACACATATACGCAGAGAGACAGTGATAGAGTGAGAGGTGTGTATGTGACAAAGTGCTCAGGGTACTACTTGTAGTATATTTCACCGTGGATTGCCATCTGCTCCGTTCTCCTGTTCTATCCACAGGGGTCAATGTGGTTCAGTTCCACCGTCAGCCTAGGGCAGGGGGGAGGGAGACGGCAGGCGGGCGGGACTCAAGGTTGAAACGGACTATGGTGCGATAGTGTCCTTGCACTTTCTGCTGAGAGCCCGAGCGCCAAGAGATAGGCAAAGATGGGCTCCTTTTAAGTGAGGGTCGTATAAGCAAGGCCTCCGTGCCTGATAATGCTCAGTTCTACTCAAGGAGGACTGTAGCATAACGTGTATCATCCATTTACACACACTGGTGAACTGTGAACTGTCGGTATATCTAAGATCTATCTATCTAAGATCTATCTCTCTCTCTCTTCTCTCTCTCTCTTTCTTTCTCTCTCACACACAGACACACACAAACAAATGCACAGGCACCAGTACATAGTCACAGATCAGTTTGGGCAGTAAAGGGGAACCTGGACAATAGCAGCCTAAGTTAATCTTGCATGTCTAGGCAGCTGTACAAACAAACCCAGCACGTCGGGTTGGCGGCAGAGAAGACTCTGAGACCTGTGCCTGCCTGCCTGCCTGCCTGCCTGCCTGCCTGCCTGCCTGCCTGCCTGCCTGCCTGCCTGCCTGCCTGCCTGCCTGTCTGCCTGCCTGTCTGTCTGCCCGTGTGTCTAGATGTGTTGCGTCTTGTGCTGCGCTGTGTCTTTAGTGGGACTCAGCCCCCAATTTTCATCAGCCATTAAATTGTTTCCTGTAATTATATCAAATAGAAAGTGATCTCAGAATTGGGGAGTGTTAATTGAAAATCCAAATCCAGAACAAAGTTCAGAACATGCGTGACGGTGTGAGGAGGAATGGAAGTAGAGGGGAGGGGGTGAGCAGTGAGGTTTGGGGGGTTTGGAGGGGAGAAGACGGGAGCAGTACGTAGATTCTGACATATTTTTTATTCATGCATCCAAAAAGCCCAAGCTTCGAGCGCAACAAGCACCTCATCCTCAATGGAGTGTGAGAGTGAAACAAAGTACTTCTTTTGTATTACACAGTAAATCAAGTGGTATTATTTTACCACTAAAATATTCAGTCTCTCAGGCACTTTTACTTTGGTCTCCAGCCATCAGTCAAACTGCTGAGGCGTGAGAGAGAGAGAGAGAGAGAGAGAGAGAGAGAGAGAGAGAGAGAGAGAGAGATGGAGACTCCATCCTCCTGTAACATGTGTCTACAGCAATCTTGTTAAAGAATGCAACAGATCTGCGGCAGGCTCCATAACAGTATTTGTCAGCAGGAGTTAATAATTTATTAGCAGTGCTGGGAGGGCTGCGCTCAGGCAGCTAAAGAGTGCAGAGAACCCACTGCCCCACCCCCACCTCTGACAAGCCCTATACAATACTACCTCATATTATTGAAAGGGAAAACGGGGGAGTGCAGCAATAATTCTCTGAAAATATCTGAGGGCAACCATATGGCATTATATTCCTCATAGCCTGAGAGGGGATCAAACAGCGCTAAGATCTAAAGGGGCTTGGGTGCAATAGATCAGCATACATACAACAAAGCCATTTGATGAGGAGCAAAAGGAGGGAGCAGTTGAATGTGTGGAATAGGATCATATTCTCTGTTTTATATAGGATCATATAAAACAGAATCAGCTAAACAACCCTGTTTGCACATTCTTAACCACAGTGTATTCTAGTGCTGTTTACTCATATCAATAATTTAATCTGTTTCTCTGGAAAAATAAGCCCAATATGTGCCTTTGCATACTGAGCAGTGGGAACACGCCAAATTGAAGAGGCAGCTCATAAATCCTTGACAAGCTGCCCTCCCTCATGCTTGATTACACAATAACAATGGACAGCTAACAAACCAAATAATCAATAAGTGCATGAAATGCTGCCTTCCTGCCCGCTTTCTCCAAGCCAAAGCCTCCAGTGACTTTGCAGAGCGGAGGCAGAGAGGAGGGAAGGGTCGGCTAGAAAAGAGAAGCGCTCTATATATAGCTGACAATATTGCACACATTTGAAGGATTAAGACTTAAGTTCTCCAGGCGGGAGCTCATGTGGCCTGGAATGCTTTGAGTCATGAATTGTTCCCGCCGATAATGTTTCATCATCACGCAAAGCAACCTCCGTTTAATTGGTGAGTATTAGAGGAGTGCAGTGTGCTGCTCATCTCAGGGGTCTTGTGACTGCGGGGCCATGTGTCCGCGGCTATCCCATTTCCTCTTTCATCATAAAAGGCTCTGACTTTCAGCCTGGTGTATCTGCTCTTTCACACTGTTGACCTTTTATAGACAATGGCGGTAAGTAACTCCATACCATCTCCCCGCCAGCCACCCGCCCACCTGCCCGCTTGTCTGCCTTACTTGACTTCTCGCACCTTTGAGCTTTAATCACAGGTCCCAACAGGGGGAAACCATTAGAGCCTTTTCCTCAGACACCAGACAGATTATCAAATAAATGATGAAAAATAAGAGCGCTATCGTTTAAGGACATCCTGAAGAGAAAACTGCCCATGGCAAAACTTTGGGCTTTCCATGTGTAACAGTGTGTATGCATGCACAAATGCACACGTGCAGGCTCATATTCACACAGCTAAATACACACTTATATGCAAAAATGCTTCAAAAGTTCTAAATCTAAAGATATTTATACTGAAATCTAATTATATTCAGATTAAAAAGAGATATATTAAAGTTAACATTTGCCTTCTGTCTACAACCTTATCCCAGCATTTGAGCTGATAGGAGCTCCAACCTATGATGAGTAACAAATCATAACAACTCTATAATTTGGTTTAATTCAATCCATTTCCAAACAGTGACGGTCACATTAAAAATAAGGCATCTCTATTATTCTATTATATTCTGTTCTATTCTTTCATTTCTATTCTGTGTGTGTGTGTGAGAGAGAGAGAGAAAGAGCGAGAGAGTGAGCGTATGTGAATGTGTATGTGTGTTTGTTTCCCTTCAGGGGTTCCTCCTGTTCTAACAGGTGTCATAGTAGGGTTCCTCTGGGTTCTTCACCTGCCATAATGAGATATTACTACCTGACAGCTCCCAGCTGGAAGAGCATTGACACGGTACCCACCATTTAGCACAATTAAATTATCACCCTCCATTGTGACTGTGCCGTGCTGTGCATGAGCCAGGTTCCTGGATACATAATCAACTTGTAATATAAGGCTGCATGTCTCACACAGTTACTTTCTTTTTCACACACACACACACACAAACGATAGATGCATGCACATACACAAACACCTTTTAATACACATTCTCTTCGCCTATTTCTGCAGAATAAAAAAAACCCCGGCTAAAATAAATGTGACTGCTGGCACTAAATATTTTGTCCTTCTTTATATGATACGTAAATTGATTTAAATCTCTTAAAGTAATTACAGATAATGATATTAAAATATGGTAAATGGTTGTGAAAATACAGATTCTTTAACAAGGTAACCTACTGTACAATGACTGAAGAGTTGTCCAAATCAATCTGTTTAAATTGTTCCTCCATAAATGTTGACCTTCCCCTGCAAAAAGTCAACTCCATTACACTGGCACTTCATCCTCACTTCACGCTCTCTTCTGATACCTTTTCTATTAGAACCTGCCACAGTTACCGCAGCTAAAACCCACACTCAAAAGACAGCCACCCAGAGCAAATTAAGCAAGCCACCTGAAGTGCGTACTTTACATATTGAGCAGAGCATTGATAATTACTTTGCAGGGTAAATTATTTGCAATAATATTCTGCTAGAGGAACTGCAACTGCCTCGTATCTCGCTTTAAACACTTGAGCAGGTGCCTTAGTTTGACAGCATGGTTGGTGTCCTTGCGCCCCACGCAAGGCAGAGGCAGATGCAGGTGTGAGAGTGCTTAAGTATCCCTGTCTGTCTACTCAGGAAGGGTCGATGAGCACTCACACACTGAATCCCTCGTCGCCTCCTCCTCCTCCTCCTCCTCCTCCTCCTTCTCCTTCGGTCCCCTGTGCCACTGGCCTTTCTCCTGATCCCAGGGACACGAGCTCAGAACTGGATGGCATAACAGCCTCTCAGTTCCCCAGGATAGACGCTAGTTCACTCATGCATACACACTCACAAGTGCAGGTTGATAGTCCAAAAATTCGGCGCGGTCCTTTTTCTGGACCTGCTTCACTCTTTAATAACAGAAGGTATCCACAAGTAGTGGAGCTTGAGTTGACAGTCAAACGCTTAAAGAAGCGTCACGAGACAAAAGCAGCTACTCCAGGACCATAACTCCAGCATGCTCCTTCACCAGCCAAACTGCCTGCCTGGCTGAGAAAAAAACTTGTCTTGAAAGACAAGAAAAGCTACTTGTTGTTTTGCCCTGTTACTCCCTCCTGTCTTTGCCCCCACTCTCTCTCTCTCTCTCTCTCTCTCTCTTTCTGGCCTTCTGGGGGATGGAGTTCCCAAAGTGCCTTCTGTTACTGCTGCTGCAGTTAAGCAAACCTCACAGCCAGTCAAGCCATCAACCAACACAACCCTATTTGCTGAGCAACAGTGGAGCTTTGTGGCTTGCCTCATAGTTGACAGTAAGTTATGAGCCCTTTGTGAGCACAAGGGAAGGAAAACAGAGATCGGAATTTGGCAGGAACATAATAATACAGAATTCTCCTGTCCATGGAACCTGAAATTTTCATGGAAACAATCGAGCATTGTGGAAGGAAAGAAAAGCAACGGTGACAGATGAAATATAGAGGGGGCCCCCTTTTTGGAAAACAGTAAACAAAGAACTATTCAGGCCAGGTCCGTTCTGTCATTTATAAAGATAACTTCTTCTGTGGGCTTGAGTGTTTGCAGCAAAGAGTTGCACTTCAACAAATCAAGTGTAACATCTCTCACAGTTCCCAGAAAAGTGAGTTGTGGAGCAGGCTGGGGGTGCCAAAAAGAAGTAGGGGGGGATGCATCACAAGTTTCCAAAGAGATGCACAATGAGTGTATTGGGAATACAGACGACTGAAAGGGGAAGAGAGGTTAAAAAGAAGAAGAAAGCGGGGCCATGGAAAAAAAAAACTTAGATTTTGGGCCAAATAATCAAGGACAATGGCTAATTATGAAGGAGTAATTTTGCAGGGAGCAGCAAAAGCAAGGACATTGGTGACAGTGAATGGGTTATGAGAGGAGGGGGTTATTGTACTGCATGGCGGGAGAACTATGGACCTCAGTCTTTGGCCTGGCCGTCATGAGGTCATCATTGGCAGCTTCAGTGCCAGCAGAACTGGGGTTGGTACAACTGCCGTTTGGACATCTGGAATGTCTACACACAGTGGCCCGCTTTCTCCGCCACTATCCTAATTCCTTTCTTTTTCCTAAAGTAGACGGCTTCGCCAGTCCTGGTCAGCTAAATTGGAAAATTTGCAATGTCTAAAGAAAAGAAAAGCAGTTTTGTTCTCTTTCATTCGCATCTCATAAATGGATTTCTATAGCTAGGGGAAAAAATGAGGAAATTACCTTCAACACTGCTTTGATTAAGCTGCTCTATTCTAGGGGCCGGGCAGACAACAGCTCATTAGCTACAGTTAGTCCCACCCCTAATTCTTCAGGGGTTTTTTTTCTTTCTACTATTCTTTTCTTCTTTCTGAATAAATTAAAAGAATTCATTGACGAGCTCACGAGGCTCACAAATGCGTCTGCCCTTGTGACAACCGCACTTTTTCTCCTCTTTGTCTTTAAGTCCTTATGTGTTCCTAGAAGCGACTGTGAGAAGAAGGACTGGGATAGAATTGGGGAGGGGAGCGAGTGTAGCCACGTTTCATGTGACACGTCAATCGGAAAATCAAAACAGGGGTAGTTCATTTGCTCCACCCAGATGAGGCCATCTAGCAGAGGCATGATGAATAGGGGTCAGGCAGGCCACACCTCAAAGATTTATGATTAAGGCTTATTATGTTGGGAAACTGACATTGATTGCTGATTTAAACCACTGAAACCAATTCATTTGCCGGTGTTGAATAGAAAGCATGGTCAACAGTGTGTATCGTTCTGACAGGTTGGACGGGAGGAAGCAGAGCAAAAGTGAGGGACTAAATGAATGGCTGGCAACCAGCTCTGTTTGGAGGTTAAAAGTTACCACGGGTGATTGACAGCTGATACAAAAAAAAGAGAGCGGCTGAAGAAAAATGAGATCTGAGGAGCAAAACCAGAAACCCTTGCCATTGATCTGAGTAATTGCCCAAACATTTGGTTCACAGAAGACATGTACAAGCTGCTGTTTTAGCAATGCTAAGATGGTTTCATTCACGGGGCAGCACTGAGAAAACCTGCTGTAAATGGATGTGAAACATAGCCCTAATAAAATCAGAGAGCTGACAGACATGGTTGAACAGAAAAATGTGCTGTATTTCCACTCCAGGAGAGCGGGCACTGTAGTGGATTAGACGCTGACTGAAACAGGAAAAGTCTGCTGCTAACCATGTGTCTGACCAGTCATACTGTGTTCCAACTCTCATCTGCTTTTGTCCAGAGCGATGCATAAAAAAGACCCAGCAGCTCGTCTGTCGCAGTCTGCCACAAGTGCTATACCTACCACAATCTACTGCACAAGTAAAATCTTTGTTGTGTTCAGAATGGATGTAAGTATGTGATGCCACATTACGCTCAGTTGCATGTTATTTTTTTCTGTGGTTGTCAGAGTCGGCTCATGTTTACTTCTACCTTTTCCTCAGTGTTACTTTCTCCTTTTTCTCTTTGCTGGCTGGCTCAGAAGACACATGCATCATGACAGTGTTTCAAAATGAAATCATTAACTAAATTGCTTTCTTAAAAAACCACAAGTGTGCGGCCGGGTTTGTGTCTGTGTTTGGCCGTTGGCCATGGGCCTCTGGTTCCCAGGCAGCCTCTGCCCCGGCTCTGTTGTGGTTCCCTGCCACCACACTCATTATGCTCAGCCTCAGCACAGCACGGTGCAGGGCTGCAGCTCGCCTCGCCTCACTCACTGGGCTAGTAGGAAATAATCTGGTAATCTCAAACTACTCCTCCATTTCAAATGGGGCCCCACTCACACAAAGAGACCCTTTGTCCTGAAACATTTATGACCACCCTTTGGATCTCAATCAGTGAATCAATTGAAAACACATTAAACAAATATGGTTTTATATCTGATGTTAAAAGCCTAAAGGGGGTTTTCTGTAAAACTGACTTAACATTTAACACTTTATCACTGCTATGCTATCAAACAATCCCTGCTGTGACTTCCCAAGTGGTAATGCGATGTTAAATGTTGAAATAAAACATTTGTTTCATATCAGTGTTGAGTGTTGAGTTTATGTCAATTTAACCACAAAATAGTCAAGAACATACATTTGAAGTGCTATGGGAAAAAAAGCATATATGTGCAATTCACACACACACACACACATATACATACACACACATGCACAAACACACACATACATACACAAATACACACATTGTGTAAGAAACAAAATCAGAAAACATCTTTTCTAGAAACTGTCTTTATCTCTCTGCCTCAAATAGATTGAAATAAACAAAGCAAACAGAACAAGGCAAACAGCCGGTGAAGGCCAGACAAATATTTGATAAGAGGATAGGGATTGTAGCTGAGCTGTATGAGAGGGTAGCTGAGGACCCCACCTCCCGATGCCTGGACTCCACCCCCACCTTCCCCTCAACCCCCCCAAGCCCAACTCTGACTTTCTATCTGCTCTCTACTGAGCTGAAGGTAGCAGATGTGTCTTTCACAGCCTGTAGAGTGTGTAACCAATCTGCAAACAATAGCTGGGACTTGACAAAGGTCATCGCACTTGCAACACACTATTTACAGTAAAGGGCACCAAAACCTCATTGGCTACTTAGGAAAGCCATGCCCATTAGTACTCTTTTACTTTACAGGCCACTAAAGCATGGTGCGAGTGAGCACCGGCGCAGTTCATATTTGTGTGCGTTTTCTATTACTGTGTATTAGTGGGCCACTACAATGCTATTTGAGCTCATAAGTAAGCCCATTACCCAAGTTTAAGTCACCTCCTTGACCTCCTGTTAAGCTAACAGTTGGTGTAAACATGTACAATCCTATTAACCTAATAATATACATGGAGCCGGGTACAGTAGCCACAGGGCGACGCGCTAAAAGCCCTCTCTGAGTCTTAATTACACCAGACTGCCATGACAGAGAAACAGATCCAGCACCAGTCACGCCTATGTCTAATGTCCACAGGAGAGGGGACAACAAAAGGGTAATTAGACAACATATAAGATTATAGTTGCCTTTGTTTCAATATTATTCAACGTTAATTTAATGGATTTTTACATTACATTACAGGCATTTAGCAGACGCTTTTATCCAAAGCGACTTACAATAAGTGCATTCAACATAGGTAGGCAGGAAAACTACTAGTCACCAGAAATCGTAAGTGCATTTCCTTCCTCAACAAGCAACTAAGAGCAGAACTAGCTCTAAGGTAAAAGTGCAATACGTTAGCTACCTACTTTTCTTAAACAAATGAGATAAATAAGAAAATCAAATGAGCAAGAGCTAAGACAAATAAGTGTATCAAATAAACAAGAGCCAATGTAGGATTTCAATGTAATGGATATAATATATATAGTATATTATATATAATATAATATAATTACTTTTTTCAAAATACTAGTTCTCATAAATCTATACTATACAGTATATTGTAAATACATCCGGCATGATATACTGAAAATATTAGAACTGACAATGAGTTGGTTGAATAAAGGCTCCTATTGGATGGATGGTTTCTCACAGTTAGAGGGAGCAAGGCTACAGACCATAATAACATTTTATTTATAAATGACCAAGTAGAGTTTAGTCAGAGTAAATACTGCTACAATAAATACAGCAAATGACATTTCTTGTAAACATATTGTTTGCTTGAAATAGATTGATTTAACATTACAGAATGTATTCCTCCTCCTGTGGTGTGTGTCCTGCCTTTGAAAAGCAATCAAGAAAGAATAAATACCTTAAGAAAGAATAACAGTGCCTGGTGTGTGTGTGTGAATGTCTCTGTGTTTACGGGCTTGTGACCATGTGGTAATCGGCCATCAGAGACCACCTCAGGTTGAATGTCTACTAGGCTGCTGTTTGAGACCAACGAGTAACCATATCATACCACACATTTCCTCAGCATCAATCTCTCTTCACTACTCATACAGGCTCCAATTGAAATTTGAAAAGCAGCCTGTTTTTCCTAACTAGTTTACATGTGTGTGTATTGGAGAGTGAGCGTGCAGAGTTTGCACTATGTTGTCTATAAACTCTCCTCTCTGGTGTCAGCAGGGCAGCAGTCCAGGACCAGGCGGCATATCAGCTATAAATGGCATACAGCTACATCACTACGACACAGGCTAAAAATACAGGACCCTGTTTCTTCCTTTTCCCTCTATTCTCAATTGTGTCTCTATCTGGACAAAACAGCTGACAAACTCCAGAAAGTCTGTAAAGCGAGCTCTATGTGGAAAAAAAAAAAAGAATATCCGTTTTTGACCTGTTAAAGAGCATGCAGGTAACTAATTACATTTATTTTGAAAGGAAGACATAATATTGTATCATGTATCTGGGCATCGGAAGGAAAGGTTTCGAGAAGGGTCTCTAAAAGCTATCACTCAAAACTTTCAAAATTTCCCACATCCCCCTCATGTGGGTGTGCCTGTAAAGTGCTTCACTCTCCTCTCCTGTAAAGCTCTAAGGGATTGCATCACAGGACAGGGTGTAAGACTATGGTAGCAACATACTGTAACATGGGGGAAATACCTCATGTAGGATGATTCATAAACACCCTGTGCACTGGCTGGCCGGCCAGAAGGGACTGCTCTGTGCTGGTTGGGATGGTAAGGGCAGTCCAGCGCCCAGTGCCAACTCCCTACACTGGACTGAGTGTTGTTCAGGGGTTAAGGGCGGCTCAGGGGAATCAGCCCCCCCCTCTCTCACACACACACACACACACACACACACACACACACACACACAGTGTCAGATTATAGCATGCCTCTGTTTTAATTGAGTCTCAGCCTTTGTGGTGTCTGTTATCTCTGACTAATAGCATACATTGGCCCTCTCTCATTATCAGAGTGGGTCTTTATCAGGGCCCCTTGTTTGATATAGTTAGAGTTAATGCATTATGAACCACACACCGAGAGTCAGCAGCGATCTGCATATTCAATAACTTCCGTAATTATATGCGCAATTCATCAGATGGGATGTGATTGCAGGGGAAGTGGAAGAGAGTGGAAGAGAGAGGAGCAGAGAGGTCTGATTCCTGGAGGACAGAAGTCTAATCACAAAACTAACATGATAATTGAAATCTAAATTGAAAGGCTTAGCTCTCAGGGAGAGTATGTCAGACGTGGAGTGTCGAGGCGCTTGTGAGAGGAGGGAGAGAGAGAGAGAGAGAGAGAGAGAGTGTAAAAGTAAGAGAGAGTAAAAGTAAGACAACCCACGTATACACAAAGCAACTCCATTCACTGTATATGCGATGCACTAAAATGAGGGGGTCCAGACGGTGGCTCTGGGATCCCGTTAGGTGGTGAGATTCTTGTAGCTCCTTAACAGAGCTTTGAAGAAAATATAGCCTTATAATTAAAGAAAATCCCGTTTGACTGTATATATATTTCCCAGCATCGTTTGAATCTTTTTTTTTGATCACTCTTTTTCCTCAAATCCTCCATGTAGTCTTTAAAAGTCATCTTTGGTTACTCCTATTGTTTTTTCCTCACAACCTTTTTTTTTCGTGTGTGGCACCGCTTCTTACTAACATGTATAGGTTCAGTGTGTTTTCTGTCCGGTGAAAGGCTACCTCTGGTCCTGTGGAGTGCGGGTCGCAAAGAGGGCAGTTCAATAATTGCTCAATATCCCACGCTATCACAGCTATCCCTCTTTGCTTGAGCAGACCCTTCCAGCTCCTGTTTTCAAGAGGTGAGCGGGGGGTAAATGGACAATTGTGCTTAAATAGTGTAATACAACAATTGTCTGAAAAAGGGGGACATGTTCTGCGCTGTTTCGGAGCAGAAAGGTCCACAGCTCGCTCAAATGTGTCATCGCTTCGTTCGTCCTTTTTTACCCGGCCCTTCACCGCATGTTACGACACACGATTAGATTCAGAGCCACGCTGTCCTGGTCCTTCCTTTCACACTGGCTTATTGAACAGTGTCTTATTCTTTCCAAACATATTCTCTCTCTCAAATTATCCATAATCATAGAAACAATTTATTTTCAGATGCACGCAATCAGATGAAGTACTCTGCCGACTGCCACTGAAACACAGCTGTCCTCCAGTTCACCTCGGGAGCGGGAGCTGTCTTCAGATTCACTTCTCGCGTTTTACTCATCACGAATGAACGCAACCACAGAGAGCACCGTGCGAGAGAGAGACGATGAGTCCTCTGTCCCGTTCTTCTCTGATACCCCGCCAACCACAGGATTCATATTCAGCCCTCAATAACGGTTAATTAGTAATGCCAAATTCATTAACCTGTACTGCTGTTCCGCTGGCCTCAGCCATAACTTAGCTTAATGTGAGCGGACGTATTGCAGCTGTAATAAGGGACATAAAACTCAAAGAGAAACACATACTGCGCCACCGTAGTCATGGATCATTATAACTCAGCAATGTTTTAGAGGGAGAGAGCGTTCCCTTTCGGAGTAGCAGCTCTTTAGCAGCTCTTAACCACGAGCCTATCAAACGAGTTTTTTCTTTCTTGCACTCGCAGAAACTTATTTTTATGTTGGTTGAAATAAAAATGGATGTTATGGAGATGCATTAAACAAGCCACTTTCTATATTTTATATATGTTTTCATCACCACTCCCTACCTCTAATAATATTGTCAATACTTCAACAAAAATACTGCGGTTATTATATCATTATGGTGTTTTATGGGAATAAAAACAGAATGAAGCGGAAAACCAATATAATGTCCTGATCATACGCAGCTGTTCCTGCCAGACAGGAACACGGCTGGTTAAATCTAAAGGTGTTTTCAGATTCATCCAAGAGTAAATGTTGTTGCCAAAAAGCGTATGTTGAAGTGCCAGAAACCAATGGATCGGTTTCCATTCTTGTATCAGTAAAAGAGATGCAAGGGACAATTATGACAGCTCCTTACTCTTCCTCCAAGTCTTGGGGATAAATCTACTTTGTGTTTATTTAGGCTGTTAGGGGAACAAGTACATGTTGACCATGTGATGTGTTTCCCTGTCATCACAAAGCGCTGTTCTCCCAACAGACGCATCTCCCACCCTGCCTTTTCTCTCTCTCTCTCCTTTCCTTCAGCACGTCTAAAATGGCTGAACTGCAGGTTTTGTTTCTTAGGCAGACAAATGGAGACAGAAAACAAACTGCTATTGTAAAAACCTTGGATGACCTTCACTGTCCTTGGATTACATGCTGACCTTTCCGCTCCTCTATCCCCCAGTGATCTCTCCTAACAACTCTCACCAAAGAGCCTATTAGGCCTGGATCCCACTTTGTTGTTAAAAAGGGTCTTGTCCTTTCAGAACACTCTCTTTCTTGCTTTCTGTTTTTTCAAGCATAGGTGGTGGAGGAACACAAGTTCATTGTTCCGCCGCAGATGGAAGTTGGAGTTACTAGGGTAACAGCGCTAATCCGTCTTTTTACCACCTTTTTCATATTATTGGCCTAGTGAGTGCTACCTTTTAAGTCACAGGCAGCGCTCTCGCTCACTTTTAATTAGCTATGATTCTATTTGCCAGGAGACACCACGATGAGCTAATCGAAATTTGCGCAATAATGACGCACTGCAAGCAACTACTTCTTTCTCCTGAGGCCTGCTCCAAGAATAACAATAATGAGGCCATTATTGAGGACTGCACTTTAAAATGCTGCCCTGCCACCAAAACAGAGGACATAATTGTTCTGGTGTTTTCCATACAATCAACAACCCATTGTTGATGACTTGAGAACTAAGGGAGTAAAGAATGGGTGCCATAATGATTGGTCTGTGCTGCCATGAAGACCCTGTACAAAATCGTCCACTGAAGAAGGGCCTCGATAGACTACTGATTTGGTTGAAAGGGCTGTGGATGAAGACAACTGTCTGGCTTTTTAGAAAAATGTCCTTTCTGCTTTTTGTCTCTGTTGCCGCTTAAATAGCCCCCGAGCCGCAGTAGAGAAGAACCATTCATATGGTGAAAGGCTGGGAGTCACACAGGCTCATGTGAAGGGGCCACAGAGTTTCGGGAGAGAATGGCCATTTATATAACCTCTCTCTATTTCTGGCTAAATTATAACTCATCTCAATGGGAAAATGAAAAATGTGTTTTTTTAGTTATCCATCAGAATACAACCAAGCGCCCCCCAAAAAGAATAATGTCAGAGTAACCCCTCTGAACAATGCTACTATCCATATATAAAAAAAAATCGATTTAGTTTACCGTCATGTATGTCAACTGAGTTTTATCTAACATGTCAAGATGACGTAATTAGATAACGGCATATCTACGCTACAAAGTTAAGTGCATTACCACTGCAGCCCAGCCATTTGGGGAATTAAAAGATCACGCGGGGAGTAGATGATGCTGAAGACATTGATAAAATGGAATATTTTGTTAAAAAGTTCCATGTCTAAACGTACAGGGTGAGAGCCCAGAGGGGTTGTACAAACATGGCGCTGCACCTATTAGCTGTGCTCCATTGTAACGTAGTGAGAGGGGTAGAGCTGGAGGGCAGGAGGAATGCTAAGTGGGCCCCTTAGCCTAGTCAACCTTCAGTGGGTTTCATTTATCTTCATCTTGTTAGACTAAATTAATTAACAATCTCAATGTTGCACACTTTCTCCTTTCATTACATCAAATAATGGCAGAGATGTAGAGGGAGGTCCTGCCCACTGGGACTAGACAGACACTGCTGAAGACATCTCTCTCTTTCTCTCTCTATCAACCCACCTCTCATCTCTCTCTCTCTCTAACACCTATCCTCTCTCTCTCTTCTCTCTTCTCTCTCGCCTCCCTCTCTCTTCTTTTCTCTCACACACGCTCTCAGTTTCTCAGTGTCTCTCACAAACACAAACAAGAAAACTGTTGAAAGTCTTTCCCTAGACTTATGAAAAATGGATCTAAAATGAAACGCCTCTCCTCTTCAACAAAGAGGAGAAAACTGGTGAGCCTACAATGAGGTGAGCATGAATAATTGTCTTCCACTAAAATACACTGTGCACATTGTAAAACTCTCTCACTTTGTTACAGATATATTGGTTGTCATGGACTGGGAAGTTTAAACAGACTGACATTATTAGAGACAGTACAAAGGCTTTGAGCTGTATCCTAAATAAGGAGTTCAGCTGTTTAGACTTTTCCCGTCACATCTGAAGAGTTTGATGTATTTTTCACTGCCTATCAGTTACCATTAAGAAGCAGCACTTCTCACACCTGAAAGTGGCTACGGCTACGGCTATTGCAACTTACTCTATGTATGACTCAAAACTAACCGTATGACTCATTAGAAAGATGAAGGGTATGTCCGGTGTGTTACTGAGACATAACATAGAAAAAGTCATAAACATCTGCTCTTTGGAGCAGAGATTGAAATTCTGCGCCATACAGCTGGGAAGCAGATCCTGGATTAAAATGACAACATGTCCCATCTGAGCGCTACAAAAAAAAATCAATGTATTAATTAAGTCACAAATGTGGGCTGCTGTCATACATCTAGATAGTTGCACTCACAAAGACCCCATTTGACCTAATTCATTTTTTTTTCTCAGCTTGAGAAAAGCTACAGCGATTCCTCACTGGAGGAATGTCCAACTGCCACATCCATCCAATCCCGTTTCTATTTTTTCCTCCCCTTTCACCTCCCTGCCCCCACCCCAACCCGCCTTCCCTCCCCAGGACAAGAGTCTTAGCCAAGAAAAAGGGCTAACCGTAAAGCAAAGCCTGCCTTTAATCTTGGCCTGATTGTTGAGGCCTCCATTCTCCAATCTCAAGCCAGTGTGCATGATATCTTTCTACTGGCACTTCTCCTTTAATTAAAACGGACATTGACAGAAGGATGTGGATTAGGAGCGCAATAATGTGTTTACTTAATAATCGCAGTGTTCTCTCACAGCAATGAGTCCCACAATGAACAAAGGGAAATTGTTACGAAACAGCCAAAGTCAAAGGCCATGCTATTTTTTTTTCTTTTCTTGGTTCGGATTTGATGTGGAAAAATCCCTGGTGTATTTGAGAGGTATTGCCCCAACATACATCTTCAGTGCAACTAGTTATCAGCCCAACCGGTTTCGACAGGTGGTGAGAGTCAAACATAATCCTCCACTGCAGCATTACTGGAACAACAAGCGGAAATGAACATAGGCAGTGTGCTCTCAAAGATTCAACATACTGTATGCCTGAATGACCCCAGTCATACCGTAGCAGATAATTGGTGCCATGCCACGGAAGTGGTAATAGGTAAAAAAATAATAATAATTTAAAAAAAGTATCATTTGTATAATTTATTTGTTTAATGTCAAATTTCTTCCCTAAAAATGATGTTGATAATAAAGTTTTAAAAAATATATTAAAAAAAAAGTCATAGAAGCCATTATTAAAAAGTCATTGTGAAGCTGAGTCATCTGATAGAAATGAATTTGTATTTAAGAGCCAAATAGTAAGAGAATTTTCCTATTGAATTCCTAAAGGACATTTTGACTGGTGAGAGTAATGGTATCAAATTGTCCTTTCTTTTTAAAATGCCCCCAACAGCTCTAGGAGAAAAAAATGCTGTTAATTTAATCAAATAAGTGACCTTTTGAAAAAGAAATCAAAGAGGATTCATTAGCTTTAGTAAAGTTTGGCTGACAGCAGCTTTGAAAGGCAGATGCTGCTGCTGTGGCTTCTAATGAGCCAACCCTAATTAGGGAGCAACACTGGAGCCTAGAGAAGGTGGTTCACTAGGAAAGGAGCCAATGGTAAATACGCTCTCTTATTTACTTCCTCTGTGTGTAATGACAGCACAAATTCTTAATTAGAATCACAGGAAGAGTGAAGACAAAAAATGTAAATCTTTATGGTAGGTTGAATACAAACACAGAACACAACAGGAAACAACGGAACATCGCAAGCCTCGCCCTCAGCCTCGCTCCAACCGGCCTGATTAGGGTAGCGAGTTAGGCAGGGCAGATGGGGAGAATGGTCAGACAAAAGCATGCATGTGGAAAGACACAGAAAGCCTGATCTGAGACCTGCAGGTCCTCAAAGCAGTGTGGGGAGAGGACGGGGAAAGGAGGGGGATGTCTACATCTGCCCCTGAGGTTGAACTGTGCTTTCAGTCTGACTGTAAGCTATCAGCGTGGCCATGCCAGTCAGCTACACGCTACATGAACACAATCGTAACACACAGCTTGGGTAAATAGGTGGTTCCCACACCCACACACACACACACACAAACACACACACACTAAGCTAAAATAGGTGTCAGAAAGTTTCAACCCCGTCACCCCAACAGCAACCCTACCCGACCCATGATCCTAAATGGCAACAATGAAAATGAAACTAACCTCAGTAAAAAGCTGCTACGAAGAAAGCCCTCCATGTCAGCGTGTGGGGTTCTGCGGCAGGAGAAATACAGAGAACCATTTTAACTACGAAAAGGGGAATAATCAAAAAGAAGAACAGAGAGCGGAAGAAAGAAAGAAAGAAAGAAAGAAAGAAAGAAAGAAAGAAGAAAGAAAGAAAAAAAAACACAGAGCATACATCTTCCTCCTATAATAAGGCATCTCTTTAATTAAAGCAGAAATATGGTAGGAGCCCATCCTCTCTTTTTATGAACAGACATCATTAATTATACCTCTTTCCATCGAGGGAGTGGATTTGTCTACAACATTGGTTTGTATTGAGAGCCTGATGATATGTTTGTGTCCAATGAACTCCTGCCTGCTGATCTGCGTACAGTCTGGTTCCAGGACTGTGTGTGTGCGGAGATATACATCCAGGATTGTATAACCGCAGATCCCAGAGCAGCCCCAGCACACTCAAGAGTAGCCAACGGTGGTCCAGCTGCAGCCCATGTGTGGCGAGGGAGCTGTGGCTTCTGGGAGCCCCGCCACAAGGGACCCAAGCTGGGACACACAGCGCCAATGAGGCAGGAGGATGTGGTTATGATGTCACTGCTCGCAGGGGTCGTTCAGAAGCCTCACCCACAAAATACTGGAGGCGCATGGCTAAAAATGACTCCCAACAGGTTTCCATTAGCCGTTGTTATTGGTCGGTAGAATATACAATTTTTATTGTTTTAAGATTGGTTGAAAATTGATTTGGGGCTTCCATGTGCTTTGTTTTAAGTGCTAAAAACAAGCAAGTATTTCAGAAAAACAGATTTGCGTGTAGAACTGTATTCAGTGGTTGCAATAGTAGATTTTTCTCAGATATCAAAACAAGCTTAAAAGGATATTCTCTTACAGATTTTCAGCACGTTTAACCAATCATTTCATCACTGCACCATCCCTGTCTTGTTATCCTGTTATTAGTTCAATACTCAGTACCAGTAATGGAGGGAAAAATACTAATTTGTGAACTTCTCCTGCTGTAACACTGAGCTCCCTCTTGCACATCATCACAAACAACACAAAACGCAAACAGCAAATGACATCTCAGTCCTAAACACCTTCAGTTTTAGTGACATGGGTGTAATTTGGCATTTTCTCCCCCTGCTCTCCTGGCTTATGAGACAAAGCCTCTGAGAGAATGGAAAGAATGAGCTGGGCCCAAGGACACTGTGCCTTTCAGTCTGGCCAGCACTTAGCAAGCCAGTGGATCCACAAGGCCCAGAGGGCTCAGCCGAGACTTTTCTCACAATAAGGTGTCTAGGGAGGGGGGGAGTGGGATAGCCAGGGGCGCTGCTGCTCTGCTCTCTTCTCCACTCAGCTGGGCCCAGCGCACATAATACCATCACCACACCACAGCACACCAAGCCAGTGACAACGTGAGAAAACAACCGTCAAACAGTGCAGAGTAGATCAAGCGTGTCTCCTCACTTCTCTGAGTGCAAAAAGCACACATACTATACAGCAGGCACACATGCACACAAACTCACACACACACACACACACATACACGTGAGTGCACTCCCAAAAATGCACACATATGCAAACATGCACATAAATACAGCTTTTGTTCAGAGATTGGGAAGAGCCCAATGAACTGCATTATGGCATTTGATGCAAACCCACCAACCCACACAAAAAACTGAGATGATGGAGAGAGGAGTCTTTTGTCACTGAATATATACGATATGCTTTACTGGCACCTGAATCCTTCAGCTGTCTCACTAAAACAGATCAGTTCCAGGAGAGGAAATGAAATAGATTAGGCCACACTCAGTTTCTATCTTTATCTCTGGTTTTATTCTGTAACTCTCGCTCTTTCACTCTCTCTCTGCTTGTGTTTCCTCAGCTGGACCTGCTGTCTACAATCCCATTGTGGTCATGGAGACAACTGAACTTAGCCTATGGAAGCAAAGGTGCGGTTTGGAGACCAAACTCAGGAAAAAGTGACTGAGCCACATTGTATTTGCTCTTCTCCCAAGATCTAAAAAACAAGACAAGAATGGTTTTAAATTAAGACCAGGCCGACAATTCAAGGGCAGACTGTTTGGTGAAGGAGAAGTGGGGAGGATAGACATCAATGTTAAAAGACACAGAGCTGGCCTGGACCAGTCTGAGCAGCACGGCAGCCCTTTCGAAGAATGAGCTTCTGCCAAAAGCTGCCTCTGCCTAACCAAGTCTCCCACCATCTGCAACAAATGTGCTCTATTAAAGCAGTACCATATGGACAACAAGCTAGCTATTAACACGGCTTCAGCACATCCCCTTAACCTAGCCCAGATTTCGAACTTCCAGTCAAATTGACTGCTGATTTAATGCACCGCCAGCAGCCATGTGGGTCTTGGCACGAGACGGCACTCTCAGCCTTCAGTCATTAACAGGCCCACGTAGTGCGAAGTGCACAGCGAGACACAGAGATTACCTACATATATTCTTTCCTCTCGTACGACTGACTACATCACACATTACTTCGCATGTCTCGTAACCAAGGCCAGATGCGAAAAAACTAGCAAAGGACAAAGGGGAGGATAGAGAGAGATGGTCGCTGTGCTGATCCAGGAATTTCAAACTTCTTAAGAGTAAACTCAGGGCTCAAAACCTCCTATTGTACAGAGTGGAAACAAGCTTATGAAGCAGGTCTACCCCATAGAGCTGCTTCAGTGGTAGCCTGACTAGTGGCTTGTGTCTCAGTTCTTCCACAGTGATGGAGAGTGCAATTGCTCCCTCTGCAAGGAGCCAAGATGGCAGTGATTAACCCTGCAGGGTGTGGGGGGGGGGGGGGGGGGGGACTTTAATCCCTGTGGGCAGGGCGGCCATGTTGACGCCTCTCCCCTCTCTGAGTCATGGGGGGACCCACCCACCGTTCACAAAGCCATGCTCTCTTCTCCTCGACCATGACGCCACGGCTATGAGCCCTCTGTTCTACGACCCAGAGACAACACACACACACACACACACGCGCGCACACACACACACACACACACACACACACACACACACACACACCAAATCAATTACAGTTCTGTGGCTTTAACCCGACTCCAAAGTTCAGTAAATTCTGTTTGTTTATTTTTTCTTCTCCTGTCTCAGCTGCTTAGATACTGTTCATAATTAGAGTGGAAACACATTTTCTCCCCCCCCAAAAGCCTGAATGTTACAGCGCTTTGACTCACTCTTGACAGAGCTTGTTTTTATTTTTTATTTTAACCGTAGCCGTAATTATCAGCCAATATTGTTTGACATAATAACAATATCTCTACTGAGCCTCTTTGTTTCAGCAGGCCAATAACAGATACACAGAGAGGGAATTATGAAACACATGCCCTGTGTGAAAGGCTGAGTGATAATTGACAACGTTAAGGGACAGTTAGGCCTTAGCGTTCAGATTTTTGCCTTTACTGAGAGAGAATGTATTCACACAGACTGAGAAACACACACACTCTAACGTGCATAATCTGACTTGCCTGAGTTAGTTCTGCTAGAGAGATAATGCGGCATCTGCAAAGGACTGAACCGCTCAATCAGAGTAAATATTAAGAAATAAACCAAATATTTCTTATAACAAATCGTCTTTTAAATCTTGAACATCAAACACAAGATGAACATGCTATCATTGTTCTGAAACGTCTCCTCCAGTAGCGTCCCTATACAGATTCAAGTGATAAGCTAAAGACTGGCTGATGACAGTCTAATTAAATAAGCTTTTCAGAGCTCTCAGTGGAGCCGGGGGGGGGGGGGGGGGGGGATGTGTGAAAAGGTGCTGTTGGTTAGAGAGGAGGGAGATCCAGGAGAAAAAGCTGTCCAAGCAATCCCAATGCCCCCACAAGACAGCTTTCCACCGCCTCAACACCCAGTCACATGAAATATGGTGATACCTGGTCCAGCACATGTGAATTTGCCCACACACATTGACATACAGACACACACACACACACACACACACACACACACACGCCTCAGAGTCAGAGCTGCCAGATGAGTAGTGAATTAATTTGTGTGAGCCACTCTAACATTAGGAAGGTGTGTTGAAAGGTGTCTGCTCATGTTTCAAATTAAACGCGCTGCTGGTCAGCATTAGCACCTCGCCACCCGTCGGCAACTGACACTTAGGGGGCTGGGGGGATGGGAGTGGGGGGGGGGCATTCCACCGTTCACACTGGAATAATTAGAACATGTCAGGAAGAATTAATTTCCTCATTTTTCAAAAGGATACACAGAAATTACCATGTTATTATATGACAGGGTCCCTGGGAGGATTGGATTAAATTTGATTTCTAGCGCAGCCCACACAACAAATTAAAGTCATAAATAAGATGGAAAGAAGCGGGGCACAGAGCATATGTTTATGGCAATGAGTGAAGCCAAGGGACCAGAAACAACTATCTTCATTTCATTTTATTTAAATCAGGCCGACACCGTGTGTCTGAATGACAGCAGTTGCTAATGGGTCCAGATTAGAGGCTCCTTGATATTAGCACAGAGATCCAGCAATGGAACATACGCAGCCTACTAGACGGGGTCTATTCTTTACAGAAGGACCAGAGCTTGTGAATTGCCTAATTCAGACATTAATACCAAAAAAAAACATCTCTGAATTTGAATTCATGGTGAGATTAATTCTGTGATCATTGATTTCTCAGGAAGATCAGCAAGCAATGCTTTTATAAGCATAACACACAAACTGGTGTCATTCATTCTCATCAGTCTGTTTAAGAGATTTACAAGTTACAGAGTAATAACATTATACCCAAGTCAGTCCAACCCCATTCGTTTCGGCATCGGCAGTCTACGTAAAGTTAATGGCTGAATTTATTACAATGAGTGTCATGTTACTAGATAAATGACACACGGCGCTGGGCAGAAACTATGGCATTTGCAAGATGACTCCATGTAAAAATAAAGAATTACTTAGCTATACATTTGTCTGCACTGGAAAAGAGATTAAAGGTACTACATTTATCACACTGTACCATAGAAGATAAAAGCGTCATCGTAGCAAAACGTGAGCCTCGCAAAAGATGAATAAAACAGAATCAGACCAGATGTTACCAGATATACAATATTCCTCATCTAATCCAGATGAGACACGTCCCAATTTCAAGAGCATATTGAACTGACCCAGTCTAGCAACCCAATACTGGGCACCCTCCCTCTCCTCAAGGCTCAGATTAGACTTGTTAGCTTACTATTACAGTTCAATACAAGCCTGCCTGGGAAGGGTTTTTCAACTCCTTCGAAATGCGCTGTCATTAGAGCCCAGCACTCCCCTGGGCACCACAAACTTTTAATAATTTGCGAATCAATTAACTGGCTACTCTCAACGCAACAGGGATTTCACACTCGAGGGTCGTGGTGCATTATCAGTTGGAGACGATTCATGGAGTTTTGGGAGAAAAGTTCATGGTTGAAATCATTAATTCATTTTACCGGACTTTTAGTTATGCATTACTTTCCCCAGCTGGGGTAGCAAGAAGATTAATGGCGTGTTCTTTGGTCCTGTTTTCTGCTGTGTATAGCTACTAGGTGAAACTCTGTCCTACAGTACAAGGAGCGTACCTTGAGAAGCAGGAAAGCAGCCAAATCCATATTAGGTTTTTATTCTCCAGAGAATGAAATAAAGCCCATCAAGCCATCAAAGAAAAAAACATGAATTTGATAAAGCACCAGGCAGATCATAACCTGATAACCACTCCATGAAACTGAGAGGTTACACCCTATTCAGGTGTTTCAACCATGGACACTGTAAAGAACCCACACAATATTTAATCTAATATTTAAAGCAGATTAAATTAAGTTGCAGCACTTCAAAATGAGGCCATTCACGGGTTGTACAGGAACAGGGTAAGCTATTCATTGAATGCGAAGTTTAGGAAGATAACTGCAGTTCATGTGGGTTTGCTACATTCTTGACAGGTAATGAAATGTGCAAGAATTAATTTTCGAAATGCACACTGGGATCCTCCGAAGTAATTGAGGCTGATGAAATTAAAATGAAGTCTTTGTCAAGCGGTTTCTGTTTAGCAACATATTGACCATAATCACTGCGGGGTCAGCGGACTGAAAGGCCTATTTGATAAATGCTAGCTGAAATAACCATTCAAAGATTATTCATTTTCATTTTCTGGTGAAGTGCTGTTTATTTAATTTCTCACAAAATGGTTCCCCCACATCCTCCCCTTCAAAGGTGCCATCGATAGCGGGATGAGAGCTGTGAGACCGTGTGCCTGCTGCTTATTAGATAAATGGCGCAGTAACAAAGAGTGCATTCGACCTATTCAGATGCTCTAATATCCTCAGGTGTTTCCAAATGGGGCACAAGAGTGATTAAACGTGTTCCACAAGCGATCCACACGCAAACAAAATGACTCCCTGCTTTGTTTTATGATTCATTTATGATTTATGATTAAAGTTGCAAAGGATCTAGTTTTATGAGTGTATGAGGTCTGGCTGATAGAATTGCATGGATTATCACAAAGGGACACTAACGACTTGGACATAGATAGGTAGTGAATGCTGGCCATGCTAACAAACACTTATATGTCTTAAATAACATTACAGTGATTTTTGTGTGGGACACATAATGCTCTTTTCTGTTGAATGACAATCGTGTGTGAGTGGGGAAATAAAAGTGAAGGGAAATTAAAGCAATGCATCAATTAAACAAACAAGTCATATTAAATGTTTAGTTTTCCAGGGAGCACAGAGCTTAAGTCTTTAGCATTGTCTTTAGCAATTTAGCGTCTATTCACTACCAAGGTCCTGAGTAGCAGTAGTGTTAGCTTAGCAGAAACAGAAGATTGGTTGTTTGTTGTGTTTGTATAGTTTTGACTACTAAATTGATATTGTCAATAATGCTGACATTGTATAACATAAATAGTCAGTTTAGTCAGTTTGAGCAAAAGCATTTATTTAACTTCGAGTGTGATTCCCTGTATTCAAATGGCGGCCATATTGGATTTACGTTATATTCGGGATGTGAAACAACTCGGAAGAAGTTGCAGATGTAAACAATGGCAGATTTAACGAAGAAGGTCCAATAATGTTAGCTAATGCGTTAGCAGTCAGCTGCTTTATATTGTCTTTATATATGTTGTGTATATATATATATATATATATAACGTTGTATTTATTTCCACAAAACTAGGTCCATTGACTTAAATACACAGTATGAACATACATGTTGTAAAAGGGCATACTTATTTTTTATTCTACTTTAATACAATGTTCACGTGTTGTCATGTCTTTTGTTGATAAGCAGTGCCTTTTAAGAATAAGTGTGTCTAATTGATTAGATTGCTCTAGTTACAGTAACAAAACCCTGCAGGATGTGATCTGACTGATGACTGACCAGGCCTGGCATTCAAAGATAGAGCACAACCAAAGCCTTGTTTTTTCAACATTCTACAAGCTCATTCAAGCCATTCACAGCAAACTGAACAACACTAACACACACCGGCAAAGATAGCAGACTTTAGACAGGTGCATATTCATCAGAGCAGAGACAGTGTTTGACATGAAATGGAATGGATAAACAATGGTAAATGGCCATGAACTTTGAGATGAGATAGACATTTACCAGCTGATATTGAAGAGCTCCCGAACCTCATCAGTATGACTGTCCTGTCTCTCATGATATCTCCAACTGACATTTGGAAGGAAAGATTAATATCAACTAACTTTCTCAGCTTTATTTGCTTAATATTATCTCAGATACAATTTTTATTAGACAGGCTGCAAGAGCAGCAGCAGAGCAAAGACCATTAAAGGAATATTATAGTGATGTGAAAAGGTGTGCTCTATTCTGTTTTCTGAGGCAAAATACTACATTTCCTAACAACTTTCTTTCTCTATTGCTACGAAAACTTTTAGTTAGAGTGCAGGAGATTAATAAAATATCCAAGTTAGCCTTCAGAATAATTAAAAATCCAAGTATGTGCAGCTACTGAATAACAGAAACACCGTATTTGCCATTTGCCTGTTAGTCTTTTTGGATGTTCAAAACTATTTTAAATGTACTGAGAGAGGAGCAGTATAAGGTTCAAAAATCAATTGTGATGTTTTAATTGATCTTTGTCCCTGCCATTGACACATCCACAAACTCACTTTCACAATCATTTTTCCAGTGAGATTTTTTTTAAAGATACATCTGGTGATCAAAGTAACCCATTACTTCTGAATAAATCCAACAAACATCCAGCTAGTCTATGTTTTGGTATGCACAGCACATTTCTAATAAGCACAGCAGAGTGCAATCCATAGTTACACGTCTGAATCCAAATGTAGCATCAAAAAGGCAGCATATTTTCTCAACATTACTTTAAAGAGCTTGCAGTGTTTTAGCACTCAAGGCCTGGACTCAGACTCTCAATTTTTATGACTCATGTTTTGACTTGGACTTAAATACTGATGACTTGGATTAAGACTTGGACTTGCACACTGAGGACTTTAACGTGGGACTTGATCACCTCAGTGGCATTGCAATCGTTCGCCTGTCTAAGCTTGGTATGTCTGTGTGTTTATTTGGTGGGGGGCTCTGCCAATCAGTCTCATGTAATTTGAGTTGAACTAAAGGAATAGGAATATAGTTATATAGATCATTATTGTCAGTCCTGCAGGTCAGAGGAGGCAAGGTAGAGCCAGAAAAGACTGTCAGGAAAAGAAAGATATGACATATTGACTTGCTCCATTTTTTTCAAAAGAAGAAATAAGGTAGGATATGTGCTAGGTTTGCTTAAATGAGTGATTGACTATCTGAATATGGAAAGACAGACAAAAACAAGCCAGCTGGCGAGCTGACAACCACTAGGGGCCAGATGGAGTTGAACGTTAGCTTGGACTGACACTTGACTTGGCTGATAGCTTCATGTTTAGATGCCTACCAGCTACAGATGAACTATTCATTGTTTCAAAATGCAAAATGACTTTGCTAAAGTCAATATAATATTGGGTCATTGTAAACTTTATGACCCCGTGTGTCTCCAGTCTGCCAGCTAGTAGTCAGATATTGAAGTACTCAGTCTTATCAGGTTCATCCTTCCATTCAGCTCTATTTGTTCCATGAAACATGTCAATTATTGACATGTTTCAAGTAGTAATCTTATATAAAATAGTCATTGTTTTTGGTTTGGATTGGTTTTCTTTTACAGTAAATAGCCTTTAAAGCTACTGATAACTGTGTCTCTCTTTATACTGTATTTTGCTCAACCTGAACTGAACAAGAGAGAGAAGAGGAAAGAGTCAAAGGGAGATGAGGGAATGAGAGAAATAAGAGGAAGCAAGAGAAGAATTCAGGGAGGAGTGAGGAGAGAGACAGCAACAGATCAGACAGACAGCACTCTACAATATATCACTGTAGGTCTGTACCAACTGCTTTTTTCTTTTCTTTCATATTAATGACATGACTGAAATCCACTCGGACATGACCCTGGTGACTAGGATTCGGACTTGAACATTGAGGACTTGGGGCTCGACGTGGAATGGAGGTTTGTTGAAACGACTACAACACTGGGAGCTTGGAACATGATATTTTCAGGAAATTGTTCATGTAGGCCACATCACAGAATGACATGGGGCCATCCTTGCATGACAGCAGCTCTATGCACCCTAGCTTCAATGCTAACTCCAGTTAATGACCGGCATGAGTTCCAAATAAATTCAAAAATCTATTTCTCCTGATAATGGTTTTGTTCTGACTCAATTTTGAGAAAAAGTGACAGTGCAGTGTATTCTGTATGGCCTTAAAGACAGAATAGCCATTAAGATTTGGCTTGTTATGTTATGTTAGAAAGAGGTTTATATTACACAGTAAAGAAAAGTAATGCGCGCTACTGCAACCCAATAATGAATAACAATAACACAAAATAAGAAAAAATATTGAAGTCACTACAGGAAATGAATTTGCAGGTCTGATGTTAAAAGAATAAAAAACAGCAGGGCAAAACCCCCTATTTGTGTCAGTAACATTGTACCTGTATGGCTGTCTAATTGTGCATATATTGTGTGACTATCCAATTGTCCACCTCATTTGATGCAGGTGTTCAATGTGGGTGGAAGACACCAGGGGTGAATGAGACATGTGACTAGAAAGAAACAACTGAAGAGGCAAATTGATACTTACAAAAACTGAAAGACTCAATCCCCAGCTCCCAGTGATCACTGGTTAGTTGATTTTGAACTCATGAAAATAACCTGAAATATAGACAAAAAAAGACAAACTTAATTGTGTCCTTTTATATAGAACAGTAAATTACAGGGTTAGTTAGATAACTGTGTTTACCTACATCAGGACAAATAGAGAAAGGAAAAGAGAGAGAGAGAATTGGGACCGGAGTGACTGTTGGCTGAGGGTCAGAGTCTCTACAGCTGAGCTAAAACAGCTTTTTTACCGTCTGACCTCCCTCCTCACAGCTGTCACCCTCGGGAACCAGTCCTAGACAATGTTTAAAATCTACTTCTCTGGTACCTCATTAATCTCTCCTCCAGTTTGTGGATTCTACTAATAAGAAGCTTTCATATAAAGCAGTTGTTTTATTTAATTTTGCTTTCTTTCTTCAAGCACTGGCCTGCTAATGATTTATTTAGTGGCATGTTCTGCTAGGTACAGCATATTTCTTGAAGTCCTGCAACTTAGAAGTTTTGTTAGAGCACATACAAATAACCAGGGAACTCCAGTGTGGGTTCATCAGTTTTAGGTATTATCTAACCCAATAGTTCCGCAGTCAAGTAGTAAAAATAGTGAAAAGTGAAAATAGAGTATAGAAAAAAAGTATTCAGAACAAAAATGTTAAGGTCAAAGCTCGAGGGATGAAAATACTGTAAGCTCGTGTTCATTTCCTCACATTATCTTGTTTTTCACAATAAGCCGAGATCTCATTACCAGCTGATTTATACAATTAGTCCTCCTCAGCACTGCCAATTAAACAAGGGCAGAGGTTTTTAAGGTCACGCTTAATTGATCTGTCACTAATTTGCGCTACTGTACCTCCTTCTCCCATGGCTGGGGCCAATAAGTGACCAACAGGACCAGATAATTGCTGCATTGTTGTCGGACCACAGCATAGAGACTGTTGCGTGAGAGGATGGAGGGCTTACAGAATAAGTGAGATGAAGGCAATAGTTGCAGACGGATCTGAATGTGGTAGCCTTGAGACTGGAGGTGACAATAGGGGAGAAGGGACCCAGGCGACCCCAGCTGAATGGAAAGCTGTTACATGAATAGCACCTCTGAGTTTAAAGTCGACTCCTGCCTCTCAAAGGACTCTAACACACACTATCTCACCTTTCTGCATTATGTGCACACGTGTGCACACACTTGTTCATGAAAACACACATGCCCACGCCCCCCCCCGCACCCCGCACCCCACCCCACCCACACCCACACACACACACACTTGTGGACAGACAAATACATTACACGATTAACTTGTATTAGTAGCTTTGCTATCCACACAAAAGCACTGCCTGCTGAATAAACTACATCTTACACGGGTGGCAATTCAATAAACCGTTCTTTCTTTGTCAAACATCTAACGATAGGCCTCATTCCTGCTAAATGAGAGCTCTTATAATTACAGGGGGTAGAAATTAACAACTAGATTATGAATTAACTTTGAATTCATAATCTGATGGTTATTGGGAACAATGAGGTAAATAACAAATGGGGAAATGTATTTCTTATTCATGGGTTATTTAAATGAATTATTTGTCTTGAGAAAAACAGAATTTATAATTGCAAATAATGAAAGAAACCAAATGATATTATAAAGAAACTAATGCAGAGATTCCTCTGGTGTAAAAAGCCAGCCAGCCTATTGTAACTGTGTAGTAGCTCTTAGGCCTACAGGCAGGAAACATAAAGCAGGCATTCCCTCTCCTAATTAGCAGATCAGGGATTTATTAGACAAAATTACAATCAACTCCAAATTAAAATTATTAGTTTCACCACATTTTTATAAACAACTCATCTTGTCCAATAACCCCAGGCACAGTTTTTCTTCCCTTTTTTGTACAGTTAGAAGATAGAGAGCGGTGACGTGGAAAGGAGTGGTTGCCGTGAACAACCAGTCCTTTCCATGACAGATCATGTTCATGTGAGACTGTCCACATGAACGTGAGATATTAGTGAACTATTAGAACCATCAGCCAAGTAGACTGTCCCCATTGGACCACAGGCGAACAGCAAGAGAATAACGTGCTGCTAAAATCAACATCACAACACTGAAAATATGGGCGATTGAGATCTCAGACATGAAAAATCCAAACGGTGCTGACATCAAAGGAGCAGGGACAGAGAGCTCACAGCCACCTGTGGCATTTCTGTCAAAGAGTGGCCTTTCCTCCAGCTTGGGCCAGCGATAGTCACGTCACGATAGCACAGAAACACGCATGCAAGCTGACACACACACACAGACACAAACACACACGCTCAAACGCACACAACAAACACATAACACGCACATAACAACACAAACATACGCAGTAACACTCGAGGTGCCACGGATGATTTACTATGCACAGTGAAGCCAAGGCAAAAATTCTAACAACACACACACGCCTCCAATTTGTCAGGGCACCATATCAGATCTGAAGTCCATACTATATAATATCAGCTGGTGTCTTGCATGCATGCTCCCACACAATCTTGTTATACTTTTTGTGATTACTTTTTTCTTTTATGATGTATGTGTCTTTTTGAAATTGATGTAGAGGAGCATGTGATGCAAGACAAGTTTCCATGTGAACGGGCAATAAGTATTATCTTTTCTTATCTTATATCTGCCATGATACCGAAGGTCAAATATAGAGTCAACCCATACGCTAATACTAAAACCGCTCACATAAATACTGCTCATGTATCCTTACATTACACCAAATACATCATGCCTCCTGAAATTGCCATTTGGGCTGAAGCCTGTTATACACTATGTGAGAGAGAGCTGTTCCACAGCTTTCGCTAGAAGAGCATCTGAGAGTCAAATTCCAGGCATGTGTTCATCTACAGTATGGGGTATGCTTGATTCGATTTCCCCCTGACCATAACAGAGTGTTGTGTCTTCGACCATCATGTGACAGTGGCTCAGTATCAATAGACAACCATCACAACAACTACACAGCACCATTGTAACCTGCGTAGGGAGCAACAACCATTGCATAACAGTGCTTCAACCAATCTCCACATATATATAGTAGGGCTGTTGGTGCTATTAACAAATTCAGGTTCCAGGGTTCATGAAAGTAGATGGCTACATTGTAGGACACAAGCCTAGAACATTTTTTACACTGAAAAAAGTGTGTGTGTGTGTGTGTCTGTGTGCATACGTGTGTGCACATATGCATGCGTACATTTGTGCATGTGTACTTGTGCATGTGCATGTGTGTGGATATGCATGAGGCAAGCCAAAAACTTGCACTTGGAACTTCTGTTTGGAATTCATCCAGATCTGCAACATGTTAGAAAATATCCTCCCAATCCTCCATTCCAAATCCTCACTCTCTCCTGCGTCCAAACACGCTAAAGTAGGAATTCTGCCGAGGTAGTTATTTTGACAATAGAGGTAATCTATGCCATCAGCAGGCTGCTCCGTACCTGGATGCTGTCTGGTTATCTCTGCAGAAGCAGCAGCTGCACAGTCAGGTCTGGGGACTGGGAGAGTTTGGGATGCAATGAGGTGGGTCTATAACAGCAGTCCCGGAGGAAATAGGGAAATGGGAGGAGAGGGTGGGTGTGGGCTGTGCGGAGGGTGGCAGGGTGAGGTGTGGAACATTCTGGCACAGAAATGTCTAATATAGTATTCCAACATACATGATTGTCTGATGAATACCCAATTCCATAAAGTCGATCCTCTCTGCAACACCATCAACTGTGAAATATGGAATCATCATAAGCAAGAGTGAGAGGACTGGCTCACTGCTGGGCCTGGAAAGGGCTACTGTCCAGGTAGGCTTGACCTCACACACTTTGGCACGGTGGCACAGGTCACCTCAGGGAAGCAGTGGAGTATTTGCGGAGACGTAGCATACTGATAACCTTGTTAATCCAGAGCTCTAGCGTCCTACTGCTGTGGTGAACTGTGTACAGGCATGGGGGAAAAAAATAGCTCCACTGCTGTGTTACAAAGACAAGCTTTAGTTCTACTGAAAATCCACCATATCATTGAGTTATTTGGTGCTGGAAACAGGCCAATCACATGCAAACAGCTGTTCCATACTCCAGCACACCGCTACCTGTCACAGCCTTGCTAACCTCTCTCTTTTTTCCCCTTTTTTTCATCTTTCTGTCTCTCTCTTCCGCCGTCTAACGCTCTCTCTCCTTTTCTCCTCTGACTAATTGAGGTTCAGTACGAAGCAGCTGCACTCTGTCCTGACACTGAAACTACAGTGGACCAGACACTCACAAAATGTCTAGCACCAATGCGTCAGGCATGACTAACACAGTGACACTATAGTTAAAATATTTTTGCTGTGAGGGTCTAAAACAGTGACAGGCATTTTGACTGTGTCAATACTTAAGTGCCACAGTGTCAGATAAAATGAAAAAAATACCCACCCTTGAGCAAGCAGCCGTTCTGCCCACTGTTTGTTACAAACGATAGCCTGATACAGCGCTGTGTCTGAACAGGGCTTTCATGTGCTGCACGGCAAGTACATTATGTGTCATTTCCTCTGCCTCAAAAAACAAGAATAAAAGTCCATTTACTGAGCATCTGGGCTGAGGCGGGGGAGAGGGAGAGAAACGAGCAGCAAATATAATGTTTTCCTCCACGGTGGACGGCATTCAGGTCCCCAGTGCTCCTAACAGGCAGGCGTGCAACCTATCAATTCTCTTTGATTCCCTCTCACATACTCTTTACTCAAAAGACTGTAAAGCCAGAGAAGACAGAGCAGCCTTGTGTGTTTCCCACTGATGAGACCTCTACTCTCAACGTCTGCGATGTATACCCATATTTCCTCCTTTTCCAAAAGAGGATTTATTGTTTCATTTTTTTGTTATTTCTTTTTTTATTTTTGTGCTCTGCTTCTTTTTATTTCTTTGCCCTGCTTTTTTCTTCCTTTCTTTCTTCCTTTCTGTTCCTATTCACCATGGGGTCTGTGTATATCTTGAGGGGGAGGGGTATGAAAACAAGTCTCTCTCTCCCAGGTAATGTGTTTATTTTCCCCGGCCCATCTTCTAGTTTACTGCGTGGTGGCGTTTCTCCCTCTTATCGCCTGGCCCTCACGGGGCACTTTAGCCCCTCAAATCCTGTTCACCACATACTGGTTTTAGAATCTGTGAAATGAGTGCTAGAGAAGCGTGGCCACAATGTCTGCCTGTGTCGCCACTGGACTCAAATGGGCTTGGTGCTTTTTTGTCCAGGGAGATGCATAAATGGAAGTTTTTAACACCTCAAAGGAGGCTGGGCCTTTGTGGAACCACACTAGAGAAGCCTGTCAGTCTCCTGAGGAGGCAGACACGCTGAGTGCTGCAGGACAAAGAGCTAGAGGAGCAGAATCAGCAGGGGCATCACTCTGCTTCGGGCACCAGGCAGACACACACATGTACGCCCACACATATATAACCTCTCTCACATATGCACATGTGTGCGTGCACAAACACAAACACACGCACGCAGCGAGAAATGACACGCTACAAACTCGACACAATCAAAAGAAGCAAACAGATGAGTTAAATCAGATTGTTAAATCATAACGATCATATTTTCTCACTCAGATAAATTAGATAGAAAATGCCGACATTGTTTATTCACTTCCCCTACATGCGGTGCATACAACCCAAACCCACATAGAAAATCAAACAGGTTACACCAACAAAAAATACAGTTTTGTTCTCAACAAAAGAACAAAAGACGAAATGCTCAATCTGAATAAAATCACTGTAATTCCATCACTAGTAATACACAGTAGCTAACTGTAAATAGATTCAAACATAATCGAACAAACACACTTAACAGAAATGACAAAAACAACCAGCGCAGCAAACTCCACCATTTCCTACTTATTGATTTCAGCTCCACTGTTTGAAAATAATTTCCTCATTTCCATGCCAATTTCCCTTATTGAAATTCTTTTTTTTTTTTTATTCCAAAGGACAACGCAACAGCCGGCGCTGACAATCAGTCTTTATGCTGTTTAGATGTCTACAATAAGCATTTAAATGCAAATATCTCTGCCTTGTACAAAGGAGTTGCAACTTCTGTCAGTAGCAACATAATCAACCTGCAATTGTCTCCTGACTCCAAGTGGTTTCCAGTGACAAGGCCTAAGCCGCGAGCATCTGTATTCAAATGATTCCCTATTTCAGGCGCGGCTTAGTGTGGATATTTTTCTGACAGTATTGCACTGAAAATCAATCACATGGTGAATTAAACCAGAAAGGAAACAACTGATCCATAAATGATCAGGTTACAACAAGGCATTGGTGTCCGCAAATTATTCAGTGTTCTTCTTGTTTCGGAAAAGAAGCGGGGACACACTATTCGATAGCGGCCTCTTCCACCGGCGACTTGTGTTACTGTCACACCGTTTTAGATTTACAAAGACGGGCTTACGTTGGCAAATAACCATTCAGCAACTACATCAACACCATAAGGACAGGCTACTTTAACTAAGGGCATGTGGGGAAACCTCTACAATAGTCTGGTTATAGAGTGGAGCAAGTTTCCACTGGGCAGCAGTGTTCTCGGGGAAAAAGGAATGAATGTAGTGGACCATTAACACGGTGTGTCCCGAAAGCAGAGTTCATCCTACATTCATCAAATAGCAATTGGGGTAAGGTATATTGTACTCTGTAACCGCATGCCACTGTGTGTTTCTCTGCCACCTGCCAAAACATACATCTAGAAATTGAGCTGGTTTGTTCTTTGTTTTTGGTGCATTACCACACAGACACAAGGCCAACAGATGACCTCCGCATGTTTGACAAAAAATGATTGATCAAGGGTCAAATCAACAAAAGAGTAAGCCTGTGCTATAGCGTATAGTGGCCACGGTGTAAATCTGATGGTGATCGGTGCGTATGCTTTGCATTGGCTCGCCTGGCCCCTGTACAGCCATTTTAACAATTAACATTATAACCTCTGCTTTTTATTTTTATTTACAGTTGCAGACGTCATTTGTCTTTTTTTTTTAAACCCACAATTAATAGCAGCGTTTGCAAATGCAAATGAGTCCATTTAGGAGGAGGGAAAATGATCAGTTTGAGAATATTTCTGCCTTCTTAATCTTCTAAAGAGGGAAATGATTTAAAGGGAGGACACAAATCTCCTGTGACATGGCAGGAACTGTAGGGCACTTTCCTCTCTCCCTCTCTCTCTTTCCGCATCTCCCTCTCTCTCTCTCTCTCTCCATTCTCCCTTTCTCATCTCACTGAATCCCTCCCTTCCCCATTTCTCTCTCCTCTAACTTCCCTCACCCCCTTGTTGTCCTGTAGGGCTGGAAGGGCCCGGGAGTAAGGAGACAAGGAGCTGAGAGTAGGGTTCTACTTGGCTTGTCCCCTCAGAGGAAACAAATGTAGTGTTTGAGTCACTGATCACTGGTATAATTGAGTTTAACACTCTTTTTCTGGATTAAAAAAGAGCCTTTGAAATGAGAAGGTCAAATTACCTCTACAGCCAGGCAATAAATAACTCAAACAAGGTAAGGGGCTCCTGCCAGCATATTTTAGTGGCAAATTCAATTAGTGGAACAGGAGGTTCTTTATTGGACACTCTTCCAGGCCATACTGCATTGTACAGAGGCAGTGTTGGGAGTCCCAGGCAGAGAGAGACCACATCCAATTGGACAGAAGAGGACTTTGAACGCGCCAATCATCAGTTACTCATCATTTAAACTTGGAGAAAATAACATCAAGTCACATGTTTCACGGAGCATGTGCATGTGATCGAGTATACCGCATCAATCTAAATGTTTTGATACCGCTCTAATTCAAAAATTCCAACCCTAATATTGTAACGTTGTCAAGATATCTGCAGCAATTTTGCACGTAATCAAATTGCTTGGGAAGAAACTTGAGACTGGATAGCATTCTCAGTCGCTACCCTGCACAGTATGAGCTTGAATATAATGCATGATTTTTCCATTATGTAAGTATCCTATAGGCCCATTGTCCATTGATTCTAGCACAAGGAGAGGAAATGGGCATAAAATAAGGCTGCAGTCTGGACTGAGAGCACAGAAGGTGGCCAAGTAATGTATACAACAAGGGAGAGAGAGACAGAGAGAGAGAGAGAAAGAGAGGCAGTGACAGAGAGAGAGAGAGAGAGAGAGAGAGAGAGAGAGAGAGACATATACTGCTCTACACCCAAGTAGCTACAATGTGGCCTTTGTGACATAATGCACTCCGCGCAGCAGATTTTGGAAAATAATCCAAAATTTCCTAGTATGCACATCCAGCAATAACAACTGACATCACAACGTCTACTATATATCCCATGTTGCTGGGCACATTTTACATTTAGTGGAGAATGAGGGGGGTAAGAAAAACATAGTCAAACAGTTATTATATTCCCATCATGCCTTGGGAGCCCATTACAGCATGGCACAGGGAATGGTAAAACTGAGGAATTGAGAGCTAGAGAGAGAGAGAGGGCTGGGGAACACTAGTACAAAGATACTGCACACTGGTAACTGCTGGGGAAAGATGTACTTCAAACAAACACTTCGCACTTACAGATGTCTGCTTGTATCTTCTGGTAGTTTGTGGAGGTTTAGTCAATGTTGTTTAGTTGGCCTCTGTGTGCTAAGCTAAATAGTGCCTGTGCTGATGCGGATGTTGAGTATGTGTTGTATGGAACAGGAGAAGAGCAGGAGGAAGAGGCTCTTCAAGGCCATCGCAAACACAGTGGCTGTCTGGACGATAGTAACATAAGGTTGGTGTTAACAGTGCTGAAAGCACGACAGGTGGGTCACATGAAAGGTCAGTGAATTTTATTTAGCCAGCTTAACACATGCTTCTCATTATCCTTCTAGAAATATTGACATCGCTCCAGGTAGAGGGCCCTCTGTAGCCACTACTGTTCTCTGCACACTATTTTTCAAGTATATCGTACATTTTGAAATAGACCACGCTTGAGCGATGCATCGTGAGAAAATGAAGATGTAAATAAATTAAACTCTGGGTCTGAAAATGCAAAATGGTCTTTAAAAGTGTCGTTGTGATCGATGTGATGCAAGAAAAACACTTTTCAGGATTCCTATTCTGTGAAAATGACATAGACTTAGATCCCAATTAAAGGAACAAAGCAGACTAAGCAGGCGAACACGCTGGTGCACGACACCCCTAATACATAAATAAGTTGAAATATGTGACTGTCCAGATTTCACCTAGAGAACATTGTTTAGGCTAACAAAATCCCACAGCTGTAACATTTCACATTTGAAATAACAAAGATTAATAATTCTTTTTCCAGAACAGAAGCGCGTCATGGACTGACTGTGTGTGTGTGGCACATGTGCGCTTGTGTGTGCATGCCTGCTCTCCACAACAAACCCCTAAACCCCTAAAGGTGGTTTGGATAGACTGGGGGCCCTACAGTAAAATGTTGAAATTGGAAAAAATATTACTCTTCTTTTTCTTGAATAGCCGCGAGATAAGCAGCCTTTAGCAATGAAGCCAGAGAAGTTTAAGCTTATTATGAATACCTCTCAGAGCGCAGAAGCATGTAGTGTAGAAATCAAAGGGGGTAATAGGCAGGTAAGCCAGTGTCATTTTAAGGAGGAAGTCAGTTGTGAAATTGTAAAATCGCAAGGCCCTGCTGACTATCTCCTGCCCTCAGAACACTCCCATAAATGATTTCTAAATGGCAGTGGCTATCATATGTCTGAAGGTGTTAGAAGTTTGTGGGGTGAAAAGAAAGAAAAACCAATGCTAATCTCTCCATTGATGGAAACTAATAATAATAAGACCATTTATCTCTTTGCTTAACCAGCACATACTTTGAAGTTCACAAGAATGTGTGATTCTTTGCAAGTGCTCTAAGCTTCCTGAAGTAGACCCTGGCTTTGCCGAACATTCCTCATGATTTCATGTTCAATTGGCTGTGAAAGTCCAGTGCATTACTTTTACATGCCGGGCCCCTACCGTGCAAAAAAACAAGCAACAAACTGAGGTCATCTCCATTTTTTTTTTGGTCATCAATGGTCGGGGCTACAAGAACAGTTAATCGGATTTCTGGATTTTTTTTCCCGTGAGGAAGAGTCCACGTACTCACATGCAAAAAGAAAAAACGGCAGGCTGTTTGGGGGGTAACACCAGCTACTTTCTTTTGTGCATTTTCTGCCCAATAGCTTACATTGAAAAAGCTCTTCTGATGAGATCTGCTGTAAAGATGATATCATAACACGAGGCTCTACAGCAGTCAGGACTCGTAGTGCTCCCATCTTCTCCTACAAACACTCACACACATGCACGCGCGCACACACACACACACACATGCTAATACACACACACACACACACACATACACTGTTGTGCTTTTCTCCGCTCTGAATATTCATCCCATTTTTCCAAATCATCCGCGGTTCTCCTAATCACAGTCACTTCCCCTTTAATCACAGGGCTCTAATTAGGTCCTAATAAA
Organism: Hoplostethus atlanticus; assembly: GCA_034670405.1. NCBI lineage: Eukaryota > Metazoa > Chordata > Actinopteri > Trachichthyiformes > Trachichthyidae > Hoplostethus > Hoplostethus atlanticus. The sequence goes on along the minus strand of JAXDDX010000014.1, from coordinate 5,013,790 downwards.
CCATTTTGCCGTCCTCTTTGAGCGCCTCTGTGTCACTCACACATCAAACCATGAAATACTATATTAAGGGGCTGTCAACCTCAAAGGAAAGCTCCTCCAAGCACCAGTGATACAGATACTGCAGGCACACCCTCTTACACTAATTGAAATTATCGAAAGCTCCCCTTACATGTGACACTTGGCCATGTCTGAAACCGTGGCCTGACGTACAGCAGTCAAAAAACACGACGCCGGTTCCAGCGCTGAGGCTCTGCTGGTTTCTCTGATGTTGGGTAATTGTTTAAACCTGAGTGGATATGGCACCGGGCCGCGTGCTGCCTGTTCTGCCAAGAGGGAAAAACGTTCTCTCTAGCACTTTTCTCCTCTGTTTCTTCCATTCTAATTCAGTCCAGCACGGGCTTCAAGGAAAGCCTCAATGATTCCATGTTCATCTTGGAGAGCCAGTGTTGGGGATGATGATCACTGACCACAAGTTGATAATGATGACTGTTTAATTAGAAGCCTTTTCTCTGGGCTGGCCGCAACCCAAACTCCTCCACCCTGCAGATGGCAACCAATAAATTTAGCCTTGCTGAGGATGAGGAGGAACATTGTACCTCCCCAACTTACCCTCAGCCCCACCCCTAACCAAGGACATAAAGCTTTTCTCCTTGCTGACACACAACCGCAACCATAGGCCTGCCGCATATAGTGTGTGCACGCCTGTGTGTGTGTGTTGGTGAGGTTTATGTGTTTTCTTACAGTCTTTCGGGCTTTTTTATCTATAATAGTCATGTAATGTTTCAGCAAAATAACATCTCCATCTCGTTCAACAAAGTTTGCTTTCTTAATAAGATGACCCATTCTAGGGGTTCCACAATGTCATACCTTTTTTTCTGATCAGTAAGGTGGTCGCAGATTTTACGTAGTCCGTCCTCTCCAGTGGAAAAAAGGAGTAGCGTGGCTGTTCCGTAGACAGGACAGCCCCTCCCATCCTCCTCGGCTCCCCCACAGTCTATTCCTCACCCACCTCCTGTCAGTCATCCTTCCTCTGACAAGCCTCCTCCCAGGAGTTTCTACACCCGCACTGCCTGGCAGAGAACAGGACTTGTGTGCGTGTGCATGTGTGTGTGTGTGTGTGTATGTATTGTATGTGGGCGGGCGGGCGGCGTGTGCCAGAGTGGCTATCCCCTCAGATTGTCAAAGAGGCTCATGGGAAATTCACTGCAAGGGCCAAACCACAAGCTTTCTCTATCATTTCAGCAGATTTCTCTTTTTTAGTCCCATTCAAAAAACTGATTAGCGAGGACCTTACTTTCATTGCCTTCATTCTTCTGGCACTGATCTGGGCTTTCTGGGCTTTCCTCAGAATAAATGCTATATCTGTACTTTGCTTACAAACATGTGTTGCTGGACCAGTTAGACACTGGTGATGTAGTCTGAATTATTTCTTAAATACAGTTTAGAAAAACTGCACTTTCTTAGACGTAGCGAAAATGTTTCCACTGCCATAGACATTTGTTTCTAAAGCATCTGCATCCATGGACCCTCAAAAGAGAGAGCAGATGAGTTTTAATTCAATTTTGATTTGTTTTCCACTTGGTTGAAGTTGAAAGTTCATATTTTCCAGCACAGTGTTTATGCTCTGCTGTGGTTATTGGTACAGGGAGAAAGAGTGATGAATAAAGTAGGTCCTGCACCCATCATGCTATCCTACGGCACTGGTGGGGCGAGGGAACGTTGCCATTTGGAACACATTTTGACTATCTGTCCAAGGAGCCTATCTGTGATGGAAAGGCTCTGGTGAGGTAAGAGATGAGCTCAGCTACACGATATAACCACCAATCTCTATTAACCAAAGGATAATAAAGACATAAAAGAAAAGACAGAAGTTAGCTACTGTTTTTGCACACTCATATTCCCACAATAGCTATTCTCAACCACCTTGAAAAAAGGTCAGGAGAAAAAAAAACAATTTTCTAGAGTAGAGTTCGATCTACGTATACTTCATCAGGCAACATGAACCTCTAACATCATTAAGTGCACAACCAACATGGCCTAAACACCGAGAGAGAGAGAGAGAGAGAGAGAGAGAGAGAATGACAAACACAGAGACAGAGAAAGAGAGAGAGAGAGAGAGAGAGAGAGAGACCAGGAGAAAGCTTGTGGTTGGGTCTGCTGAAGCCATTTTCTCATAATGCACATTGAGGGCAAAGTCCCATAAGAAATCCAAGTCGGTATAAAAAAATATTGAGAAAGGAAACAAAAGACCTGGACAAAACGAGATGATTTGGTTAACTTCATCAGAACTTCAGCCACAAGACCCTTTCCATCTCTTCCCCCACCCTCCCTCTTTGTCACTTTGATTTATTTTTGGCATTGCACATTACCATTTTCCGCACAAAAACTGTTGGGAATCTGATTTCTGGCCCAATGCATCCTTTCTTTTCCATATAACTTCCCTGCCTGTTTTAGATGTCACAGTAGCTGTTCCATAATGCAAGCAGTTGATCAGCACTTGTTTCCATACCCACAGAGCTAACACTCAATGTCTGACGAGCTTGTGACGTCTATCTTCAAAAACCTCATGAAACCGACAAGGTAAAGAGTTTCACCCAAATTTAAAGTAAATGGAAATACTCAAGATATGGCGCCTCAAGTCTCTTTTGCATGTATATAATTCCACAGTGACGGTTTGATGAGGTGTTTGTTATGTACTCCTACTTGACCAATGACAATCAAACTGGTGCAGCCTTGTGAATCACAGCCCAACGTGTCACGCTATGTTAGATCATTCGCTGAACCCACATCACTTCAGCGCGTGCCACAGATGAGCATTTATCACATACTCGCAACTTTACAATGAGCAGCAAATACACAAAAATTACGTGCACGTATTACGCCTGTATATGTATGTACACACACACACACACACACACACACACTAAGTTGCCATATCTAATCTGCTAAAAGCCGTGTGCCAACAAAACGGCTCCCAGAATCCTTTAGGCTGGACTGGGGAGGATAGAACCCAGATTGGCTGGCTTAGTCACAACCATGGAGCATATTTTACATCTCATGTCAGATCAAGCTGGCAGATACCAGGCAGGCTGTCAACCTCCACCAACTGGCTAATGTCTAATCATTCAGCTTTTGCAGAGAATGGGGACCCGAGAAAAGAGAATGAATACTGCTCCGCTCTGGAGTACAGGCGGGCATAGCTGGGAAGCTGGATCAATTATATTTTGAATTGCCGTGGCTGAATTATCAAAGATTAAAACCGACACATGTGGTTCATCACGAAGGTCTGGTTACCTCCTAATGTTCATGATGAGTACAATAATAATTCATGAGGGATTCTATTTCTGTCACAGGGTATTATCATTTACCAAGCACCAGCTAAACTAAATCTTAACAAATGAAAACTGGCAATTACACACGCTACTATAATTACAGTATATACTTTAATTGCGCTGCTTCTCTCCTTATATCCTATCTAATATAGCACGGGATCCTTTAAAATCTCCTTTTTCACATTATTTCGCTTTTCGCTGTTAGAGCTGCCCGTGTTGGTTCAAGTGCGATATTTTCATGGAGTCCCTTTTATGCTGAGTCCAAGGCAGTGGCTTGCCCATGGGAAGGCATGATCCAAACACAATGGGGGGATCACAAGGAAAGGGTTGTTCTGGCGCTTTTGTGTGCGAGCAGCGCGAGGGCCCACATTACACTAATCTCTTTTCCCTTGTTCACTCGCAAGACGCAATCTCAAATCTTCAGAGCTTCTCCAATCCTGGAAGGACAGAGATCACAAAGGGCCGTCCGACAATCCAATAAGGAGCTGTTAACCTCGGGCCTCCGCTTTCATAATTTCACTACTCTGCAACAAGGTCACTCAGTGAGAACAAGAAATATATGCAATGTAGTTGAAGAAAAGTAAACATGGCACCGACTAAAAATAAAGGTTAGGTGGTACGTGCAGTCGGTGAAAGCAGATACTGAGTCAGAGTGGAAAAATATTAGTGCAGTGCTCAATCAAACTGTGGTTAACAAAATGGCTGCCACAAGAAAAGGAGAAAACTAACTTGTTTTCTTGAAATGGCTTTGGATCCCATACCACATTCTGCAAGAGGAACACAGACTAACATGAGTGTTTGTTTAAAATTCAGTTTCAACCACCTGCACTCTTTTCACACAACCTGACAGTCATCGGCCTTGGTCTATATGCTGTGTGTGTGTGTGTGTGTGTGTGTGTGTGTGTGTGTGTGTGTGTGTGTGCGTGCGTGAGTGCGCGTACTCCCTTTTGTGTGCTCACGCCTGTGTGCCTATGTGTAAGTTTGCCTGTGTGTGTGTGTGCCTGTGTGTGCACGTGTCTCTGTGTGTGTGTGTGTGTGTGTGTGTGTGTGTGTGTGTGCGTGTGCATGGACTCCAAAATCCACCACATTTTAATTACTGCCCGGCTGCACTGTGGGCCTCTTTGATATGGAGATAGAGGCAACCATCTTCACACAGCCACTGTACAAATCTTCATCTGATTCATAAAAAACAATGAGCCCTGCTAATTCCTCCACCTGATTACAGTCCCAGACCTGTGTCAAAAACACGCGGCCACCAAGGCCCTTCCAATTAATTCTACATATTAATGTGTGATTTCTAAGAGGAATCAACAGAGGCTATTTACCAAACCACGCCAGGACTGTTGCATTTTGAAGTCAAAGTTAATTATGCACAACTATGCTATGGACTAAAAGAAAATGTCCAATTATTTTGAGAAAAACAGATTTAGTGGGTGAGTGAGTGATACAGATCAAAATGAGCCACTTAGCTTACTTGTGCAATTATAATGTTCCTGTGAAGATATACATATCCCGAATGTGTGTTTCTTTAATCTATAATTCTTTAATGTCAGCAATACTGTTCGCTGACGGCAGGCAGAGGGAAACAGAGGTCTAACAGAGCAGGACAGAAATCATTCATGCCCTTGTGGACGTTCAATATGTGCCGGGCACAGGTGCCATGTATTTCTCAATGAAAAATAACATGCACTCAACCCGTTGTCCCAATTTTTGACAATATAGGAACCTGAGTCCAAGGTCAGCAAGAACAAAATAATGACTCATCACAGGAAATAAAAACAACTAAAATCCGCCACTCAGTCAGACTGTGGCAAATAAACAGTCAAAGCTGGACAAAATTCAAAAGGTATGCAACAAGATGCGTTTTCAAAGAGTTCAAAATAATCCTCCCTGTGTCCCTGTGTGACTGTGTCGAGGCGTACCTAACTTCTAGGTGTCCGACTGTCTGATGTTGATGATTTACTGGACTGTTGATTTCATCAATATTTGAAGATGGCTTCATCTATGAGGTGTGACAATGGTTCACATTGAGAAAGCCCAGATTTTTCCTGTAGGAGCACGAACCATATCAGCAGAATGAAAAGGTCCGTCATATTGGTTTGCTTAACGCCACGAAGGACACTGCGGGGAAACAAAGCTCCATAGAAAATGCCTCATCAAATATTACTTTGATGTATGGGGGAAGGTGAATCAAGACTTCAATGTCAGCCTGGTCTATGGAAAACTGCACGCATGCATTCACTGAACATAATATTGTGCAATGCCTTATCACAGTGTCCAAGGTTGCAAGAAAACATCTGAACATCATGACGGAAGTGAAACGACATGTCTATAACTTGTATAACAAATAAACAATCCCTGCTATAGCATATTCCCATCAGTTCTGAAATATTCTACTGCAAATTAGATAACACTTATAAAGACAGATGTCACAACATGTGCTGCCACATTTATTATCTCCTGCGGTCCTCCACCCTTCTGCTGCCACCCTCCTCTACCTTTACCAGGCCTGCTGTTGTTTACCTCCTCTCATCTTGTTTATCATTAGGTCTCGGCTGCCTGGCACTCACCGCTCACTCCACACGCCCTCCGCTACCACAAGGAGAGGGTGAGACTAGTACCTTTGCACCCCTCAACCACCTCCTCCTAGCTGCTCGCTTCCCTGCCTGCATCCCGGGAGCGCGGTGTGACTTGGGACGAAATAGCAGTCTTTCTACATGATATGTACGAGAAGATGCACAATGTGTAAGGTGGGACTCTTGTGCTCTAAATGATATCCGGACAGGATAAAAAAAAAAGGATAGCGATTTTGATATTTAAAATCAAATTCAACAGTAGTTGCAGTTACTCATGTCGAGATTGAAGGCATTCTCTGCAAAATAGCTGGAATAGGAAATGTACCATGCATGCATACGCAGATGCACACACACACACACACAGTAATGAAAACAATGACACTTGTACAACTATTAAAGACTTAAAATATCTAGGTCCATCCAGGTTGAAATTATTTAGTAGAGAATAAACACAGATAATGACAAACTGTCATTATTGCTATTGTTTGTAATGTGGCTCTATCTACAAACGACAATACGTCACTATTATTTATAATGTTGTGCCAGAATTATATCGATATTAGAAAGTTGTTCCTGTAAAATCATCTTAGTTGGAGTTGGTCGTAATATCATTTTGATGTCAAAGAATTGTGTTTGGCAAGGGAATGAGCTACGGGTAAATCAGTTACTAGATGAGCAAGGACGTAAACTGAAACCTACACAAACGGACACATTTCATCTCATGGCTTATATATAAACACCAGACTGGGGTTTTGAAAAAGACTTGACGAGGAGTAGCACGTCTCTACGAGCACGACACTGATGTGTGTGGTTCATGGCTTGCTCCTTACTACTTTAGTCAACATTATAATAATATTTCAAAGAAGTACCGTCTGTTCTCTTGAAGTTTCCACACTGACGTTCTATATAATTGCACCGAGCAAAAGGAATAACCCCTTTTCATATATAGTGTAAGATGTAGAAAACCATCATGTATCCTACTATATATATCACATAAACGTATTACCCCCCCCCCCTTTCTCTCCTGCTGGTGCAAGGCTGTTAGAAAGGACATGGCTTGATTTGTTTAAACAAACCCTACCTGTAAATGATTAAGACAATTAAAAGTAGGGCGACGAAATAACTGACACACACAGCATTTCTCTAAATTCTGGCATGGAAACAAAGGCAAAAGAAGTAAAAGATGATGAGGTGACGCCATACATGTCTGCACTCAAACAACTAGAAAACAAATAAGGAAATGTCAATAATCTAACAATCTAATAATCAATATTTTAAAACAATGATTCTCAAGCAGCAAAGTTCCTCTTGCAACATGGGAGACGTTGGACTTGTGGAGTGCAGGATATGTTTGGACAAGAGAGCCAGGTGGCGGAGCATGCATGCTTTTCCCTTCATGCCAAAATGAAAGTCCTAAAATCTTTGAACTTACTGGCACATCAGCGTCAGCGAGTCTGTGTCTTCTGCCGGATCCAGGTGAAACGTTGCCTTTTTCAGTCTTGTAAAAACCTCAAGTCACCACGAGATCCACTCGCAGATAGTCCTTGAAAACACAGAAAATGTGCAAGGGCCAGTGAGATTTCAATTTATTTAACTGGGAAAAAAAATCAGTTTTAAATGTGACATGCCAAAACTAGAAAAGACATCATTAGCCTTACTGTCGTGTAATTAGCAACCCAGGAGAGGACAACGTCCAGCTTTTGATTTCTGGTAAAATCGGCAGTAGTATAATAAATGCGAAAAGAAAAGCAAACGTGTCCTGTGTATAATTAGTAAAATAACGGAAGGTATTTGAAGCGATCACCAAAAATTTCTTCAATGCTTAGAATTGCACATTCAAGTTATAAAGAACATTTTAGGGGGTGCGGAGAAGTGCAGGAACGAAGAAGGTGACTGATGAAGACTGAATGTTGATCATTTTCCCCTTTTGCAAAAAAAAAAAAATATGTTAGAGACGTTAAATAACAGCCAAGTGCAACGTCGGGGCATCAGAAGGCTGTGGTGCCGATTCTCATTCTTTCCTCTCTCACTCTTTTGGGGAGCGGCGTGCACTGCCCGTCAGAGACAAACTCCTATAGAGACAGTCACAGTGCCGGGTGTCCCTGTATAGCAATCAGGACAATGTGCTGAATGGGCAGTCTAATTATAAATGTGCCATTTAGACTTCCATTCGGTCCCCACAACCACCTTACCTTATGAGGGAACTTGCTTTCACAGCTAACAGCAACTGTTCAAAACAAAATAGCATTACGATGTAAACTTTACTCCGACACAGGGACGAACAGGATGATTGTTTTTCACTTATTTGAGGATGTGGGATTTGTTCTATTTCGGACTATAGGACGCTTTTAAGAAACAATGCGAGGAAGCTTTACGTTAAGATTTATTAAGGTTTCCTATTTTGAGTGCACACAATATGTGCATGGTTATTGGTTTTAAAAATGTTAGAAAAAGATGGGACTGAAGATACTCACAAAACTGTCCAGTTCAAAATGTTTCCAAAATTCTCAGAGCTGATTCTGATATTATTATTAAAATGCGATCACTACTCCTGCAGAAGTTTAAAACAGCTTTTTTTATTATCTGAGGCTGGGAGTGTGTCTAATTTGGGGAAACACCCTTAAAATGATGACGATCTCCGCGCGACACACAAGTTCACTCGGGCTGCCAATGCCATGCTCCTTCAATGATATTTCACTCATCTTTCATTTGTGATAGACCTATACATTTTTAAGTTTGTGCAACATAAATATTTCCTCATAGACGATGTATTAAAAAAATAGAAACGTCATTCCACCACTCCCAAAATTGTGCAAAATTGATATAATGTCCTAAAATTGAATATCTGAACAATGTTTATTCTATTTTAACGCACAATGCTTCATTTTCAAATTCGCCCAGTGCGCATGTGCTTTAAAACAGGGAAAGGGGCAAGAAAACAATTAGGTCCTTAATCAGCCACATTTGCACTTTTCACAAGAAAAACTTGTGTTTGCGTCTTTAGTTCGAGAGCACCAACCTTCAAAGCTGTCGGCTTACAGGAAAGCCTTGGTGTTCAAGTGCACCCTCTCTAAATGGACAAGCCTTGCGATTGTTGAATAAAATTTATGGCTTATGCATTCTTTAAAGGTCAGTTCCACTGACCTCCAGGGAAAGTTAAGGAAGAGCAAATTCCCAGGCTAAACTGGGGGTGGGGTGGCAAATGGTGCCGCTATTTAACGTTTCTGACAATCCATAAAAAAAACAATCTGCTCAGTCAGAAGTTTTGGGTTCAAATAAGACACTATGATGTATAGCCTAATGTTATGATGAGACATAAGCAAAAGGTTCAAAGGAAAACACAGACAGAGACATCCGGGAGAAGGAAACCTACACAGGCGCACGTCATTGTCAATGAATGGTACCGCTTTGTGGACAAAAGTGAAACTGCCACCTATGGAAGAAAGTTACTGGGCATCTGAACGCAGGCACTAAAGGGCAGGCAACGTTTGAGGGGGTAATAGTACGCTACAGTCAGTATCACCACTTGTTTACCACAGCCTAGTCCAAATGTTAGTGGTGATAATTAAAAACCTAAGCCCAAGTTTTGTCCCTGGGTTTACACTGTAGATCCCTTGTCCCCGTCTGGCGTGGGTTCACGCTGCTGGAATAAACAGCTGAAGTAAACAGCTGATTTCAAATGTTCAGATAATGGTTGAAATTGTTGTAGAGTTGAGTTTTGACGAAGTTAAACGTTGAATTTAGTACTGATTTACCCCGATTCAGAGGTAAACCCGGGTGCCTCCGAGCAAAACAGGCACACGACGCGCTTTCTCGTCTTGGCTTGCACTTCGGCGAACGACGCACCGAATAATAACAATAATAACAACCTAATACTAACCACTCGCACGTTACAAAAAAAACCTGTGCAAGTTCACAAGATAAATTACTAAAAGTATTTTACCAAAAGCAAATTACGTGAACTGCAGAGACATCTCACTGGCATCATGTTCGCCTTTTAGCCAATTGACAATAAAAAACGTAACGCTAAATAACCTAACGCAGTTTATACATGACAACACAAAAACATATTTAGAAGTACTACAAAACGTCAGGTTTTACCTGGATGAGGTCAGTCGTGGAGAAGAGTAACTGCGTCCTATCCCGTGCGTAAAGACTACTGGACTACTTTGTAGAAAATGATCAGTGGGCTATCTGTTGAGCGAAAACTTAAGCCTGCTCACACGGGGCCATATGAGGGGATCCCGTACTCTCTTGTGAAGTTCAGCTGTCCAAAAACTACAAGTATCTTTTGTTGTTAGCCTATCTATTCTCTCTCTCTCTCACTCTCTCACTCTCTCTCTCTCTCTCTCACTCTCTGTCTGCCTCTCTCTCTCTCTGAGACAAGAGAAGACGATGGTTTAGAGCTGCTGTCAATCTTGGCAATCAATGCGCGCAGCCATGTCGCAAGTATTCAAAGCATTTCCCGTCGTGCAACATCAGAAAGTGAGTGGCCAGGGCATTGATCTGAGGAAGGCAAAGAGGCAGGACTCCCCCTCCTCCTCCTTCCCCCCACACGAGAGATGCGAGAGAGAGAGAGAGGGAGAGAGAGAGAGAGAGAGAGAGAGAGAGAGAGAGAGATTTGTAGTGAAACAAGAGTGGAGACAGGGAGGATGTTTGTTACCGCACACAGTTTAGTCAGTATAATAGGCTTACTTAGATGAATAGCAGTTATAGCCTACGCAGAGATTATAAAGTTTAGGATGTCTTTCCTCCAGAGATAGAGCGCCTTTCTTACAGCCTGCCGGTTTTTTGATTCTTTTTTTTAATTAGGAACAAAAGGTAAGAATAGCCTGGCATTATGAACTTCAACGACATTGTTGCAAAATCACGGGTTCTCTTTAACACGTTAGGCAAATACCATACACTGAACCGATAGAAGAGATATGAGGCCAAGTGAGAGAAGTAAAAGTCTAAAAAGAGTACCTGGTCCAGGTCAATTTACACTTGTGTAATACCATGTCATTTATTTGCATCATTAAAATCAACACCGTTTAAAGCATGAATTAAATTACAGTCAGATTGAACCTCTTTTAACTTTGCTTTAGATAGACTTTGTGGAAACGTATTTTTCTCAGGTTATTATACAAGAGACAAAAAAAATGAGTTTGGCTTTTAAAGGTAAACCGAGGTGTGGTTGAGGTACAGCCTGTACAAACTTCTCCCCATGAATTTCCAAAAAAACATCGTCTAGAAGTCAGCTGGAAGTTGGATTTCTGGATTTCAAGACAACTTTCAAAGGTTATGAAAATCACATTCAGCGTTTTATCTCTACACTGTCCACCTCAAGCAGAAGGTTTAGCATATTGATTTTCACACCCTGTAATTATTAGCACATTAATAAAAATGTTTCATTTAAAGCATGGGCTAATAGCTGCAGCATCTGGAAATAAAGGCAATATCTGCATGACAGAGGTAGATTTTGCGATAGTCTAGATCTTTTTATTAATATACTCAATATCAGAAAATATATTAATTGTTTGAAATATTTGCAATATGGGCAATTATACTACGTGTCCTTTTCCAAGATTATTCCTGAATTCAAATATTTTCTCTTCTATAATTTTCTTAGACTTTCACACACGGATTAATTTTATTTTTGAGTTTTTGTATAAAATTGGTCCCGATGCGTTATAAAATAGTATAGGCTAAATAGTCTAAATGTTTGTTGCATCAGCGTAGGCTAATTTATATCCTGTTAATATTGTGTTGCAATGTGGACTGATGACAGACATTTAAAGAAATCCTAAACTGTGTTTTCAAACTGATCTGGGGAATGCTCTTTGCTCATCTGAAATGAAAGGAAAGGTCCAGCGGCTGACCCGTGCAGGTAACCCACAGGTTGCGCTCACTTGACATAACAGAAGCTTTTACAATGAGACGCTTATCTAGAGTGAATTGACATATGTTTTAAATTATGAGCTCAGTTTGGAGTATAGGCCTACAAATGTCAATCACCAAAAAACTACCACCAGCCTGTAAGCAAAGAGCAAAAATATGACAACGGGCAAAAAAAGTTGCAAATCTATAAATCAGCCACAGCATTTAGTGATAACCAAAAAAGTAATCATCCGCTATCACTCGGGTTTCAACATGCCACAGTGCAATAACACTACAATATCATTTATCACACAATGTAAATAAAAGAGTGTTACTTACAAAGAGAGAGGAGACAGCAGGAGAAAATTCTGTTTGTTAACTGCAGAGTCACATAGGGCTAAAAGAGGGGAGGAGAAGCGAAGAGAGAGAGCGAGAGAGAGAGAGGGGGGGGGGGCGAGAGAGAAGGGGGGGTGAGAGAGTGAATTGCCCATACAACTCATCCACATCATCCACAACATCGCATATGCTTCGACTCCTGTGTGTTTCATTTCACATTTTCATATTCTTTTTGTCCAAGGTGAAGTAAATGCACCGCATCTCCACCCAAGTGCAGCAGAATATTGTCTCGCACATCCCCCGTATAAACCTCAGTCCACTTCCTTTCAAAGGCTGACAAATTGCAATATTGTTTTTGTTCTTTTATGGGGCTAATAAGGCTGCAGTGTCATGTGTGTTAGTGGAAAACGAAAGAAAGAAAGAAAGAAAGAAAAGAAAGAAAGAAAGAAAGAAAGAAAGAAAGAAAGAAAGAAAGAAAGAAAGATCTACCTTTCCAAAAATAAACTTATTCCGTAGCTCTTCGGATACGTGGAATTTGAGCCCCACCTGAGATCCAACATCTTGAAATTATAGGAAGGTAATCTCTTTTAACACTTTACCCATTGTAAATTCGGACATTAATATTGCCGTTAAATGCTTTTGTGTGTTGAAATTAACTTATTAATTACATTAAACCTGTTAAGAACTGAATGCTGTATTTTTCTGCTCTATATGTGATTATCCATATGTGGTATTTTTCATATGTGTAGTGTATATTTTGTTTGGAGCGGGGTTTTCCGTCACCTACTGGACTACATGTGTTTCACGTGTCTCATACGCCACCTTTTGGAGAGTATGGGTAAGTTCTCCCGATAGTCCCATCTCGCATTTTTTGGACTGAACTTGGGTAGATACCACTGATTGATTCATTGATTGATTGATTGATTGATTGATTTACACACTTAAATGACGAGGGACTGACACTGAGCCTAAACTTGTCTAAGAAAGGATTTTTAGAAATCAGCTCATTTCTCTCTCAATGTGCTGTAGTGTAAGTATGGATCATCAATGGTGAAATTTGCGTTTATGTGGCATTTTTTCTATTCAATCAGTTACTAACAAAACAATTCACTGGATTGGAGATAAAACTAGACAGTATATTGTCTAAATAGGCCACAACCCAACACAATAGTTCTATTAGGGTGAAATACATGCTACTTAAAAGAGTTTTAAGTTTGCTCAACGTTTCCATTGTGTATCCATGTGGCTCTATTGGAGTGCAGGAGAGATGGAGAACTGTGTCTCCATGTGTAGAATAGTGGCTTATGCATGATTACATCTTAGCAATAAAATAATTTACATTGCACATTATTGGCTGCGTCACTATCTAGTCAGGATTTAGTCAGGATCTAATATTTCCTTTCAAGTTAACCGAGAGCCACTGATTAATGATGTTGAAGTAAGGAGAGCAACATGCCAATTCTGATTATATAGTATCAGGGACATCAAACAGTTGTAGCGTCGCTGCTTTTCAATGGGTTGCACGTTAATGAGTTGCATCAGGGTTAAAAATAACAAAATATCCCGACAACCTCATGTGAATCATCTTGTGTTAAAGTGAAGGAATGCGGAGGGACTGTTCCATCTCATTATTTACTATTGGGACAGTGGGGGTGATTACTTGTGGGTGGAGCAGGGCAGGTGCCACTGGGTGCATGAAGAAGAAGAAGAAGAAGAGCACATGGGACGAAAAAACCCGCCTGATAAACATCGACACCTTAAAGCTGTTGCATCATAGTCTAAAACAAACGTAGGGTACTATTGTTGTAGAGGGGACCGTCACGGCTCTTCTCCTTTCTCTCAGATGATACTGCACACGAGCATGAAGAGCACGAGACAGTCCAACTTGTTGGGGGGTAAGGCAGAGGCATTTGCATATCCTGCGAGTCTTTGATGCATCTTGAAATTCAAGTCTAGCCCATAAATATTTGAAAAGGAGAGTGCATGAAAATCAACATTTTTGTTACATTAAATTAACATGTGTTCTTCTCCTGTTCTGCATGGTTAATTGGAGAGCACCATTCAGTCAGAGAAGATGAGGGGGGGGGGGGGGGGGACGCTTTGAAATTTGTGGGTGATTACAGTGCAGCCAGGCCAGGTTGCAAAGGTATACAGCTGATTCATGCTTACCATGATTATTAGTCACTACTGAGTGCGGTGGAAACACAGCGAATTCTCAGCTAGGAAATCATTCAAAATCAAATGAAATGTTTGGACTAGTACTGTATGTCCACTCTACTCTTAAAAATCATCTGAACACCAATTGTAGTTCTGAATACAATAAAAAGCCGAGGGGAGGTCTGCATTTAAACTTTTAAGCATGACACCAATGAAATCAGAAAATAAGAGATGTCACGTGCCAGGAAACGGGATGGACGATTTATCTGTTGTGGTTAACTTAACAAACTTGTCAATTATAGATAACGGCTTCATGGGAGGGACACGTGGACAACATATTTGATCTTTGAAACAATAATCTGCACCATTATGAAACATTGCAATGTAATATGATCCAGTTAAAGTGGGCAATGGCAAGGATAATAAAAGTGCACCAACCACTCCTTGTTCACTGTTTTTATATGAGCTGTTCAGATTTGTCATATAGGGAATTGGTAGAATAGGAAACCTGCACAGTAGAAATGCTTCAGTGGTCCCTCTGCTGGGGCAGATAGAGATGAGTTCTACTTTTTCAACCTTTTCTCCATCATCAATATGTTTAAAAACATTGCTTTATGCACAGGTGATATCACTTACAGTATGTTTAGTGGAAATGCAGCATGCTGTAAATATAGGGGAGACCGGAGATGGTTGTAACATTTTTCATATTTCTATCTTTGCTTGATTTCAGTTAGATGGTGGGGTAAGTTCTTGCATCGGTCTGTTATAAAACTGAGGGAAAGGGAAATAGAAAGGGAGTTGCTTTGTCTCAAAGACAGGGAAAGAAGGTTATATTCTACCCCACACCCTGGGTTAGCTGTAACGGCAGTTGGGATGAAATGTAACGTTTTTGGGGAATCTATATGTGCGTGTGTTTATTTCAGTTTAAAATTTACAACAAACACATTTTTGAGTTAGTCAACATTAAATCTGAAAGTTTAATATGAACAAGAAAGAATTGTAAGAGATTTGTTGTGCACATTTCACTCATTATCCCATTGTTTTTAAATTTAACAGAACTGTGTGTGTGTGTGTGTGTGTGTGTGTGTGTGTGTGTGTGTGTACAAGAGTGTATGTATAAGTTTAACATTAACAACAGACAAATGTAATGCGTACATAATAAGACTACAGCTTTGAACAGAAGTGTGCACGTGTGTGTGTGTTAACTGGGTTAATTCATAACATGTTTGTCCTGCTATCTCCACTTCTATTTGTCAAACTATCCCAACAGCAGCCTAGCAGCCATTAAATAGCTAGCTAGTGTAGCCCCATTGTACCATCAAAGTCTGCTGATTGTCTTAATCTAAGTTTCATCATTCTGACAGTAACACAGACTGTGCTATCCAAAACATAATTTTAGTTAAAAAAAAAAACATACTAACCTCAAAATCAGAAATTTGCCTACTTCTTTTCTTTCTACATTGGGATTGGGACTGAAAGGAGCATCCACTCAGCTTGCTCCTGATTGGAGGAATTTAAAGCGTTACAACCATCCCGTGTTACATCCATCCCCAGTCTCCCCTATAGGCTATTTTAAACCTATCTTGCCTTTCAAACACTGCTTCACAACTTATGTATCTGTCTAACAGCATTATCCTGAATAGGTTTATATCTCAGACACCGTATCATCAGAGTAGACTCGTGCAAGATATGTGGCACGAGTAGTGGGGATGAAATAATTCTCCATCCACTTGAACTGTCATCTAAACTGCCATCTATGAGAAAGGAGTTGTACTGCTTGTGGTTTCACCCACTGACATGGTCCAATTGTAAAGAACCGACATCCACCAAACCGCCACACTTAATCATTAATGAATGCCAAGTTATGCAATTAACTCAAACACTATTTGCATACATGCAAATCATCTCTCTCCCAATTGGACTTGCAAAGTGGGACGCTCTGTTCTCATTAGCTGACCCAAATCTCTCACTTGTAACTCTAGATTTCATCAAAGTTTAGTCAGGATCTAATATTTCCTTTCAAGTTAACAGAGAACCACTGATTAATCATGTTGAAATAAGGAGTGCAACATGCCAATTCTAATTATATAGTATCAGGGACATCATCATACAGTCTGTGTCAACAATACTACAAATATCTACTCTGTAGTACTCATGAACAAGCTTTGGTCAATTAATTGCCATTTACAAATACGTTACCTGCATTTCACATTAGTTCAAAGCGTCAGTCAGGAAGCTAGATTAGCGCTTCTGATGAAAAACCTTGAATGGCTTGTTTACATTTATTGCAATTCTTTTCTCCCTCTCTAATGAGTTGACAGCTTTTGATGCAAGTTCTGACAGTATATAACCCTGAAGCATAAAGTTTGCAAATATTTTACAGCTGCAAAGTTGTTTACCTTTTTATTTTATGTAAGTATTTTGGCACAATAGATGTTTTGGCATTAAGGCTAGATCAGACAGTTGCAAAGAGATTCATTTCCTTCAGCAAAATGTCCTCCCCTTCAAGAATTTGTGTATGTATTCAAAACTAATAATATACTCCAAAAATATTGGTGCTTTTACTCCTCGCCCTGATAGGAGTGTAGATTTGTAGATGCATTTAGCCCTTTAAATAGAGTCATTGAATGAAGTAAATTTCACTTAGCTCAGTGTGTATGTGTGCATGGAGCTGCTAGATTAAAGAGGAGGCCCAGGGGCATTTGGTTCATTTACAAAGCATTTGCTTTTCTGTACAAAAAGCCCAATTCACTGTAGGTATTGTAAAATCCTTCCGTTTGTGGGACATGAGAGAGATTTATTGTTTGGTGTGATACAGCACTTAATCATTTATGTAGGGTTACATAAATGATTGTGTTCTCTTACTGACTGAATATATACAATATTATGTAATACCCAAATTATGTCCCAACTGTATATCCGAAACACAATGACTTTGTAATGAAACGTTGTTTTAGGTACTCTAAATAGTTAGATCAATGCACAATATGACTATAATGCAGCTTTTCTTCCATTCTTTTTATAGCGTGCAGGCGCATTGGGAAGAATATTCAATGATTTCTAACTCTTCAATAATTCAACAAATCACCATTCCATTTCTTACATGTTAAAAAATGTACCATATGTTGGGCTTGAGATGATAAAACAGCATAAAATACCATTTTAGAATCAAAGTGCCTTTTGTATTGGATTCCTTGGTTTTGCCTTTATACAATTGGACTACAATCTGGATCCCCATGGTGTGTAGAGGAGGCATTGGTCGTGTTTTCTCTGTAGTCTTCAGACATTCATGGCAAGTAACAATATCATTTATACAATGAAAATAGGGATCCCAGGGAATCAGTGTAGGATTTTCTGTTCTCTATTCGTACCAAGGGAAAGTTGTGAGTATTGTGTGTAGTGCAGTGAACAATGTAGACCAGCAGACAAGGTCAAAATCCTCCACGTAGTCTCAGGAGGCCCTTCCTTTCAAAACGAAACCCAGTGAAAAATAATGACGCAAATCAAACCCCTTACCTGTTCCCCTTCATTTCTTTCTTTCATTTCATAAACACTGGCATGATGTACTTAGTTTTCTTTACTTTACTTCATGAAATGATTTACTGTGTCAGCTAAACAAGCACTTAGTAACAAACATTTCTGTAAGGAAAATGAAGTATAGAGTATATGTTTCTTAGCTGGTGTGCATCTGAAAAAGCCTTTCTGAAGCCAGTAAGTATTTAGTACACGATTAATGTGTGAGGCCTATTAGCCAATTAGCATAATAGGCCCTATTTCATTCTCTTTGAAGTCCAGAGCATAGAATAACAAATGTATATGAACCACCAGCCAAACGTCAATACATGGAAATGCCACAATCCTCAGTGGAGGGTCTTGGGTGAATTTCTGCAGGAGGAGGGGAAAAACATCCCATTTTATTGCAAAATAAGCAGAACAGAGGATGTGATGGGCCTTCTACCCACCAGGGCCAGCAGGCACTGTGAGGCCCCACTCCTGCAGAAGAGATGGAGGCAGAGGGGATGTGGCAGCTCCCACTGTGGAGCTGAGGGAGGTGCATCCTCTCTCTCAGGTGTTTTCAAAGCGCGCCACACTGCAGACGAGTGAAAGTAATTACTCTCCAATTAAAGATAAAGATCTCACTTGGGAGGGAGCTGCAGCAGAACGGCCCACTATCACACAAGCCAAAGAAGCCAAGGCACTGAATCCATTAAAACCTTAAGCATCACATGCTGCACTTGTATAGTATGTAATATGTATGTGTGAGGACGATACAACCATCACCTTTACTGGTCATAAAGTACTTAGTTTGTGTTGGGAACGTGCAAAATTTGGTAGGTAGGACTAGCACTTTCTTTAAAAACTTATTCTCTTTTTCTGACTCAGAAGTTCAATATCATGTATTACTCAGAGGTTTCTTTTACAATTGCAATGGAGACGTAGTTCATGATTTAAAGATATGAATTCTATGCTTCAGACTCCAGAGTTATTACTATCCACCTTCTTGGTTGAAAATGTAGACACGGAATTAAAAATGCCCTTTTAGATGGAAAAGCTTTGAACTTAAGAAACATTTCAATAAGCTTTTTTTGTATTGAAAGTTCACCTCCTTTGAGCTTGATATAGTTGAATTCCTTTTTCAAATAATAGAATGAAGTTTAATAGGTCAAAGCAATCAATGTGGATGTTCAAAGAGAATCTTGGAGCTATGATGAGTGCACATTTTGTACTTTGCCTTTGTACATGGTTAGAATGAAGACCGAATGGAGATAGTCAATATAAACATCAATGAAATATAATGAAAAATAAAGGCTTTTTAACTAATAGTTCAAAAGTTAATAATTTAACCCGTAGTTGTCTTCCTGGGACTTCAACACACCTCATAATATTAGTCAATTAATATAAAAGGACAACATTACCAGGTGATTTAACATAATATCTTAATCCAAATAATATGACTTCAGTCTTAATTTTATATCAAAGAGTTGATAATATATAATAGTAATATTAACATTGCCCTTAAAGCAAAGCAAATCCACCATATAACTGGACTGACATACAGTATGTTATTTCCAAGAGTTTTGGACAGTTAGGAATACATGTGTGTACATTAATAAGTCTCCTAGCGGAAAGAGATTTAAGAATCCAATCTGGGATACCAGCAAATAGCTGTCCTGTTGCCGCATTGACAATCAATAGAAGACTTTGTTCACCCTGAAACAGTAGGCATGGTGACTTTATGGCTCACACCTGTTAGCGCTATCACTGAATGAGGCTCAGTTGGGTGTTAAAGGCAAAGTTGGCCTCTTATTCATTATTAATGATTGAGCAGCTCCAAAGTGTCATTTGATGACATCACAGATTAGTTTTGAGAGAGAGTTGTTAACATTTAAAAATATAGTGACTTGTTCCAGGCGACAGGGCTATGATGTGAATTCTGTTTTAGGGTGGATTTACTTATTAAAGGTGCAGTAAGACCTTTACTTGATAAAATGACCATATCTGCACAGGTTTGATGGTTGTTGATCGTTGATTGTATTATCATTAAAGTATTTTACAGTGTGATATATTACCACTTCACCAGATGTTTCTGTTGGATACCTGCTCTAATTGGCTAGTTTACTCCCTCTATTGTTAAAATAGAGGAAGGATTCATTACAGGCCACTGTCAGCTGCCAGAGACCTGTTGATTCCTTGATAAAAGTCATAGATTACTTAACAGTCAAACCTATACAGTGTGTAACTCATTCTAAAATAAATGTAAATAAATTCATATCTGATGATCAAATATCATGTTAATATCTTTAATATTCACATTTTTATAAATTTCCATTGTGCAACCTTGCTCAGTCATACAGAAAATATCATGTCAAAGGTTATTTTCATCCTGATGTAAGCAAAAATAAAATTCATTTTGGCAAGCTAATAAGAGACTGGCAGTGCTACAGTAGATACATACATTATTATATTTCAAGTGGTTTGGTGTAAGAATATCATCTGGGTTTTGACAAAAATACTCTCGTCATGACATTGTACCTCATGTTCATTAGAGCCTTTCAAGATGATTACTTACACAATGTCTGAAAAAAACACAAGTTCCCAACTGAGATCACACTGCAAGTAAAAGCATTCCAGTCATACCTTGAAAATATCAGTTTAAATTCTTCACAATGATACAGTATACACTTACAAGTGCAATGGCATGTATAAAACATTTTTTATTGAGGGATTAATAGTTGTTAGACTGTTCCAACATTAATAAGCACAGCAGCCGCCGCAGCAAAGCTTCGGTTTTCTTCAGGAAAATAGCTTTGAGTGACTAGAAAAGCTTTACCAAGTCAGTCCTGCATGTGCCTCAGAGTGCAAGTTAAATGCTTTCTACAGTTCTTCTACTATATAACAGTGTAACTGCCCAAATTAAACAAGATCCTCCTTTCTTGCAGAATCCAGTTGTCATAGTGGAATAGCACCTCAGTGTCCAGAAACTGCTTGGGCTGAGAAGGGACAAGACAGAAAGAAATAGTAAGTACAAGAATGGAGTAAATCTATCAAATTGATGTATTACCATGGGAGACATACGTGCATAACACCATAAATGAATTAATTTCTGCTTTTCCTGACCTGACATGAACAAAAACGTATTATTTATTATTTGACTGATTATTCAAGGTCTATACCAAACGTTTTCTTTCAGTCAGGAAAACCTCCCATAAGGGTAGCACACCAAACCATAAGGACAGTAATCTTTTGAAAGCAAGATATTGACACCACCAGTGAAACGTTTCCAAACCAACTCCACATCACGGCCCACCTCTAACAGCTGAACATAGAGAGTCACAGTAGGGGTGGGCGATATGACTAAAAATCAATATCGCGATTATTTCAAACTTTTACCTCGATTACGATTAATGAACGATTATTTTATTTGTTTTGTTTTATTTTGAAATTTGTTTTATTTTGAAATGGACCGGATGCTCTATGCCGTTCCTGCGTCTGACTTCCTGCCCAGCTTGACACATTCGCTCGCGGCTCGCAAAAAACGAACGGTCAAAACCTGTCTGAACACGGCGTTAGTTGGACGGGGCGGAGGGACGTGACTGAATACGACGTAGTATTTTATAAGGGGACAGTTCATGAACGCACGCATTGGGGAAAGTATTTGGCCCATTCATTCGCGGAAAAGTGATGTTACGTCTGATGCGCGCGCACAGACACACACTGGTTGCTTTGCTAACTGGCGCTTCTAGACGTTCCTCGTTCTTGTAGCCTAAATAACAATCGAAATCAACGATTGTGAAAATTTGCCACGATTACATAATGAGACAATGTATCACATATAGAAAAACTATACATACTAGAGCATGCAGATACACATGAACTCTTGTTCTCCCTCAGGAACAATAAATAAAAATTCTGAAGGCTCAAAGGTCAAAGATAACAGGTAGCTGGTTGCCCCAACTTGCCAGATCCCCTGATACTGTGTGTGGGGGTGGGTGAGGGAGTGTGTGTGTGTGTGTGTGTGTGTGTGTGTGTGTACGTATGCTAGCTCCCTGCAGGTAATTACTTAATACAATAATACATTTAGTGGTTAGGACTGTTGCCTCGCAGCAACAAGGTTCTCGACTTTCTGTATGGAGTTTGCATGTTCTCCTCGTGTTTCGTGTGGGCTTCTTCTGGTTTCCTCCCACATTCCCAAGACATGCAAGTCAGGTGAACTGGAGGCGCAAACTTGCCCATAGGTTTGAATGTGAGTGTTTGCCTGTCTGCGTGTTCAGCCTGTGGTGGACAGATGATCTGTGAAGGGTGTTTCCCTGCCTTCGACCCAGTGCATGCTGGGATAGGCTCAACCCCTTGACCCAAAATAGGAATAAGTGGGTATAGCAAATGAATGAACGAGTACACATTTAGGAAAGCCAGTAGTTCACGGAGGGTTTATGGTCCAGACGATGAGTACCAGGACACAAACTGAACGGTTGCAGTACTCGCTGATGGATGGAAGTTAATCAGTACAGTGGTAAAACAACGCAGGCCTTCTTTCTGCATGTGCAGTAAAGGCAATGATATCTAGTGTCTTTTCTGTCTTATTGCTACCAGGCTACAGATGGTGGGCTAATTGGTGTTGTGGAATGCAGCTGTGCTGACTGCTGAACTGTCAAGGTGCTAAATCAAAAGGTGTCTCTTTTGTTAATTACACACAATGCTACAAATAGTCGTGTTTGTTTCAGCCCTTTCCTGCCTCAACCATCCATAAATATTTTGGCAGAGCTACAAAAAAAACACAAAAAAACAATTTACACACAATTATCACAGTGGGATGAGCAGACTGCCTGCAGATGTGTGTGTTGTTGATTATAATGGGAGTAGAGGCAGGGCTTCTCTAACCTAGACAAGATGTGTATCCTTTACAATCACAACAGAGCAGCGAGCATGCAGTGAGGTGCAAAGCACACAGGAGCCCCTTGTTAGGGAGAATTAGCAAGGCCCCGATCACATTAGCACCGTAAACATGCGGTTAGGCCTTACTTTATTTCTGTGATTAGACAAACGTGTAGTGAATTCCGTTGCTTAGAGGGGAGGGAGGCGCCAGAGATACAGGAGGAAGAGGAGGAGGCGGAGGAGGGGGTGGGAGAGGAGGAGCAGGGATGTTAGCCTGTGGTGGAACTAGAGAGGAGCCGACAGAGGGAAAGAAAGAGGAAGAGGGAGAAAACGACATTGGTCATTAGTCAAAGGAGACGCACGACACGGCCACTGGAGCTGGGCGGTGGACAGAGGCAACACCCACTTTCTTTGAAACGGTAACACACAACCATGACAGTGATTAAGCTATGTTCACCGTTTTCACCTGCTGTGTTTTGTGTGCCATTCACAACCAGTACTGAAAGATGTTCTCAATAAATATATCAGTTTAAAAGTTGAAAATACACGCATTGAATATTTAAAAATACAGAAAATACTGCTTTGAAATAATGAAAGCATAACTGTCACAAACATACAAATTCAAAGTGTAAAAACATCAATGAGCAGAACTCTAAAGGTATAAGACCAGGAAGCTGAGTAAAATCTCAGATGACAAATAGTTTCTCTAAATGAGTCTTTTCCAACCTGTCGGTCACATAACACTGATGCAGACGTGTGCTCATGAAAAGAGTCTATGTGTATTTTATATTAGCAATAGGTGCAAGCAACTAAAGTGAATCGTATCTGATTTCATGACTATAATGATAGTGTTAGAAAGATATGCGTCCTAGTTCCCTCCCTTATTTCCGGTTATTCTTTCTAAACCATACGGTATAAGAATGATTTGTTGATTTTTCTTCTACAAAATCAGTTAGGCCCACTGTGTTAAAGTATATGTATATATATATATATGGGATATGCACTTTAATTTGACATATTTAAGAACCTGAATACCCCATGATTTCAAGGCGTGTGGTTAAGAGAAAGTCATATTGACAGTAAATATCTCCTGCACAGCAGCAGTATATTTTGAACATGAAAATAAAAAATGAAAAAACAAAAATCTTATGAACATCTATCTTTTTTATCTTCAAATTACAAGATAATTTATTAAAGATAATTCAATAATTATAAAATACTGTAATTATTATTTCATTTAGACTTAGTTAATTGAAAAACATGATTAAAAACATCTTTTGAATATATGTAATAGAAATGCAGCCCATTTCTGCTTTTATGTTGGCATTATTGAAGTCGCTCATGCATAATACCTTGGAAAAGATTCTTCTTTTACTTCAGGGATGTGAAAGTGCACCAGCGTACCTTACTTTTACACCAAAGGCAGAGAAGTCATTGATTCAGACTCTACTGACAAGATGCCACAAGTTATATTCTCTGACATTTCTCGATGCTGGAAATAATGTTATAATTGTTGACTTTGCTTCACTGTGCATATTAAGCTTCCTCACACGCTGACAGCTTGAGTGTTACTGTGTGTGACAGATTTATATGTGTGCATGCATGTGTGTGTGTGTGTGTGTGAGAGAGAGAGAGAGAGCGAGAGCGAGAGAGACAGACAGACTCATCTGACGATCTGCGGCTGCTACTGTGAAAATGAACTTGCCTGCCTGCTGTAGAGTATGAAAGAGATGAAAAGTGAGCAGAGTGTCTTTTATGCAGGTTCAGAGCTACGTTCAAAGAAGCAGCTATGGGATACAGAGGGAGAGCCGGAGCATAGTTTGACTGGGTCATTGATCAGCACACAAAATGGCCTCATCAAGAGATTCCTCCCCTATCTGAAAGATTCTACACGGATTGCAATTAGAGACTATCTAAGCTCCTAAGATTTTCCGTAATAAGGAATAATGTTCAGTTATTAGGAAATGAACAGCCTGATTGCTTGGCTCTGCACCTATACCCCTCTCATCTCTACACCATCAATCTAGCAGGCTGCTTCCCTCTCTATATCCCTTCTTCAACCAAAAGGATGTCAATTTGATGCCGGGAGAATTCTACTGATACTGTCAGGGCTGGTAGGTGTTTTTTTTCCTCCAGATACTGTAATTATTTCTGAAAGTGTTTCTGTGGAATAACAGTTGTCATACTTGAATTTGAACCCATTTATAAAACAAAGATGGAATACTCAAGCACTCAGTCAAAAGTCCACAGAATTATAT
Organism: Hoplostethus atlanticus; assembly: GCA_034670405.1. NCBI lineage: Eukaryota > Metazoa > Chordata > Actinopteri > Trachichthyiformes > Trachichthyidae > Hoplostethus > Hoplostethus atlanticus. The sequence goes on along the minus strand of JAXDDX010000014.1, from coordinate 4,988,899 downwards.
GGAATGGCATGACCGACCAACCTGCAACCTGCTTGCTCTTGAGGGAGGCCTCTGAGGCGAGAGCATAGGACATGGTGATGATCCTCTCCTGCTCCTGCAGAGCTGAGTCGACCTCTGGCTTGTCCGTAGACACTGTTGGTGCTAGGTTTTGCACGCTGTCACATGCACATACAAACAAAACACCAAATTGACACGGGATATACATAATGCACTACTAATAATAAAAAATAATGTGATATTATTGATTCCTTTCAGGAGGTTCTTGTCACAGCCATTTCAGCAAGGTGGATGATTGGTTAAAGGACGGCCTCTCTAACTACCAGGCCGCCTTGCCACCTTGGAATCAACAGTCTATCACAGACACTCAGGAATGCAGGTGTTTTACCTGGACTTGGCCAGGATGCTCTTGATGCGCTCCACTTTACGATGGCGATCCTCCACCTCCTGAGGACTGAGGGGCTCTTCAGGCTCTGAGTCCACATAGCGCTCTGGGATTAACACCTTCTGAGGCTTGGACAGCTACACAAAAAAATATTTGGTGTTTTTTCTTTCATAATGTGCACCAAAATATATTACTATATCATTTTAGTTCACATAACATCTGAGACGCTGAGATCGGGCTCCATCTGAAGGGAGCAGAAGCTAATTATTTAGACTTTTACTCATTCCCACGGTGTGCTTCTGCTTAACACCGCTTGATTGCTGACATCGCCTTCCTCTTTTAGCTACAAAAATAACCACACTCTACACCACCTGCTCAACAAAACAATGAAAATGAAACTTCTTTTAGCCTTGATTGGACGTTTAGCATTTTGAGATTCTGGCAAGGACGAACTTTGCTAGGTGAGTAAATACTGCTATTTGTCTTGCCACAGGTTGAGTGTTTTTAGAGGAGAGACCGGCAAGCAAAATGGGCAATAGCCCATATGCCTGGCACAAGACTGCCTGCACGTCATTTTCTTCGCCTCCAAACCCTCTTTGTTTTGAATGACTGCTTTGTCATTTCTGAGAAATCTTAAATCTCAAATTTTCAGTCATCATTCAACAACTCCAATCTGAGATGCCAGATTTTTCTCTTGTAGTTTGATTTATATGAATGTGTACGTTCTGCAATCAAAATAGATATGGTGTGAATTTGAAATCTGCTGATGCAGATGTAGTGGTGTGTTCTAAAACATGGCTGAGCCGTTCACTTCATGCAAGGGAAATCTCCATTAATGGCTACAATGTGTATCGCACTGATTTACCAAAAACAGATGGAGGTGCTGCTGTTTACGTGAGGGCAAAATATCATGTCACTATGTTGGCATCTGAGTCTATCCTTAAACAACCGGAATTTATGGCTTTGAATATTGAAGTATGACTGTGGCTGGCTGTTGTAGGCCCTTTCTGACTTAAAAACAAATGTACTTATCTTATCAAGGACGCCAAATCAGAATTTTTACCTGTCTTCACCACAGATAATCTAAACAATCACCCCACAATTTAGAAAGTCATCAAGTCACTGTCTGCAAATTACAACTCCCTAAATAACCCTCATGTGTTCAAAGATCGTATTGCTGTATATAATAACATTGAAATGTCAAGTGTTTTCATGAGCACTTTGTATCCTCTGGTTCTGTTTGATACTGTCTCATCTACCTTGCCTGTGCAGCCCCATGTTGAGGAACGCACATGGAATGCATCCTTTACAGTACAGGAGGGTCTCAAGACCCTTAAAGGTTTGGACCCCAAAAAGCCTGCTGTTCCAGATCATCTCAACAGTGAGTTTCTGAAAATGGCAGCCAATACCATAGCTGAACGTCTAAACTATGTTTTCAATCTGACTCTTGAATCTAATGAAGAATTTGGAAGAAACTGCTGATTATTGCTTTGTTAAAAGGGGGAGATCACACTGTCCTTAGTAATTATAGACCTATTAATAAATGATCTCTCTCTCCTAGCAAAAATACTGGAATCTGTGGTTGGTGCACAGCTTGAATTCCTGCACTCAAATTATATTTTATCTCCTTAACAATTTTATTGAAAAATAATGTATGATGTGGAGGCTAAAACCCCTTTATCTATCAGGGTGTCTAGCTAGCTGCAGCGTCAATCATTGTTTTTCAGTAAACACACACATTATCTTGTTTACACTATGGCCATTATGGTTCATTTTAAATAGAGTCAAATATTAATTGTGTGTTGCACCACTGTCAGCGAGAGAGCCCCGCTGTAACTAGCAACTTTCCTGACATTTGCTTGGCACCCAGCTGTGCTTGACTGGTGCCACCTGATCCTGACATGTTTGTTAGCTTCAACACTTGAAGACTGAATCAACACTACAACCCCAAGCTGCTTTGCTAGCTGGATATTGTTGTAACTAAGTTGTAGCTCGTTTTAGCTACAACAGTGAAAGTTCAGACAGTATTTGATGCCATATAGAGTACAATGTACTTTAACCACACTTTCCTGCTTGGTCGAGGCCAAGGCAGCTAGCTGAATCTTTTTGTTGAGGCCAAGGTTATTTATTCTATTTCTTTGTTGACATTAAGGTCATCAGCTGTATCTCTACTGAGACAAAGGTAATTTACTGTACCTCTTTGTTGAGGTCCAGGTCATAGTCTAGTGGTTCCAGGTCGACCTCGTGGGCGGGAGGCGTTGTGGCCAGGAAACGGAAGGTCAGCCATTCATCAGAGTGTGAGCGGGGTCTCTCCCTGTGCTCGGCAGGTCTTTCCTCTCCCTGGACGCTCCGGACTCCCCGCTCCTCCTCCCCCTGAACGGCCCGCTCCAGCAACTGCAGGTCAAACTCTTGTTCTCTCCTCCACTGGACGAGGCACACAGAAAACAACAACTGTGAATCAAAGGATGATCCCATCAATTGGTCTTTGGTTATCAAGTAAAAGTGAAATTGTTTTGCTTCACTTTCCTCCACACATGATTCCATGTAACAAGCACATCCACTTGGAAAAACACAGTAGTTATCACTTATCATATCGTAGCACGTTTTAAAAGGCTGCACTGTGGGTGTCTGTGTGAGTGTGTGTGTGTGTGTGTGTGTGTGAGAGGGTGACTGCATGCATGGGTGAGAAAAATAAATGAAAAAAAAGAGAGAGCATGCATAGAAGAATATGCATGTTTATATATATATGTATATATATGTATATACATAATTGAAAGCTCTCAAGCATGCTGTGCACCTTCTAGCACAGTGATAAGGAGGACAGGAAAATGCCACTGAAACAGAGAAGATAGGAAAATCCATTTTCTCACAAAATGTGTGTGGGGCCCAGGCATTACTGTGCATTGACAAAAAAAATAAAAAATAGATAATACAACATTGCAGGGATCACTATATGTATTTAGAAAACAATAGTAATGAATAAAAAACATGGCAATGTGTTCATTAGAAAAATGTTTATTTCTTATTTGCAAACATCCACATATGAAAAACTAAATGACCTATTAGCAGATAAAAACAAAGACACTGAAACTGACACTGAAATCACTTTGTGATTTGATATGAAATTGATGTCACACACATTAGTACTATTTAAATATAAGGCTATGCTTCAGTTTACAAAGACTAGAAGTAATAGGGATTGGGACTGCCATAGGCCCCAATCCACAAGGACCCAGACTCTCTTCGTCCTCATGGAATTGCAAATAAAATTGCTGCAAAAATGTGATGATGAGATTTAGATAGGTAGGGTTAGATACGTATTGCTCAGTGTATGTGAATATTTCAGTCAGTAGAGAGGTTAATAGTATGCCATGACATGTGGGCACACACACACACACACACACAGACACAGAACAAACAAACTAGAGTAACAGCGAGGAATGTTGTTTGAGAGCAGCACAATGAGGCCCGGTTAGAGACAGCAGTAGCATTTCATTGGAGAAGAGGGCATTAGTATCCGCACTAGTAGAGGGATGGGACTGTGGGCAAACTCCCAGGCACTCTTCTGAAAGCATATGTCACACGTAGGGAAGATAGTAGGATGGAATTGACGACTTAACATAGTGTCAGAGTGAAGCAGCAGCAGCAGAGAAATGGAAAGTGAGGAGAGGTGAGAGTATGCATGGAGGAACATTAGGGTCTATAACTGTAAAAATGAAACATGTAAAAAATAATATCAAAAAATGATGAATGAGAGGCATATGGCATAAAAGGTTATTGATTACTGTGTTAGTGAGTTTAACCTTGCAAGATATATCATTTGTGATTCCTCTTCTGTGGGTATCATCGTCACTATTCATTGTAAATTCCATTATTTCAACTTCATAATAAGTCACTGTTTTATCTGTCCTCATGCAAAGCTCAAAATAACATGCATGACATTAGGACCAGGTAGAGCCACATGGATACCACACCGCACCACGTCTCTCATCTCCAGTCTCATGTACTGCTATCAAATCAACTGTCCTATGTTAAGCAGCAGGTACAAAAGACCTGCTACAATTTGTGAGGGCATGCATCGCTAGATCGCCATTCACGGTTCGGGCTGTCGTCATGCATGCGAGTGTGACGTGTGATACTGCTCTAGTAACATACTGAGCCCAAGTCTGCTGAGAGTGGGCGTGCGGAGGAGGAGGAGGTGGAGGTGCGTGTTGACGAAGAGGCATGGCGGTCTCCGTGACTCAGGGTGCGTTTGCGCTGGCGGACGAGGGCCTTCTGGTGCCTCTTCATCCTCTCCAGCTGCTCATCGGCGCTCATCTTTCCCCTCGCTTGCTGCTGGGCTGGGTCTCCAGAGTACAGGCGCTCCAAGGCACTCTTTTGATTCTCCTGAGAGAAGTGGGAGGAAGTTAGAAAAAGAAGGCATTCATTAGGAGAGAGAACCACACCCACCAGAAACAGAGTTGACAACAAGAGTAAAAGGTGCAGTAGAGGGCAAAGAAAAAAACTAATTGGAAAGAGAAACTGAAAGTTGCTGATGTGAATGAATAGGGAAAAAGTAAATCAAGTAAATTAAGGTAAACACTTAAGTTTCCAAAACAGTGAGACATTTCTTCTATTGCTACATACAGGTAAAATCAGTTCCACGGTGTATTTTTTTACTCAAAGCAAAACTTAAATTTAAATTGCCAATTTTGTTTCATGAAGAAATCTATGCATGTCAGATTGTGCAGATTGTGCAAATTGTTCACATTCATTGGACTTGAAAACTCATGGAGCAAATGACACAATGACAAACTATTTTAATCAAACCTCCAGATAGATTTCTGCCAGTTCTTTGCTTTGAGGATATTGGAAAATTCTAATTTGACAAGATGTTTGTAGATATTTATAGACTATCAAATACAAACAAATCATAATTAATCTTAATTATCTAGGCTATAAAGTACACACTGGTCACTGCTGTTCTCCCAGACAGCCGAGTCTCTCCCATGCCTTTTCTGTGATCTCTAAACACACAGAGCTTAATCACCAGTTCAATTTGCCATTCATTTCATATGTCAAATTGGTTTGTTACTATTGGCCACTATAAGAGTCAGGCTCTGTGTGGTGGTTGGTTGGTTGGTAAGGTTATGGCTAGTATGCTTTTTGCAATGTGCAGTGCTTATGGATTTACACTCTTTATGCCCCAAGCCCCAAGAGCCCTGAATAAGGGAAACGCAGTGTGCACTGATACACCAGGTGGTAAGGTAGAAGTCACACAAGCATGAGCAGCTCTGGGTTGGTGCGTTCACTTACCAGAAGTAGCTCGGTGATATCGAGTACACTTATTATTTTAATTAAGTTACATTTGGACTATCTGATATTTTGACTTTTCTCAACTGGAAACAACCTAATTGCTGACATTAATAGCTAAATCCATAAGGCACATGCATTACTTTGGTACTGAGAGAGTTTGTGTGTGTGTGTGTGCGTGTGCGTGTGTGTGTGTGTGTGTGTGTGTGTGTGCGTGTGCGTGCGTGTGCGTGCGTGTGTGTGTATCGGGGGGATTAAACAACATTTCAGTAATTGCACCTCAACATTGCACAGATTTAGTGTTTGTATTCTGTGTGTCTCTCTTTTCTCTTTTGATTCTTTCAGTTTCATTCTGTTCCTCACCTTCAAGCCAACAGCGGAGGCTGCTCTTCGGAGGGTCACATATGAGGAGATATTTGAAGACTGAATCAGCCTGGACGAGGAGGCAGCCATTCCTGAGGGAAAGCCAACAAACATGAAAACACCCGTCCCAATTTGGCCCCACAGCCAACACAATCTGCGTGAGTGCATTTCACATGTATGTTTGCTAGTGTGAGCTGATGCAAACAAGTCATGTGTGACTCAAGTGTACTCAAGCATACTTAAACCTCTTTACCTAACAAATATTATGTCTTTCATTGGAGCCATCAGCGTCTTACCTCTGCTAGGTAAGGTCTGGTAACCGCCATGGTGTCCTGATGCTGTCATGCCGATGGGACTGTAGTAGTCTGCAGCTCCCAGAAGCTCAGGCTCACTCAGGAACGGCCTAAGTTCCACCTGGGTTACAGAGGCAGAGAGATTAGAAACAGACATACCACACTTTAACTTAGCCGCATACACAAAAACCACACAGACGCACCTTGCCGTCTCCGTTAGTGTACTGGCCTATTTCTCTGTCCCTCTTGCGTTCGTCAGACTGACGCTTGAGGCCACGTACAGAGGTGTGCCTGATGACAGTTGTCTCCCTGGGCAAGGGGGGCACAGCAGGGGGATGCTCATCAGGACTGTAGAGCTGAGGTAAGGGTGGTCTGGGAGGGACATCTTCTTCACCCTGCACAAACAGCTCATCGAATATGTATTACAGAATAATGTACCTACCTCACACTGCTCTAGCTAAAACATCTAAACACAATTTATAACAACCACCCTTCAGTTTTACTCTAAAAGATGATAAAAACACATAAAACACTAATCTACTTTCTATGACGACAACAACGACAGGGGTCACTCACCCATGTAGGCCCTGCAGTGATGGGGATGGTAGAGTATTGCAAGGGCTGTTGGCTAGGGCTGGAGGAAAGGGTCGGGGTGTGGCTGGTGGGGCTGAGGTGGGGGCTATGCGGCTGCTGGGACAACCTCACCTCCAAAGCAGACGGGCTCCCACACACAGAAGGCACTGACGACACCGACACTGAAGGCACAAATTTCCTCTCTGGGGAAGCATATGTACACGGACATGTAACAGACAATCTAAAGTCTTGCCCCAATGCTTTTTCTCTCTTTTCCCATGGGCCTTAACACGGGAGTATATTAGATGAGTATGGGCTTTATGACCATGTACAGTGTACTGCATTGCACTGTGAGTACACATCAAATTGTTTTTAGTTGTGTCTCTACCTCTCTCAGACTTCCAGTGCATGTGGGTTTGGGCAGGCGCCGCACTCGTCTCACCTGGGTTGGTCAAGGAGGAGATAGTGACTTTGTAGTTGGCTTTACTGGAGCTGAGGCCTGCGATAACATCCTCGATCCTCCACAGCTCCTTCCTGATCTGGGCTTTCTCCTGCTGCACGCACGCACGCACGCACACACACACACACACACACACACACACACACACACACACACACACACACACACTTTGAAAACCTTCTTTCTCTCTGTATGATGCATGTCCTGAGTACCTCATTCCCACACACACCCAACCCTGAGAGCAGATGACAGTGTGTGTGTGTGTGTGTGTTTGTTGTGTTAACAGTGGTCAGTGAGCCACAGACCTGAGAGAGATCACTGCGGTTCATCTGGCCCTGCAGCGCTGACCTCAGCCAGTCCACATCTCTCTCCAGCCGTCTGTACTCATTCCATGCGTTCTCCATCTCCTACAGGACACACAGGAGTCCCTCAACATCAGACTGAGGCAAGAAGCAGCATTCAAGCCACCTCAGATACTCATGCACTCATCCTATCTTGTGCAAGTGAACCAATGAGTATGCATCACATGGTTTCTGGCTCCCTCTGTTATTCCATTGAGATTTACAGTGTGACTATAAATAACAGTTGTAGTGTAAAGTAGGGTTCAGATTAGAGAGCCTATAAGTGTGTGGTGAGACGTAGTAGGGAGTAGGGCAGTGGTGAGGCATGATGGAAGTAGAGTCTTAGGACGCTTTCTCATGAAGAAGTCTGTTTTCTTAATCTGAACCAGTTTGAGGTCCATCAATTGTTTCTGTTGTTCAGTTGCTCTGATTTATCGTCACACTGCCAAACATGAAGTGGTTCAGAATTTGTAAATAAAACCCAGGTGGTTGGAAATGCAGTTTATTTTTGTTTCAAAGCAGTTTAAAATACACATTTCTTCTGCATGACTGCCCCTGTTCTGCCAGGCATGGCACACCTTCAGGTATTGTTGATGTGGTTTCTTCATTTCCTCTCAGCAGCTCATTGGAACCCATTTGTTCTAATTATGTCAAATTTTGAATACCTCTGTGGAATATGGTGCATTTTGCTTGAGTAACTGGGAAATGTACTCATGAGTAGCTCCAGGTTTGTCCCCTACCACTCATTTTGACAGTTACAGTCAACACGATACTAGATGCTGGTTTCACCTACCAAAATGGAAGTGAACATGACGTCTTCAACCAGTAATACTATAAAAATGTAACTGGTACACTTACTGACTCAAAAGGTGTTCTCACTAGAAACTAGACCGCAGTTGCTTGGTTGATTGGGGGGTTCTCACCTCTCAAAACAAATGGGCGGAACAACTTAATAGATTTTGATTCAACTGCACCAAACAAGTCAGGTGTAAAAGCACCCTTTTGCTGTATTTATATCATTTATATATATATATATATTTATTTATGAGTGTAATGAGCGTGTGAGTGTGGGGTGTGTCTTACCGTGGAGACTTGGGATATGTCAGCCCTGATGTGCACCACATCCTCCTGTAATAATCTCTGCTGGTAGGCAATCTTCTCAGCGTGGGCCGGCTGGTCATGGTACTGCTCCATCTGCTGGTGGGAAACATCCAGCACCGACTCCAGCTTGTCCTAGATGAGGACATGGAAGACATTGTCCTAAAACAGGAAACATTTATAGGGAATACCGATGCAGGCTGACACACACACAGACAAACATTCACACCAATGCACACATATAAATATATAAATACAATAGAAATAACAACACAAAACCTTGTCTTCCTTCAAAGTGCGTATGCTGGCCTCTAGCTCCTGAAGAATCTTGTCTTGCTCACACAGTTGGCTTAATTTCACCTAAAGAAGAAAAAACACAGGCAGCACAGGAGGAATACTCAGTATGAAGGAGAAACACTGGAGAGAAAAGAAAACAGTGTGCTAAAAACTCCTTTTCTACATCACAGAGGTCCTCTCCTCACTGATACCTTGTGTTTGCCTCTATTAATACATCAGAGTATAGACAGAACACAAGACTGGGAAGAGATTAAACAGTGGTAGCGCCTGATGAGATACAGTATCTGTTTACATCTGGAAAAGAGGTCTTCTCTTCCCTATTTGTCCTGCCTTCCACTCCATTCTAACAACCCCGCCAGACAAGATGAATCGATTGTCTACTGTAGTCTTCACTGTCTGTAAATATGTCAATAAGGCTCATCTATATGAAAGGCCCTGAGGATTTGCACTCATCAGTGCAGTGTGAGATATCAAAAGGCTTTATACTGTCTAGTTTGAAGGGGGGAAGCTGGTAATACCCATTATGAGTAATCATAATCAAAAATCCATATTTTCAAATTCACTTTTGGAGAAAACCGTGTTTATTGAGAGTGGCAGATTTGTTTTCCCAGAAATGGGTTATGTGTTTATGAAAACAACATAAGACTGCCTAGTCCACAGTCTTTCTCACACAGTGTGTATTTTTCCTCAGATCTATTTATCATTCTGTTCAATTAATAATTAAGCTGTTTTTATTTTGCTGCCGTATATTGTTGTTTTTAATTGCATGAAATATTCATTGTTCAGACAAATTCACTCGCAATTTCTTATAAATTGTTAAAGTGGAACAATGCTAATGATGAAAAGCCAGGACATCCATCTTATTTACCTCTATTCAGCACAAAACAAAGAATGAGTAAAGCAGGATCAGGCAAATCAAACTGAAAAATTTAACAGCTCAACATCTAAAACTCCCATTACATGTATTTTTCCCTTTAAATTGCGGGGAGGAAAATAAAAGCTGTGGTCGATACTCTCAGGCCCTCACAGTGCAGTGTGGATGGATGTCCCCGCTGTGTTGCAATGTGTACATACGCTCCCTCCCTCCACTCAGCTGTCTCTCTGTAGTGGATTGTAAGAAGTAGGAAATGATAGCTCTTTAAGAAAAGAAAAGAGATGGATATATCAGGCTGCTTGTTTAGGGGCTGAGGAAGATGGGGATGATTCACTTACATCAGCATCGCTTTCTGCTATTTTCACGGGCCTGGATGGTCTTTCTTTTAAACTTTCACGTCCAGTAACCTGAAATGCCCCAATAGGCACAAATAAAACCATGTTTTTAATACCAATAGTTGCAGCATAGGTCAAATACCTAACCTAATAACAACAATTACATGACATTTCAAGCAATGGCATACAGTGAGACTGCTTGACAAGTTAAGCAGAATGAATATAAACAAAATAGTGCCTCAAAAATATGTAGGAAAAAAACAATCAGACAGTCGGGACACATAAGATGGTTTAACAAAACTTTGTGCAGAAGCTGAACAAAAATATTGATGCAGAGACAGCATCTGCGTCTTTGAGTTTGGGGGAGGCCCGAAAACCACAAAGCTGCTCTTTCCTGGCTGCTTATTACTGTAGCAGGTTTAAAAAAAGCCATGTCCTTGATATGAACCATGAGGGAGGACCGTACTGTACGAGGGAGGAACACACTTACTCAAAGCGCTGTTACTATGATTCACTTGGTTTGCAAAACAGTGAACGGGTTCTACCCGTGCCTCTTGATTTAAGATTTCAATACTGAATACTGAAAAAGCTCTTCCATTATTTCTACATTTAAAGTCCATGATATATCACTTCTGTGTAACTTATACTGTAAATTGTTTGTGTCATATCATAATTAGAGGGCCAGCATATTTGTCAAAGAGCACCCTTGGGTCATCTCTTTCTCTCTAACCAGCAAAACAAATGAAGGGTCTCAAACATTCATTCAGTACATCCAGGAGTGTTTAAGAGCATGCAGGGACACTCCTCGGCATACAGAGGTCCCATCATCACATTTCATAACAGTGTTATAGTATGACCCAATGAATGACCAAACCAAGGTATTCATATGTAAAAAAAAAAAACAACATTATTTCTTCAATTGCCAGGGATGCATTACATTCCTTTTGAAATGCAGTGGTCTGTTTCACTTTGTATGCACACCATCCTTACATTCCAACTGTACCCAAAACTCGGAGTGGAGTTTTCAAGCACATTGTGTATTGAAACGATCATCGGGTCAATACATTGGATCTGTTTTGAAACAGGAAATGGAGAGGTGTTACAGGACGTACTGTACACATCAATAGATCACCTCCATCCTTTCCGAACCCCCCCCCCCCCGTCAGAATGCTAGTTAATGCTTTGTGGTGTTAAACATACAAATCAATAGGATCAAATGCTTTGCATTGTTGTGAATGGGCGATACACATCTGGTAGCTAAATGAGAGGAGATATTGCTGTAGTACAGCTGTAATTGGCCTATGTCATTGTGCTATTTGGAAAGAACACCCAAATAGGAATTGGAGTTCACATGACTGAAAATGTTTGTTTTGAAACGCAGTCATGTGCTTAAAAAACTTCAATTCCCATCAGCACAAGCCTGACATTATTAACCCATATATTAGGGTGACATGTAACTCCATGCCACATCTGACAGTACAGTATTATTGTCCAATTGAAAATGTCCCGACACACATTAAACATCAGGACTCGAGGTATTTGGGTTATTTATTAATTCATAATAAAACCAGGTTGTTAATGCAAGAATGAATTGTTATCTTCAAATGGAAAATTAACATCAACAGAAGAAAGGTAATACAGAAATGTTATTTCCATCATACAGAGACAGTAGACAGCACAGGGGAGAACAGAAACGAGACAGGAAAGGGAAAGAGTGAGGCAGACAGTGGCGGCAGCAGCAGGAGAGCAAGATAGCAGTCCAGAGAAGGGAGAGGAGGAAGAGAAGAAGAAAGTGACATTTACTTTCTTGGGGCCCACCTTCAAATCTAGATACTCCAGGTCCTTCTTCAGTTGTATGTAAGTATCATCAGCCTTTAAGTGAGCAGTGGAGAGACAAATCACAAATGAAGCTGCAAAGGATAAAGCATGACTAGAGGACTCTTGAGGCACTGCTACGTTTGTTTGTTGTTCAGGCTTGGCTAATAGTTGTTTTTTTTCTCCTGATCCTAATTGCAGATTACTTGTTCCTCTATATATATATAAATATATATATACTACTGTTAGTAAAGCCAGACTGTAATTAAGTAATAGTGTTATTTTTCAACTTAATATTTATGCAGAAATGTCCTGTATTTGACCTCATACAGAACAGAGCAGCAGAGTGTTTAGGTATGGATGTCCACATGAGCATGGGAAAATGGCCAGAGTATAGTTGCACATTACAAACTGGGTGGAGTCATTATTGAGCACCGTTGCAGCTTCACTCTGGTCTGCTATTCTGACAGCAATGCACTGTTTCTGGACAGGTTCTTAAGGGAGACTGAGACTGTGGCCTGATGGCTGCTTCTGACTAATGATACCCATCTCTAGTTAGAGATATATCAGTCTAGACAGCAATGTAGAGACAAATGTGTTATATACATGACACATTTCTCATTACGGTTGTCTCATTGTGGTGTTTGCACAGTTCTCAAACAACAAAAGAAAAGTGTAAATGCAGGCACAATGCACAGTCAAGCAACATGCTTGGGATATGGCATATTACTTGTTTACAAATCAAATCAAACAAGGCTCAAAAAGCTTTTTCAAGTGCTGAACTAGGCGGATGGGTGAGACCAACTATTATTATGGTGTGTAGCCAATAGACAATCTGCAGTCTGCACAGTCTATAGTGCAGTGCAGTCCATGCTGAAAAGGTTGAATCAACAACACAACAAAGCAATACCAACAGACCGCACAGTCTTATGAATGATGGGGGAAGAATGTATGGGTTTGGCTGGGGAGAGGGAGACCACAGTGCACCGGCAGGGGTTGCAGTGTGCTGAAGAGGGGGTCGGGGAGGTACGAGGGCCCCTGACCTGCATGCTGGGGCCTAGGAGGCCGTTGTGCTGGTGGTGCTGCAGGTGAGCAAACGCATCGCTGGGGCTATGCACACCAGCCATCTTGGCCTGGTGCCTCCGGAGCTGAATGAGGAGCAGAGTCAGCTCCTCTGGCTGTAGCCAGCCCAGGTTTAGGGCCCAGAGGCCAGTGGAAGTGCAAAGGGGTGAGAGAAAATACTTCAGAAGCATCTGGGCAGTAACGGCTCAGAGTAGCCAACACACTTGAGGTACTATTCATTTCCTTTTGCATACAAGGTGCCCATGAACCAAGTACTCAAAATGTAAAACCTAGAGCTGCTCTGTAGAGACTGATTTGAGAACGATGATAGAGGGTGCTATTAGATCAGCCAGGGATTCTCTGGAGATAACGGTATACATTCCAGTTCAGAACTAATAACACTAAAACAAATCTCATAAAAACACAAACAAACCACGTGGGTCCACAAAATCAGTCTCCCATCTCATCCCCATTGTTTATTGAGCAGCTCCAGTTTAACATCTTGATAGTGTCACATATCTGAGTCTTAATTTTCTGGTTTCGGGATGTTGGACTGAGTTTTTCATGTTCACACATATTGATTGGGCTGTCCTAGACTACAAGAAAACATTCCCCTTTGTGTGGAAATGTTTAAGTGTGCAAAAGTCATCTATTTTTCAATGATATATGCCAGAAATTAAGACAAATATTTCAAACTTGTCACATAATGAATGTAATAAAGAGGATCATACCGTTTTGCCATGCAAGCTGGGTGCACTGACAGTGTGTGTGATGTAGCCCATGGCTGGCATTGACCTTCTCTCTATTTGAGAAGTCTGTAGAGAAACAAAATTCACCAACACGTTATTCCAAATATTATCAAAGTAAATGAAAGAGAATGTCTCGTCAATAGCCACTACTGAATCTTCAAAGTGATTAAAGTGCTGAGTGTGAGTATCAGCCCTACTACAGACCATTCTATCACACTGTACCAAAGTTAAGCCATTGCCTGCAAGTTTGCAAACAAATTTGAGTACACAGCAGATTTATCTTTTCATGTATCCTTTTCTCCATTTCATCCCTCCTACTCTTATTTGAAACAAGGTGTGCCCCGAGTTTTCGACGCTATGGGGCTCGGGAAATTTGACGTTTTCGCTTAACACACAGAATTAGTGAAGCCAGGCCCATTACAGAGCCTTAAAAGGACACAAACAACAAGAGATTTAATTAACTACACATAAATTATCCCAAACCTGCTTTCTTAAAATAACATTTGTTTGCTACCAGCAAGAGAAGCACTGTAAGCCATTCCCTCTGAGATTCCCATGCCACTATTTTTTGCTGTATAATAGGTTTTTTATTTAAATGCGAGATCAGAAGAAAGAGACCGCTGCTGATGTTTGAGATACAGTCGAGATGTTTATAGGGTGCTGAGGAGCCCTGGGCAAACTGGATTAGCTGCTAATAACACATACTCTTTAATGGTATTCCACAGAGGTACGTAGATCGCTGTTACTCAGGCGTGCTCCAGCCAGAGAGCACCATCAGCTTCAAAGATGCTGGGTCCACCAAAACTGAGTTCATCTGCTAACTAAATTTAGTTCCCATAAACGATCGGATTGGTCTTGCACAGTCACTGCGGCTCCCTTCGTTAAAAAAGTATCTTCCTCTGGCGTCTTTTCCATAATTGTGTACCATTCTGTTTGAGAGAGGTCTAATTACTGTCTTGGCACTAGGAGTGAATGATGAGGAAACAGAGCGCCGGCGACATTTTGTTTACTTGTGTAAGGCCACGTGGGCTGGTTATGAGGCTTGTGTGTGTTGGCCAATGTGGCGACGGATTTCAGAGAGAGCTTCTCACATGTGGAGGGTGTGGGAAGGAGGCAGCGCAGGGTGTGGATGGCAGGACGGGCCCCTTGCTCCGTATCCTGTGGCGATGGCGGTGGTGGTGTGTGCGTGTGAGCGTTGGGACAGCTTGGGGAATGGGGGGGGAGTGGCAAGCTTGCACTCACACACACACTTACACCACCTGTGGAATAGGCCTGGGTGTGGACTGTGTGAATTGCTGAGGGATTCACATGAGCATCAAAGTGTGTGCGCTGGGAAGTCAGAGCCTTCTCATGCTAATCTTCCCATGGTGACCCCCTCATAACATCCTTGAAGACAACATCAATCAGCTACCGTGAGAATGAGACCTTTGTGCTTCGGTTCATTACGTGTGAAACATCAAGTCTTACCACGGTCCCATGCCAATGAAAGGCTACTGCGATTTACAGTATGGCTTCTACGTTGAAGCACAAATGAGTATCGGCTCATAGATTCTTGAAGGGTGGGACTTGCTTGCAGCTTTCAGATCCCAATAGAGCTTCCATTTGCTCCAATGTTTACAAACAATACAAATGTAAACAAAGTACTTACAGGTTGAAATTACATCCAACACGCCTGTTTAATTGTCTTGTATGAAAAACTTGAGTGAATAAAATCTTCATTTCAATGAAATAAACAAGGCCAGACCCTCTAATCCAGGTGAGGATCATCTTTTCACCTTTAAGTTTGCCTCCAGTCAAGCAACGTACCATAAATTAGGTTGGATAGAGACATGTAGGCCTCCATATGGGCCTGAATCACTTACTGTCAGCTCAAACTTTATAAATCTATACTCTGTATCCAGAGATGAGCGGTGGTTTGGGACCTACCAGGACTTTTGCTGTGTCCCTCTAATTATATTGCCACAGGCAAAGAAAGAAAAACTCAAGGAAGTCTCGTCTACAAAGAAAAGATAATACAGTAGTACTTTCTCCACAGCAGGGGAGAAAGCAAAGGAAAAGTTTCCAATGCTATGATTACAAGGTCGTTAACAGGATCCTTCATTCACCAACAAAAAAAGATTTACTTTTTTAATATTTACCCTGCTGTACTGCACTGTCTCTACTGTACAGTTCTGCAGTTACATTTGCTCTCAACTGTTTCAGAGATACAGTTGCGATATTGTTACAGATACTGCTTTCTCGGGTGACGTGAAATATATTTAGTTACAAGAGCATTTGACACTGACATGATGAAACATGTATACTTTTGATAGATGTAGTTGGGCCTTTTCTGTTTCTAGGGTAAGCTAAGGAGCACTCAGTCAAGGGATGCGAGGGAGAGGTAACCGTTGGACAACACTAGGTGAGGTGTTGTTAAACTGTCAATATGTTAAACCCCAGGACAATGTATGGTGAACCAACAAAAATACCATACTAACAATGAGATGGGCCAACAGATACTACCAAAGTGATAGCATGATACCAAAGTCAGGTGAAACAGCTTTGGAAAATTGGCCATGTTGCACAATGAAATAACAATGTTGTTACCAATGACTTAATCAACACTATTTCATCAAGTCATCGCTAAAGATTGGAGGATGGGCGGTCGGTCACTGCTGGTACAAAAACAAGCAAGCAGAAAGCACAGTTACAATGTAACATCCATCATATGAGCATCACAAAGACGTCACATGCCCAGTTTTGAAAAAAAGGAGAGGAGAAGAGATATATGAGCTAGGTTTGTTGTGGACATTGTGTTTAATAACCTATCCAGCATTATTGAAGTGTAAAATAAAGATAGGTAAGTAAGGTCACACCTGCTAATATATTACTAGCCTAGCTACATCAGGTTAGCACCCTGCCAGCCACTCATGACTCAGCTGAACTTTAAAGAATGACTTGCTGCCATTTCATGATTCAGCAACATATGTTTTCACTTTTTGATAATTAATAAGGACTTAATTGTCTATATAGGCAACTTCATCCAGGAATAGACTGTATGTTTGCTAACTTAGGCTACATAAAAGAGTGTTTAGAGACCATTAGCACACTGTAGCTTTAGTACGCTGTATTACTTTGTACTTCACACTACAGTAGTAGACAACCTGGCTAATGCTCAGGGTAGGTTACAGGCATTCATCTTCAGTGTTAATTGGGCATACCTAGGCGTATGCTCTTAGCAACACGTACTTCAGATATAAGGAGCGGTAATAAGTTGTCTAAATTGTCAGAGAGGACATTTCCAGAATCTTGCCTAAGATGCTAAAAATACTAGGCACACCACTGCTCCCCAGTGTCCTACCTGAGAGAGTTGGGCACAGATTTCTCTAGGGGAGTTGGATCTTGTGCTCTCCTCAGGCGGCACTTCATCCAGGGGCCTGACTGTCACCCTGTCAGAAGGGGTGTGTGGCCTGTGAGGGGATAGGGGTTTGAAGGAGGGGATAGACGGGGGGACTTCACAGGGTGATGGGGGCACAGAGATGGAACGAGGCATCTCCACAGTAACCCTAAAAGAGGAGGTGTCCATAAAGTTAGGGCCGGTGTAGATAGGTGCGGTGGGGCTGCCATGACGGAACTGTTGCCGCTGCTGCCACTCATATAGCTGCCACACCATGCCCTCCTTGGTGGCCATACGCTCATCTGTGGACATGCGGAAGTGGCTGAGTCGGTCATGGGCATACTTGTAGTCACTGGGCAGGTTGCAGGTCGCTGGAGGAGAGCTGGTGCCAGATGGGAGATTGGGCGTCTTTGGCAACGACTGATAGGTGGCATCTGCTGTGCTGGCTTTGGGCTTCAGGGGAGGAGTCCGCCGAGGGAGATTGTACTCGGCAGAGGGAGCACTGAGGAGGAAAGAGAGAGGGTAATCTCTTACTTTCATAGCCATGAAACAGCACATGGCCACTGCATGGATGTTCACTGTACAAAATAAATAAAATAAATAAATAAAATAAACCATAAGTTCAATGCCACTAGAGGGCCACTAGAGGGAGTTATTTGCTCAGTTTGTTTATTTTCAGAACTGCATGAACACATGTCCATGATGTTGTCCAGTTGTTAAATTTAAAATCTGTTTGTTTCAAAATGATCATGTGAACGGCCAAACTGACCTCTTCGGTGGGTCCCCTTTATGAACTTTGACCCAGTGCTCCACCTGAGCCAGAGTAGTCTTCCTCTGCACATGTTTTTCAGTGTCTGTCCGTGGAATGAAGCCCCTCTTGTAGATGACGTTTCCATTCTGTTCTGGTGGCAGAGCCACTTGGACTAATATTTGCTGGCCATTCTTGTGGGAGAGGCCGGTGACTGGGTCTGGAGAGAGTCCTTCTACCCTTTCCTCTGGGGCGGCGGGCTGGGCGGGCCTCCCTTGGATCTCCAACCCATACCTCACCTCGTCTCCATGAACCAGTCGGATGCCGTTATCCTGAGGTCCCTCTCTGTCTGGCCTGTGGGTCTCTGACTGGGATGAATTCTGGCTGATGTTGACATGATTGGTCTGTGGGACCGCCTGCTGCACAGCCTTCTCTGGCCTCTCCACCTCTCTGTGAAAAGAGAAAGGAGATGATGGAGGGATGGAATAAAGATCTAAATCTTGCCTGTACTAGAACAGAGTGACCTTGATAATATAAAAAAATGAAACAAATTGCCTCATACAGCCACAGAGTGTACGTACTGAAGTGTTAAAGCACTTCATTTATCAACTACAACTATTTATCCCAACTATTTATGGAACAGATCATTCAGCCTCTCCTGTATACATTATGATAAAGTACAGCACTGAGAGAACACAGCATTAACAGTGGCTAACAAGCTGCAATGGGAACTCCAATTAACCTGAAGTGACCCTGAATGTAATTTCCCACTCCGGTGATAGAGAGAGTTCTGTATATGGCCTTATTCATTGTCGAGTTTCTCTGGGGTGGGATGAGAGACCACAGGGAGCTTTTCAATAATTTAGCACACACACATTTTCATATTTTTCAGAGGAGAGGAGTGGAAGAGAGTAGAGCTCCTGGGTATGGAAATGACAAGGCCTTTTGTTTTAAACAAATAGCTGGAGGTAGCCTGCTTTTCTTCTCAATCTGTCTAATGATAAGACTTCTAATGCATTAGGTTTCACAGTTACATTCATGAGCCTTTTTTCCTCACGAAGGAATAAGTCATATCGTCACTAATTCTCAGACTGACATTGATACATTTTACAAAGTGCTTATGCTTTCAGGATGCATTTGTGGGGAATATTTAGAAATATCTTTGAAACATCTGGAAACATTTTTCAAAATATAAGGAAATATTTTAAATATTAAATATTTAAATATTAAAGGAAATATAAGAGGCAAAATTTGAAGGGAGGTATTGAAAAGTGAATTTCAGCTGATTAACAGGCATTATAGGAGATCTCAGTGAAATTACATTGGATACTGTGGAACTATTTAGTTCATTCACTATTTACTTAATTTATTAATAATTTGTTAAAGCAAAACATCCCAAATATTTTATCTTTGATTTTTAAGTGACAGAACTAAGAATATCCTTTGAGAAGTAAGTGTTTTCCAAACCAACATTTTTGAGAGCACTGACTCATCTTAGCCTCTAGGTAGCATCATCACACAGAGCATGCAGTCTAAGTGTTACTTCACCTCATCCAAACTCAGACTGTACCTTTGACTGATCTACACGATGGAGCATTAGATTGTATTGCACATTAATTCTGCAGGAGATAATGTGTATGCATGCTTTCTAAAAACAAAACAACCTTGCTGATGTTTTCTGTGCTCAAATATTTGTAAACTGTGATTGCCCTTTGTTGTAGAAATGCATTCTGCAGTAGATCTCCTGTGACTGGCCTGTGCTCAGCTGGCAATGCACTGGAATAACACTCATCCATACAAGAAGCCAGCTGCAGCACACACAAGTACACACCCCAGACATATTAGTGCCCCAGAACGGACAGACAGGACTGGGTCTCACTACTGGACCTGCTATGGATGACTGCTCACTGTGTTAAACCAAATACAGCACATGAAGGAAGGGAATATTCTGCGATAAAACAGATGGTTCAGCTGCATTGAGAAGTGTAACATCACAGTGCAACACTGCAGCCTGAACACATAATGGCTTGCCAAAACAGAAGCGACAACAAATCAGCACTATATTGAATGATACCCAAGTTACATGTATAATATGACCTGGAGACACAAACCGTTCAGGTTGACTGTTGTGCTCCATGGGGAACGAGATGTTGATACTACTAAAAAGCCCAACCAGTGGGAGAAGTGAAGCCTACTCTGTAGAGAGAGACCAACCTCTTTATGGTGTGACTCTGCTGCATCAGCGCAGCCTGGTTCATGGCCCGGATCCAGCCATTCATGTCCTCCTGTGTGTCCGCACTGAAGAAGTATGTCCGCATCCCACAGTGTTCTGCCTGTGAGCCAATCACAGAGTTCTTATTGTAAATGTAGGAGCGCATTCCTGTGTGGCTCGCCTATCAGAAAGAGAGACAGAGGACACATATGGCAGCTACTCACTGAAGATTGAAGAACAGGTTGATTAAATATTAACGAAACTTCAAATCGAGTGATTCAATAGTGAGCATCTCACATCTCACTGAAAGCCATCATCTCAGTGAAGACAGGGAGACTTAAATTAGAACGAGAGCAAATCGCTGCATTATAAATTCCATTGTGTGAGCATTGGGCTGTTTATGGCAAGCAAAAGGCTTAGCATGGTTTTCAGATTGCTTTGCATGGAAGCAGAATACAATCTCTTCAGCACAGTTGATATAGAAATTAGACACTAACTGTAGCAAACAACCATAGCAAACTAAAAGTAGTGAGCATTGTCTGTCGCTAGCTTAATACAGAGACAGACAGACAGACACGCACACACACCACACCATAATCAGCACTTTACCTTTTGGAGCTTTTAAAGTGGTATTGCAGACTGTTCCACTGCTGAATATATTTGCCTCATGGTCTGGCCAATATATCTGCCCTAACAGCCCAAACGTTTGGCCACCAAATCCCCCAAATCCCCCAGACCCCACCACGGGGCCCATTCTGACACAGTCAACCAAAGATCCCATAACAAGGGCGCACTCTTTGCACTGTTTCACATCTATGCTATTGTATTGCCTGGTGTTTCCACTGCAGTAGCTCTTCCGTGAAAATCAGATAGAATTTCAACCCACTTTAAATCAACATGCTCAACATGTTGCCAGCACTGTTCCACTACCTGTCACACAGCAGTCACACACAAAAGAAAGCTCTCACTTGTGTCCATGCATGTGACACATTACTTTGCAATACTGAATAATATCTTAATATCAGCCAAGTTTGAAAGTCACTGTTGTTCATCTGGAATATGTTTTGATCAGCATTGAATAGCATTATTTTATAACATTATCATGGCATATTTTCAGATTGTTTGGTATTTTGCTTAATGTACAATCATCTACTGTAACAATCTTAGTGTTTTCATTCAATAACTGCATAGATACAATCACACTTTATTATTATGTTCCCACAAATAGCCTTCCACCTACAATAACTGAGATGTGCGATGAGTGTAGAGTTGACATGACTGTAAAGGGAGCAACCCTTATTACTACATTTGCTCTCCCATTACACTATATTGCTCTGTTCTAAAACACTTTGAGCTCTTCAATAGTTTAAGCACTTCAGAATATATGAACATGAATCAAATATGAACCAAAATCAACCCTTACCTCAAAACCACCATAACAATTTGTCATTTTTGAAGATCGTAGAATGAATCCAATCCAATAACTAAAACTCTTTCAGGCAATATATGGAGAGCCAATCGCTGTGAGGTAAAACAGATGAGGTGACTGCCACATAGCAGATACACTGAGACACATTACACCACATAAAATAATATGAAATGAATCAATGTGGGGGACAACATGTTGATGGTGATGAGCAACCAAAGAAAGCAACTGAAATCAGAGAAGAGTGTGAGAAGAGGGCTGTGAGATGGTGCAGCTCACCGTGAGACCCAGCTATCCCACCATTCCCATGGTGATGAGAATGTGATAAGTGACATGGAGCTTGGCGGGACAAATACCAGAGCTATTAAGATTGATCAAATGACTGATAGGTCACTGGTTCTCTCCAGTGGCAACCAAGCCCTAACCCTGAAGATGTACCCATTGAGCTACACAGAACCACAATTATGTCATTAGCACTTGGCTATCTTACTTGGGCCTATATGTATAGGAGTATCGAGTTTTTCAGACAAAAGATATGGGCTTTATTTTCAAGTTTTCACAGCCAAACACATTCAGTAAAACAAATCGCTTTCACATTTGCACTGGCATTGTCCATCCATGACCACTGCTGTAGTCATGTCTATAGATCTGACATTGATGCATATTAGAAATGTGCATTCAGCGGCTGTTAGCACGATATGAAACAAAATGAGCTGAAGAAGGTGATTCACTGATGGGGCTGAGGTGAAATCAAATACCTATTCATGCAAGACAGGAAGCCGCCTGCAGAGAACAGCACTCACTCCGCCCGTGCACACACACCGGGTCACAACGGGAGGCAATTGACCAACAGAGAATGAGAGAAACAGTGAGATGAGCAAACAGAAGGGAGCAGAACACAACAGGAGGGTACTGTAAATCAATGCTGACTCGCTCAGAAAGAACAGAAATGGCTCTCGCTGTGATCGGTTGGCAGTCAACATCTATGTGAGTCAATTAGATTACAGTTTTTCTCAGTCGCTTTGGTCGCTTTCTCAGATCAGAATTGAAATTCTCAAAACTACGTGTTCAACCTCCACATCATCTAGTCACTTGTGCACATCATAAAAGCAGCTTCTCATTCTTTTGAACAAATTGCAAATGCTTTGGCACATTCAGGCAAATGATTATGTCCAACTGTCTGCTGTTTCCTACATTATCAATAGTTTATGTCATGTTGATCAAAATGTATTATATTGGTTCTCTGTTGAATAGTCTCACCCCCCAAAACTTCTAGGCACTAGTTCATTGAATAAGTTATTACATGCAAAATGGTTGAACCAGTTGTCATAATCTGTCAAGCATATCAAGCATGTCAACCATTTCTATTAGACTTTTTTTTGTAAATGTGTCCTGAATTGATGAATCTTGACTTTCACTACAGTTTTTCTCAGTTGCTTTGGCTCAATTCTCGGATGACAGTTGAAGTCATCAAAACAATATGTGAAATTCTTCACAACATTTTGTTACCTGTGCACAACAGAAAGAGCATTTCTCTTTGTTACCATCTGCAAATGTTTTAGCACATTTAGGTAAATGACAATTATGACAATTTGAACAATGATTGGTTGTATATGTCTTTTGAAATTGATATATGCCAGACAGAAAAAGTGCAGCCTTGTGGATTTTCAACCATTGTCATCAAACCCTTCGCCATAGTTTCCATCAGTGTAACTGTTATATTGACAACATGGCTAAGCATTTTGACTATCTTGTTTGTACTCAATGACACAAGGACTTGTCATTCTGATGGCACTGACATGTTCATTGACGTAAAGATTTACTTTTGAGAGATGAACTCAGGATTTTGAGCAAGTTACTGGCTTTTGCAGGTAATCCATTATGTGGTGCTGTTTGTACCAATTGTTTTGAGAAATGCGCTTACTGTTTTGCAAATCTTAAGGATGATTCGAGAAATGTACTAAAGCGACTGAGAAAAACTGTAACAATGAGCAACAGTTAAAGTATCGAAAGAGCTAACGTGCCAGGTCACGATTGTAGCAGCACTAAACTGTACAAAACCGAGTAAAATGATGGGTACTGCACATCTAAGATGTTAAAACACCAAGAGATCTCATTGAAGTAGAAATATTTCCAACAACTACAGTATTACACAACTTGGTACTCCTCTCATAACTCTTCTGATCAGCTGCTATATTCATTTTAATGAAGAACGTTTTGGAGTATCAATATCTCCAATATTTCACTGCATTATTTCAGCGCAAATTGCTGTGCCTTCCACCACATACATATCACTGACTAACGTGAACAATGCCAGACATCCAGTGGGCAGGTTTAACTGTTCTGTTCAGACGCTTAGCAGTGACTGGAAGCAGGTTAGGGCTAATGAAATATCCAGCTCTTTAATGCATGATGGCCCAGGGAGAGCTGAGGGGAATAGACATCTCTTACAAGGTGATACAGCAGAAGCTCTGATGAGCACGGCCTCATCCCACCCAGCCTGTTATACACAGTCCCCCGGCAAGGGAAAGGAGGAGAAGGGGTGGTGGTAGAAAATAGGTTGGATGTATAATTAATAATCCCAGCGGCACAATCATCATACAAATTCCATTGTATGTAATATAAGCTTGAAAACAAGATCTGCTGTAACACACACTCACGGGCATGCGCACACACTAAAACACACGCGCGCACACACACACACACACACAGACACACAGACCCAAGAACAAAAAGCCAAAGTACAAAGGAGCTGAAAGGATTGCAATACAATGCCCTGAAGCTGCAGTGGCACATCAAACATTCAAGCAGTATTGTTCTTTGCAACGAGCCACAGAGGAGGGGCTGGATAGTGTTAACATTGGCTGTAACCAAAAGATATAAATCCCATTACTGCCCTCTGGCAGATTTCACAGACGGAAACGCAAGGAAGAGTTCTGTCTCTTGCTCTCAAGTGAAAAAAGAAACAATTACTAAATGTTTTCAGTAATTATAAATAGCTAATGGGGCATAAAAGCAACTCCACAGATTCATAAGTCTGTATAAGAGATTATACCAATTATAGTTTATGTTTTATATCTTAATCAAAATCAAAAGGCATCACAAGGAATTTTTCATGATAATGGAATAGTTTGTGTTCATTACCCCACACTCAGTGGGGGTGTGGGGTAATGACCTCACTAGATACTGTTGCTCCTGTGTTAGGCCTGTGAGAAACAAGCAGTGTGTGAACAGTGCATTGGGGTGGAGGGGGTGATAATTGCTATCTCCTAGTCTGATAGTGATGACAGTAGCCTGCTGACAGACATGGAAAAGGAGGAAGTGACAGCAGAGCAAGAGGAAACTGAAAGTTCAGCACAGACCATACTCAAGTCTTCAGTTATCACAATATTAACTGAAACCTTTAAACAAGGCAGGAATGGGGAGTCCATAAGACAGCTTCACCCCATCAGACCAGATAGATAGATAGATAGATAGATAGATAGATAGATAGATAGATAGATAGATAAAGTAACAATCTTGTTATCTGATAAAGGAATGTACTTACGTCTATGTTTATGATTGACCAAGGAAGATAAGTAGTGTATGTAGTGTGAGAAGGTATTTCTCATTGTATTGTTATGGTATATATTTTTATTTTTGTATGGTAGCAATAGTAAAAAAAATCCATGGATTTGCAAGAAGAACAAACCATGGAAGCTCACATGCCAACAGTGACACAGGTGTCTCTTGATAGCCCAAGTTAAGGCACCAGAGTGACAGAACAGCATGCAATCATGCCGTTTGTCATAAATTCTCCTCTAAATCATATCAGTATAAAGGAGGTATGGCAATTAGATGTACGCAGTGGGGGGTGTACAACCAGCCCTCCCGTGTAACAGACCACAGCAGGGGGAACCAATGTGCAGGGAAATTGATCTCAAGGTGACATAATAATGAATCATGAGTAGTTCATTGTGTCTGACCATGCACATGATAAGTTAATTTATAGTTCCTATTCAGTACCACTAGCACCCTTGCACTCAGGTGTTACCTTGAAAGCGTATTTGCGGCTTATATGGTCATCAGGCTCCACTGGTGCAATGACATAACTGGGCAGAGGTATGCTACCCAGCACTGTCTCCTCTCGGCTGTCTGTGAAGCGAGACCCCACACACACACACACACACACACACACACACACACACACAGTATTGTTACATTGTAGCACCCAAAAACAACACAATCTCTTCTTCTGCTAACATCTTTCGCTATGTTTACGCCTGACCATAGATTTATGAACCGCAGGATAATTAGTGAGACATAATTCAAGGATGATGCAAGGATGCACATGAGGGGATGTGGCAGAATGCGGCTTATCTATTATTCAGTATGATTAATGGAGGATGAGTTAGATGCTATGGCAACACAACCACAGATTACATCCCACAATAAAACATCACGGTTAATAAGGATGGAAAGGTGGGAGGAAGAGAAAGCGAGGGAGAGAAAGAGATAGCTAGACAGAGAGAGAGAGAGAACATGCGATATGACAGTGTCTAATTGCGCGCTGTTGTTAATTGAGAGATTTAGTGTGTCTGATTTCATGTGGCTGCACCGTGAGGCTGTTTTAATTGCTCTCTGTTAAGCCTTGGCCTGGTGCACTGTTGTTGGACTTACCTTTGTAATAAAACAAGCAGTAGTCTGACAAAACAAACCACTTCCGTTTCCACAGCCGCATTCCAGAACTGTCCTGGAGGTGAAGGGGGAAACACACAATGTACTCAGGAAACACATTTTAATTCACATTTTAATTAAAACGTGTGTTTGGGGGGCGGGGGGGGAAACAGTGCTCATTAGTATCGGGCAAAGGGGACAACGAGCTTCATGTGTATCATTAGAACTATAAGTTTTGCTCCTGATTGCAGTGCTCATTTCTTTGCGCAAGGCTGCAGTCTCTACGTGTAACAAGGTGAAGGGTTTTGTCTGCACTTTGGGTCAAATATTCTTTGGCATTATGTTCTCTAATATGACATTCAGGTCCACGTCCACTAAGATTGCGTTGCATGGGACAACGTATTTTACACAAAATTATAGGTTATTGATAAGAGTACCGATGAGCAGAATCAGTAGAAGTATATCATTAAAATGCTACTAACCAACCCAGGAGGGTGTCAGTAAGTTCATCTACCTAGGTTTCTGTCTAAGATAACTCTCTATAGGAGGGACCATGTCTCACATCTCCCTCTGTCCTCTGGGTCAACAACAAAAAACACATAGGGGAGCACTCATGAGGAATGATCACGTTAATCATCATGTTTATCCAGATATAGCTTACAAGGTTGCTTTGTGGGAGACGAACACTGTGGTGGGAATTTTGTTTGATTTATTATAATGCAAGGAAATTTAGGATCACAAAGCAAAAAAAATTATTATCGCAGCCCAAAACTATGAACATTGCAAAATATGATGGCGAGCTAAAATGTGCAAGGCAGAGAAATCAGATTTAGATCCAAAAGCATAGTCTTTGCTGACTAAATCGAAAATTTTAATCTGAACCAGCGCAATTAACCTTGATATTTTCACTGCTTCAGTCTCTCTCAGATTGCAATTGAATCCCTCATGTGACCATGTTATCAGTTTTTGTTGGTGGTTTTGATGGTACTAAAGTGCGACTGCATTTCTAGGCTTCGAGTTCAGGGCTTTGATATAAATCAATAAATGTGACATCCCTACGAGGATGATTGATAAGTCTATTCTGCAACTCAATTATGTGCCTCTCCACTTCACATGTACACACACACCGAAGGAATTGACAAGGAGGGATTGAGAAGCCTGTCACTCAATCTTTGATCTGACCAATAGAAGAGAAGCAAACACACACCACTCCAAATAGTTTTGTTCAAAAAAGCTTCCTGGACCAGGGGGAAACGCAAACTCAAAGCCCTGAAAGGCAAAGACAAATTCCAGGAATGCCGTCTCACTTCAGCATCGGAAGTTCAAACAAAATGTATGACATGCTGTCGTATGAGGAATTAGTTTGCAGGCTGAGATAGATTGAAGCAGTTAAAATATTAAATTTAACTGCACTGGTTCAAATAAAAAAAACAAAAAAAAAACAAGTTTGTTTGTAAAGTCTATGACTTTGGATGTAAATAAGTGATTTTTGGTTTGTGATCCTAAATATCTTTGCATTATAATAAGTTCATTCCCACCATAAAGGACACTCCTATACCTGAAGTAAGTGAAGTCTCCCACCTTGTGGGCAGAGGGCAGACTGAGTTAGATGGATTATGTGGTCACTGTGCTTGACATTTCACAGTGTGACAGATTTCATGCCATGTTTACTTGTTATTGTGTGCTCTTAGATAGGTGACATGAAGGTCTATTATTCAAACCTATCAAACCTATCAAACCTACCAAAGTCTTTCAGCCTCACAACAGCAGGGGCTGAGAAACCCCGGCTCACCTGTTTGTAGAGCCAGCCTCTCACCACCACTGGGATGTTGAGGTTTCTTTTGATCGCATGGTCCCTCTTGCCAAAGCTGTGTACTTTCCCTGTACCTCTGGAACCCTGCAGGGAGCAAAACACAACAAAATGTTGATCATACAGTGGCTTGGCAGAAAAATTGTTGGGCAATTTACCATGTGTTCCGACATTACCCGAGGAAAAGTACAATGATTAATCAAGAGGAATAACGTGTGCAGCACTTTGTGGTGCAGAGAATCAAAAATTCACAGTCCATATAAACAAAAGAATCATTCTATAAAAATTGCAAATTCCTAGCTGAACCAGTCTGAAATGGCCAGTTCAGCTAGGAACTGTTTCTAAATCTATTCCCACAGCTGCATGCAGCTCATCCTTGTACTTGCAGGGTACAGCTGAGCTGGTGTTGCTATACTTATTTCTTTATTTGTGTTAGCATTAAAAAGAACTACAGGATGGGGATTGGTGGGGGTGTGAATATTTTCTGTGGGTGTGAATTCCCTCTTGCAGGTTTTTCTTGTTTTGCTAAAAAGATACTTTCATGGGAGAAGGGAATTGAGTTAGCTGGCTGGCTGGATAAAAGGAGTGTTGAAGGGTCACATATACATAAGTAAATCCCTTTATATGATTATGAATGCCCTCACTAGACCGAGCGAAAAACAACAGGGCATGAGCTCAAAGTCAAATTGCATTGCTCAAGAACTGTGACCATTTGATCCACATGTAACCTCAATGAAGACTGGTGAACATTAATCTGTATTTACACAATGGTGTAGCCAAAACAACGCCTTTCATAAACATAAATGTTTTTTCTAAGGCGTTTTTTCACCTTGTATTTTGTCCCCCCCCCTAGAGCCAATAGTACTATAGGTCTCCCTCTCCAGCTTTCTACAAAAATCTGCATTTAGAAAAAGAGTTTCTCTGCAATATTCTGCAACCTTTAAAAATAAGGTGATATACACATTTTCATGAAGTGCAGAAAGAAAAGAATGGCAATTGTTTTTAAACGAATCAGCTTAGGTTATGTATTTCTCCTGATGGATCAATAAAGTTGTTGACCACTGTGTAAAATAAAATAAAATAAACTATTTTTGTGTAATAAACTTCACACAAAACCAAATTGGTTGCCTAACAAGTAAAATGATGCAGCAGAGCCCAATTTCAGTGCTGCGACCCGCTTTCCATGAAATATTATGTGATGGCATAAGAATAGCAGGAGGTCAATCTGATAGATACACCACACACATGTCCAGCCCCTGGGGATTTGAGTTTTCTTATGCTTGAAAAATTACTAAACCAGTCTGTGGCCATTAATCAGAATTAGAGAGTGGTCTGGAGTAGATTAAAGGAATCTGTCAGCATGAGCATTAACAGCCATCCAGGGAACTCTTAAAGCAAGTATCCACCCTAAAATGATCCTTTGATTGCTGCTCAGTTCAATGAATGTCATCAGGCCATAAAACCTGGATCACAGAAACAACATATGTGAATTCTGTCTTAGGGTGGATGTCAGTATCAGTTTAGGTTCTGACACAAATAGAAACTCAGCAAATAATGCTGCAGTCAGAGAAGAGAAACACTGACACTCACCTTTGACCCTGAGGTGGCGTCCACTGCTGTTGAGGTCACAGTCGAGGAGGACTCGGTGACCATGCTGGGGGCTCTCTGACCGGCCGCTGGCTTGGACATGCGGGATTCTATCCTACGGTTAAGGAGACACCATAGAAGAAGATCAATAACATAGAGAGAATGAGTGGCATTGGTAGGTAGACAGTGATATTCCTTCTTATCCTGCTGCGCTGGGAAACTACAGAGAGGTACAGTGGAATAGAGCAGGGCCCTGTGCAAAGCTTTCAGATATGAAGGATATGACCATTTCCTGACACTGCCACGCGACCTGACACAGCCAATGGCTTTGCAGTGGATGTGTTAACAGTGGAAGCTTTTTGTTCCAGGCACTCAAGTGAAACTTGGTCTGACACTCACCCTGGGGCAGA
The DNA here is from genome assembly GCA_034670405.1 of Hoplostethus atlanticus. NCBI lineage: Eukaryota > Metazoa > Chordata > Actinopteri > Trachichthyiformes > Trachichthyidae > Hoplostethus > Hoplostethus atlanticus. The sequence goes on along the minus strand of JAXDDX010000014.1, from coordinate 4,958,740 downwards.
CATCTTAAACACACGCAGATAACAACCACAACAAAAAGAAAAGAATAGACGCCCCAGGTTAAACTCTAACCCACATGCACAGATATGATCTGACACACACACACACGGACGGGTAAACACACACCCACACACCCACACACCCACACACAAATGCATGCTCAGTGTATCAGACACTCAAACACACAACACCATATTAGTTATGGTTATTAGTGTATGCAGTTATCAATCTGACAGCTGCATGACACACACACACACACACACACACACACACACACACACACACACACACACACAAATCTGTCCTCGGAGAGCTCATATGCATTCCACATTACACCTCACACTTCCTCATGACATCATCACGTTGGTATGGATCCAGGGAAATCAACATGGAAGAAAGTCAGTATGACCTATCCCATCTCGATGAGAGGTTAGAATCCAATCGCGGTGTTGTATTGCAGATCTCACAGTTCACAAGGCTTTCAGCAGTCATTGTACATCCACTCCATTCCAGTACGAAGGTGGTTAGGCGCTTACTACATGAGGACAAGCAGGAGTCTGATCCAACTGTGGGACATCCATGAGCACGAAAGTCTGCAGTTGGCAAAATACCGAATGAGGGGGAAAATCGGTTTGGTCACAGAGCTTTGTTATGTATACAGATGTACAGCAGTGGAGGGTAAACCACCTTTTTATTTGTGGAATAGAGCTAATGACTGTGAAAGATTAATAAATAACTACTATTTATTACATACATTTATTGTATACATCTTAGTAAGTAGCATCAAAATGTAAGTTGTATGACGACAGGAAAATGCTTTTCTGCTTTTGTTTACAGCGGTGGTTGTTTTCCTTATGATAACCACAGACTAGCTGGCTATGTGTAATGGTGTTGAGGAGGAAAAGTATTCACAAGTGTTATCAGTCTGATTAGGGAGAGTGCTGTCTCCCTAGCTCTGCTTAGAGTGAGTGAGCATGCTCATTAGATGTGTCTAAGGAGCCAGAGTCAGCCTCAGTACAATGCTGCTGTTTCTAAACGTTTCAAAAGATTTGCTTTGTTGAATTGTAAATGAAATAGAACCTTGTGGTTTTGTAAATAGATGATTATTTATTGCCTGCTTCCAACAATCTCCTCAATGTTTTACCTCCCTACTGTGTCATTCCTACAAAACTGGGTTACAGGGAGAAATGTTAGGATTTTCTCAATAATATACTGTGGTAAGTCAGCAGGAAGGGGAAATAATGAATTATGTCAAACCAGAACATAGGGGCTATTGAACATAGTACCAGCGGCTATTATCGCCATCTGTATGATGATTCATATAATAGCTTCTCAGCTAAATGCCTGAAAAGTCAATGAAAAGAGGAAATGTGTCAGCAAATGCAGGAAGTGGGGTTTGGATAAAAGCGTCTGCTAAATGACTGTAATGTAATGGGTTAGTGCTGCTCCACCTTTCAAACTCTATGATGTCTGATGGTTGTGGCAAGGTCCACACAACCTCCGAGGCCTGTGACACCCAGACAGTGTGTCACTACGATAGTGCTGCCTGTGAACAGGCCACACACATGCTTGCCATCATGACACATTCATCATAGCAGCACTAACACATTTACACAGCCATAAATGCATATCATTCAGAAACTCACCCACAAATACTACCTAACAAACTAGCTAGGCCTATTACTAGCCTAGCAAATCATGTATAGCAGCACTCATAATACAAAAGCTATATATATATACCCTAGGGTAACTGGTACAACATTTCCAGTATCAGCTGTAGCCAGTAAAGTTGATATGCAGTTGTTCAGCACTTAGCTGAGCCAACAGACCCCATTCTTCCTGAGTGCAAGAGCTTGCTTACGATAGGAAACGGCGTGTGACCTCCCTCTCTGACAACACTGCCACTAGACCCCTGCATTGTTCTGTAAGGGGGCTAAAAGGAGCTCTAACTCTGCTGTTTTTTCCTGCTTTGTGTGCGGCACTTCTACGAAGCTGGAGGTGTGTGTCAGAGACTAAGGCAAAACAAATGCTGGTAGAACAGAGGGAGAACGAGGGACCACAGTGGAATGAAACACAAATGCACTCTGCTTCAGTGGCTGGAATGCAGCCAACATTTTGACAGGATGTTTCCCGCTGTATCGAGGGGACTCTGCTGTTTTATGTGAAGCTTTCATACTGTTTACCATCACTGTCATTTGAACAGTTCCCCGGGAGATTTGCTGTGGGATGTGGCAGAGAGGAGTGATATTTCACATCATGCAGTGAGAAAGAGAGAGAGGGGGGGGGAGAGATAGAGAGCGAGAGAGAGAGAGAAAAACAAAGAGTGAGGTTCCCAACTAGGTTACTACCTGAGTCTCTCTCTCTCTCTCTCTCTCTCTCTCTCTCTCTCTCTCTCTCTCTCTCTCTCTCTCTCTCTCTCTCTCTCTCTCTCTCTCTCTCTCTCTCTCTCTCTCTCTCTCTCTCTCTCTCTCTCTCTCTCTCTCTCTCTCTCTCTCTCTCTCTCTCTCTCTCTCTCTCTCTCTCTCTCTCTCTCTCTCTCTCTCTCTCTCTCTCTCTCTCTCTCTCTCTCTCTCTCAATATTTGACATTTTTAATCCTTCCGTCCTTCCGGGGGAGAGCTGACATATCGATCAAAGTGTAATAATCAGTCCAAGGCTTCAGGCCAAGAAAGGGCATGCTGATCGACATCTGACTGGGCGAGGGCCTCCTGAAGCTTCCTTTCCTGCTCTGTCCTCGATACCACACCTGCCTCCTGGGAGCAGACAGACGTTCTACATGCTTTGGAGTGAGTCAGTGATTAGAGCTCCCCTGTTCAGATATGGCTTTAAGCAGAGTGAAACCCACACTAACAACATTTTGCTTCTGTTCAGTGCCTGAGCTTTATACAGTATAAGGTCATTCCTTACCATGACTGCACCCCAGCTGTCACACTCTTTCGCTAAACCCTTCAACTAGATTATGACACGGAGGGTGGAAAAGAGAGGCAGGGGCACAGGGAGAAAGAGTAAATACAAGTTGGTCCAGAGGTAAAAGCAGCAGTTGATTACTCTTTCCACTTAAGCGCCTGCAATTTCCAACTATATGAGACATTTAATTGAGGAATACCAAGGGGAGATGCAGTCTGGGATATGAAAATTATAATATTCCCACAAGCTTTGGCGGCGACCAGCAATTTGTGCGTGTGTGTTTGTGTGTGTGTGTGTGCTACACCCACACCACCACAATCTTTTTCACACGTCTTTTTCTAGACTGGTTATTTTATATTTTTTACCTCCATAATGGCACCGGCTGTGGTGGGGATTTTTTATGCAACTGTAGTCAAGCTTTATTTATTTATATTTGTAACACATCTATATTACATTGGTGTTTAAAGCCCTATCATCAGTGTTATATGCATATATTTGTTGTCCTTCAAAAGGTACAACTTTTCATCTATCAGCTGAACTAATAATGAACACAGCAAATATGTTGAAACCTGAGTGCCTCATAACTGTGTCACACCAAATCCATAATGCATTTTTGTGTATTATGACATGTGATGCCATTATCATGCAATTCCAATGTGCTTATGATGTGTTATGAACAAATAAACATCACTCATGATGCATTATAGTGTATTATGACATCATGCAATTCTAATGTGCTTATGATGTGTTATGAACAAATAAACATAAAGGGCCCAGTGGTAAATATATCAGTTATGACAGCCTAACAACACTCATGATGCATTATAGTGTATTATGACATTTTATGATGCAGTTCTGATGTAATTCTAATGTGCTTAATACCCAGTGGCCAGCTGGACTGGCACTTTGCGTCTGTGGCAAAGTGTGAATCAAGCAAAACACACTTTCATTTCTGATTTCTAAGTTATACAGTCTTTTATGAAAAACTCAAAAAGCCAAATGTTGAGAAACATATCAGTGGTAAACTCTGACTCAATGAAGTTCCTTAAGTCAACAAGACATCCTTCTCACGTTCTTGTGGGAGGGGGACAAGTCTGATTGTATTCTCAGTCTGACAAGCTTAACGAGATTAGGTCCGGCAGTACAAAGTAACACAATGATTCTGTTGCTGTTGGAAAATATGCAAGTGGGGGCACTCGAACCTTTAAGCCCCTGATGGTGTACAAATCCACGGCTCAACAGTACCGAACAGGGGATAATGGAGAGTTAGAGGGAAAGGCGGTGGAGAGTGGAGATGAATCACAAGCAGCTTTGCATTGCTTCGACAAAACAACTTTCAGACACTGAGAATGTGGAGGTCAAATGCTTGTCTCTCAACCTGCTTATACGTGGAATCTGCGCTATGCTTGAATATGATCAGACACCTGCTGCTTTATATTCTGGTCTAAACTAGGGATGTGCATGACTGACCAAAATCATTTTCGAATAGTCTACTGTTCTTAAGACCGAATTTCGAATATTCGACACCCTGATGATGGCGTTGGATATCCAGTCAATATATATACATATTTCTCAGTTGTGTCTAAACTTTTACCGTCTATGTGTCTAAACAGAGAGCGAGAGAGACACAGACAAGCAGACACAGAGAGATTGTATGTACATTTTTTGTTTTTATTTCACACTTGCTTTGGCAATATAAACGTATGTTTCCCATGCCCTTTTGAATTGAGAGAGAGAGAGAGAGAGAGAGAGAGAGAGAGAGAGAGAGAGCGACGAGCAGGCACACACACACAATCAGACAGAGAGAGATGGAGGGAGAGAGAGACAGAGAGAGAGAAACACCAAACCCCTACATTGAGAAAACCAGCGCAGATCGGCGCCAAACGGCGCGTGTGAACAACCAAACTCCTGCTCGCTTGATCGGCGCTGATCGCGGCGCTTCTTTTTCCTTCCGCGTCCAGTGTGACCCGGGCGTAAGGATAAGTCCTGCCGCCGAAGTAGTATTAGTACAGTAGTATTAGCCTATATTTAGGTTGTAACTAAACCATTCATTAAAAATAAATAAATAATACTAATAATTTTTTTTTTTCCGACTCTGACATGAAAATCGAATGTGGAGACTGGCACGACTATTCGAAAATTCAAAAAGTCGAACTCATCCCTAGTCTAAACCTCTCATAGCTTTGCTTTGCAGGAGAAGGTGCACACAATGACACGACAATGTCATTAAAGACAGCTGCCATGATATAGTTGAAAATGAAAATACTGTAATATAGTCATTCTTCATGAAAAAGAATCAGGAATGTTGTTAGAGGAAATGTCATTCTTACAAAACCAAACGTGCCACAGATAAATATTTCAGTGTTGTAATCAACCTCAGTCAAACCGTGTCACTGCCTGAGTCACAAGCACACTGTCAGAGAGGTTTACTTCCATGGCTGTATCATCTGGGAAGTTTCTCTCCTTCAGCTTTGACTTCAACTATAAGCTAAAAAAAGAAACAGCCCAAATGGCCCAGAATAAACTAATTATAATAATAATAGCCATCGTTAGCATTACTTGGCTGATGTATGAGGCAGATTCATGCCTCCAGGCGTGACATGGACATGGTCAAAGGGATATATGAGCATTAGATGTCTCGTTACCATAAATTCTATTAGGGCGATGACTTGTAGAGAAAAAAGACTGAAGAGTCCCGAGGATTGAAAGCCGATGGACGTGCAAGCGCAATCAGTTATGAATACCAAGATAGCCATGGATAAATTCAACCCCATTAAAAAATGAGAATGCTCCACCCTTATTGGCTATGACCACTGCTCTTTTTCCTGATGAACAGTTAATTGAAAGCATTTTCTCCAACTCCGTTTTTACCCCGCCCGTTACTGCAGACAAGGCAACTATTTCCCCCTGTGCTCTGCTCCATCAGGGAGATGACAGGCTATTTCCAAGTCTATTTCCTGACTCCCACTGCACGACCTTGAGCTAACCTATCGCTACACTGAAGCCCACCGTATAAGCATCCTTCCCGGTAGAAGAGAGATACACTCACCTGTCCTGCAGTGTGTATTCTGTGTTTTCAGGGGATATCTGTCCTGTCACAGGGTGTCGAAACGACGTAGCCCTCTGGTTGTGGCTGCAAGGTAGAGAGAGAGGGACGAGAGGAAGGATGGAAGGGGGAAACAACACCAAGGGAGAAACAAAATTAGTACCACGTCATTAATCATATTTCTGCTTGATCGGACCATAGCACTGCTACAGGCCTGTACTCGTAGTTGGCTGCTGGTTGGGCTTGCTGCACGACCACATCCAGTTTCTTCGCTTACAACGACCCCAGCCAACTGTAAAATACGTGGCAGCGCTGAAGCCAGGTCAGGACCCAGAGCTCATATTATTTTACATAAAGTGTAAGGCTCAGCACACTTCCTCCATCACACGCCATCTCTCCAGGCTTTATTGATTTCAATTACATGGGGTCATTCATCGCTTTAACTAGGGCGTTATAGCGTGTCACTGTCACAGGGTAAAATAAGAAACAGACAGGCGTCTAGTGTTGGTCTTGAGAGGAATGACAAACGTTGCTGTTTCTCTCTAAACCGTTTCATCGATTTGCTCTTTTTTACACACTCTAGATTTCTATAACAGCCATCTCTGTCCTACGTAAGTATAAGTTTATGACGTGTTTTCTGCTTCAATGACCGTAAGCAATAGGTCCTGTCAACTGGGTTGGACTCCACAAGTTGAGTTACCGAGGTCCCCGAACACAGGTTAAAGTTTTAGTTTCCTGGTGTTGGGAGAGATTTATTCATGTTCACAAATATCGACTGGGCTGTGGTAGAACATATAAATAATATAGGCCTATATGAAATCTTAAATTGACCACTAGTCCCTTTTAAATTCTTCTTTGTACATGGACCAAGCGTTTTGGTGCCTCTCTTTTTTCAGATTATTTTTGGCATTTCTGGTTTATTGGGTAGTTTACACCGGGTTACTGGGATGCTGGGTTTGAAGACAAAAAATCAAAAGAGAATGATACTGGGTTCGATTCCCAGCCCTGGTCCATTCTGTGTGGAGTTTGCATGTTCGTGCTGGTTTCCTCTGGGTTGCTCCGATTTCCTCCCACAGCTCAAAGACATGCAGGTCAGGTGGATTGGAGACTCTAAATTGATCATTGATGTCTGTCTATGTGTTCGCCCTGTGGTGGACTGGCAACCAGTCCAGGTTGTTTCCCTGCCCTCTGCCCAATGCATGCTGGGATAGCCTCCAGCTCCCTGTGACCCTGAATAGGAATAAATGGATACAGAAAATGAATAATATTAACTGGGAAGTCTTTTGCCATTTTTCAACATCATTTTTAAGATTTTTAATTAGTGCAGGTAAATTATATTTGAGTAGTTGTTTTTTATATGTATTAATTTTACATCGGAAATATTTGATACTGCTTGTTGGCCATTTAAATCATATGTTGAGATTTGTCGTAATTGTCCTCATTAATAAACATTATTATTTATTATTTACCTATGTATATTACCACTGATAACCAGTACTGCTTCCCATTAGCATCTGAAACAGTGGCACTGACATATCATTTGAGATGCTGATTTTCTGGCCCTTGGTTCAAGTCTTCCAGCTGATTCTGAATTTTCAATTTCCAGTCCTGTGTGTACAACTAAAGTTTTATTGTTTTGTTTTATGTATCAAATCTAGTTAACTTATAGATATTTTGACATGTCAGCTCTGTCAGGCATATATCAAAATGTGGAGCCTCAGAGACATGTTCTGTAAAAGTCACTGTCACAGCAGCGTTGTTATGGAAGAAATGTTTTGCATTGGCTGCTACTCTGTCATGCCTAATGTCCAGCAGCACAGGCGTGTCTGTGCTCTCTACTCAAGGGTAGCTTGTGAGGAGACATGGCTATTTATCTGAGTGGGTGGACGACAGATATAAAGTGCTGAGGTCCTTGTCCCACTCAGGCTGGCTAAAAAATGGGGAAAGTGGCAGGCTACCATATACTGTATCGCAATGCTTTCGAGTCTGGCTTGTGCACAGATGTCATTCCCTTGTGTCGGATATTGTTCCCACTCACTCTCTCCTATCTCTCCTATCGCCCTTGTACACGTTCTATTAAAGCAGAAAAAAACTAATCTTAAACAGAACTTAATTTCAACGAACCTTCAACAGAAGTTGGAAAGGTGCACAGGATATACATCTGCTCAATGTGCAGATGAAGACAGAGTAAATACTCTTTGATGCCTTTTTTGATCAAACCAGAACCTTACAGGCGCTCATTTCACAGAACACATGCTGCTTAATCACACACATATGGGCACAAATACACAAACAGCTGTGATAAACATGTTTACACTATGTCCAGTTATACCGAGGGTAAATAAACGACTGTCTATCTGACAGTAAAGGGTGAATCCTCTGAAGGACAGCTGCAGAGGTTTACTATAGGAAAGGTGCAGGATGATACAAAGAAACTGATGCTTCATTGCATCATCATGCAGCAAAGGGAGAGGAGACAAACCAAGCAGCCCGGAGAGATTTATGCCATTGTGTTTGATATTTCTCAAAAGTTCATAGGGTGTATTTAGTAGGAATGGTGCTAAGCGATTCAGCACACACACACACACACACACACACACACACACACACACCCCCACACACACTAACTCATACGCAGGGCCTGGGCTTTGTTCCTGGTAACAGCACATAATTTGCTGAACTGCATTGGACCCATACAGCACTGCACCAGCATCCCCTGTTAATTAGGAAGCTGCATTCTTTGAGGTTTTTGTTCCGGCCGCATTACTTCTGAACTATTTGTCATGGAATTCACAGTATCCCCACTTAGTGAACAAATACTGCAGCACAGTAGATCTGTTTGTTTGCAGAGAACTAGTTTCCATTAACAGTCCTGACTATTTTACCCAAAATGAACTGCTGCAGATAAGCCATTATTTGCTTGTAAGACTGTGTATGGAGAAATAGATGGCAGTACCAGTAGGATGCAATCACTAGAATTTAATGTCTTATAAATATATATGAATATGGCACCATATGACGATTGTAAATCACGGATTGTCATCAATTAAAACAAGAGGAAAAAAATGCTCATATGAGAAGTATGTAATCAGTTCTCCTTGCAATCACATAGTCTTCTCTCTTGAAAGATGACTTTCACTTTCCATCTTCACTTCACTGCAATCATCCTTAAAACGCATCTCCTTTACAGTTGTTGCAAACAATAATTTATGTTTTTGACACAAAAATTAGTAAATGTCAAAATGAAACAATATTGAATTCCCTCTGATGGTGTATTTTCAAATACCAGTCTATATGCTAATTTGACAGTACCATTACTGCTCCTCTTGCATGTCCATTACAGGAATGTACAGTCATGACAGTCTTGAACCACACTGACCACTGCAGTGGACCACATCTTCATTAGGGAGCATATCTGCTAAGTACTCTACACTGCGCTAATCCGTGACAACTTACTGTACTAATACACCTACAAGTATCACAAAATGTTACAGGAAATCATTAGCACCCAAGTAATGTGGAGATCTGGCAGTACAAGATAGATATTGGTTCATAGGTAAGAAATAGCATGCACTATCAATTATTAACCATTTAACAGGCCAATAAATAGTAAGGTATTTGTACTAATTCTCCAACTCACTTCAACAAACTTATGCTGACATATGGGAAACTGATGAGGGAAGTTCCCTGTGTTATTCAGAGTCTAAAACATCCCGGTTTTAAGGTTTTCCATCCACGTCACAGGGGTCCACAACACTAACCTGTAGGTCAAGTGGTGTTTCTGTTTCCATCAGGCCTGATAAGGAAGAGAAAGAATGACTGTCAGCTCTCCTTGCAGAGAGCCTCAGGGGAACATTTCTCAACACAGCAGTGTTTACATACAAGTGTCACCGCAGTGTAAACCAGCCCAGGTTTCATTCCAGATGAGAGGGTTGTCTGTTACACACTGTCTAAATGGATGGAAGCCTGTTTTCACAGGGATGGGATTTCTACAAAAAACAAACATGAAGTATATCAAATATCAAATCACATATGAAGTACATCAATACTGTAGGTCACGAAACCTTATTCTTATGTGTGGACCTATCCAGCAGCAGACTAATGTTTTTATAGGCTGAGCTGAGAACCGTTAAGGGGCTGAATAGAAGGAAACCCCAGTTTTGATTTCAGTCAAAGCTTCTGTGCTACTCTCAGCTGAGAAATGTCTCCTTCAGTGAGTGCTGCAGAAGCAGTTACACTCTATGCAGCCTCTCTCTCTCTCTCTCTCTCTCTCTCTCTCTCTCTCTCTCTCTCTCTCTCTCTCTCTCTCTCTCTCTCTCTCTCTCTCTCTCTCTCTCTCTCTCTCTCTCTCTCTCTCTCTCTCTCTCTCTCTCTCTCTCTCTCTCTCTCTCTCTCTCTCTCTCTCTCTCTCTCTCTCTCTCTCTCTCTCTCTCTCTCTCTCTCTCTCTCTCTCTCTCTGCTGTCTAAATGCACCACTCTGGAGTCCAAGGTTCAGCCCTTGCATGCCATACCAATTTTCTCAGCAAAACAACGGTGGAGCTAATTCCTGGAAACATGGGCACAGGGGGCAAAGCATTTGGGGTCTGAACACCACTCACTCATTCTCACTCTCTCTTTCTCTCTCACTCACACAGACTCTGCATTGCTCCACCACTTATCAAAGACTAAAATATCTCTCTCCCACTCTCATCTTTGAAACATAACAGTAGAGAGAGAAAACATATTCAGCATAAACCCAGTGCCAATGTCTCTGATCTTCTATAAAAATAGTTTTCTACTTACTCTACTCTGCTGCTTCACGTACCTGCTGTGTGAGAGTGAATCATTGCGAATCAACTGCTAGTCTGGCTGTGGTGCTGCAGGTCATAGAGATCCTCTTAGTAGTAGCAGGACAGGTGGGGGATGCAGAGAAGGCCTCTTACAGCATCTGGCATCCGCATAGAGCTGAGCAAGCAGGAGGGGAACTCTAAAGTCTATCTCCTCTTTCTCCCGCTCAAGCGTGCTGTCTGTCTCTTGGAGTTTCACTCCTTGCAGGGTGGATGGTTGAGCTCAGACTCTCTCCCATCAGAGGAATGCCTCAATTGCTTATCAGATCCCCTCCCTCCTTATTCTCTACCTCCCTCTCTCCTCTTCTCCCTCCCTCCCTGAATTAAATTAGCCAAACCTCTGCTCTTTGTGGGGAAAAGTAAGGTAGCTAGCTGCTGTTTAAGAGGAAACAACCTCTGGCCTCTATGTGGAAAAACTGTTTACTTTTTACTGCCAAGTCAGCAAGTTCTTTTTCCCACTCAGATCGATCATCCTCAGTTCCCTGAAGTTAGGGTTTGTTACTGCATCATCAAAGAATCATTCTATAGTAAAGCTGTCATATCCTAAAATGTACTTTGGTACAAGAGTGTACCATTGGTTTCCTCTGAGTGGCAGCATCGTAGCTAATGTAGTGAAAGACAGGACGCAATGTTTGCACAGTGTTGTCACAATTTGGAAGAGAACCTCAGTTGATTGGCTGAATCATCCACATCTTGGTATACAAGAGCAATCAGCTGCTCCATATACACTTGCATCATTTCATCATTTCTATTATTAAATACAAGACAACCAGAGTGTTTGGACTCTGGTTGTCCCCCAAATAGACTGGAACATCTAAATAAGATAATCTCGGGGGAATCCCTGGGACCCATTCAAGGGCACCATGTTGTCTTCGGTGAGGCACTAGTTTTAGGGCAACATTGGCCTGTGACCTGTGCAGAGAAGGAATTGAGACTAATCCTGAGGAATGCAGGCCAGGGGAGCAGGTGGTACTGACATAAGCCTATGGTAAATACTGAATCTGAGAGACAACCAAGAATCCAGGAGCTAATACAGCTAATACAAGCTAACTTTCATGAAAATAGCAATTAGAAAAAGGGAGCCATTTTCTAGATACCACATTAAGGTCATATGTATTGTTAATTTGGAATATCAAGATTCATATACAGGCCTATTCAAAGGAGTATGGGGTAAATGTTTGGTTGAACATTAACCTCAGACACATACTGATTGATCAAGGAGAATCTGTGGCAGCCACGACAGCTGAATAGAAACACGTCCCATGAACCATCGTGGTGTAATAGAGGTCACATAGCCTGCTGTGTGCTCTTCAGAGTAGATCTGAGCCAAATGGGACACAAAGCACCATCAACTGACTAATTGTTCATCAATGTAGTGCAATTCTACTAATCACCAGAGAACACACAATGGCAATCATTTGATTTAGTTGGGCTGCTGACTTTATTGCCAGCCTAATCCAATTAGCTCTAACACATTCATAACATCAAGCTCTTGGTGAGCACATGACACTTTTTTTTCCTATCTAAATAATAAAAAAAAAAAGAGAAAGCAAATGAAAGGAGGGTTGTACAAATCTTTCTATTTCTATTTGTGAATGTGTTAGAGTGTGACAGGACATTAGACAGTCAGAGAGAACTACCATGGACCTCCAGAAACATCCTGTAACATCCCTTGCCTGGCTGGCAGAACGAATTAGGCTACAATAACAGTGGTTAGTGCACAGTATAGCCAGACACAAGGAGTTGAAGCCATTAAGGCGATAAGCATTCTGCAGCAGGATTTGCGCGTCCATTGACCTTTATCAGTTTCTGTTGCACAGCACTGCAGCCAACTCGGCTTCATTTCCTTGACATTTGAGGAGAAATTATCCGTGCAGTCTCTCCAAAAAGCTATTGGGAATTGTCATTCAAGGTGAAAATGAGAATACCCAGGGAGTGCTGGGAAGCGGGTGCCCCACCTACCACATATACCTCACTGACTGGCCTTTTCTTGTCATTGCACTCATTCTCTACATTGTCTACAATATCAGAAACTCTGAGCTGAGTTGACATCATAATCTTGATATTACACCCTGACTGGAGAATAGCTATGCTTCCCTACCCAGGCATGTCATTTAAAATAGCTTTAATGAAACAGGGCAACCCTGTGGCCCAAGCTCTGCTGTTCCATGGCAGCCAGCCATCCAGCACTAAACCGCTCAAGCAGCACTGGGAACACTGGGCAAAGAGTGGCACAGGCAGGCCCTATGGAGAGCAAAAAGAAGTGCTGGGACTTGCTATTGTCCGGGCTACTGGCAGAGTGAGGTGTTGATGCGACATTAAAATAGATGGCGCCCTATTAACATTCAATACGCATGTGGCTCTGACGCAGCACATTTCAATGCAGAGTCACAGTGGGCCTCTAGGCCGTGCTGTACCAAAACAGAAGTAAGTCAACAGCTAATTGCATTGCAGTGAATGCCGTGCTGGGCCAATAATGAGGGATTAGGATGAGAGAAAACGCTGCCCAGAGAATTAACTCTCTGCACATGGAAACCTTCATTCTGAATAAGAATTAAGCAACAGTTTCTGACTGAAAAATGTTGCTGTTGCTGTTATTAGGACAGGGCAAGTTGTCAGAGATGTCAGGGGAGATGAGTTAAGATCAATTGCCAAAAATGGGTTTTACTGACCAGTGTTATTTCATGTCTACTCCCTTTGAATGAAAGAATGCATTTCAAACCCTATGAAGACTGACTAATGGAGATGTAACTCCAGTGTACAGACATAGGCATCACACAGAGAATGGCCATGTCAGCTCTCACGCTCCTCCCCCCACCCGCGGTTGTTCCACTCTGCTTTATAGACCCACATTAATAGCTTGTACAGGATATATTTTGCTCTTGGTTGCATTGTGATAAACTCTTGTCAAGTGACCTGCTCCTTCTTGTCATTGTTCCAGACACTGCCTGCAGTCCAAGGGAGAGAGAGTAAATTGCCTAAGGGATGGAAGGAGAGCTACAGGACTGTGTCCACATCAGCACTTCCATTACTCCAGTGCTGCAGAATTAGCCAACTGATAAATATTTATAAAGGATGATTTGAAATAATTCATCAACGAAATTGCCATTTTATAACCCCTCCAACCATGACAAAAAAAATGACTTTCAAAAGCACTTATCTTGTGGATCAATAGAGACAGGGATATGCTGTGGCAAAAGAAAAGTTAGTAAGTTTTCTGGAGCAAGCGTACTCTGGGGGGTAAATCAATGAAGAGCCCTGCCGCTTCAGGTCAATATTTAATGCCACAGATCTAGCCAGCGCCTTGTTCCAATCACTCACTTACTGATGGCCACCTAAAGCAATAAGCAGCCACCTTTACATAAACTGTGCAAATAGGTGTGTGTGGTGGGGGTGTGTGGGGTGCAAGCAGGGGAAATCGTAAGTAAGTTAGGTACTCGTTGGCACACTGCATCTAAATTAAATGTTGATGATCTTCAACTTAAACGTGATATTGTGTGTTTTTTGGCCTGTCAGTGTCATTGGAATGTCAAGAGAAGCATACTAGGCTGCTGAATACTGACCTTAAGACACGAGGACATGAGGTCCTTTCAGTTTGCTAACAGAACTGGTTGAATTGCAACCTTTGCTACCACTCACAACTAAGTATGCTCATGTTGGTCTTCTAAGCATACCGTTAGGCCGTAGATGTTTATATTCTTATTTTTGCTCGACATCTATGAGACGGTTACAAAAATGTACCTTTTTTTTCCTATGCCATTTGATAATCAACCTGAAACTGATCCTGTTGTGATTCAAGATTCTTTATCATATATTTACAAACTATATGTTTAGAATTACTTGACAATAATGATTATTATCATCATTGTTATAAAATAATACAGAATAAGATAAAATAGAATCAAATTCAAAATTATAATATTGGAGATAACTATATCTACTCCTAACAATGTTAGCTCCTTTCATTGTCCCACCAGAAACTTGACTTAGTTGAAACTGACCCCATACTGTAGCTTTCAATGGCTCAAAAATAGATTTCACCCTGGAAAAAAGTATCCTCTGAAACGGTGTGAGCGTTTTATATCAAAGGACATCAAAGGAACAATAAAGGCAAAAGATCTAACGTTGGTAAGTCCAGTTTTCTCTGGACAGTTGCATTTTACTCTTAAGTTTCGGTTTGTCATTTCCTGTCGGCGGAGACTTGGACATACTTGACAAACAGGGCAAATAGGGCAAATCTACAGGGTCTCAATTAGGGCAGATGCCACACTCTTGTCTGTTGCAGCCCCATTTTTGATTTAGGCTGATAAGATGGGTGTATTTTTACATAAACATCACAGCAGCAGAGTTGGCTTGAGTGTCATAACATTTGGTCAAGCTTGGCTAAAACCATCTTCGGAAAATTGAAAGCTGCTTGAAAAACTAAACTCCACATTTCTAGCAGACACACAATCCTCTTTCCTGTTGGCCAGCTTCCCTTTAGTTCCTGTGAGCTCACACTTTGCCAACATACTACACTGCTGAGGTTTGGCTTAGCAAACTTTCCAGAACAAAAATACACCATCCATAAGAGCATCATACACCTGAGAGTGCCTCCCACACAGTCTGTCAACATAAGGTTGTGTAAGTGAGTGAGATAAGTGCAATACCAGAGACATATGCAGTGAGATACATTCCCAAAACAATACTAATTGGGATCAAATAGCTAGAATTACCAGTAGATGAAACAGAATCATAACTAACTGCATTTTCCTGTGATCTCTGAGCAGATTGCAGGGATGTCAAGTACACATGGAATGACAGATTCAATTAGTGCTTGTAAGGTGGACGCCTCGAGTCAAAACCTCCATGGAGAGCTGACACTGCAAAAGCACTCAGCAACAACCGAGAGACAACCTTCGTAAAGAGCATCAGGGAACGCTATCTTTTAAAAACCAATAAGCTTAATCACACATAATTGGGGCTAACTCTAATCAGACAAACTGATAAATCAAGTTGACCACTAACTAATATGTTAGTTATCGTAGAAGGTCTGACCTCATATCCTCCTTTTTCAGCCAACTCTGGATCAATTAGGAATGAAAACGTCCCACCCGTCTCTTCCCTCCTGCCACCATCTTCCCCCCACTGTGATCAGCAGATCAATACAAATGCTCATTATAGGGCAAGAGGTTCTTTGGCACATTGCTTCCTTCCACCGACACACATACAAATACACACATACATATCTACAGAAATGGTTCAAATTGGGGGTGTAAAAATCTTCAAATTTGTATTCCATTTTCAGCAATTCTAAAGTGTCTCATCTAATTGATAACATGCCTATAACTAATTAGTGTATTTTGTACCCCATTAAAGACAAACAATGGTTAACGTTCCACCATCCATTTATTTTGTAGGAATAATATTTCAACTTTAAAGTAGGTTAGAAAACTGCATGTTTTAACTTGAAGCCAACTTATTTTTCATGGAGGAATACATTAGCAGTAATACAATTGACAAGAATAATTATAATGAAGAATAAAATAAAAAGGAAACTGTGCTACCTTGTAAACTAAACTTAGTGAGTCACCTCCTGTGACTACAATCTATAACAGTAGAGCAGTATATTTGGGCTTCTCATCCAATATTTTATTAATATCTTAATATTTTCTTTTAGCAGTTCTAGTATGAGCCAAAGTGGTGGTGTTTTCAGTTGTTATTAATATCCATCAGATATTTCCTATTTTAAAAAAAAAAAAGACTTAAAGTGCTTTGAAGACTAGACAAGTGCATGTTTAGAATTAAGACTTTCACAAGATATACTTGCCATTGTGTTTCAATTTTAACAATAGTAACAAAATTGTAACATGATCTAAATTTTCTATCAAAATTTAACACATGAAAGTTATCCCTACAGTGTAGATATATATAAATATAATTATATTTCCAGTGCAGAAATATAAAAATCTGCTGAAGCCAGCTTTAAAACATTCACAGGTGCCTGGTAGGTTCCACCTATTTCTTCCGAAAACAAATCTGTTAAACAGTTGATTCATTTTGTATGGCCTAAGTTAATAATGACTTGGATGGCTATGAAGAATAAAGTTACACTGCAGGTATTTCCCTGGCTTTCTATCACTTAGGCAGGCCACCCAAGAGATTTTAGCTGGCACCCAAGTGAAAACAGCCAAAATGCTACACAAAAAGTGCATCTGGCATCATTAAAAACCAGGACGTTAATCTTCTTTATTGCAGTGGCATTTCTTTTGGGTGGTCCAATCTAGACTATTAATGTCATCACACCAGCTCACATTCACATGCAGTGATACCTAACAACAAGCTCTGCTCACTGAAAATACGAGGTCGTAAATGGGATTTGACAGCAGAGACTGCACTACAGTAGATAGGAGGTGATGCAAAAGTATTAGGGAGGAGGAACGAGGAGAGAGGTGGCTGCTAGAAATTTTAGTATGTGATTTCTTAGCATATGAGCTGAGACCGTTATAGGCCAAATATGTGACATTAATCATATCATAGCTCAGTGGTTAGCTACAGCAATCTCTGTAAAATACACTGAATCCTACACTTCTACAGTTTAAGCAGAGGTGCAGGAGCATGCAGATGAGACAAACAGAGGAGCTGGTTGATGACTAGAGGAGAGGAAGAGACGTGGTCCCATAAAAAAGGCCATTTGATGATGATGATGATGTTGGTGATAAGCTTTTGATTAAGAGGTTGGAAAGCTAAGATTGCAATTTGGGTGAAAACAAGGCTGTGAAATCTGCACAGTCACACTGAATGATAGCATGATACTGAATGATGTGTGTATGTGTTAGGGCAGGCAGTGTGTGTTTGTCTGTCTATCTGTCTCACAAGCTTGTTGATAGCCAAGGGTGATAAAGCTCTCACCCCCCCCTCACTGTCAGCCTCTGGGATGAAGAATACACACACACACACACACACACACACACACACACACACTCTTGGGACTGACAGCGGCTCACCCTCCACGGTCTTTGCCACTAAGTCCCTCAAAAAGCCAAGGAAAACCCTTAATGGTGATGATGATGATGATGATGATGATGATGATGATGATGATGATGGTGATGGTGATAATGGTGATAAAACAAAATATCAGCTATTACATTGGAAGCAACAACAAGAAAATCACGGGTCAGTCAAAAATCCACCCTCAGATACTCTTACATTGTTATATATCATCAATCTGCGATGCTCAATGTATTCCAGGAGTTATTTTACGATGAAATGTGGTACTTTACCTTTCCATCCACCTGCGAGTCGCACCCCTTACTCAAAACGCAATGTGTCTTGTGGCTGTGTTGCATTCTGGACTATTGAGGTTACTGTTGGTGAAGAAATTGGCATCTCTGTCTCTTCTATGATGAGATTTCCCTGTGTGATGTGATTGTTGAATGTTGGTGAGTCTAGAAAGAAGCCCTTGCTCTTTGATTCTGAGGGGCTGACAGCAAGATCTGATGTTTACCGTTCTCTGGTACTAAACGTTCGATGCGCTGGAAATGTCTTGTGATGTCATTTCGTCTACGCTTGGCCAGTTATCCACAGGAATAAGAAAATTACATGACCAAAAAACTAAATGGACCCAGACATTCATGGTACATTGACAATTGTTGTTGTTTTTTTTGTTAGGGTGGATTTTCCCATTAAAAGATGATGATGGGGTGATGCTGGCCAAAGAGAGTGACAATTCCTCCAATTTTTGACTGTGACTCTCTTCCTAATCCATCCACCCACCCCTTCCCACTTACCCAAATCAAAAAGCATGGATGGAACGCACTCCTTAGTCAGCTGTATTCAAAATGCCATTCCAGTTACAGTATAAGTATGTAGAGAGAGTGCACTGATAAATATATTTCAGCCTCATGAACATATGTTGGATATATAAAATACAAATCTTAACATTATTGGATATTTGTGACTAAACATCTGATGTAAACTGAAGTAACCAACCTCGGAGGTTGAGCTCACCTAAGCCATGGTTAAGAAAGAAAGATGGGGATGTCCTTGTTTACCACCACTTTCATATGATTATGAAAGTGGTGAAACACTTACCACCAGACAAGACTGTTACCTTACAGGTTCTGCGTGAATCTATATATAGGCCCTACTGTACCTTCATCAGAATCAAAGTAATTGTTTTCACTCTCAGCCTAAAATAATTGCTTGCCTGTCCTTTCTTGAGCTGACACAGCCTCTTCTCTTACACACACACACACACTGGACTGGCAGGCAGACAGGAAGGCATTGCTAGCTCAGTCCACAACTCAGAATTCAATTCTCTCACTCTGATGGGCCACTCCATCTTGATTGTAGGCCATTTACAGACTGTAATTGGGATATGTGATATGATGCTGTGATCTGCAGTCAGCCATTCAGAAGGGCTGAGGTACGGGCTTTGTTTGCCAGTGTAATGAGGTGACAGCCAGGTCCTGTCTGGGACCGCTACAGGTATCCTATCTCATCAAGCAAAATGTTATTGTCATATCTACACAAAGCAATACATATGAAGATGAATCATGATCAGCAGAAATGGACTGATCTAATCCGGAGTGAGCTAGTAGATCAAAATCTTGTTTCTTCCATACCCTTTCATATCTGTGTCTGAATATAACGAGAGCAACGAGAGCATCCCAAAGCTTTCGCAATCTCATAAGCGATGAAAACATCGATACGTCTCAGCAGCTAAACACAGACAGAGGTGGTTCAGAGTCCCTTCCATGAAGCCATACACAGATACACAGAGACAAACATGCTTAAGTTAGGAGAGGGATGTGAGGGGCTGGGGGATGTTAAAGCTGCAATCTCACAGAGAGAGCTCCGGGTAGGAAAAGAGAGTGATAAGGAACGGTAGGCAGCGAGCTCTGTGGCGATAGGCAAGGCTAGTGCATTCATAGCACTATAAAATGTCAAACTGAATAAATTAATGTTTTAAAATGAGTCTTACTACATACAGTTAGAAATAGTCAATCAAATGTTTTTGTTAAACTGATAAATGAATAACATCATGGTGTGAAATGGCAGTGCCCCCAAGACATAAATGTAAGTTTTAATTAATCTTAAATTGACCAGAACTCACCCTTGAATTCCTTCCGGCAGCTCCTCCCATATGTAGGAGGCATAACCAGCAGAAAATTCACTGCGTTGTGAGCAGTTAATAAATTAAGAACATTAAATAGACGTTCAGGACGATAAACTGCAAAGAAAGAAACAGGCACGACAAAGATACGGCGGGTCCTACATCGCTTCTGCTCATCATTCTACTCCTTATCCACAAGTTCCCATCTGTGTGGTTTGCTGACCAAAACAAGGCACTGGATAATAGGAGCAGTGAGTCATTCTGGAACCAGGACACAGTCTGGCCGAGCAGGAAGACATTCATTCCTCCCAGGTCATAGACATCCTGTACACACCCCACCTCGCCCTCTGATCTCAACCAAAAAACACAGGAACACTGCGCTTTTCTAGTCTTTTCCGACCACTCAAAGCGCTTTACACTACATTCACATTCACCCCATTCACCCACATTCATACACTGATGGCAGGGCGCTACCATGTAAGGTGCCAACCTGCACATCAGGGGAAACTAAGCATTCATACACATTCACACACCGAAGGCGCAGCTTCGGGAGCAATTTGGGGTTCAGTGTCTTGCCCAAGGACACTTCGACATGCGGACTGGATATAATGTATATATCAAATACATTATTACCAATCCAAATGGATTGTTAATTTTAAGAAGTTAGTCTGCCCTCAGATTGGTGTTGTGATCAGTGGTGAGAAGTTGACATTCCTCCTTTCTAGTTGATCCTAAGACATGAAAAGTTTGAAATCCACATGTCCTATAAGACACAGTCGACATTTACAATTAGTCGAGATCTGCCGATGAAATATGTTTCTGAAATGCAAGAAATGTATCTGAAATGCCGGTGTAATGTCATGTTGATAATTACAAGGAAAGAAATGTCATTGCAAATCATAATGATACTTTAAGACTGATATACATTTGCAACCTGTGACACAAATATGCAATATGCAACTTAATCTCTAGGTATTACACATTAGAAAAATATGTGGTCATTGGAATGTCCATCAACTAGTTTAAAGGTACACAAGCCACTGGCCATCTATGTTTGCAGCCCTGCGAGATTATGAAACGTTCATGCACACGCACGTGCACACACACACACAGTGCAGGAAGTTTACTGCTCATCTTATCAGCTTAAATATGTTTCTCCCATTTTCTCTGATGAGCACCAAAGGCCAGTCAGCACTATAAATGAGAGGAGAGGAGAGGAGAGGAGAGGAGAGGAGAGGAGAGGACAGGACAGGAGAGGAGAGGAGAGGAGAGGAGAGAGGGCATTCAGGGAACACAGGCTCTATGCTTCCAGTAAAATACATTTATCATTGATATTCCTACAGAAAACAGAGGCAGAGCTGTCACCATCCTCCTTGGGATAAAACAGATTTACAGCAGCTTCTATGCATTCCGCATTCCTAATGGAGATGGTGCATCACTGCACAGCCTCTTAGGAGACTGTTTCCATGCAGCCATGAGAAAAACCATAATACTTGTGATGCTGCCTACTGATTGAGAGAGAATTTACAGCCAGCCAGCTTGCCCTGTCTCATGTCAGAGGGACCCTGGGTTCCTAAAATTGCCTAACTCAGGAGAGCTATATAGGTATTGAACAACATTCACATTCATGACAGCAACCCTGCAGCACAGATGTCAGCCAGAGATGACAGCTTTCTCTTTACAATAAACCAAGAAGTTACTCTGTAGAAGTCCTAAAGAACCTTAACTAACTATGCAGAACTGAAACTAAATTTTGGAAACTTGATGGCAAAACGACCAATGTAATATTCCTGAATGTAGTAATAGGAGCTTTAACAGAAGGGCAGGCCAAGACGAAGGCCATCACTTCATCAGAGCGATGCGCAGCAGAACAGCTTACATTTGTAACACAGCTTTGTTCCCTAGACTGAGCAGTCAGCATCAATCCATAACACCACACCGGGCAGCATGCACCATCCAGACGCAGGTCTATCAATCTTATGATGAGCAGATATAAAACATAACTGTATCAAAACAAAAGATGCCCTACCTGCAGGTTCTCAGTGTACGTCCCATGCAGGAACAGTCATTATTTGCCAGACTGACTCTGAGCATTTTTAGGTGTCTTCAAGCATAAAAGAATCGTCTGCTCCAGTAGGTTCTACAGTACTAAATGAGTGATCTGTCAGTGGCATGACTCTCTGTCACTCAGTCACCCTGTCAAACTGTGACACTCTGACTGCCATTCCACACACACACACACACACACACACACACAAATTGCATATGTACACGTCTAGATAATCTGGTTGATCTCTGATCCCCGTAATCCTGCAACATCAAAAACAAATCAAACATCAGAGGAACAAAAATTGCAGCAGAGGGGTGTCCTGGTGGCTCAGTGGTCTAAGGCGCATACCGCATAACTGCGACGTCCTCAGTTCAAATCCTGCCCGGGACCCTTGTCACATGTCATCCCTCCTCTCTCACCCAATCTTTCCTGTCTCTCTCTACTAACTATCAAATGAAGGCAAAAAATACAAATTAAAAAAAAAAATTGTAGCAGAGAAGACAGTCATGACAACACACAGGCTGAAAACCTTTGAGATGGCTACTCAAAATGTGTTTGAACAATAAACCACTATAGATTACACAGACACAAGTTCTCATTCAATTTATTGCAGGAATTGTGTCTCTCTTACTAGTGTGGTATATCGCAATATCGTTAGATCTGAGTGACAAATCAATCAATCAACGGCTTTTGCTAGCATAGCAAATTCAGTAATGCAGAAACACATTTGAGGGAAATGTTTCTTATACAGCTGTGTATCGAATCATCTCTTAAGGACAAGGCTAGCCTACTCGTCTAGACATGCTGACTGAGACAGACAAGGGCTTTCATATTCAGCAAGGCCAATGCAACTAACCTGCCTCATACTCAGCTTGGCCTAGACACAGTAATTCCTTTAGGTTCAGCAGCCTCGACCACTCACGCTCACTCGGCTTAGCTACGACAAGCTAATTTAGCTCAGCTCTATCATCGAGCACCAGTGACATTACATCTGAGGGTGTAACGGCATGAGGAGATGTAAAAGCGTGCGAGGCGTGCTGTCTAATAACGGCCCGCACATAGCAGAGCAGCCTCATCCTAGGTGGGCCTCGGGGAATCACAGCTGCTGCTAGTGAGGGGGAAAGGGGGAATACTTTCAGAGGGGCGCAAAAAAGAAGGGGTCCGACAGGCGAGGTGATACTGTACTAATTTAGATGGATCAGGGTGGGGGGGCCTGGTATCACATCATCTCAGAGGGGCCCAGAATTCCTGGCAGGGAACACGTGGATGAAGCCCCTGCATCTCTGTAATGCACCACCTACATCACTCATGTCATGCCGGGTCCTCTCCACTCCAGAGACAAACAGAAGCTAGTATCACAAATATCACAAATTATGCTAAAATCCCTTCATGACCCCCTTTTACCACAGACTCTTGCAATGTAGAGGAACTAAACAGGAGGGGCATAGTTTTATTTCATTGTGCACTTGAGGCTAAGGAATGAGTTCATCTATATCCAAGGTAATCCCTGTTTTCCAATACCATTTCATGGCAGCTATCTCACTTGCCGGTGCTTATGTCCAGGGCCAGAAAGAGGGGGAGATAAATAGTCATTGGATCCTCTAACAATCGGATTCAGCTAACCCTCCTGCTGTGAAACATGCCAAATCCCATTACAACATCACGTCAGCGGCATTATTTTGTCATCCTCACAGAACACACACACACACACATAAACACACACACGCGTAATAAAGATTTGTTTACATGAGTTTAAATGTGTAAAATCTACATAGGGGGTCATGAGTCATTCAGCTACTTCTAAGTACTTCTAATCTTCTAATCTTTTGTGTACCAATGTACCGTACTTCTGGTCCTGATCACACGGTGAAGACCTTATTCGCCAGGTACTCCATTATCAGCAACTTTTCTCAGCATCCATCCATTGGGGAGCTTTGGTCAGCAAATTTGATCGGCAAGCAAGATGATAAGAGGATAAATGTGCCCAATTGCTAAATAATACACATTGTAGAGAGAGAAAAAAACTCCTTAATTACATTACTAGCTAAATGTCTTGGTACTGTTCAGGTTGCCTTAAATAAACTGTGAGAGATAAAGTCATCACACTTGGTCAAAACACACAGAGAGATGTATAATTGGTCTGGTAATTTGTGCTGCAGAGAGTCTCGTCCCTGAGGGTGTTGCATGGCACTCCACACTTCTCCCTGATGTAGAGTTTACTGCGGCAGAGATGTTTTTACCACTACGTTTGCCTCACTGTGTATCTATAACATCCCCTCAGAGCTCTCTGGGGCACAGGAAGAAAACACACACACACACACACACAATTTTATGGCTGCAGATTAGCAATGCTCTCTCCTCCACTCACACTCTCCCCATCATTTTCTTTACTGTTACCATATTATTACTTCATAGATAACCGTCTTTGATATCTCTTTTAACATTACCCGTCACCTATCCCCTATCTATCTATCTATCTATCTATCTATCTATCGATCTATCTATCGATCTATCTATCGATCGATCTATCTATCGATCTATCTTCTCTCTCCTGGACACTGAGTCAGCTCTTTAAGTAGTATGTGGGCTCCCCTGCAGTTCTCATTACAGAGTCCCCAAGCAGACACACACCGCAGAGCAGCCACTGAACACACTCCCACTGGGGAGCTACACTAATACACATGGTTAAGCCTGCACAGCTACTCCGTTACTGCAATGCTCAACAGCAATGACAGACACACAAGCACCACACACACACACACACACACACAGTACCGAATGGCTCAATACTTACGGAAGCAGGACTTTGCACACACAAAGTCTTCCAGGATGCAGTTTGAGGTTTTGAAAATGTATTACAGAGTATCAGTGTGGACAGCTAAACATCTGTTTTTCATGAAGAGCACGCAGCATACATAGCTATCAAAGCACTGTGTATTTCTCTCTCAGTCTGTTCCTAATAAATGATCGATTTAGTCTCCGATATTTCCGTGTCAGGTTTTCAAGTCGGAACACGAGAACACCACAATGTATTATAGTTGTAAGAGAGCCATTCAAATGTACCTGATCACTACTTTATATGTCTAAACATCAAATAGTAGAGGCTTTTTTTAATATAATGTTCACAAAACTATATAAATTGTTTGAATGATTTGGTTGAGGCCAAGGAAAATCTGCTCCTTCATGGTCCTAGAACACACAGGCTCACATTCCTGTTTTATCAAGGAAAGGAAAGAGATTGGTTAAATAAATTAGGTGAGGTTCCACTCGGCTGGCAGAGGGTAACTGAATCCAGGGGCTATATTTAGTTTTCTCTATCCTGAGAGTACGGAGAGATTCTTGAGAATTAAGAGGCTTATTAAGTCAGGCATCAGAGGAGGAAGCTAGGGCACATCTGGCTCACAGAAGTCCGACTGGCCAACAGGACAGAGATATTACCAGAACAATCCCTTCCCTGGAATTTCTCTCCCGCACAGAGGCTGATCCAAATCACAATCTGGGGAATTTAAAAGGACATGGTCTTAATTTGCAGAGAAAGTACTCCCTTTTCAAATGCCTCAACCTTCTGTTAGACAGCATCATCATGTCTATTCTTGGAAGTGCTCTGTGGAAATGTGAGGAATTTCCATCTCATGTACAGAAACATGGGGGTTTAAAGAGAGGTCACCCCCTTTTCTTGGTAGTGCCTCCCCTCTATTCCTGAGTGTATTTTCCCCTGCACCAATTTTAGATGTCTCATTTTTCAGACTGAAATGGTCCAGTCTCTAAAAACTGCAGTTAACAAAGATATGACCTCTGAACCAGCTAAGCATACAAATGAAGCACTCTGGCTCTGAGCCACATTTCGCCCTGTGGCCGAGGGATAGGAGGGGATGGATGGGCTTGGTTGAGCTGGGTTGGGTGCGACTAGACTGGACTAGGCTGGACTAAACGTGACTGGAATTGACCGGGTGGAGCATTGAAGTCAGAATTGACCTTATCAAGCCCCTTGGACTGGGTTGGACCGGGCTAAAGCAGACCATCAACCCGGTTAAAAAAGACCACCGTGGACTGGGTGAACCTACAAGAGGCTTGGTCGTGTTGATCTGGAATGAGTTTGGTTATGAGTGTATTTATTTAGCCTGCAATGATAATAATCGGTATTAATTCCAAGCTGGGCTGAGCTCTCAGTCCCTGTTATCTGCTGCTCTTAGGTCACAGTCTGTGGTCTGGTGTTTATGGACGGAGCCCTCTGTGGCTGAGAGCACAGCAGGAGGGCTGACAGACAAGCGAGCGCAGGCAGGAATGATAAATAGGCTAAGTAACCTTATTGCTGTGGGTGACACAGAGACCCCGACAGAATGATAACAAGCTTGATATCATATGCATGGATCTATGAATGGGCCGTTTTCATCTCGTATCTCAATCATGGAGAAATTAATGAAGCAGGCTGCAGTAGCCTGGAAGGTAGAGAAGCTGGCTTGAGACCAGAATGTTGCCAGTTCAAGTCCCCGGAGCAGATGGGAGATCTGGGCAGGGAAAGTGACTGAGCAACACTCTGTTCTGCAGGAGCTCTGCAGTGGCAAACAGCAGAAGACTGTGGTTGTACTGGGGAGCTCCCATCTGAAACTGTGAAGCAGGGCACTGCTGTAAAAGAGCCTGCATGCTCAGTTGGCTTTCCCCAGATAAATAACAGCTAAAGAAGCCACTGTTTGAAGGTATACCACAAGATTGTCCCACAGCCCATACTCAACTGGTGAACTAGAGTGTTGTAATTGCTACATCAATGATGCAAAGAACAAACAATTTCAGCAAAGTGAAAGATAAATAGTCCATCAGTGCATGAAAAGTGTGACATGCAGCTGTGTGTGTGTGTGTGTCTCTGGGTCTGTGTTGTATGTGTGTGGGCCGGGCCCTAGCAGCAGCTGTGCTGAGGGGCTGAGGGGTGAGGACAGGACCCATGTAAACAAGCACATTCCAAAGAGGAGTGTTTCTCTGTCTGACTGAAAGAAAACAGGGAGGAGCTGGGTCTCTGCACTGCATCAGCCTTCCACTACTGCCCAAACTAAAGAGACATATGAGCCATGTATTTTGGAGACCATCATAATTAGCAAGAGAGAGAACAGACCTGCTGACATCAACACAAGGGACCAATGACCTGTAATGATGAAGCACCATAATGACCATCTCTCCCTTTCCATCCCTTTGAAGACGGCTGCACCAGTACACAATGATAAACTGTCTTCTCAAAGGCAGTCCAAAGGCAGTCAAAGACTTTACTCACTAACAGCCAGTTGTCTTTTCAAAACACTCTGCCATGAGAAAGAATGATACACACCTCTCAGCATGCACGTAAATGTTCCTGCCTGCCCATATGCTTTGCACAAATACCTAACAGTCGGCAATGTAAAGCAGTTCCTCTCCTGCAGCTGCTGGAAAGCTTTAGCACTAGCAATACAGCGTTTAACTAGCAATACAATCCTCCATATTGGTTGGGAGAGGGGCTTTGATACAGACCTGCAAGTCGCACGATACACTTGGTGCCTCTTGTGAGGGGTGTGTGAGGATGAGTGTCCTGGCTGGCCCAACATGCTACTTAGCTGCAGGTCTGTTCAGTGGTGCCTGTGTGTACTCCTCTCAGCTGGTAGCGCTGCTGCTGCTGCTGCTGCTGCTGCTGCTGACGTCCTCCGCTGAGCGCCGTGGCGTTGATTCATTCAAAACATCTTTCCCGCTTCTCCTGCGCTAGGCTGTTGGGGTGGAGCTAAAGAAACATGCAGAGCCCACACCTGATCACTGAACTCCTATAGAAGCAGCCCCCTGCCTCCGAGTGGGTGGGCTTATGGTGTGATAGGCAGAATTAAGGGCAGTCAATCTCACCACTGCAGCATCTAAGAGGCCCCAAAGCACTGAGGACAACCACAGGGAGGTACAGTGAGCCATAACCCATATAATTACCTATGAGACCCTCTTTTCTTCTCTTCTCTTTTAGTCCCTCCCTCTAGTGGCTCTGTTTCTCGCCTCACCTCTCGTCTGCTCTCCTCTCCTGTATGCATTCCTCAGCAGAGCTGTGACGTCAAAGCCCTTCCCTGGACTGAACGCCCTCTCTGCTCCATTCCCTCTGCATTCATGCAGGCAATGCACAGTGAGAGAGAGAAGAGGGGAGGGGAGATAAGTAGGGAGAGGGAGAAATTAGTGAGCAAGAGAAGAGAGAAAGAGGCGAGGGAGTTGATGGAGACAACGTGAAGAAAGACTGAGGGAGAATACCTTGAAGGTGTAAGAATAGGCAGAGCAAAGCAAGGTGGGAGAGAGTGAGTGGGGGAGACAACATTCATGCCCTGAGAAATGACAAGAGTTGGCAGTGCCCCAACAGCCTAAGAGACTGATTACTAGCTCTGCTACAAATACCTCCTATCAGCTAATGAAGAGAGAGGGGGGGTACAGATGAAGGATGGCTTCTGCAGCAGGAAAAGACTCAGGAAGTCAACCCCTGTACAGTACCTGTGTACACACACATATACACACACACACACACACACAAACACACCATCACAAGCAGGTTGCGCATCCAGCTGCTGTTGGCCTCATCCCCTGAGCCTCATCCTCTGCTGCTCTTTCTCATCCATCTACACTCTCCACCACACACCTCGTTAGCATACCCCTGGAGCCAAAAGCGTTCATATTGTAAACAAGGACCTCTTTAGCACAGCGGAATTTATACCCGTCTGACAGTGCTCTGGGTCTAACCTGCGGCAATTGTCATTTAAAATAATGTATTAGCCTATTCCTGCTCTGTTGATTCACTGTACAATGCATAGAAAACAATCTAGATATATGTCAAAACTGAGAAATGAAGTGTATTTAGTTTTCCTGTGACAAGTCCTTTGAATTGACTGTTTGCATGGTGTGGTGTATAAGTGCAGAGTCAAACCCATCCAATGTTGTGGGGGTGTAGTCATTTTGAAAAATATCATACGAATGCAAAATTGCACATTCCAGGAGGGAATTATTACTGTATTTCACCATTACTATCACAGTATGTAGCCTGCATGTGGAGAAAACATTTGGTGTTGTAGTGCTAAACATCCCTTATCCTCACCCTGCCACTGTCACATCTGTGCAGGCCGAGGGTCACTTTGATCTAAAATGACACCATTTGAAGGGCATCTGTTCATGAGTACCTATACTGAGAGCAATGAGAGAGAGAGAGAGAGAGAGAGAGAGAGAGACCTCACCATCTTAAACGACCTTAAAAGACCTTTCACAGAAAAAAGGTGATTTTTGTACGTTGTAATCATGTTCACTTTCATTTCAAAGTAAATGTGAGCCTCATAACATGTTTGTTTGACCTTAACTCAATGTAATAAATATATTTTCTTTGTAAATATGTGTTGCTGTTGTTGTACAGTTCATTATTGTAATTACGTCTTCAAATCACAACAAATGTGGTTTCATTTTATGAAAACATGGAAGATTACCTAAAGTATGCTGTTAAGTGACACTAAAAAAATTTATTCCAGGAATGAAAACAACATCAATAACAACATGTCCATGGCCAGTAACATGATTCTCAATATATGATCGCTAGTGATCTGTTGAGGCCATTTAGTGCATTGGTTATCACCAACACAACACATAGCCACAAAAGTTACAAAAGTCTGAGGCTGAATTTAGTAAATATGCTAAATGTGACTGAAATAATACAACAAAATACATCTTTTATGCAGGCTGTGAAAAAGTTAATAATTCATACATTGATGAAAAAAGAATTGAAACACAAAAACATTTAACCAATGTGGTGAATGTTGCATGGGGTAAGGATACAGACCCTGGTTGTGAGTATGTGAAGGGTTAAGAACAAGATTATGCTACCAACCCAATATACCAGCAAAACATTATACTACAAACCATGCCAAAGACAAAAGGACAAATACACTGGATAACCCAAACAACAATAACATTAATAAATACAGACCATACTTCAAGTAAAAGCTAGCCTAAAAAAGTTTTAAGAGTTTTAAAGGACAAGGGCTAACCAAGATAAAGATGTCTGAAGTCTGAAGTCTCCTCTTCTTAATCTACTCAGCACGCATCCCAGTATGTCTAAGCTTCAGAGTCCTCCCGATCCTAGGCTAGCCACTTACAGTACAGCCTGTTACGCTGCTTGCTCGCTACTCACCAGAATGTGGCCAGGTGTGGAGAGCAGCAAGTCCAATTCAAAGGCCTCAAATGTCCAATTCTGTCCTGTCCTCAACAGCTACCAATGTCCTCAACAGCTACCAATGATGACCAGTATGGATACACAATAACACAGTGTCCCTTTCTGTTTCCCTTGACTTATGGCGACTGGTTTGAGTGCGTGCAGAGCTAGGTGAGTGTGCTGGGAAAGGCACAGAGTGCAGTGTCAGAAAGGGATATTACTGCTGTTTCAGCCCCCTCTCTCTGCTCCCTCTGTCACCCTGAGTAACGCTGCCGGCACTTACATAGCCCTGCTTGGCCTCTCCAGGGAAGAACAACCGATAGCGCTCTATTGTTCAGTCCCTATATGGAGGATGGAGGAGGAAAGGGGAAGGGTCTGCCTCTTATAGAGCCACCAGTCTCTCCGGTTACCACAGATGAGCAGTTATCATCACACTGTGTTGTCAAATCAGCATTAAGTGCTGACCTTGGTCTCCGAGTGCAACAAGAACCTTCCGTTTCAACCTGGGCTTCTTCCTCAGGTCAGGTGCCAGACAGGCAGGGAGACAGACAGGGGGGATGGAGGACTGACTGGAGCTGAGCGTAGCTGGATTAGGCAGCTGGAACACTGGGTCAATAGTCCATAGACAGGCGTATACTGGGTGAGGGTGGTTTAGGTTGATGGGCTGTTGGGTCAATATTGATACAGTACATTGTCATCTTGGATGCTGTATAACTAAGTGAAGCTACCAGCTGTTATACCAGTGTTCCAATAATATGAAATCTATGTCAGGTTGGCGGCGACAAACCTCTATAGGGTGACTAGTCAAATCTTTCCAGTGATCTAGAAAGCCATTAAAGCAGCAAAAAGGCTTTGCAAATATGGCACTGGTGTGAACCTCTTACTTGTATTGCTATTTAACTGACTGCACCCTGCGGCATGCTCAAAGAGGGAGGGAACTTGATCAATAAAATATTCCATATACAACACATACATCAAAATGTTAGTTAAAGTGAAAATACAGGAAAGGGATGGTGTAACTGACAAATGATTAGGAAATTAATATAATATGACGATAATATATATATATATATATATATATATAATATTGAACAAAGCTGTACATATGTGCCTAACATCTTGAATGACATGATCTGTCTGTAGTTGCTGAGGAGAATCTTCTGAGTGAAGACCAAAAATATTTTGGGTGCAAAATAAAATATTCAAAGCAAAAAGATGGTCCACACTCAAAAAAGCATTTTTTTCCCCAACTTTTTTATATTTCTATTTCTTTTTTATGAATGCAGATATTAGGTCACATGCAAGTGAGCTTGCACACTGAGGAAGGTCTGAGTGAAAAAAAAATTTTTGCATGTCCCCTTTTATCTGCATTGACAAAAATAAAAATAAAGTAAGCATGTTTGAATGCATCATACGCCACCTTTTTTGTCAATACTGACCTGAGAACAACATACCATCACACTGAGATGTGATGCCGCATCAATGACGAAAAAAACGTCAAGTGGTTCAAGATTCAACAGCAATATCTAGTGGCTAATTAGAGAACAGCACAGCACAGCACAGCACATCCACATCCACATCCACATGTACATGTACATGTACATGCACATGCACATGCACATGCACATGCACATGCTCACGCTCACGTACCACTGGTCAGAGAATGACTCATTGACACAGAGTTTACTTTACTTTCTGTGGTGCTTCTACAACCTCAGCTTTGGGGTATTTGTCTTCTGATCACTCATGTGTCAGTGAATTAGGGGCCTCAGACATTCAACCACTGCCCAGCCCAGTCATAATTAGAGACATAAATTCAAGCAACTGATCAATTGATCTGTCTGATGTATTATTTAACTTCAGCTGTGTGCTCTGCAGGATAGAGATGTACTCATAGATGACTTGGTCTCTGGTAAGGAATACTGTGAATTTACATTCGCTGAGTCACTGAGACACAATACTGTCCTTCATTTAAAAACTTAAAAACATAAAGCATGCTGTCAAAATCGCCTGTATCTTTGCTGTACCATCCAAACTCTTACTCATCGAGGAAATTACAGTTAATTGTTGAGAATGAAGACTGAGGGCAGCAATAATAAATTACTAACTCAAACTTTGAATGGAGAAAAGGAGAATTCATTGGATCATGAATAAGCAATTATCTTTGCATCTTTGCACTAAAGCAAATTAAATTGGATCGGTTGTGAGAAGTCACACAGCTGTGTGGTCGATGTGTTCAATAAATGCTGCAGTGAATGAAATTGCCCTAACCACCAAATCTGCTCTCACTAGCAGTGGCCAGACAGGCCTTTTCATTTATCTTTTTCACACTCAATATTCCATTAATGGGAACAGCAATATTCAATCAAGTAATCCACAATGAGAAACATTCTTCACAATCGACAGGCTCAATGTAGTGCTGGCCATAAGCTTACTGTATTGAAAGGTTGGGTTATGCAGCATATACATGAAGCAGTATATAGACTAAAGCATTATAAAGCAAGAGTATTATAGCTAATCCTATAAGGTCTAAATAAATGCCACTGTATATAAAGCACCACAACAGACTTAAGATTGAGAGAGCCAGTCCGATGTGAAGAGCATGCATCATGAGCCAACCAGTGTAGGATGACACATATACAGCACCAGTCATTAATGTTGTACACAATTTTGCACGCACATTTTTTCAACACAAATTACAGAAATGTGTTTATTTTATGATTGCTTATATAATGGAGAGTGCTGCCAGGAGCTTTTCAACAGTATCTATTGCTTTGTTTAGTTGATAGGTGTCCTCCAGTGTCCAGGAAATCGTGCTAGCCACCTAGCCGCTAGTAAACCAGTGGGCAGTCTTAGCCTTGGTCAACTTCCGCTTTGGCCCCCCCTATACAATAGAGCAACTAACTAGCATTAGCTGTAACACTGTTGGGATGCATTGCAGTAAGTCATATTCACTGTCTACATCCTCATGCAAGGAATCATGGGATAATGTCAGGGAGGAAGGAGTGTTCATCCCAGTCAAAAGAATGAAGGGGTTCTACTTCGGCATTTGCTTGAGAATGCTACTTACACCTCAAACACAGACATTCAAAACAAACAAATAGAAATGTCTTCTCTTGTGCAAGTTTCAGCAAGTGTTGAGTATCAGTTTCAAATATTTCCATGCAAATATTTCCTTTGTCTCATGTGCACATGCCTTCACTCTTTTTATTAAGTGCAAATTGGCTATGCTAGCAGACATCTATTGTATGGCATTACACTGCCCCCCACATCTCCTCATGTTTAATGTACCTGTCTGAATATCTTGTGTCTGTAGGACATGACAGAAATACATAGTTCACTAAGAAAGGTCAGATGCCTTTCTGTCTCAGACACGCTTTCTAGAAAGACTTTGCATTTATTTTTATATTTTCTCACACCTTTGTGACCCCTAGCCAATCACCTCTGTTCCCACCCATCTGGTGAGATGAGAGCGATGTGGAACTTGCGTCTCTCTGCAGTGGCTCCAGTCACACTGAGGCTCTGACAGAATGCGGCAGCAACTGTCATCTGAATTCAATCAGAGGGAGGGACCAAACTCTGTTTTTCCTCCAGGGGGGCAGCTGAAATAACTCAGGTGCAGACCTTCGTCCTTTTACTGCATCAAAACAGTGATAAATGACAAATTCTAAGGAAGTATTTCTTTCCTCATATAATGGATACTATCAACTATATCAGCTGTTTTTCTGCCCGTCAACTCCATTTACATTCACTGTACTTCACCACAGCATATTACAGGCATTCAGAATATGCTAACGTTAGTATATTGAAAACTGTTTCTATTACAGAAGACATCAGTTCCATTTTGCTGTGATAATATCTTTTAGCCAGAAAGTTGGGACGTATTACCTTGTCTCAGCCTGCCTCCCCTCCCTCTCCAATCTGGAGGGCTCCAACTGAGCAACCGGCACTGTTTCATGGACAGCCAAGTGTTCAGCCTTCTGGCCAAGAGGCAGGCAGCAGCAACAGTAGGTCCCCATCCCGGCTCTGGCATCTCCTCTTGGCTGTTTCTCCTGTCCCAGCTCTGACTGGTCACCCTGCTCCAGCTCAGGCTGTCTGGACAGTGACTGGCTCATTCTAGATAATGTATATCATCACAGGAAGGACACCTCGGCCTCCCAGCTCTTAATGTATTCATTCATTGCAGGTTCCAGGGTTAAATATCACCAGTCTGGACAAGGCCTGATGGAATGCCTCTTTTCCATTCTGCAGTACAGTCATCCTCTGTATTAGACACTCAATCCCCTCTTTGTTCTCGCCTTCTTTATTCAGTTGGCTGATTTAACCTCTAACTCCGTTTGTACTCAGCAACAAAACATAATGTGCCGTTTAACTGACACAAGCCTCGCCTAATCAGTCACTGTGGACATGGTGTTGACAAGACAGCTCCGTTCGTAAAACGCTTTGGCCTCAAGTGACGATTCAGGCAGCTTCACAAGCAAGGAGAGGAGATAGATGGACTCACAGAGCAGCTGGCTGAAAGTTGGACATGACATGAGGATCTACTGATAATGACAAACGGTCTATAGAAACCACCGTTATAACGGTGAAATGATTGACTAGACCACAAATAGCCCATTTTGTCACTCCCTGAGCACAAATCCTGTTATCAATTCCAGGCCTGCTGCTAAGGACAGCGTTAGCTAGCATATTGTTTCCATTTTCACAGGATAGATGATTCATGCTGCAAGGCCAGGGAGAGAGAGACACAGAGAGACACAGAGAGAGACAGAGAGAGAGAGAGAGAGAGAGAGAGAGAGAGAGAGAGAGAGAGAGAGAGAGTTAGCTAAGTTCTTCACCTGCCCCACCACTGCCAACACTTCCATCAGAAAACAAAGAAATCATTAACAAGTCTTGTCACTGCCACTGTCGCTAGCTGGCTCCAAGTCTTCAACATGGAGCCATAACTCTACAATAAATACACCTACTCAGAGCTTCAGCAGGCCTCACAAATTTAACGAGATAACAGGGAGACAACAGCAGACGTTAATTGTTCATCAACCGCTGAGGGGACACATTTCAAGCCAGAAAGGTCTATCGTGCTTTTAGTCTACGATTGTTGCTATACACAAACTTCATAGAACATTTCCAATCCGCTAAGCAGTGACATTGTGTGACATTATGGGCAGAGACGGCTACTCATAGAATGGTTTCTTAATCATAAAAGTGTGTTACTGGGTCATTTTCGTTTTTTGAGGCAGCACCACTCCCTTTTGATCATTTGTATGTCCTGTTAGCATGAAATCTGCACACCACAGCGCAAAGAATAACACCTGCTCTATCCAGACAGCATATTTAGACTGTCCTAGTAATTCATAATTTATGAATAAGAAAACACTCAAAATAGTCTCAGCATGGGCATCAATTGAGAATAGCAATGTGTGGCACTTGCCATACCTTAGCTTAAGTGAGACCCAATTTGATCTTGTGGTATTAATCATTATAATGGAAGCCAAAGCAACCCTATTCCCTAGTGTCCATATAGGCCTATTGCAAGATGCTATATATAAAGGGCTATGGGAATGGGTTAAAGTAGACTTTTAGAAGATAGTAGACACACTGTTTCCTGGAATCACTTTTGGAAGCCCTGTATATTTGGCCTCTTGCATAGGCCTACATGGCTAAATGTATATGCTTTCAAAACAACATTTTGCAAAAACCATGTGCTAAATATGGAGTGACACTAGCTCACACATGTGTGGATAATCAGGGTGGGTGTTAAACATGTATGCTTGTATGTGTATGCTTAATTGCTGATTCTCATTGGCTGTCATTGGAGCTATCATTGAGAATAAGGCAGCGGTAATATGCCTCTGTCATGATAATCACAGCCCCAGTAAATTCATGAACTCTAATTACCAATGTTGTTTCTGTTGTGTTTCACGGATATGGCCCTAAGTGTGTTTCATGCCAATTCTCTTCAGGAATTTGCCTTCTTGCCTTCTTGTCCCTGTTTAGGATGAAGGCACAGAACCACCTTAGAATACCAAATGTCAGCTGAAGGTCATATCACTGTCTCATCCAATAGCTAGGAGGTAGCGAGGGAGAGAGCGAGATATACTGGATTATGTTTACACACAAGATCAGACAGACAAGCACATGTGAGCATCATGCTAAAGATATAGTACAGACACTGTATTCATATGCAGTCCTATCTGTCTGAATGTGAGGAGCGTCCATTTTCTTCAATTCCGGACTGGGCCGGTAAGATCTATCAGTGCAAAAATTAGATAGGTCTGACATGGCAAATGTTGGTAATGGTAATCCTTGTAGATCAATGTATTTTTTGTTACTCCCCCTGTATTTTTTTGTTTCTCTCCACTGCAGATAATTGAAATTTAGAGTTTCTAACTCTACACAGCCCATATGCCTACTCAATGTACAAGGAAAGATCTTTGTTGGTAACAGTTGGCAAACTACTTAAAAAAGGAAACCGTTAAGTGACACATCAGTGCAAAAAACAGGAATACCAGTCAGGGTGTTTAGAACACACAACATGATTTGGCACCAAAATCAATTAGACAAATAACAGAAGATCTGCAGGTTGTAAGCCTGTGCAGGTACACAGTACTGTAGGTGACTATAGTTCTGTTTAGTGTTGAGGGTAGGTGTAGAGAGGGGGGGGGGGGGGGGGGGGTTCTGGGATGCCAGAACTTACTATTGAGCCTTCTGGAGGTGTTGTGGGTCTAATTCAATGAAGCATCTGTGATGGGAGGTGCCCACTTGATAACCCCAATGACACAGCTGCTATTACCCACACCTTCTTGTCTCTAACATCCAGCTGCCTCACTGCTTCTTCTCAGCCTTACCTCAGCTTTGCTGCGACAAAAGCAGTTGTGCTTATCTTTCTTCTGTCCACGGCCTGGGGCAGCGGGAGCTCTGTCTGATTGGTATTCAGTGGCATGTGTCTTATCATTCTCTCTCTTCATCACTTCCCCTGGCATTTGACACAGAACTATTTGATGTCCAAACAATGCCATTTCTCATCCGTGGTCCTTTGTGCAAACACAATGTTACCAAGCAAATCAATGCTGTCCTAAGAGTCTCGTCTAGAATACCCGATGGGAATACAGACTAATGTCAGCGAGGTGAACTGTGTTGTTAAAATAAAGCTTTGTGACATTTCCTAATGATGAAGTGAAAAATCTTCATACTCTAAGAGTATGAGGTGCATTACCTTGATCATTCTCTGTGGGGTGAATGGTATACCTACCAAGCTGCTAACTATTTTGCTGACTGTGACAATGAAGCAGCAAGGCACAATAGCCACCAACCACTGGAGGAAAGAAAAGTCAATCTCTACTTCTTTACCTCTTAGAAAAACCTCCCTTCCTGCCTGTGTCTCCAGGATGAAAGGACCAGTTGGAGAAAGACTTGAAAGTGAAGTCAAGCAAAACTCATAGCTTCAATCCACTGGGGTTAAGTCTTCTCACTGTGTGGAACAGTACAAAGAAGTACCTTAGAAGTTCTGCCTCGCTCTGGAACAGTTTAAACGTTAATGTTCAGTATCAAAGGTATGATTTGACAGTTTAAGGATGTAGTCTTTGTAAATAGTTACACAGTTTGAGAGATTCCCACGTGCATAGCTGTACTTATTCCTTGATACAGAAGGAAAGTAATCCATCCATCCAGCATGAATACCTCTCAGATTAAAAGGATCAAGAAATTGTAAGGGAAATGGTCAGTTAAAGGATCACAAGGTTAGCTTGTGCCACTATCTGACTTGGCAATGGAGTTCTGAACTCGACCATCATTGGAGTGTGAATCTGCTTTGTTGGCAGAGAGAGACAGCATCATTAGGAGAGACTTGAGATGAAGGCCTGTAGGGAAACTAAACCACGGTTACTCTCTATTACAATATTTTGCATCAAACCTCACGAAACGTCATGGATAATTAAGATTGCCCTGAGCAGAATAGAGAGCAGAACGTGATAATAAGAAAACATAAGGGGCAGGAGAAGAGGGGGCAAATGAACACCAAAATCCAAAATCTGAGAGAATAATAAAAGATTGATAGAGCTTTCAGATCAGATGAACAAAGGAAGTTGAGACAGAAGCAGAGGAAGTCTCCTCGTGTTTGGTGTGCAGTCTGTGAGTCTTTAGCTGCATGGATACCCAACACTTCTTCCTGGCCTGTCTCACAGCATTGTAAGCCCATACAACAATGTTAACTGTGTCCCAACAGGACACCATTGTACCTCGTTGGGATCATTTCTTCCTAAGGGAGCTATAGGGTTGCACACTTCCTTATGCTCATTGAGTGTCCCAGCCAGGGATGTAGCACGGGCTAAACTCAGTTTGCAGAATACTTTACCCATCCTTATAAGCTGATCTAAAACTATATGAGGTAAATTTATAGTATGAATTATAATATGTAGTATAAAACTGATGTAAATTATATGAGAATCGGGCCTTTAAGGAAAGAAAAGCATAAATTAAATCAATGCTTTTCTGAAAATATAATTGATTTTTTGATTAGGTAGTTGTTGTATGAGGAGTTCACCCATCTTTTCATTTACCACTACATTACTGATCCCGGTAACATAAATGCTGGGGGGGGCGGGGGGGGGGAGAACTAGTAAAACCACTTTTCATTGGCTCTATCTACCGCTCAAAATGAATGCCCCTTGAAAAAGCTTCATAAATAGATGCACAAGATTGGGCTGATTGAACTAAATACCAAAGAATCATCTGGTTGGTAAGCCTTCACAGAGGAAAGTCAGGGATAGGATAAGTGGGGAGGGGAGGTTATCTAAACCGCTGTGGTAGTAGGTCCTGAATCCAAAACAGTGTGTGCTAAATGGCAAAATGCATCATATCAACAGTATTTAGGAAATGAGCACAGGGTGAAACATAGCAAGTAATACTGAAATCAGAAAATAAATGATGGACAGATGAAATTGTCCTCAAAATGTGATGACTAATTGAAACAAAATGTTAAATGTTTAAAATGTGGTTTTCCACCAAATAATAACAGACCATTGAGCAAAATGAATGAATAGGTTGTTCCTCACTCTGTTCAGTTCAAGTTCCTCACCTGTACTTCACTATGCTCTTTAATCAAAGAAAAGAGTGTGTTTGTGTTCCTAAGAGAGTAATAAGAGATAATAGATAATAGATAGATAATAATAATAGCTAGAAGTCAACTCCCTTTTACTGACATGTGCCACACACACTACAATGCATATGCACTGATAAAGTAGCCCACTGTTCCCATCCCGATCCCATAAATAACACTGTACTGTCAATTTATAGGCACAGTTACAGAAAGGGCAGAATTACAAACAAGGCAAGACATAACTCTAAGCTAACTAAGGTCGTAAATAGATGTTATGCTGCCCATGTAAGCAAGATTTGCACCATGCACGATGTGTAATAACTGTAAGTGACACTGGGGCAAATTGAGGTGGACTTGAGCAGAAGACTTTCCGATGTGCTGCTCGCTCAAATTAAATTGACACTGCTCCACTACTCACTTGGCTTTGGCCTCACATACCCCAGCCTATAAATTGATAATCTGGTAAACAGGTTGGTTAATAGACTTTGGGTCACCACATAATCTGGGCTGGGTTTCATTTAGTTTTTTCCAGTTGTTACTTTATTTTATCTGTCTGTTAAATTCAGGTCTATTTACCCCCCTTGGGGATACATTCAGGTTTATGACAGTTAGGCGTCCAGCTGTTTTCAATGACATGGGATACTTTGTTTACTTGTCATATGTCATACATGTCATGCACAACTCCTAGCCATGCTTGTCATTATTCAGCCTTGTTATGCCTTTGAATTGTTGACTGACATTCATGAGCACTCATTAGACATATACAGGTCAACATAGGCCTGGATCATTTGTACACATTAGACTCTCAACTCTATCATCTCTGGGGTTTGAGTAAAAGATTGTCTGAGGGAGTCAACAGAAAACAATGATTTAGAGAGTGCACCACACCCCCTAATGAACATGTTGCCTTGTGATGAATATGTGTTGTCCCTTGTAATTAATTAACTGAGGAATTTTCTACAATAGGTCATAAATATGCTGCTTTTGGACTAGAGAGGAAACAACACAATGGCTGCAGCTAGGGCTGGGTGTTGTTTCTGGGAATATAGGAATTCAATACCAACCCCAACCATAACTTTTTGATAGGCCTATGCTGTGTAAATTAAAGCACTTCAACCTATTTCTTTTTTATAAATCAAGCAAATTGTTGCATGTCAAACATTTCCCTTATAAACAGAACAAAAAGTTAAATTACAAAATCACAATATACTTCATAGAATGCAATGAACATCACAGATTGATGATATATAATAGTGTAAGAGTATATCTGAGGGTGGAACTTTTCCTTTAAGAACCGCCTCGCAAACATCATATGTTGGATGTCTCAAAACTTTCTACAACTCATCAATAGCAAATGTGAAATGGTCTTATTTGTCCCTCCTAGCTCCAGAAATCTTGTTCTAAAGGAACTCCGTAGTCTATCCACCAATGCAAAGCCGTTGGACAGAAACTTGAGAGTGACACTGACAGTGACTTGCTTTTGAACAGGTAAAGAGAGTAGTGCAGTCTTGATTCCTATAATAAATCAAGTAGATGCCAGTTCAGCGTTACCCTTGTGCAGTATCATGTATTAATTCATTCTTAGAGATAAATTCATCATTTCTGCACTGAGATACTTGGCAGTAAAATATTATCCATCCAACTCTAACACCACATCCAACAATGAGGGAACGTTAACAAGCTGCTGCCTCAGTGGTAGGCACTGAAATAGGATAGACAGTTCATATCTCTAGCTCAGTCTATTCCACAACTAGATGTAAATAAAAGTGAGCTTTGCCACAGCAGCAGTGTGTGAACAATCCTTGCTTTGTACTCCACCATGGCTGGTTTCCACCAGCAACACACAACCCAGTCCACTGACCGTTGTCACGGCAGCACCATGTGGACTTGAGTTCTGCTCAGTTTGTCACTCCATGCTCCTTGGACAGCTGATTGAAGAGGGGAGAAGGGGGACGGAGAGCAATTGTTCAAATCGGAGGTCCTATTTACTTTGTGGTAAGAATCACACAAGAGCTTTGGACAATGTCCGATGTTTTTTTAAATGTAAATAATATGGGTGTGATATGAAATTTCACAATGCAAAAATATGATGATGTGCATCATGGAGCTGGAAAATAATAAACTCAGCTGTCAAAAGTTTAAATGTCATAAATGGAAATCATGATATATGGCAAATAGGAAATAGCAAATAGGTTTGCTTGTCTATTTATCATTATACAATGCAGTTATGAATTTATACCATGAGTGGCACTTTTAACAACTTTGTTTTACAAAACACGAAGAAATGTTTTTTAAAATGTTTTTAACTGTTTTTCTCAGTTTGTACCTCAGCAATAAATGAGGAATCTTGTTTTCAGTTAAACTGTTGAAAATACCCTGACTGTATCTGTCCCTAGGTAATATGGAAACCTCACCTTCATCTTATCCCATCAAACATGTCCATTTTAGCTGGAAAACCAACTTGTTGAAATGCTGAATCACAGCACAGTGCAGCAAGAAATATCTGTAAACTTCAAAAACACCATACAAATATTGTATTTCTTAAACTAACATAATTGTCAAAATCTATCATTTTCATATAGTCTGATATGTGCCTTTTTGCCTGAGACTGTATGACGCTCACTTACATCCTTTAGACAACAAAAGCACTTTTGTTGACCTAGCCTAACTGCTGTGACTAGTAAGGTCAACTCAATATGTTTATCTTATTATACAATTGAAGAACCACTTCCAAAATGAGTTGCACTAAGATGCATGCATATGACTATTGGCATGAAAAACACTGATCAGAGGTTTCCTGCAGGTCAGACACAATAAAATGAATCTAATTTTTTTAATTAACAATGTTTAACAGAGAGGCTTTTCCTATTCACAGCTGATCTTTGATATTGCCCTCATGCAGAAACCTCCAAGAACATGAAAAAGTAGTAATAGTATTGATATCAATTTAAAATGCTAAGTTCTTAAACTGACAGCACTCTATTACCTGAAAGTAATAAACAGCTACATCAGCAGAAATGAAAGGTCACCCAATGAGTTGTATTGGAAGAGTCTGACAACCTTTACATCAGTCAGCTCTTCCACAAAGCAATTAATACACATAAATAAATCAACAGCAAGAAGGGTCTCCATGGTCTTTAAGAATTAAAAGACCAATCAGTTCAGTCCAATTAATAGCCCTAACAGTCCTAATAGTAATAGTCCTAGTTTAGTAGAACTTATTTTAGTTTTCATTTTGACAATTCATTTATTTACATGGTAACTACTACTACTTTTTCACACCAGGGCCACGTGGAATGTTATTAACTCCACTCAAGATAAACTGAGCAGTTCAAGTGGCAGAAGACAAACGACTTGATGTGTTCCTGTGCTCTGTTTGGCTGTGCTCTGAGGTCTGCCTTTACCTTCCACACCAATGTTAAAGCACCAAAGACAAAAACAAAGCCACAGGCAGAGAGTGGGACCAAAACAGGATCCTCCCAGCAAGCCATTTGGGCGACAAAGTCGGCTGATTTAACAGCCTTGACATTTAGGCGACCATATATCTCGTGGTTGCACTGTGGGATTGTTCTCTTTTCTTCCACGGCTGAAGCAAAAGGATTGAGAGAACAAGAGTAACACAAAGACCCCCTTTATTCAGCACACAACAAAAGTGTCAGCAATAACAAATTTCTGAGATCATTTTATGATCTTTCAAAGCCCACATCATTGGAGCCCAGATTTCTGTTTGAAGCTTTTTCTGAAATGTTCAGAATTTGTAGTGGAATAAACAGACATATGTTCCTTTGGCCCAATGCAACATATTCATAATTGTAATCTGTTACTGTAATAATACGTTTTTTATCAAAAGTATTTTTTAAGTTTTTTAAACTCATTACAATGTTTCAAAATGATTTCTGAGTGTAGTAAATGTTGCCTGAGTGAAAAAAAATTCTTCCATATATTAACCATGTGTCCAGGACGAATCTGCTGCTGAAGACTCTTATTAGTGAGTATCAACATCAGAAAGCTATGGGGATATAAAACCCTCGATACAGGCCTTCTGTCCGGGACAACTGGGGCAAACTAAAAGGGCCATGACAGGACTGTGGGTAGAGGGTCTACAAGACCTATAACAAGTCACAGTGGGAGGAGTCACTGTACTAATGCACAAGGATCCAGCTCCACTGAAGAATTTATGTCTCCACTTTGTCTTACAATAGGCTTGCTGTTTGTCATTGTTAGCTGGATTTATCAGATGGGTTTCAGTGCGATTTGCTGGCTGCTCTTATGCCTTGAGTTCACTCACAGGGACCCATCTGCTGCACGCTGACAGCCACAGCCCGGACTCCCAGCAAACAAACATGGTACAAAACACTGCAGTGGGAAATACACAACTACTGCAGATGAACAAACAAATGATGTATCGAAAACAATGCTCATATGTGCTTTCTAAAATCAAAAGCTCAGCCAAGTCATGTTGCCCGTAAGGGACATTCAAGGTGCAGACGAAAGTGACATTGGAAATTCTGTCCTCTCGGCTTCAAGAATGTAATCGTGCCATACATCTCTGTCACCATATGGTCACACGCAGTCTCATGAACCCCTTTCCAGTCTCTCTCTCAGCCACACACACACACACGCCCATGCTCTACACCTAATGGAGAGAGTAGAGGTCCTGCATGGAGGATGTGAGGTGAATTTTAATAGCTTTCCTCCTGTCCTGCTAGGCATTGCCACTTCCTTCCTAAAGCATGGCCAGAAGGCAAGTGTTAAATGGTCTCACCTATCCAATGAGACTGGTGTGTATGTGATATGTGTGTATGTGATATGTATGTATGTGTGTAGGTGCGTGCCCGTGCGTGCGCGTGTGTGTGTGGGGGGGGGGTCGTGCATGAGCGTGTGTATTTATTTGTCAGCTTATGTTCATTCCGTTTACAAGTGCAGCCTTTTAATGTCATTTAAAGCACCATGTGTGTGGTTGTAGTAACGTGTTCACAAACGTGTGTGGTGAAAGTAAGTAATGTGAGATGCTACCATTAGGCTTCTAGGGTCACTGAAAGCCCAAATATTACACACAGCATTTTAAAACAAAAAAAAACTGACGGACTCTCGCGCTGGAATTCCTCACGGTCAAACAATGCACACGAAAGCCACTCACTTGATGAAGTAGCTGGCCCCTTCGTCAGTGAAGCCTTCTTCCCATCCTCTTGGTAAATCTACAACACGGGATAAAACAGAATAAACACTTCGCCAGAGAATATACACACTGCAGCAAAAAATGGTCCGCGGGCAACCTAGGCATTGTAATTTTCACGCGTACCCGATCGTATCATGTGTCCCGAGTTAACAGGTTCCCCAGTGCGAGGATGTAGCCAAGTAGTGCTATGAGTTTTATCACTGCAAGAGAGACACCTGTTACTGAACGGTTAGGGGGAGAAAAAACTTGATATCATGATAAAACAGCAGACGTGCGACGTTGTATAGTTGAAACGCTCACTTAATAAAGAAGACCCTTCCGTCTCTACAAACTCCATACGACCAGTGGTAGGGTAGGGTGTCCCGTCCGAGAGGTGCCGCCATGATCTCGTCTCCGGCTCGGTTTCTTAC
Organism: Hoplostethus atlanticus; assembly: GCA_034670405.1. NCBI lineage: Eukaryota > Metazoa > Chordata > Actinopteri > Trachichthyiformes > Trachichthyidae > Hoplostethus > Hoplostethus atlanticus. Next base: position 4,913,956 of record JAXDDX010000014.1, on the reverse strand, counting down.
ATCCCCTCTCCGCAGACTTTCCAGGGAGCCCAGATCACCGCTAGGGCTGCATAGTTGTTAAAGGGGACGAAGCACAAACTTGTTAAAACGCCACCTTCCACGCAGCGTTTTTGTTGTTCTACTTTCAGCCGACGGAAAGGAGCGGGAGGTGGTGGGGGTGGGGGTGGGGGTAACCTGTTCCTGTAAAATAACGATGAACGATGCTTTAAACACAGCTCAGACCTGTAGTAGTAGACCGGTAGTATAATAAATGTAGCCCATTGCGGCAAGAAGTGGGGTGTAGCCCCGAGAATTGCTAATGTATTGGATTAACGCACGAGACCTTGAAGCTTAACATTCCAGGACAATGATTTTGTCACGTGCATAAATAAGAAACTTGCCCTCATGAAAAAGATCTATAGTAATCATATAATACATTTTTGAAAGATGCTACAAATATCGCATCATGGCTACACGACCTTCTAGGAATATTACAGGATTAATATAGATAATGATTTCTCTTTAAGGTGATAGCATGGGACTGTATCCCATTTGACCCAAACGAAATTAGCGTGCTCGTGATTCTCTTTTTAATATACCATGTTGTTGGGGGGTTTTTTTCGGAGGGGGTGGGGGGGGTCGTCTGATGTTGATTAATTACCCCACATTACTATTTAATTGTATGGCATACTGACTTTGATCTGTTATGTGGAAGTGGGGGGTGGTGGTAATTGGGATCCATATTGATTAAATAAAGAACCTGGGCATTTTCCAAGAAGGAAGATGTTTTGTTCTAATAAGAAACAGGTGGCCACCCTATTTGAGGAGAACAGGCAGCTTTTTAAAGTACCAGTTTGGGAATCTTTGAGAGCAGTTTCAACAAATTAAAACAAACTGACATGACAGGAACAGGAGAATGGAGGAGGAATTCAGAGAGCTCAAGACATTGCCAGGATGAAGATACCTCTAATAAGCTTAATTTTACTGCTGTCATGACCTCGAACCCTAAAAGTATGAATGCATGGAATCACCTAGATAAAAGGGAAAAAAAGCATTGAGATAAGCCACTCTGGGTCTAGACTGTCAGCCTCACACTTTTACTGCAGTCATACCTTGAGGACAGAGAGCCTTCCCGACCATGACACATTACAATAATGCTTACCCTGCATCAAACAGACCTGCCCAATATCCTGATGCAGCCCATAATTTTAACTTGGGTGTGTATGAGGGCAAGCAATGCTCAAAGTCACAAAAGAAAACAGGCTGCATCAGTCCTCTCTATCACATACGAAAGCATCATTGCCAATATAACTCTACATGTTGTGTGTGCTCCTGTAATTATGACATGAGAGAGAATTACAGATCTTCTGATTTCTTCTGTGTAGTCATCATTTTACCTGAGAGTTGTGAGTTTTAACTGAAGCATTTCTGGTAGAACATATTATATCCCAATAAACTCAAATAAATCAAACAGAAATGTAGAATTAGGCTACCTTCCTCCTGGGTTTCTTGTGAGGTGTAGATTATCTCCTTTGTGGGGAAAAAACTATGGAGTGCACCTCAGTGAGCACAGAGCATCAAACATCTCACAACATTATAAATATTTGATTTGCGAATCCCTTTTGGGGGGTGCTCTCTTGGCATTTTCCCCAGAGTTTTGAAGCAACTGTTGTTCAAAGATGGAAGGAGATAAAACGTGTTTCTCCTGAAAACCCATATGACTGCAGTACAGCTAATATGCACAAACACATTCAATGAAAACCTGTCTTATTTGTTTGACTAAAGAATAAAAGTAGCTTAAACCAAAGGTTGACATACACGTGATATTTCCCAGCTGTAGTCTATTTCAGATCTGGGAGATCTATGTTACTGTTAAGCAAACAAACTGAAGGTGTCAATCATTGCAAATGAATTGCTCCATCTGTCATGGCACGAACAGCAAATTGCACAACTTACCCACTGTAAGCTATTTATGATATAATATATTAATATATCTTGTTTTTCGAGGCAGCAATGTTAAGCATGCAAAATGGAGAGCAACAGAGACTAACACGTGGAGCCTATCCATCTCACATAGTGTCCTCTTCCCTAGGTCAAAGCTCCTGTGTAACCAACCCATCAACAAACTTTGTGCACAATTAACTTGTCATGGACGTGTATTCCTTTTACTGGAACAGGACAAACACCCCACAAAATGAACCATGGGTTAAGAGGAAGATCATACTGCAGTGTAATCGAATTCAGGTCCACAGTCAATTAATGCTGCTTCACAACTTATTATCATCCCCTCTACCCCCCATACACACACACACACACACACACACACATAGTTGGTGCACAGTCCTGTGCAGCTCTGCGGTATGGTCTCTGCTGCTGCTGCTGATTCCTACCTCTCGGCTGCCAGAGGCTCACAATGCAGCAAGGTGACTCAATGTTATTGTCTTCCCCTCAGAGAGCCTCCTCCCGCTGAATCACAGCTTACTAAAGGGGCTCTGCAGAAAATGTAATAGAGAACTCTCTCTCTCATTCTCTTCTAGCTATCAGCTCTTCAATTTAGGGACAGGATAGGCATTTCACTCTTGAGGCACAATAGTCAGGGTCCTATCTAACTGGCAGCTACCACATAAAAAAATCAATAACATCTTAGCTGAGATACATTATTTCAAATTATCCCTTAATCTCAGAGAAGTCAGGTATGTCAATGTCTGTAAACCTTATCCAAATGTTTCAAATGGCCCTGAATTATTGTAGAGAGAGATATTCTCCTGCTCAGTAGATTATAGGGGGCATGTCATCATGGTGTTGCTGTTGTTTTAAAAATAGGTGCTGATCCTTCCCAACTGTTTAAACTGCCACTTACCAGGTTGGGTATGATGTCTTTTGATATCAGACAATGATTAATTGCTTTTCAGTTTATCAAGCTACTGCACCTACAGGGCTGTGATTTTATTTTTTATTATAAACCCACCATTTTGGGCGATAGCCAAACTCATTGTTGTGCTGTATATGTCAAAACTCAATAAACACTAATTTTATGTTCATAAGGTTTTTTTTATTCTGGCAGGCAACTGTAGTAAGCAGATGTTTTACTGTTGCTCAAGGAATAAACGTATGCTGGCAACTGCTTCAGGTCTCAGAGACCTTTTTAATTCTTCCTGAATGTTTGGGACACAAAACACTACATGAATAAGAGGTACAATTTTCAATGTGTGTAAATAACAAAGATTAACCAATGGTGTCATCAATGCTATCAAGGATCACAGTTTCCAATTGGCATTAATCATGCAATCTTGAACCCCTAACCCCTCATATAAGAACAATTGAGCTAACTCAAAGCACAGCCCTAAATTAGCTAAAGCACCATATTTTTGCAGCCACATCCAGCATTTCTAGAGGAATATGTTTTACAGACTGCAATAACTCTGGTATACTCAGGCTACACATCACAACAGCAACCTCTGCTGGTAAACTGGACTCATCATGTTGATTCAGCACATGACACCAAAGTTAAAATTCCTCTCAAGGTGAGTCTCTGTCCAGGCTTGAACCCATAAATCCTGTGCATGTACTTCTATCAAGGAGTGATGTTAACCAACTTTTGACCTTGGTTATAGATCACAATGCTTGTGATCTGAAGAACCTGAAGTTCTACCTGATGGCCAGGAGAGCTACAAATAGCAAATAGCAAAGTCAAGTCAAATGTATTTATAAAACAGTGAACCAAGAACACAAATACAACAAAATAAAAACAACACACAACAAATACATCACAAACTCAGTGGAGAACTACACACACAGATTACAATTTCCTTGAGTGTCGTCAGAAAACTAGCACCAGCTCACTTCTGTATAGCACATAAGATCAAGAGTGCACTGAGACATTTCCCCAAGCGCCCAGTGTGCAGGGCAGGGGTGAGAGGTGGACTTGAACCCATTAATCAAAGATTGCTGCTTCCTGGCTTGGTCAAAAACTGTGAGACAGAGCAGCGGTTGGGGCAGGGATCTGGCACCTTAGTTTTTCAGAAAGTACAATATCTGTTCTTCAAGGGCTTCTCTATCAATTCATCATTCAAGATACATTTTTGATTGAGTTATAGCAGAATATGTCCCAGGTGGGTGTGATTTTGTGAATTCTAAACACTGGTAAAAATGTTTTACTGCCACCTTTGTTCAAGCAGGTTCCACAGTAACAGTGGCCAAAAAATATCTTGTCATACTATGAAAAAACTATTTCTTGAACCACTTCCCAGCTGGCCCAACCATGTTGTGACCTGCCTATGGTGACAAAGTTGTGACATTGAGCCCTGGGTGGTCTTGATGAAATGTGATCGTTATTCCCCACCCTATACTGGTTGTGAAAAAATACACTCTTAAAACATGTGTATATGCCTTTGCCAAAAACTCTCTCCTGACACTTTTGTTGCATGTCATCCCTCCTCTCTCACAATCTTTCCTGTACTGCTGCTGCTTCAACTACTGCTGCTGCTGCTGCTTCAACTCATAACACTAAAATTGCACGTGTGGAGTTGTTTGCAGCTAATGTTTGGGAATCACTCACAAAAAGTCATGCAATTTGTTGGGGTCTTATTCTGTCATTTAACTGACTGGCATTTATTCACTTCATTATAGACTAACATCTATATTAGCTTGCTTAACAACAGATTATCCCCATAAACAACTACTAATATTCACCTGAGAGAGAGAGAGAGAGAGAGAGAGAGAACAATAGACAACAATACAATACAAAACCCTAATGCATCATCTAACACAAATTAAAACACAAAAAATAAACACAAAATAACTAAAAATAGTGGTGATGAAAATGTATGTGAATTTAAACATAGGGGTAAATTGATTAAAACTGTGCTGACTGGATAAAAACAGAGCCACGGTTCAGCATCTCTATCTACCATGCACCATTTATCCTTCACTCTTCCATCAGAACAAAACTGAAATGGAAATTGGGCTGGCTTGTACTTCTGACGTTTGTCACTTGCTCACATCATTGATAAAATGGCTAGACTGCGCTGCTTTCAAGGGACCGCCCACCTGCTCCGTCGTCATCTCGCCACGTACGGTTCAGTGCAACGCAACATGCTGACCCCTTTGACAGAAAGTTGAGCGGGGCCACTGCGATATTAGAGCGCACGTTTAGGAGGCGGGTCTTCTAACGCTACCCCAATTGCACTATGTGGACAACTAACCATGCTTACTAGCTAACTAGTCTTAGCTACCAATACAATACACTAACCGAGAGAGCAACGGGAAAGCAGGCTAAATGAGGGTCGGGATTCATAATAAAGTGAGTACCCCAGTGGCATATCCATGATGTTATTAGTGAAACCTTTACGTTACGTTAAGTGTCATTGACATGTAACGTTAACGTTACTTGGGTGGAAAAGCATGTATCCGTCTTTCATAATTATGATCTGTCAGTTGCAGTGCTAAAGCTAGTAACCTAACGGCTACCTATTGATATTAGCTAGCCAATAACGTACAGCCTATGCCGTGTGTGATACAAGCTCGCTGGAAGAGCTGGGCAAGAGGAAATGGTAGTGACAGTGGAGCCAGACTAACGGTAGATTAGTTGGCCACACAAGGATCCTTGTTCACGTTGATTTTTACTTTAATACTGGGTTTATAAAAACTGTTGATTTTTTTTAAATTTCCAGATGTGTTGGAGTCGGGCCCTCCTCACCAGCTGGCTAGTGCTTCTATCCCAGCTGTTGTGTCTAGAGGCAGTTCCTATCAGTGTGGACAAGACAAAGGTCAAAGAGCCGGAGCAAAAAGTTGAAGAAATACCAGCTAATGTGGTAAGAAGATAGCGGAAAGGTTTATCCCATCGTTACTTCTCACCTCTATGTGCTCATTAATTTGGAAATCCACCCGGAAACACAATTCGTGTTATTTCTTACACTGCTAAGCAGGTCAGTCTTGACTTGAAATCTCCCTAAAGTTGGAAGCAATAGAACTAAGGCTTTATTAATGTCATCAAGTGCCAATTCCTGGAGATACTTCATGGACAATGAACCAAAAACTGACATTTTGGTTACGACATCACCCAGGGAGGCTGTACAGCGAGATGGACACATTTTAGTTTAACACCTGCTAGCACTACAGTTACATTAAGCTCAGTTGGATGAAACTGCTCAAACATTATGATTCCACAAAGCAAACAGCCTCAGGTGTTGAATCTTTGTGAGTGCACAGATTTGAGCCTTTGTTCTCTGGTTTCTACCTTGGGGGAGGGGGCTGTTCATGTTTACATACTGACTGAACAAATAGCATGTACATAATTTGTTTTGGGGGGGGTGTGAAGTTTTGTCTTAAAACGAAACCTGTCTATACATCAAGTTGGTCAGCAGACCTGTTTCGAATGAAAGCAAAATGATCTGTTAGTCACTTAAAAGCAGACAATGGTCAGTCTTGAGTCCACCGAACCAATAGTATGGATGCTGATAATAATGATAATAGTCAGTCAGTCACTCAGCACAGCAGAAAACGCCCAAGACTATGTTATAACATCCTTGTTACTAGGTATTTTTAGTATACATGAAAAAAGGCTAAAGGCTTGAAAGTCCACTCAACATGCTGATAAATGCATGATGACTATTGTAGAACTACTTTATGTGTGTTAGTTGTAATATACTGGATAGAACATTTACACTACAATCTTTGATTTATTCCATGTAATAGGACACTGGACTCCACTATGACCGCTACCTCAGGGAAGTCATCGATTTTCTAGAAAAAGATCAGCATTTCAGAGAGAAGCTCCATAACACAGACATGGAAGACATAAAGGTATTGTGTTTTCTTTTCTTTAGTCTTATCAGTGGGGTGGGAAATGACCACCAGCCACTAGGGAACTGCTAGTAAATTATGACTGTGGCTGGTAAGTTCAGGATTCTCGCTGGCCATTGAATTATCGGAAATGGCATGGAATTTTGAGTATTCCAGAACAGAGAAAAGTCAGGGAATTTGATAAATTCTCTGGGAAAGTCATGGAATATCAGGGAATTTTACAAATGGGCCACTTCACAGGAATATTTCAGAATGTATTTTACAACTTAATTAATTGACTGCATTAGAAAGAGGTTATTTTGATGGCTATTTTTCTGAGCTGAAAAAGATTAAAAAAGGAAGGAAAGAATTTTTTTAGGTCTTGGAAGTGCTCTGACTTAGTTATAGGAAAACAGAAAAGTAATGGAATTTATATGAAATTATATGTGTTCTTCTTATATGTATATATTCTTGTCAAATTATGACATAAGTGAACTAAGCAAAGTTGAAATACAGTTTGTAATATTGTAATGTTTAGTTCAGAGTGGGTTGCCCACCAAAGGTGTTATAATGAATGGATTTTATTTCATTACATGTATCGTTACACCCCTAGTGTTACATAATAACCATTGCATCATGGATGTATTACACAGCAAGGCAAGCTGGCCAAAGAGCTGGACTTTGTCAGCCATCATGTCAGAACAAAACTGGACGAGCTTAAGAGGCAGGAGGTGAACCGACTCCGGACTCTGATTAAGGCCAAGCAAGACCTTGAAGGAGGGAATGGTATGCTGTGCTGCCTACTCAAGTCTTTTTGTATTACAGTACATTATTTTTAATTTATATTAAAATATATTTATATCTCACCTTCATACCACTAATTGGCTGTATTACAGTCAGACAGATGTTTGTACATTTGGTGTTTGAGCTTTCGCCCACAACATCACACCAGTAGTCTATTGCCATTTGTGGGGTTGGGCAATAATTCAATATTATCGTCATTTCATTATTTAACATCTGATTTAGCACCTATTAGCAGATATTGTTATATATTGAGAGCAAAGTAATTTCTTAGGATTATTGATATTAATTTTGTACATATAGCACAGCCCTAGCCATAACACAATGTAATCCAGGAATCATAGAGCTTGAGTCTGTAACTTCTTTAAAATTATTAATGAATTATTTCCCACTCAACAGACATAGCAGTGGATCACCAGGCTCTGTTGAAACAGTTTGAGTACTTGAACCATATGAATCCACACACATTTGAAGTGGATGACCTGGATCGGCTCATCAAATCGGTAAGGCTTGACCACAACCTAACATTAAAAAAGAAAGTTTGATTAAGGGTGTGTTCACACTATTACGCTTTTTTCAACCTGCCAGTGCCTTTTTTACATTGAAGTTGATCTACAGAGTGGAGCGCTTTCTAAAGTTGAGTCAGAAATGAAACTTTTTAGTACTGGTAGAAAAGTTGGTAGCAGTTGTAGAGAGTAGTACATTTGGTATAGGAAAACATTGGCTGTGATGGTGTCTGGTGTCAGAGTTGTTGCAGCTAGTGTCACGTGACCTTCTCATCAGCACAAAGTTTTGTTTTTTCTACAAAAAAGTGTAATTGTATGGACACACATCTTGGATGATATTAACAGTGAAGTTGGACATTCTGCCACATTACCTGTGCATTGGAATCAAGATAAATTCAAAAACACCTGTAAAATTAGCACTTATTTATTCCCCATCAAGGCCACCAATGATCTGGAGAACTATGACAAAGAAAGACATGAGGAGTTTAAGAAGTATGAGATGATGAAAGAGCATGACAGACGGGAACACCTGAAGACACTGGATGAGGATGAAAGAAAGAGGGAGGAGGAGCACTATGAGGAACTGAGGAAGAAGCATGCTGACCACCCTAAAGTCAACCACCCAGTAAGTCTGATTTAGGTGCACAGACAGCACAACACACAGTCACTGCATGTGTTTCTACTAAGTTTGACCTAGAGAAACTCTTCCCTTAGTGTGTTGCATTTTGTGGTTTTGATTTGAGTCCACTACTTGCAAACAAAAATAACCTTACTTACATAGTGTGCTTCACGTATCTTTTGTATACTTTCAGCATGACCCTCTAACCTATCTACTAAACAGCTGAACCAAGACATTTTTCCAACTGAAGTCAAAAATGTGCTTTTGCTTCTGTGTGCAGGGAAGCCAGAATCAGCTCAAGGAGGTGTGGGAGGAAGCTGATGGCTTGGACCCTGAGGATTTTGACCCCAAGACCTTTTTCAACCTGCACGGTAATCACTCCTGTCGTAGACTAGAGGAGTGCATTCATCCAGAGCCACATATTGTGTATCATCCTACACAAAGTAGATGCTGGTGTATTTGTTCACTACACAATGTTGTAATGTTGTTGTGTGGTAATGTTTTTTTTCTTGATGACAGATACCAATGGAGATGGCTTCTTTGACGAACAGGAACTGGAGGCATTGTTCACCAAGGAGGTAAAGTCATGGCAGCTTCTACGTTTTTGTATGTGAATGGTCTTTGTACTAACGGTTGATTTCTGCGTTTTTAGCTGGATAAAATTTATGACCCCACTAACGAAGAGGATGATATGGTGGAGATGGAGGAGGAGAGGCTACGTATGAGAGAGCATGTTATGAATGAGGTAAGTTATCATTCATCTGTTATCTACTGCCTTGATTCTGTCACTTTTAGAATACTAATGCAAGATGATCAAGGATCTCTCATAAAGCTCTTTGCTCCTGTCCTCCTCCTAGGTGGATTCAAACAAAGACAGGCTGGTCTCCTTAGACGAGTTCCTGGTCGCTACAAAGAAAAAGGAATTCTTGGAGCCAGATAGTTGGGAGGTGAGACAGAATATATGGCCATGGACTTGCGTTGCGTTTGTTATTTTTTATATTTTTAGCAGTCAAATGTAGTAGAACTGTACTAGAACATACTAGTACACTACTAGAACCCTAAAAACAGCAGCAGCAACAACAGGACTGTAATAAAGGGTTTCCGCCCTGTGTTCCTCAGACCTTGGAGCAGAACCAGGCCTACACAGACGAGGAGATGAGGGAGTTTGAGGAGCATCTCACCCAGCAAGAGCAGGACCTCAACCAGAAGGCTTTCGACCTCCAGAAACAGAGGGAGGAGCTGGAAAGACAACAGGAACAGCTTAATGCACAGAAAATGGAGCTTCAGCAGGTAAGGAGTGACACATTCTCATTCCTTCTAGCTGGAGACTGATAACTGATCAAGCTACAGTAGCCACCACACCATAACGGTGAATGTAGCAAACCCTTCACAGCCAAACCAGACATCCCCCATTTACATGCAAGCCACAGACTTTAACTCATAACTTGAATGGCAAATGGTTAGGAATATTGTTACATTTGGCTTGGCATGCAGGACAACAGATTTTGTGGCCGCCATCTTCTGACACCTCAAATTTAAAGTGCCACTTACGATCATTTCTTAGTGAGCTAACAGTCACCTCCGTTACGAGGAGTTCCATAAGGAGGAAGCACCTCATGTCCTTCGATGACATCATGACCACCTGTAAAGTAGACCTTTCCATTCTTGCACACTTTATCACTTATGGGCTGTAGCTTCTGCCTTTTCTCCCGCTCAGCCTTGCAGAGATCCTGTGTGGTAAACTAGATCAGTGGAAAAGGTTAACTTCCTGGGAGCTTTCCGTACTGTATCTCCAGGCAAGAAACTAGCAGAGTGATGAGCCCTCTCATTTTGATCACAGCTGGCAGGTCAAGTCAAGTGTATTTATGTAACCCTTTATCACAAACAAGCCTCAAAGGACTTTACAGGCCTAGGAGAAGCTGATAGACAATCAGATTTACAATCAGTTATCAATTATGAAAATTGTGGTGTTTACAGAATATGATCAGTACAAAAGCACATGAAATGGGTAACAGGATGACTGATGGAAAGGATCTAACAGAGAGGAGGACATAGCAAGCCTACATAATCTGGCCGACACCACCATGTGAAAAACTCCCAGAATAACCCTATAGGAGAAACAAAAATTGGAAACCTTGTGCAGGGTAATTCAAAGAGCCCCCCCCAACCCACCAGCATGGCTGGGTGTGCATTAGATGACAGACAAATGTAGTGCGGCCATATACTTCTGTGTATCAAGTTCAATAGACGGGGTCAGTGTCCATGGTCAGCCTGGGCCCATATAGTTTGGCATATGTAGTGCAGGCCATATGGGTCAATGTCCTCAGTCGACCAGGGGCTGAATAGATTGGTGTAGAAAGATCCAGTTGTAAAATCCTGCGTCTCACGAAAGCCGGGTCTGGGACCACCAACCACTTTGGCCTGGCCAGCATTAGCACTACATATCCACCAGGGGCCAGCACCCAGTTAACACACTCAGATCTCTCCTTTTACTTGGTCATGTTAACACCTCAGTCTGCTTTCATTTAGAAGAAGTTCATTAAAATAGAGTAGCAATTTGTTTGGTTAAAAACCCACATTTTCTGTCGGTTATCATGATTGCTGTGAGCTATCTCATTGTCTCTTACAGGCAGTAGAACATATGGAACGGCTGAAAACGCAGAGAGTCGAACCCCCTCCAGAGGTTCACGGTGAGTGTCAGTTACACCATTTCACTTTCTTTGCAGGATTGTTTCAGTTTATAGATTAACCTCTGAGAATGTAAACTAACCTGGAATTATGTTGTTCCAGTTGAGGGAAATGCTCTCCCGGAGTTGCATGGAATTGACAACCAGTTGCCTCCTGACCACCAAGACCTACTGCGAGAACATGCACCCCCAGGCCATAAAGATATACCTCAGGCACACTATGGAGGACACAACTTGCCCCAGCATGGTCTCCCCCAGACACACCAGGATCTGCCACCAGGCCACCAAGAGGTTCCACAGGGCCAACATGACTTTCCATAAGGTTGCTATCAGGACTTAAGCCTCACCTCCAACTGGCAGATAGGATTGGGACCATGATAATGACATGCCTGATCCCATGGCTTCACAAGCTTCTCAGTACCTGTGTTGCACACAGGTAGAGTGGTCACTGCTCTTCTACTAACATCACTTGGAGTTGGAGGACACTTGATGGGGGAGAGCAGACTAAATTAAAGGACTTCCTTGGGGAATATTGCCAGTGTTGGATAATAACTGTAGTCCTTGGATTTGGTAATCCAATTGCAAAAATAAAATGACTGTAATCAACCCAGGACATGCATCTTTAAATGTGCGTATTTATCTTTTAAAGGATTTTAGCTGTGTTTTTGGATTACATTAAATTACAATTTTTTGGGGAAATGATACAAAAATATCAATTTGTTCAGCTTCCCTTGACCTCTATTGTACTGTTGAAAACGCAGAACTGAAACCCACCTGCGTCTTTCACACACAGTCTATTTGGGTCTATATATTTCACAGCTTTTGAGGCGAATGAATGGGTATAAAACGTATATTTTCTGACTTCACTAGCATTTCTTTAAGATACTCCCAGTCACCTTGAACAAGAGAGAAGAGCATATGTTTTATGACCTTTTATGTTGACAATTTTTCTCTGGACAATACCACACATTTCAGAAGTTGAGTGCAAGTGACTTTGTATCAAGAGCCTAAATATTCAAAAGGCACAACATTTGGATGGCCCAAAAATATTTTACATTTAATTTTCAAAAGGTAAATGACAGATGTTCTGTAATCACCCCACATTATATTTAGGGAGTAAGTGTGTACTCAGTGTTTCACTTTTTTGTAGAAAACAAACACTTTGTTTCCATAATGAGCAGCTCCCACTACCAGCAAATGAGATAGATAGATAGATACTTTATTGATCCCGGGGGGGACATTCTGGGGTTGCAGCAGCACAACAGTATGTCCATAACACAGCCAGTGTGCTCCCATATGGACTGATTAGCATCATGTTACAACTACTACCAACTTTCAATTGTGGTTGATGTAAACTGTCAGCTGACTATGTACCATGGAACCCTGCTTCCTCGTAATTAGTTAGCTCACAAAAAAGTGGTCCTGTGCTCATTTTTAAAAAGTTAAACTTGTTTCTCAACTTCAGAAAGCTCTCCGCTCTGCCTAAAAAGTCGCCAGGCACAGGGCCTTTCCAAAGTGGCTGCTTTCCGTACACCTTGCAGCCACTCTCCATTGACTTTGATGTAAAAAAAAAAGGTGCTTGAAAGTTCAAAAAAAAGAATAGTGTGAACATACCATAATACACCAAACACTGACAATCACACTTTTCCATTTAATTACAGCCTTAAAAGTCGTACAGATGCTTCTTGGGGAGTTTGAGAGAAGTTCCAGTATGTCAGACCTTTGTCAAAATGCTTCTTAAATACTTGATTTGTTCAAGTAGCCTGCTTGCCATAAATTGTAGCAAATGTTGCACTTCAGATAATTCATTTGGTTTATTACGCTTGACAAGCATTTAGCAGTGAGATTTTGTTAAAATTTTAGTCTGTTGTTCATACACCAATGTGTATGTGAAATGTTTATATATGGATTGATCATGATTTAAAAATTGTTTAATAAAATGGTTTTGATGTGCATACGTTTATTTTATCAATTAAGGTAGGCCTTACTGGTGTTGTTTTTCATCACTATTGTGATGAATTCTCTTTAAGGCAGATAACTATTTGAAAGATTAAATTCCTAAACATTATTGTCAAAGCTTTTGACTCAAGAAGAGCTGTGAGGCCAATATTACTGGTGTCTCAGAAAGTGATGCATTTAAGCAAATTGTTCAGATTACAAAAGCCTCAGAACCATGTCTCTTTCTTGATTCCTGCCATTTGCAGTATTACTCCCTCCCCAAGTCCCAAATTATGATTTCCCTCACTTGTTCTCTACTCAAAGATTTTGAAAGCATGCCATGTTTTCCCACAAATTATTTGGTGATTGCTGTGCAGACTGTCCAGACTGCATCTCATTTTTCCTTTAGTTGATGGTGTGGTTTCTTCCAGCTGGCAGACTATGACCATGGTAAACATAGGTGTTGATTGTTCATGACACCTTCCACTGAGGAAAGTGGAGATGCATCCTATGAACTACAAACAAGTCCACCTTATTGTGGTTTTACGTGGAGTAAATCCCACAGCAGTTTGTTCAGTGTGCCAAATGTTCTTTTCAGACAATATTGAATCATGTTTTGCACAACATGTACAGATGGTGTTGTCTGATTGCTTGCTGTTGGATAGATAAAGATTGATAATGCTGTATACCTCAGTTCATGATAATAAAAGCTATGACCCTCCATTCAATCTTGTGTAACATGTTTGTCATCAATTAGTCCATGAACCATTAAACTGCTGTATATACAATGTAGATGAGTGTTGTATGTATGGACAACCCATACATACAACATAGGAATAATTCACACAAGTCAAAGAAAATGGCACTTTAAATTGGTTATTACTTGAAACAGAAAACAGAACGCTTCAATATGACCATAGCAAAATGTACATAACAGAATGACTTCATTGTAAATGACGTGTTTGTCCTCATGTTGAGTTTACTCAAAGTGCTTTTTCAGACCAACAGTAAAGCATGCTTACAGCTGAAGTGGACTATATATAGTATAGTCTTTATATATGCCTGTATATATAGTCCAAGCCATTAAACTTCAGTAATACCAGTTTCTTTCAGCCACTGCAAATGTACATTTTCTGCTATTGAGACACATATGGATAGTCCAACAGTACACCAATTCAAGATTTATCAGGTTTAAGGCTAGGCAATGGCATTATGATTGTGAGAAAGATTTGCGTTGTAAAGGTAAGACAGACAAGAGAGTAAGTCTAGATCAGAAACAGTCCAGTAAGGGGATTGGTGGTCCAGCAGTATGGGTAGGTCTAACAGGTGGATGGTGGGAGAAATGAGTGGCATCCAGGATTACCTGGATTGCTGCATAGCCATTTGGCTCATCCCTTGGGTGAGCTTTAACAGTCCTGCTCGGCCTGCAACCACCAAGCAGACAGTCATTAAGTCAATTCGTCACAATGTCACTTCACACACACTTCACATTGGTAAAAGAGATGTAAAGAGACAATTGCTTGAAATTAAGTTCAAGCAGTATATTAAGTAATGGGGGTAAAATAATGGTGGCAAAGTGTTCAAGAAGCAGTCAGCAGTTTAAAAGATTTAGTAAAGCCAGCATTGCCCCTGTTGGGAATTTCAATTAGTAATCTCACTTTCCTTGTGCAGGATCTGCAAAACATGCACGGTGTGTCTTCTGCCAGATGAAGCTAAAAAAAAGCATCTGTAGTATGGGGATTCGGATCATGTGATTACTTTCACAGACTTAGAGAATAGATACCCAAATGCATGTGGGCATCTTTACAGTATATTAGCTCATTATTTTTTTGTATATACACCACAATGGCAGAAAACAGACTACTTGCATTTCTCACTGGAATGAAGGACTCTGAGTGAGGAGGGAGAGGCAGACAGGACCCATTTCAGCAAATGACCAACAAATTCTCCAAATGAATCAACCCACTTTGACACCGAAGAGCAGATAGGCTGGCAATAGCAACACTGGAACAAGCCCAAAATGCATGCCGAAAAGGATGCAACCCAGGTCAAAACCAAAAGAAAGTAGCAGCAAACAGCAGGTAATACAACACATCTTTATTGAAACAGTCTCTCAACCAATAAAGTCAGCTTACAAAGAGATGATGGTGCGAGAGGGGAGAGCGAAAAAAAATAAAAATAAGAAAAACATTAATAGCCTCTATGAAAATCAAAAGGATTAAGAGGAAAAAGTGGCTGACAGCATGGGGCAGTAAAAGAAAATAAAATTCTCGTGGGATTGGACTGACAGTGGCAGGGTATTTTTTGCATTTATTTTGTACAAAAAATAAATTAATGAAATCTTTCAAGTTTACAGGAATATCTATTCGTTGTTTTTAACACCCAGACTTGCTGATAATCCTAAATGCTGTGAAGTTCAGCGTTGCATGTGTTAAAACATTAAAGAGTATCTAGACAGACCAGAGCAGACTGACTGATAAGTAGGCCAGGAGTTAAAAAAAAAATTTAAAAAAAGATTACCAATGAGAAACAAAAAAGTGTTATAAAAGTGAGCGGGGCAAACACATTCATAAATCCTGAATGTTCAACGTGGCGCAACTCGATGTTCCTTAGGATCCTTTAGGATCGCATTGCTTGAGCATTACCTCGGGAGCAACCTCGAGGTCCCTGGGCAGCTCCCCGTTTGTAGCCTTGCTGATAGCCCTCCTTTAGGAAACAGAACATACATTTAGTAACACCTACTAGCCACCTTAAATCTCTGGAATTCATTCATAGGTGATCAGGATCAGTCAATTATCACTATCAATTTGTTATAATCAGTAAATGTTCATATGTTTCTTTTTCAGAGTATAGGATACTACAGTAAATAGTACAGTTCCTAAGGACAAAAGTTGTATTGAAGGAAGGAAGTAATTAAAGGAGTCCTTACCCGCTGGTAGGTGCTACTCGAATAGTCCCGAGACGTGTTGAACTGGGTTTGACCATAACCACTGTGGGGAGCGTTCGAGAAAGGAGGGCGATAGCCATCATATCCCCCTGAAATAAAACAAATGGTTTCATCAATATTCCACCATTGTGTGTAATGACTCAGTCTCATTACTCTGAACCATGAAGTCAGAGTACCTACAGTATATACCTAATGTAAAACATTTGATGTGTGTACCTCTGAAACCATTGGAGGACCCCCGGTAGCCGTTCATCATGCCACGGGGATTCCGGGGTCCACCCCTGGGCACAGCCCTACTGTTATAAAAGGACTGGCCCGACCGGCCGAACCCAGCACCTTGCGGCGATTGTTCGTGGCCCACTGCTGAGGACATGACCTGGTCTTGGGGCTGGAACCCACCAACAACTGGACAGGAGAAAATGAAGGAGTACAGTTTGCGATTCCATGAAGCACTGGTAGGTGGTCAGTTATGAACAACTGCTGCAGTTTTCCCCTCCTGTTGAGTTTATTCAAAGTTAACAGTTAATTTCCCTTTCATTACTTGTCCAATCCTTTTTAATGTAAGTCAACTATTCAGTCCAAACATTAGCATCCAGGCAAAGCTCCCCCTCACCTGACTGCAATGCCTCCTGTGGGATATCAGGCTGGTCTACAGCATTTTCTGACTGGCTGCTAAAGCCCGGTCCATAGCCACTAGGGAACTGGGTGGGCTGCTTCAGAGAATCTCCTTGACCATCATTGGCTGGGGGCACAGGGGCGTTCAAGTTAAATACCTATGGGGTTAAAAAAAATAAACACAAAGAGATGAATTATTTCCATTACAATGCCATCCATAATTACAATAAGGTGTTAAACAAAATGTAAATTTTGCCATAAAGCCCCACAATATCACAATGCGTTTGATTATGAAGCTTTAAATGGACATGAGAAAAAGACAAGAGGGGCTAAGTACTAAGTGGGGTAGAGGAGGTGGGGAGGGGGAGGGGACATATGCCTAATTGTTTCCGATTTAGAGAGTGCACCAATAATAACCAGTTTTCTGCTGCTGTTCTTGGGCAATGTTATCCGGCATTCAATATTTAACTTCCTAGCCACAGCATGTTGAACTGAGCATGGAACCTGATTGTTTCCAATAGCGTGGATTAACAAACAGAGGTGCATTGTTTAATTAGACCTGTATACAAAGCCTACCGCTTGCATGGACTGGAATGGTGCTGCGTTGACATTTATGCCTCCGCTGTGGGTGGGTTTGGAGACAGGTGGGAAGGCAGAGGGCAGGGAGGACGGGGCAGGGGACTGCTCAGAAGACAGAGACATCGAGGCCTGGGGAGGGATTGGGGGGGGGAAGAAAAGACGGATTGAGGAGAGGTGAGGTGAACGGGAAACACAGACAACAGGTCAATGGCCTCCAGACACACTTGAGGACAGATATGATGAGTGTTTGTCATCCCATACCTATCACTCACTTTAAAAGGTATCCACAAACACATGCACCACACAACCAAAGACCAGAGAGGTGGACCAGCAGGTTATCTGGCAATGGGTTTACCTGGTTGGGATCACTGTGCTCTGTGCTCAGGACTCTGTTGTGTCAGAAGGCTGGTAAAGGAGGGGTGTGAAAGACACTAGTGGGCGGGACAGGGTGGAAGTTTGAGGGGAACACCTGAGCTAGGTTTGTTTGCCACAAACGGGAAGAAACATTTAGCCAAACCCCAAACATTCAGGAAGCAACTGGTTTGCAAATTTGCAAATGTTGCCTCCTGTTTCCAGCCAAGTTTCACCAACCTCACCCTGCAGAGTTTCCATTGTACTTACGTGTGAGGATTCTTGTAGTCCAGAGACCGTACTTGTTTGGGCAAGTCTGGACTCTGAATGGGCTGTTCAGGACAAAATAAAAGTAAAGGGAAGCATTTAAGAAAAAATACCTTGCCAAATAATCTTTCCTACTAGGAATTAAGTATTAATTTATCAAAGTCAGAGAACAAAAGATTTTCTAAAACACTGACATATGGATTACAATTTACTAAAAGCTGAGAGAACCTGGTCAAACAGATTCACAGCAAATTAAGTGGTATTTACCTGAAGCACAACCGATCTGCTGTAGGTCAACAGTCTGTAAAGGCTTCATGGGTTGGGCAGACACAATAGCTGGGTCCAAGGCCTGTCCATCAAACTCCAACATGGAGTCCTAACAGAGTAACAGGAGTGAGGAGATGTAGGGTCAAGTGATGGCTGAGATTTGGGGGTGTCAGGGTGGCATAGTGAGTAGGTAGACCTAGGTTCGTATGTCAGTAAGCATCTGCCCTATTAAAGTGTTTTTAATTTGAGCAGTTCTATATAGCTGGCCCTGTGCTCTGACCTCCCTGTGGAAGCTGACGAGCGAAAATAAGTGAATTTCCCCACGGGGATCAAAAAAGTATCTCACCTGCATGAAGTTGTAGGTCCCCTGCATCTGGGCCATGAGGTCTTGCACCACCTGCTTTCTGACCACTGGGTCGGCGGTCTGACCGGAACTGACATGGTTCACAGTGACGGGTGGTTCTGGAGCCAGCTGGGCAGGGGGCTGGTGCTGTAGGGAATTCACCATCTAGCCGTCACACAGACACACAACAGGCACATTAGGTCTCTGAATAGAGCTAAAACACAAGCTCTTGATATGGACAGTGGTAGTAAGAACTGCGGTCAAACGGTAGTGCAGAATACCTGGGCCTCCACTGTCCACTCCTCCACTTGGTCTTTGTCTGTACTGCTGTACGTGGTTTCTGGAATGAACTGTCTGTTTACGAACTGCAACAGAAGATAACACACCGCAAATTTAATACAACCAAACGATTTAACCTGAAAATCTGAATGTTTTAAATGCAGCACATTAGCCATGGTCATACAAATCTCACCTCCGTGGCTTCAACGTCAATGGGCTCTGTGTATTTTTCAGTAACTGTTCCTTCTGAAAAAAGGTGGGGCAAGCAAAGACAATTTTCTTACAGCCTCAATAAATTATCTCTCACACACACACACACACACACACACACACACACACACACACACACACACACACACACACACACACACACACACACACACACACACACACACACACACACACACACACACACACACACACACACACACACACACACACACACACACACACACACACACGAAGACAGGCATGCACAAATCTGTGATAGTGGTGTGATGGTAGTTACCAGGTTCTGATGGCTCTTCCACAGATTTAGATTCAGCAACTGTGGTCTGCTCCTCCTCTTCTTCCTCCTCTTCTTCCTCCTCCTCCTCCTCCTCCTCACACATGCCATTCTGATGTGTTTGCGCTCTGTCAAAGTAACCACTCAGCAGCACCTTGTCCAGAGTATCCTTCAGTGCCTTGTCTAGAACCAAGATAGCACAACTTAGGGGACAAGCTCTAAGACATAGACTTCCCAAATATACACATACAATCCACATTCAGTGTATATCATATTATATACAATCCACATTTCCATTATTATTACATTTTAATGTTTTGGAATTTAACATGAATTGTAATATCCCTGCAACTGTAGTCAAGGGAAAAAAAAATAGGACAGGCAGCTCTGTGTGGGAGCATCACTCAAAAAGAATTAGGCATATAGCAAACATTCTTATGTGCGTACAAATACAACACCACTATGAGCCTAATGAACTGTTATTGAAAAACATTTTAGAGAGAAAGATAGCTGCCAAGTTTAACAGATGTTAAGCAGCAAATGTTGGACAATATTGACCAAAAAAAAGAGCCAGACCGCATAACCAGTGACTGGAGGCTGCAATCAGCGATCTTACTCCAGGGTGCCTATGCAGTTTCAATGTCCAAATTCTATACTTTTTCCAGATCTTCATTTCTTCACTGGATCTGAAGATTTTGGTCAGTATTCAATATGATTTACGCTGACAGTCATATTGCTTAGTCCCATCATTTTGTAGATGATGTCAGATAGATATGTCATAAAATTTGTAGTTTTATGTATATTGACTGCATTTTACCAATACACAGGATTTGATGTTAGAATCCTTTCCACCAAATACAACTAAAACTGCCTACACTACCCAGTACCGATGCTTAGGCTTATCCCTAATTCTCAACATTACCCAGAGCAACCACGCTACCTGCAAACAATGTCAGCTAGCATGCTACAGACAACCAAAAGCTAACAAGCCAAAATATCAACATTCTAAATAATAAGAATTAATTTCCATTTTTAACTGTGTGTATCAGTGTATGTGTTTCAGTAAGTAGTATGTCACCACTGTTACACTTTGTAAGACATGTGATCAGTTGAAAATGTTTGAGTTGAGTCGCTCAACTCTGAGAGTGAGAGAAAATCAGAGATTTAGGAGACAACAATGAAGGAAGCAGAACAGGGGTGATGTGTTATATGTACAATACAAGACATTTTAAGATTAAAGAATGCCCCCAACAGTCATCTGAAAATACTGACATGTGGTTCCTGCCACAGCCTTGTCCCGTCCCTCTAGCAGTTCCCACAGGTGTAGCGAAGCCTCCTCATACTGGTCAGTCAACCTGCAAGTCAGACAAGATAAATTCATATGGTTGCAACAGGTAGGACAATAGGAACCAGCAGGCAGCTTTGCAATGCAAGAAGAAAGGATGAGATCTACTCATCCTTTCCCACCCCAAGTATGACGTAAATCAAATATGTGTGCCATTTGAATAAGGCAAAATGTGTCATTAGCCATGCTAGAATAACATTAAACATGGGCAATAATTCTTTATAACATAGTCACTAGGCACATCTAGTTTTGTTCTACTAAAGTATCATGCAATTACAAGTTTTGCAAGTTGACTATAACCATTTTGCTAGTAAGAAATTGATAGTCAAATGCCACAATTTGGCCTTCTGCTTACATTACATTTATGTCCTTCCAGATTGTGTTCATAGAAATCTGTTAGAATAATTGATAATACCCAACCCCAAAGACAGTGGCAAATATTGTCTAACCACTGCACATCACTTATTCACTGTTATCTATCTTCCTGAATGTTTGAGACACTACAAAACACAGGAAGCACCACATACCTGATATCATAATTCCGGTCAGGTCCCACCAGCTTGTAGAACTCATCAAGGGCTGTGAGGTCAGCATCAGTGAGCAAGGGCGAACCAGTGCTATCAGGCCGTTTCAGGTCCTGCCTGACACTGTCGTCTCCCAACCGCTCCAGCAGGAACTGTAGTTCCAAAACTGCCTTCAGCCTCCGTTGTTCCATCTCCTCCCGCTGCAGCTGCTCCCGTCTCGCAGACTTCTTCACTGCCTTTTGGATCTGAACACACAGTCAGCGGGCATGTTTTGAGATTACTTATTTCAAACAACAGCGGCTTTGAAAATACAAATTTGGTGTTACATCATTCTGTATTTTAATCCATGTGGTAAGTGCATTTACTAGACATTTAGCGAGACTTCACTTTGCGTTAGCTTAACATAAGCACTATTAGTAGTACACTCGACTGCAGTGAACCATGGTCATGAACTTTAATAAGGAACCGTATCAACTTTCTTTTCACTATCCAATCACTTCCACTGTTTGAAAGTCTACTCTTAAAACCATACAACACAAATATGAACTCTGGCAACAATAAAATTATTTAGAGTTTAAATAAAACGGCAAAACCATATTATGCCTCAGTATGAATAATTTAAAAAAGACCAACGACCACCAGTGCGACCCATTCATTTTTTAGTGGTGCTGGACAGATATATAGTCGCATATATGACCAAATTGGTCGCAGTCTGGAGCCCTGCAAGAATCCTGAAATAAGAAATTACTCTGTTTTGGAATGCTCTATTTGGAACTATAGTGCTATTTGAATTATTAACCTTTAAAAATAAACTAGTCTATGTTGTATCACTGCATCCTTTGAGCTATCCTACTGGTCAACCTAACAGGCATGAACAAAACTCAATGAGTCAAGAATATCTGACTCATTTTCCTAAACTTGCCTAGCTACAAATATGTGCCTGATAACAAATAATTTGTTGATCAAGAAACAGGTATACATGCTAAGAAAAACATTAAATTCCAAAACATTAAGTAATTTTCTGAGTTCCTATGTGTTAGCATTGTTTATAGATGTATAGAAGTTCTTCAACAATAATTTTTAATGAAATGTGAATATAAACACCTGGAGGATTGGTGTTGACTACAGTTCCCCAGGGCAGACATCGTTTATGGCTGTTTATGAAACCCATATGGATGAAAGACTGGTAAATAGTGCTAATGTTCAAGCAAAGTGAAATATCATGAAGTACAGTATATATGTGCAGATCAGTGAAATATCATGAAGTACAGTATATATGTGCAGATCATGATGAAAATATCTCGGATTACCTATGAAAGTCAGAAGCTCTTGCAATTCTGACGACAAACTCAAGTGTGGATCACTCTTTGGAACTTTACAAGCTCCTTCAGATGTATTAAGAAGGAAGG
This sequence comes from Hoplostethus atlanticus, assembly GCA_034670405.1. NCBI lineage: Eukaryota > Metazoa > Chordata > Actinopteri > Trachichthyiformes > Trachichthyidae > Hoplostethus > Hoplostethus atlanticus. The sequence goes on along the minus strand of JAXDDX010000014.1, from coordinate 4,891,212 downwards.
AATTAGTTTGGCCATTGTTAAAAGTAAATCCTCTCCTGCAATTCTTGTCCATTCGTTGTGGATCAACCTTGCTTGAACTTTACCAAAAATGGCTTCCAAAAGGTGAAATCTACGACAAAAGTCTCGACACACATTAAGTCTTGAAGCAATATTTAAAAGATGTCTCAAACAATCCTCTAGCCAAGCCATGTTCATTCTATGACACTCAACTATGCATAAATTCACGATTAACACACCTTCAAAAGGAACACATCTAGCACAAAGTGTCACTCTGGTAACATCAGTGAAAGCAAAACCTTAAAAAGGAGTGAGTCTCAACCAACCATTGAAGCCAAAGCTATCATTCACCAAAGTAAAGTGATTTCACTGATTTAGCCACACCGCTTCAAGAAGTAAACAAGATTTCATTTACTCATTTATTAGGCAATTGACTCAAGGTGCAACGTTACTAAATCTCTTTCATGCCGGGAGCCGAAGTCTACAAGTGAGACTCATGAGGTATCTATTACCCAAAGTGAGAGGATCACTGCTAGTTTACTGAATGCACCAAGAAACAGGGCGATAAGAGTAGAACAAAGATAATTCATTTATTTAGGAAATTATAAGGCAAGACATTCCCTGGAAGGAAGCCACATGAACTTATAAAGCGAAGAGCAAAGCTTCTATAAGCAGAGATGTATGTGAAATCATGCGAATTTATGAATTACATGCCTGGGATGCTAAAGAAGTTGCATGGATCCCTAAGTAGGGCAAATGTTTTGTAAATGAAAGGGAATTAGAGCACAAAATGGTTACAATACAGGCTAAGATAAAACAAGGCTGTGTACAAATCAAGTACATACCAGCTGATCCTGATTCAGTCCCTCTCCGTTATTCTTCCTAGCCTGATAGTCATCCAGTTTGACCTGCAAGAATATTACAAACATTAAACAGGAGATTTAAGTTGAAATATTGCTAATTAGATACTATACACATCAATGACAATGATGTCACCTAAAAAAAAGGTGCATCCTTAACATAAATGAATCCCTCCACTGTTGGAAGAGAGCGCCCTAAGCATCAAAGTGTTTTTGAACGTGAAGGTGAGCCAAGTTAGGAAAGATTTATTATTTGACAAGAGGAATGCTATGAAGACACATTTTTATTCTTTAATGAACTAGATACCTTTTTCTTTTCCAAGTTGCGAACCTTCTTGTCAATCACACCCAGAATCTGCTTCATCGCCTCAGAATGATTCCCAGTTACCAACTCGGGACTGGCAGACTGGACAGCATTGTTGCCCACCGATGCTGAAGGCATCTATAAAAAGGAGGTTACAATAAGTAGTTACAGAAAAAAAGTTATGGAAATGTGTGTGTGTGTTTGGGGGGGGTGGGCATCCACAAGCATTCACACCTAGAACCAGTCCACTATAACCCCTGGCAGGTCAATTTGACCAATTGTGGGTTAGGTGCCTTACAGAAAGGTACATCAACACTAGTTGTTGAAGGTTGAAGATTCAAGAACTTTATTTGTCACATACACATACAGGATGTATAGTGAAATGAAGGTGGGGCGTGTTTTGTCTTCAATTCCCACACGCAGATATTCCTTGCTGGTCAGGAAATTTGAACCTTAAGACTTCACAGGCACAAACTTGTTGCTATAACCCTTGGGCAATTGGCATGATGGAGAGCGATTCCAGAATTTCTGATCAAAATTCTCTTATGTTGCAATGTTGCTTCGAGTTGGCTGGCCAAAGCTCACTAGCTATCTGGCTAACATGACACATCTTCCTTTAAAGATGAGCACTAACTTTAAAACCACTACTCAAACCAGGCTACTCAGACCACACTATATACCTGTGGCAACTTAAATGACTGCTCACTGGTTGTGTGCTATAAAAAGGAGAAAAGGCTACAATTGTGATTGTTAATATTCATGGTCTTTGTAAATAAAAGTAATAGTTATTTCTCCAATCTATTGAAATGAAGCAACTTATGTAAAAGCATGAAAAGCTGCTCACATATGTAGATCCTCAACATTATTTTCATTGTTTTTAGTCTGTTGACACTGACATCAAACCTTTTATACGAAATCCTGTTTATTATATAATAAGTACAACTACTATGTTGAGTGACTCCACTACCAGCTAGCGATCAGTCTGACTTGAGGAATCAGATCAAGGCTGATCTTTGTCGTTAGCTGAGGGCAGACCTAAATTGAGGATACCCAGGGACGACCGTTTATTGTGTGTTTGGGACAATGCTAGCATTACCTTAGCTAACGTAACGTCATTCAATTAGCTAGGGTAAGGCTTGGCTGAAGCTCGAATCCCATCCATTTCAAATATCACAACACCGGGCCCCGGTTACTGGTCGAGCTAACTAACCCCTTTCCATATGTATTAAAAAGCAGCGAATACAACAAATCAAAGTAACTCATAATCATTTGTTAATCGACAGTTACGTGTAACGCTAGTAGCCTTGGCAGAGGATGTTAAACGCATGTGAAATGCCGGCCTTATTTTCAGTTTAACATTGGAGCAGCTTATCTCCCTCCTCGTGTAACGTTACCCCAGCTAAATTTGCGTTAGCTACTGATAGACTGAGTTAGGTAACGATAACTGACAAATTCCTCTTTTGACTGCGTTAGCAAGCTAGCTGCTCAGTGGTGCAAAAAGTCGAAGCAGGTAACGTCTAATCTCCATGTCGCATTGTTAGCTGGCTAGCTAGCGTGCTCGCTAAGTAACGTTAGCTAGTGGTCTAGCTATACGTCAAACACGAAATGAAGGGAAAAAAACACAATTAAATTTGAGCGTAAACAAAAGAAACGAATAGGCACAATTAATTAAATTGTTAAGAACAATTGTCCGAGAGACAAACTTGGACGTTTCTACTTCTCGTTTTGTCCATTCTAGTCGTCTCGAGTGAAGATGACTGTACATGAATACGATTTCTTTTTTACACAGTCGTTCGTTGTTAACAATATTTCCATACCTTTATACTCTTTGTCCTCAAAGAGATTTCCTTTGTTGGATTTAACGTTAGCTGTATAGGTGCAATGTGGTTCGTGTAATTTCAGTGGTATTTTTGCCGTAATGATGCTCGTACCGGTAAGTGGCTTACTAGCTGTTGCTGAGCTAACGGCAATGGCTACAAGGACCCCTGTGCTAACCCCAGGATTGCCTGACAGTAAAAACCATGAAATTGGATAGAAGGATCATTGGAGTCTTCTTTAGACATATTGTCACACCTGACACTGCTGTCATGGACTTTTAATTATATTGTTGTGTAAATGAACATTGTTTCGGTTATACAAAATGCAATGTACAGTAGGTAAGGGAACAATTACAGCTTTAAACTACCAGAGCTACAGTGATGCAGTAATAGACTACAGTAAGTCAGTAATAGTATGGTAATAGACAGTGTTAGGGAGCATGTAGCCCTAATTTATCTTCTGCTTTAACTACATTTGCTGTAGATTAATGATATTTTAACTAATTCAAATTGTATTACTTAACTACTTTGAGCACCATAGTTTAGGTACATTACTACAAATTATTTTTTTTGTAAAAAGTTATTACAAGAATACAAACATTAACCATTTGTGACAGTGTAAGGGGCATCCAAGACCGTAATGGACCTCCATCAGTGACCAGTAGGAATTGCAACAACATGGATGAAACGTATCACTCCTACACCAGTCTCTGGCACACATACCCCCACGCTGCAATCCTCCTGCCCCCTTGAGTGATGGTGGCCTGTAATGAACTCAAACAATAAGGTTATATTTTCCCAACAGAGACAAGTAAGCCAGCTAATTAGATCAGATATCAAAGAGAAACTTCTAGGTAAGAGGTAATACTACACAATGAAAAATACTTTAATAACATTGCAGCTTTTTTGGCTTGAGAACGAGGCTTATCAGCTTTCCTAGCTGAAATGTCTTGCAATATCAGACGTTCGGTTATAGCACCAGCCTCCATAGTTAAGCAGTTGCACTTAAAATGGCAGGTGGGTGGTGGTTGTCTTAACTTTCCAAATTGTGGGAAAGTGAAAGTGATCGGTCATCGGTGGTGATCAACAACACTATTAACCCCCGCAGATATGGTTATTTTGTGCTATGTGCTATAACCTGTAACTCTGCTTGATGAAAAGCATCACATCCATTTGAACAACTGACCAATTGAACAAATCTGAATAATATAGCTGTTTATATGTAATACAGCGTACGGCTGTGCTTTTTTGTTGCTAGCTCTCTTGAACCTTTCCTCAGCCAAATAATTAATGAATGTCTTCAGTCCTTATCCCCATGTTAATGTTTAGCCATCTCATATGTGTCTTTGACCTGTTCTTACCCCACAATGAGATATGTTTTTGCACTCAACAGGACTCTGCAACATTTAGAAGATTTTTTTTTTTTAATTTGGCTTTCCTTGAACGTGAATGCAAGACTCTTAGCTTGACTCAAAATAACATATAACTTCACCAGGGCCTGTCATCTTCCTGTCTACTTCCCAGCATTTCATGTATTGTGATGAGCAGCCATATTGATGTAGACTTGTCAGCTGACTCAACGTCATTGAAGTACATAAAATAACAACAGCCTTTTCAGAATCAGAATCAATGCATGATATATACAAAAGGATCAAGTTTGATTGTGAAAGAATGTCAACCAAATCAGAGGGAATGATGACGTCCCCTGAAGGATGAAGAGAAAGAAAAAGCATGAGTCAAGATGCTGTAGAATGAAGTATTGAGAAATTTTCTGTAATTGTTATATAGTATAGCAGGATTACAAACACATCAGAAAGGCTAATTTCTCAGTAGTTGTCAATTAGTCAATAGTGGTTTGAGAACAGCTGTCTAACCAGGTTCATAATTGTGAGTTCATAAAGCCATGACTTGTCAACAAGGCCACTGTGTAAGTGGAGATCAGGGATCCCAGACAGATATTGAAGTCACACCTTTCTTCAGTCAGGCTGCTGAACAAATTCAAAGGTCTCACAGATGTCTGCCCCAAATAAAACCTGTCATCACTGGAGACTTTCAAACTCTGATCCTGAGAGACTGGGCCTGATATTGAGACACAAAGCAGAGCTCACTTAAGGAAAGCCCTGCTGCCGCATCACAGATCCATTAATTAATATTAAGCAACACAGACCACAAGTGTGAACAGTTGGATCTAGCGGAAGATTAGATACCACATGCACAAACTCAACTGAAAATTCACCCTAGTAACAGCAACGAATGGTCAGAAGATGGCGCAAACGTCCCATATAATGGAAGGGGATCTCAAATTGTGCTGGAACTCATACAATGGGTTCAGTGAATCAGTATCCATGTTGTAAATGATGAGTTTGAAAATATGTTTATAGTTGTAAATATTGGGAATCATGTAAAATGACACAACTCTAGGCTATTGTGCACATCAAAAGCCACTTGGTCAGGAACTTTCCGCTATCAAAGTTATGGGCTGAACAGGACAACACTACATTATTCCCTGTAGAAAGTGAGCACCACTCAAATCCCAAAGAAGGACTATGGTTTGTATTCACAAGGATGTCCATCCAAACAATATCTGGTGGCGTTTAAAATTGAGTCAGATACAATGAGTAGTGGAATGTAATGCAGCTTTGAGTTACTTATGTCCTGATGTGCTGCGAGTGTGTATATAGTAAACAAGAGGCAGACAATTACAAGTTGGGTGCATACAGGGTTTGCAAGATTGTCACTGCATAACCAGCAAAGCCTGATACTCAAATACACCCCAAAATGAATGTTAAGTAAATAAACACGTATTCTTCATATGTATATAATAACATTGTATAATGTTACTTATCAATGTGTGAATTATTTTCCTAAACTTAAATTTCTTTTAAATTCTAATGAAAAAAGAAAGAAATGTACTTTATTTTACATGAGCAGTCAATCAGGCAACTTTAGCTTTTGTCTCACACTCGTCCTAGAGGTTCTAGACCACGAGTTACTTTCAAGTGAAAGTTCCTCACTGCTAGTAAGATTTTGAGACAAAAAAACAAAGCTTTCTGATGTTCAATCGGTTTAAATTCACTATGTATAGAGCTTTGAGAAAAGGATACAGTGTTTTGTTTTGAAGCGCTTCCACACACCTGATTTAAGGGTTGAACTTGAACACTTTCCAAACAGTTACAGCATACTGCTTGTGTGTTTTTACACCCTTTTTTTTTAACAGTGTAGTATCTGCTGGGATGAGAGAAGAAAAAAGCAGTGAATGAGATGGAAAAGTGGAGCACCTTCCACATTAGGTTGCACTCCAACAAATCTTGTCATGTCATCTTGTTGTGCTACACAAATACTAGCAAATCAATGCGCAATCCGGTCTTGATGAACTAAACTACAGAAAAAGAATACTGTGCAATGAACAACCATGTGCATCTTAATCATCAGCAGTAGCTGTGACGTGATGCACAGTACATGGAACTACATTCACATGTTCTTATCACTTTCTCTCTCTTTCTTTGTCTTTCTCTTGTATCATTTCCTTTGTTTTTTTCCCTTTCAGAATCCATATTTAGAGAGATCAGAGAATCAGATTTAGGATCTCTCACACTCTGCACAATGAGGTGAAAAATATACAAGTGAGAGCATGGATACCATCAGGCCATCAGTGCTCCAGACCTCTTCACACCTCCTTTATGATCCCTGTGTCTGGCTCTCTCTCTCATGCCGGGTATGCATACAACTAGTGAGGTGGGGGTTTATGGGTGTATGGATCTCCAGCTCCTCTCTCTGATGTGGGCTCCAGAGAAATGGCCGTACATCCTTCAGCGCTCTTCTCCTGCAGCACATCTGACTGGATTAAATATGTGCAGAGGATTTATTGGCTGAAAAACCACAAGAGCCCCACAAACACTTTAGCCCCAGACCACTCCTAGTGCAGCCCAGGGAAGCACAGGAATTCAACTGCAACCCCCCAGCTTCTCCTTTCTCCTTTCGTCCTCTCCTCTTTGCAATATGTATCTTTATATCCTCTCATCAAAGACCTTCCCTCTCACCTTTATTTTATCTCAACCCTACATGAGAATTATCCCTCAAAGTCCCTGTGTTTTTACACATAACTATGAGTTCTATGTTATATGTTCTTTTATTTATGGTAACAAACACAAAGAGGTGAAATCAGGGTCTTAGGTCCACATGTGTCACAGACAGATTACAAGCATCTCCACGTAACTACCATTATCATTCTTACAGGCAGAGGATATTATTCACCATCGTGCAAAGATAGAGGTTTTATTTTGGAGTGTGGTTCAAGGGTGGATTTGAGTTCTTTGGCACAAACTACAGTTTGATGATAAGTATCTCTATTAAAGACTTTCAAGATGATGAATTCTCTGTGTATAAATTCAGATGCACCATTTTCCTACTGCAGTGTACTTACAAGACCTATAATGCTTTTGGCACTGTGGGTATTTTCCTTACCTTGCATTACCTTATACTTTATGCCCATCCTTAGCACCCAGCTAAGGATAATCCTGCTGGTAATCACTAGAAATATCCATCAGGATACACATCTATCCATGTGCACTCTGGCACTAGGCCTGTGGCCACTCTTTGTCTTGTAGTCTTAATTTCTCAATAATTATTCTTCACAACTCCTGTTAGTGTAGTCCTGACATCTTTCTCTGTCTGTGTGTCTGTCTCTCTCTCACTCTCTCAAAACAAAACATAATAACATCTGAACTGTGAGAGAGCTTTGTGATGAGTCTTTTTACACTCACATTGACCAGAAAAATGTCTGCTTCTCATAATCAGGCCTATGACTGTAAGAATCTTCCATTACGCCATAAGGCCAATCACCAGTTAATAAGGCTCTACTAGACCATCAGGTGGAGGGCCAACACAATGTGCCATCTCAGTGCGATGGGTGCCAAGGCAGCACATAACTCAAGGACTAGAGCCTGGCACCACTGTGATCAACAAGCTAATGTTATTATAATGTTATACTATTCACCATACTTTTACCGTTTTCCCACATTCAGTGTAATCTCTCTCTCTCTCTCTCTCTCTCTCTTCTCTCTCTCTCTTGTCTCTCTGTATCTCTTTCTGCAGGCCCCTAATCTGCATCAATAAAATGCCCTTGAATCAGTGAGCACAGCAATGACTTTTTGAATTGATAAATGTGACAGGTGGTTACGGGGTGTTGATATTCAGCTTTCAGAGCATCTGCTTCACATATTACATAGTTCAAGAACAGTTAGCATATTTTGACTCTTATCACAAACAGCTTAGACATAGTGTGTATTAAGAGTAGTCAAAACCAGGATTTAGGCCAGACCTGTGTGAAATATATGTATTCTGCTCAGCTGAGTAGTGAGTGAAGTACTTTGAGGTCAATGGAAAATACAGGTTATATATACAGCAGGGATGGGTTGTTGAATTAGAGTACATTGTAGTGAGGACTATGTGCAGCCAGTAAAACAAATGCAATCCTCCATTGACTCTCAATCTAAGAAGCCACACAGTACTCTCCATTGGTAGTAAAAGTAAGTGATGATGAATGATTGAGTGTCTTCTCAACCACACTGAACACTCTTTGTGGGTGAAATAGCACACAGCTTTTCAACATATTCCCAACTCAAAAGCCTCTGATGGCAAGTGTCAGAGATTGTATTTACATGTTTAATATATTGATCATGATCATGAACATTCCTCAGCAGAGAATCAGATATGCCTTAGACAGTAGTGCAGTTGAGAGACAAATCAACAATCACAATCAAAACTCAAATGAAAAGGCCCTTGAGGCCTGAAACATGTTGTACCAAGGAATGAAAGTGACAGGTTTCTCTCCCTCACAGACAAAGTCAGATGCATTTATTTACTGTATCTCCCTCTCATGCTAGGGAGCACACAACGAGAGATCCATGCATTTTTGTTTTGTATTGTTAGATGGTTAGCTATCACGGTGAGCAAGGGAGTAAATGAGAAGGTGGAGGAATGGTAAACTATGACCTTTGACTTCCTGTTCTGGCATTGCGTGACTAGTGTTGGCTCCCGAACCCCAAACCTTACTGCAGCTGCTCCATTGGGTCAGCACTAACCTGGTCTGCTCAGTGACAGGAATCCACACACAAACTGATCTTATCTGACAGCATGAAACCAGAGCAGCCCTGGCACTTCTGTCCCACAGAGCCTGGCCCAGAGGGCATCATGGGAACTCTTGGGAAGGCTGCCCAGGGACAGAACACTGACAGAGGTTCATAGTCTCCTGACCACCTCTGAGACTGGATCAGGAATATCATCTATCAGTCATGGTTGGGCGGTTTTCTGGGTCAGTTACATATTCAGGAGAAAATATAATAATTTTTCATGTAACCATCTATACTATGTCATGGAAGAGAGATGCATTATCTTATGTATTATCTATTGATTTCTTTTAGCATTTGCTGGAAGTGAAATAATTATAAAAGTGCAACAAATGTAATTATGTATATCAAACGTAAGGTTTTGCATTTGCAAAAGCAAGCATACAAGTGTTTTCAGATGTCTAAGAGAGAATAAGAATATTATACTCTCATAACATAAACCACCACAAACACTCTTCTACCACTATAAATGCACACACACACACACACACACACACACACACACACACACACACACACACACACACACAAACAAACGTATGATGTGAAATGGTGTGATTCTATTAGGTCTATTGCTAAGGTGCTGAATATTAGAGCTCACTGTTGAACTTGAGTGAGTTGGTCCATTTAGACCAACGAGTGTAGCTTGATATTTATGCACTTGTACTGCCAGCAAAACACCCAGAGGCTACAGGTTTTCAACCAAATCAAAATAGGCGGATGTCAGATATAGTAGATCCTTACTAGAGATGACAAGAGATGAGTTGAGCTGAAATATAGTTGGGCACTGCTTTGAAACATTCTATGGTTTTCATCAAAACTCCCTCCATTTTGCAGTAAAGTGGATGGAATGTGTCATGTTTACTCTGAGTTTAGATTCCAATCAATTTGGATGGAAAACTAAACCTAAACTTGGAGCCAAATAACCTCCACTGTAGGTCTGTGTATTCTAACTTTTTAAAAGAGTTTTGGACTTCCACTGTTACCTCGAGTGAAATCTATCCATACTGAAAAAACAAAACAAAACTGATGTGCAGATAATAATAACAAATGTTTTACCCAAGCAAGTCAAACTAGAAACACAGTCAGATGTCTCCCAACGCCTGAAGATGGTATCAACCAACCAACCATGAATGGCCACAAAAATGTCAGACCTTTTCAAATATTAGTCAAAGATTGAACATGTCATGTTAATAAAGTGGAGGTTTGGACTATCAAGTCATAAGTTACATTATTTTCATGAAATTGAATCATGACTCTATGAATGAACAGGCAGCCAAGTTATGAGTCTTCCTACAAGATACTACTAAAAGAGAGAGCTCCAATTAATTAAGCTTAAAGATACAAATATGTATGTATATGCTTTAGAAAAATGAAAGAGCCAGTGTACAGAAAAGCACACAGTAGGTCTGACTTCATGGGAACATGATGCCTGAATGAGAAATGCAATACACATTCATCATATGCCAAATTGGTTGAGCTTAAACAAACCTGAACAGACCTGGACAATGACAAATGCGTGACTGTTTCAAATGAGCATGCACAGAGCGCTGATGTGTGCATGATAGTTTCCTATAAGTATTGCATGCAGCATCAGGACACACAAGCGAATGACGTCTGGTTTACATCCTCAGAAAAAGCCTCTCATGACTCTTCTGTATCCCAGAATTCCCTGTGTTTCCCGTGAGCAGTTTGCTCTGAGAGGGTGCATATCTGGAACCTGTCAGCATTCCCTCAGAGACCTCAATTATACAGGCTGGCATAATTAGATCAGCTTTGATTGCTGTTCTAAATGACGGGAATAACATGAAACGGTGTGTTTGTCATCCCCACCCATCTCTCTCTGTCTTAGTGCTAATGGAGCGCTATGAACAAGTCTGTCCAGCTCCAATGTCTGTCACGTCTGGACCTGGTGAATGAGTGGGCGTTGCGATGGTGATGAAGGGCTGACGTGGCAGGTACTCTGTGGACGATCTGGGGTCAGGCTCTAGATTGAGCATGAAGAGCCTTCAAGGAAAGGCAGACTTTGACATTACACAACAGGCGTCTGTCACAGTATGTGGAATTATACAGAGCAACCAGAACCTCAAGACTCCGTTGCAGACACACTCGTTGGCACGCAAAGGGTGACATCCACTTAAGGATCGTAGCAGTGCCACTAAGAAACCAGAATACACAAACAAGACAGACTTTGAGCATCCACTGTTCCACATGATGAACAGGTCTCCCTTTGTGTATGTGTGAACACGAGAACATTTGTGGTACATGGGTATATGTCATGTTACATTTGGTACGTCTGTGCACACGTGTGTGTTTGTGTGTGTGCACATGTGCGTGTGTGTGGTCTAGTCACAAACCTTTCACTCTGTCACTTTCATCGGACATTTAATAAAGTGTCCTTTGCATGTGAACTTTCAAAAGTGGTCACTGGACTGCCTCTGTGCCCTGAGATAGTGCGCAGATTTCCACTGGTCTTGTGGCAACATTTCAAAACCCTAACCTGATTACCTTCAGCTGTGTAATTGAACACCCTTTAAATAGCAGACCAGCTCAGGTCCTGTCAGATACAACCCTCAGGAAGACAGCTCTGTCTGTTGAAATGTTGGTTTGTGTGCGGCTACTATTTTCTGAATTAACATTTCAAAACCATACAACATTTTCTGAACAACAATCCTCTATCATGCACTCTGAATATAATATATGTACAAAAGTACAATGCTAAGACTTTGCTGTTAAATGTCTGAGAGAACCTCTGATAGTCACTCATGTGATGTGATGGCTGACCTTTTAACTTTATACAAACCGAAGCTTTAGACCTTCTACAAAGAGGGGCGTGTTGACTGTCCAGCAGTCTAGGTTAACGACTAAAAATGATGATTTTATTATTAAAGCTCCTACAATCTGGAACAATTTGCCTTGAAAAATTGTATGAGAAAACAAAATCTAAATATTTTCTTACCTGTACTGCGGTGACGTTTTGCCCAGAGAAAAGTTGGGTTCTGAAAACCTGAGCACAGTTTCAAATAAACTGAGACTGATATGTGAAATCAAGCATGGGAGAAAGCAGGTGGAGGAAAAAAACATATCACATGTCTGTCAGGTGCTCACTATGATGTGGGTTTGAATCACATACTGAAGTAATATTTTTCTGATACTCTAACAGGAATACAAACATAGAGTGCAAATATATTGATATATGATGCAACATGATGCAACAGTTATTCAAATAATTACTCCCATAATGCATGTCAAATATTTTAGTTTTATTACATTTTCTGCATATTTATGTACATGTAAAATAACAATTAATTGATCAATGATTTCCAAACCTATTTTTAAATAAAAAAAACAGTGGTATTATTGTGATAGATGTTTTTGGACCTTTTTACCTAATACACTGTGTTGAAACAACAATCCAGTAAAAAACAATGGGCGATTGCGCCTTTAATGATAATACTGTCAAATACTTACTCAGTGGGGCAATATATGATAATACACTTACTTAATGTTGTTAGTGATTTGTTTTATTTCAGGTACAAATATATCTGCTCAGTTACTTAAAGAAAGTAAGAAATGTGGCATGATGAGGAGTTACATGAAACACACTTCAAAAAGTTTCATGTTTAAGAGTATAGATATATATATATATATATAGAGAGAGAGAGAGAGAGAGAGAGAGAGAGAGAGAGACTGTGTGTGACTTTGTTTTCAGCACAACATCTGAGGCTCAACAGTTCATTATGTAGTTAAAGCTCCGGATCAAGTGGTATTGGTGGTGGTGTGACTGTGCATTCATTGTGAAGCAGCCTTATGTTACATCAGGTAGAGGGGAAAAACAGGCCGTTGAAATGTGAGCTTGGCAACCTTCCCATCTTCAACCCTTAAATTATGTAGGTTTATTAAGTCTGGCTGACAAATGCTCAATTTGAACATATAGTTTTTAAACTGATGCCAGTTGACTGTCTTGATCAGGCACAGACCTTTCGAAGGGCAACCCCACCCCCAACATTGCCTCACAAACATACGCGCAAATACACATTTATGTATCAACATGTGTGAGCAGTAACTATCACAAATGTTGCCCTGGGTTAAGCACTTAAAAGGGGTTAAGTAACAGCTAAAAGTTCCAAATTCATGTTTTCATTTTTCAAATAAGCCAAAAAACAAAATCATTCTCAGGCTGGTGTGTAATGTGTGTAACGTTATATTTTGGTAAAAGTGAAAATAAAAATGGGAGAAATCTCCTTCACAGATTTTAAGGACCCAAACATTGAATAGATACATGGTCATCTTCATCATGCTATGATTTCTTAGGGCCATGAAAGCACTCGGGGCCACGGTGATTCAATTCCCAGGACTTTCTTTGGAGTTTGCATGTTCTCCAATTTGCAAGGGTTTCCTCCTCCATTCCAAAGACATGCAATTCAGGTGCATTGGAGTCTCTAAATTGCCCATAGGTACAAATGTGAGTGTCTGTTCACTCTGGTGTGGACTGGTGACCTGGCCAGGGTGTCTCCCTGACGTCCACCCAGTAGGAGGATAGTGTCCAGCCACCCACCAACCCTGAAAATCCCAAGAAAGTCCCAAGCCCTCATGTCCTGAAAATAATAATTTTTTGCTTATGGTATAATACTTTGTTTTTCTGTTTGATTTCAGTCTGCTTTAACTTGAAAATGAACTTTCATTACCAACTGCACTATTTTATAACACAAATTCAGCAACAACAAATCATCCAAGGGAAGCTGCTGAGTTTGAAGGAACTCTTTTGAATACAAAAAGTAATAAAGCCTCTGTTGTGTCCATCCATTTCCCATCAATAGCCATAATACACATCTTCCTGAGGTTCCTGAGGATACGTCTTCTGGTTTTGAACATAGTAACAGCCAGGAGGAATAGCTTCAGAGAATGCAGGCTCTCCTGTCAGTGGAATAAAGGCCAAGCCATTCAGATAGCCAGCAGGGCTTGTTTCTCCCTGTCAGTGAAGAGAGGAGACCATGAACAGCGTAAATACAGCACTTCCTCCCCCTCCTGGTTTTCATTCTCAGCAGCATTCTCCTCCCACTCTGTACATCTCCTCACGGATCCTACACACACACACACACAAGCACACACGCACATGTATATACACACTCCCAATTAGGCTGTGTGTCCAGTTATAGACAACCTCTAAGAGATGACATAAAACAGGGTCCAGTCACTTGCCGACAGGACCAAACAACTGGAAATGAACGTTCCTTACTTGATATAATATAAGTCTGTGGAAGCATGGCCTGGCAAAAAAAGATTTTCTCATCCATAATTAAACTTGACATAACTTTACTAGAGCATTCTTCAGGACAAAGGCACGCAGGACAAAGTAATTACAATGACCTTATAGATGCAATCAAGAGCTCAGTGTCCTCCAGCAGTTCTCCTTCTCTTTGTTCCACAGGACCATCTTAAGCGCTTGTGTTTGCTGCTTGTTCTGCAAAACAAACAAAGACAAGCAGAGCTGGAACAGTGATTAGAGAAATCAACAAATCCTCCACAGGACGTGAGCGCATGGGCCTCCAGGCCGGATCAGGTTCTTTGGAAAGGGTGAGTCAATGAGGTTAGAGGACGAGGGGTGAATGGGAGGAGGGGGTGGGGTGCTGAGGGACCAGAGGTGTGAACTCAGAGCCGACAGAGCAGCCTGTCTCAATTTGGTTTACCATATCCGTCATGGGAACATCACTTCTATTTTCTTTTCATTACAAGACCAATCTCTTCGCAATCCTTCCAAACAACAGTGGAATAACAGCTTATTTGCTCTGTGTGGCCTTGGTAGAAGGTGGAGTAATTGTAGTCTGTATGGAGGTCCTTTGAATCGCTTTTGTTGTTGAGCTCAGCCTTCGGCAAAGGTGGAAACAATCTTTTCACTCATTGTAAAATCAGTGGGTAATTGGTGAACCATTAGATTTCATTTTTCCCACATCAATAGGCAGCCCTCTTGATTTTCTTCTGCTTCTCACAAGCAGACCCCCATGCTCACAAACCTGTTTCACCAACATGCCCCCATGATACTGTTTCAGAAAAAAAGTAGAAATTGAGAATAAGATCAACACTGCAACGTATATTAGACCCCAGGTACCTTATTTCAGTAACTTGAGTAGCAGTGGTGGCATTTTGGTGGTGCTTGTGACTGATGCTTGCAGAGGACAGTGAGGAGACGGTGGCAACAAAAATAGACTGTAGATTTTTTTTGTGCACAGCTTCAAAAAACAGAAGAACAAACTAGGACACACAATTTAGGACACTTTTTAAAAAGTTTGCCCAGTTACAAAACATGAGCAGATGTTTCCCTGTCTGAATTTATTTGGCCAGACAGGTGAGTGATGCATATTGCCATGGCTTGGCACGCCCATGCATGCCTCGGCTGTGTCTTTGCCTAATTGGCCTTCCCACACACAGCCTGGTTCAGATCAGAGCTGACAGTATGTGTAGCAGGCATACAGAATCATTCTCCACATACGTGTGAAACACTTCAAGGTCTGTTTAGAGTTTCCCTGAGGACTGGTTTAAGATGTGTTTAACTGTACAGATGGCCCTGGCTTTGAGACTGGGCAGTGTGGGTACCAGTCTATTAAAAGAAGATAAAGATGATCATGGAAGGATATCAGTTACAGGAGATATGGCGCCACTGAGGGAGTCTGTGTAGTTGTCAAGGTAAGGTTTGAATCTGCTGGCAACATGTATGAGTGACAGACCTTAAATACTGTATCTGCATTGCATCAAACCAAATAAGTTGTTGGATTCCAGACCATGAACTCTGGGGAAAACTGTCCAATCTCCAAAACCCCCCCAAATATATGAATCCCCTGAGAAGACTTCACTCACTAAAAGAGATTAGTAAAGTAGCGGTGACAGCTAGTCAAATCTATATCACATACATCGCAACATAATCATAGATTAGTTTTCACCAATAAATGTGACCAGAGAAAAGCATGAAATACATGTATGACAGGGAAAATCAAATAATGGTGAAGAATGGCTCCGCTATAATATACTGTAGAAGCACACTTTACTGAAAGCTGGATGGTACTTAG
Organism: Hoplostethus atlanticus; assembly: GCA_034670405.1. Lineage (NCBI taxonomy): Eukaryota > Metazoa > Chordata > Actinopteri > Trachichthyiformes > Trachichthyidae > Hoplostethus > Hoplostethus atlanticus. The sequence continues at coordinate 4,875,042 of JAXDDX010000014.1, read as the reverse complement.
CAGAGTCCTTGAGATAGTTTCCTGCCATAATAGTATGTGTGAAAAAGAAGAACATAAACCTCTAATTTTGAAAATAATGTTAACACCAGAGTGGAACTGGAAAATGTCTGTTTTGAGAAAGAAATCCCAGGCTTATCTTATGAGAGAATCAAAGGGATGATTTGAACATTATGGTGGCAATTATTATCTGTGGATGGTGGTGCTGTATCCAGCTATTCAACGTGCTCTTTTGAAATAGCCAGACACTCCATATACCCCTTTTTTCTGGGCTTAGCTTTTAATGTAACTGCAATCAACCACAACAAGATTTTTGAGGCCCAGTGTTCATCCCTTAGAAATCCCACCAAACGTGAGTAGTATTGGAATTCCGGAGCACCATGCCAACCGTGAAGCCTCCTGCCTCTCACAAGCACTGCACGGAGGGGCAATTTTCCTCCGGCTGAACTTCCCAAAGCTGCCTCACCTGGAACCAATCTGTAACACAATCGAAGGGTCCTGACTTGAAAGCCCATTCCTTCCCTTTGATAGTCTCTTCTTGGTAGCCTGCATGGCGCTGGAAACAGTCCTTTTGTAATCTGCAGATACAAAAGAGCCGGGGATCGAGACGAGTATCCACCCATCAAAGTGTATTATGCAAATAATCGAGAAACAAAGCTCAGATACACCCTGTTTTTTTCTGGGAGGAGGAAATTGGGCTGGCTTTCGGAAATTTTAAGCGTTGTTGTCATCCACAATTTTCCTCTGATGTACATTTTTTTAATTTTACTTTTTATACCGTAACTTTTGAGGGCATAACTGAGTGTTCTTGTTTGCTTACCTTCTGTAGACAGGTGTGAGGTGAGGACCAAACAGAGATCTCCTTTAGTGTGATTCAACAGGTTTCTACCCCCAGTAGCTCTAAAATGTACTCCGCCAGTGCACTGAGGACTTGCCCAATAGGCAAGTCAAGCAATTAAACTTTAATAGCTGTCCATTTAGGGCTCCTGGGAAATTTAGTCTTGAGTCAACATGCCAAAACCTATTTCCTTCCCGCACCTCTTCCTCTGTAAGCAATTGCTCCCTCCAGCGAGATTGTATTATAGGCCTTCCCTTAGTGATGCAGTGTGTGGCTGTACTGTCGGTATATGATGTGGTGCCAAGCAAGTCTCCGGTATGTAAAATAACCATTACAAAATACAATACCTTGGGACCCTGCACATGAGAAATGTCTTTACTTCAAAGCAGTCTGTTTGTTATCGAGGTGCTAAATATGGGATAATGGACATGGCAAGATACACCAGAATCCACTCCATTCACAGACATTCAGGAGAAGAAGAAATTAGTTATTTTGGTGCAGAAGTCTTTGAATAGGTTATTTACTTCCTCATACATGTGATTTCAATTGAGCGATTAGCTGTAATTGAATCACCAGTAGAAGAGCAGTGCGTATGGATGTAAAGCATGAAATGAAAAGGACATCTGTTCAGGGAGCCCTCTTTCTCAAGCCACAGTCGGTACCTTTGACAGATAGTCGGTAAGTCACAAGTCGTTTACTACTGCCACTCTACCCAGTACTTAGTACAGCCCTCTGTTCATACCTCATAATCAAGTTATCCTGTCTGCCTTTCATGTTTCTTATTCTCCTCTCACATGCATCATGTCTCTAATTATGTTTTGTACCCTAAAGGAATTGTGGACATCAGATTGAACGTGTGCTTAAACTTTTGATTTTGGTAGTGTGTTACTGTTAATAAATTATTTGTTAACATGAACGTGAAGATTCTCCCAAATTATAAATAAGTGAACCACAACTTTCACAATGACAATGTTCCTTCAATGGGCATTAAGTAATCTATGACTTTTAATCGAGCTCTGTAGGTGACCAAGGTCTCCGGTACAGCTTACGATTGCCTGACATTGACATAAATAGTGGTCACATTTTCACAATAGAAAATGTGTAAGTTAGCTAATTAGAGCAGAGATCCCACAGAAATATCTAGTGAAGAGGTAATATATCATGATTCAAAATATTGTAATAATAATACTGCTTTGTCAAAACCAAGCACTGGCTGGAAAGTGAGCTTTTGAAAGCCAGAAATCTCAGCACCTTGCAAAGTAATCACTGAGTCATTGGTATTGATTGGTAAATGTTCAACAAGTGAGTCCAAAACACACTCTCTGGTTCACAGTCAATGCAACATGTCCAGGTTTTGTCTTGTAACGAAATCATAGAATAGACTTAGTTCCTTTGTGAGACTTTTGGTTAAACTGTCTAGGAACATAGAAAAACAATTGCAGAAATGTGAGCTTTAGTCTCAAACCACCTAAAGTGTATTACCTTACACAACGTACTAGCCTACATCGATTATTATAATTATATTATCTATTAAAGTAGCATAAAGCATCATTCCTTAACCATTTGCGCAATTGGTAAATTAAATAATGACTCTACATGATGTGTTATAAGATCAGTTGTACTCTGCAAACATGAGAAAAAGAGTCAGAAGAAAGTCTTTCATAATGTCCATTATTGCTAAATATAATAACTTGTTGTGGACAAAGCCAGAGAGCAAAGCACAACAAAGCTAGTCCTGTGACATTTACTATTTCTGAATGAGTAAGTTTTATTTTAAATCACTCATACTGATTATCTGAGCGGGGCACACTGTTTTCCTATTACTACACATGACATAAAAGACCAATTCAGTGCTTTGACTACCACATGCTGCTCCTGTTTATTTCCCTTTTCACCAGTTGTTGAAAAAGTGAAAACTGCTTTACCTGTACTGAGGGGAAGTTAGTAGTCGTACTGGCTCAGTGTTGCAGCAGCAATTGAAGTGACACAACTGTGTAATAGTAGTGTTGTGTAGTTGGACCACTGAGGATAGGGATGAAATTGTGTTGCATTAGGAGTTAGGACAGAGAATGGAGAGCGAGGCTTTGCCAGAGCATCTGTAAGCTCCATTATTCTGTGCTGTGTAAATTTGTCCTCAGGCAACAAAAACTCCCAGATTCAACTTCCCCTTCCTCTGCCCTCTCAGGCCGATCACCTCTCCCTTTCAGTGGGCGGATGTCATAACATACTAAAACAAATTGATTCTTCTTGCTTTTTTCCACTTGGCTTCATGTTAATTTGATTAATTGACTGAAATTATTTGAGTGCAGTTCCGCAGTTCATTCATGTTTTCTTTCAGAGCAATGGATGTGTGAGGGAACAAATGTTCTTCTGTCTAGCATCCCTGACTGTTTCTAGGCATTGTGTATCGTGCTATGAGATACAGTGGTGTGGAGCTCCCCGTGTCTATAAATGTTAATGTTGGGAATCTATAGGAAGCTAATTATTATAACTCAAAGGTTCCAAGAGGCCGAGACTGGTCAAGTGACTGTCAATAAAGTATGACAATAGCCCCCAGTGTTTGTCCATAGGGACCCGGGGTAGAGAGATCGAGGGCTCTACTCTCTCTTTGTAAGACCAGACTCCTTCTTGTTTGACTTGCATGACCCCAGCCTCAGTAAACAACACATGCAGCTCTAATTAGAATCACTTGGTCACCCCGGGGCAGAATGAACCGGGCTTTGTTGCCAGCATGGCAGCACCCCAGAACCTGACATACCTCCAAGGTGGTTGCACCACAGGAACCATATGAATATTCCACACCTCCAAACTTAGTCTCCAAGACCGAAGTTTGTCTGACTAACTGGATTTGGTCTCACTGTTTTCTCACTGATTGATGATAATGATGTAGATGATAATAATACTAATACTACTACTACTACTACTACTACTGCTAATTATAATAATACTAATAATACTAATAATACTAATAATACTAATAATACTACTACTACTACTACTACTACTACTACTAATAATAATAATATTGTAGTTGCTGCTGTTGTTGAAAATAAAATGATCTAAAGAAAGAAAGAAAGAAAGAAAGCAATATTCCATTTTTGTAGAACACTTTCTGACACACTGAAAATTTTATGAATTAATTTGATTTTGAAGTAACATTTTGAACAGGGAAAGATAATGAGAAACACTTGGAAAGTTGGGTAATGCCAAAGGGGTGATACAAATAACAAATACCATAGTGGAAAAAAGAGAGAAAAAGCAATCGCCAGGACTCTTTTGTCTACTGAATTGGCACACAGTCACAGTTTACGGAGGTAGTACATGAGCATTTTTAAACCTGACACAGAGCATTAATCAGTAGTCAAAGATGTACCGTAGCTCATATTCATTCATAGGAAGCTCATATTCTGGTATTATGAATGAATTGTTAACACATGTGTTGATGTGTGATTCTTGAGAAACTAAAAGATGCTAAACTACCCAATCCTACAAAAATGCACCATGACTGTAAGTCCTCTATAAAATAGTATGATAAATTGCGTGAAAAGCAGCACTACAAACTTTGTAACATTAAGTGGGCCGAATGTTGTTTCTTTTCTGTAGCAGGCAGAAAACTGTTTGAGTATGTAAAAGTATGTAAAAAAAACAATGTGTTGTTTATTAAACCAGTGCCTATGTAAGATAATGTAATTGAGAATTACTATTGTTTTCATAAAGAACAAATAAAACTCACACGCACACACACACACACACACACACACCTCACTCACTCACTCTATGCACTCTATGCAGAAATACAAACATATCTGCACAGAAGAAAGGACAGCCTGACATATATGTAGAATGTGGTGATGGATGGATGGATGGATGGATGGATGGATGGATGGATGGATGGATGGATGGATGAATGATGGATGGATGGATGGATGGATGGATGGATGAATGATGGATGGATGGATGGATGGATGGATGGATGGATGGATGGATGGATGAATGATGGATGGATGATGGATAATGGATGAATGATGGATGGATGGATGGATGGATGGAAAATCTCTGTTTACTCTCTCCATAATTTCTTCTTAATAATTTTTTTCTAATTTCTTCTTCATTTTTCTTCTTCATTTCTTAGCAGCGCTCTTTACTATGGATTGCTTGTAATATCGGTGATCTCAAGCTTCTTCTACTGTTGTGCTCATAAGCAGAAAAAAGCATCACCCAATTGCGTAAAATGTAAATATAATGGATACAGTGGATAGAAAGGCCTGAAGTCTGACTTATGAACACTTAAACAGATATGACAAAAATAGTAAGCCTTGATTCTTGTGGGATTCCTCAAACTCCCCAAAGTGAATGAATGAGCTGTAAAGAAAGGGCATCTGCTTCGGTGCAAGTGTCCTCTCAAATTGAATAGAGAACATGACTCTGATTAGGACTGTGTTTGAAAGGACTCTGTTCTAGCAGCTTCCAGGACATTCCAACGTATTAGGCCCATGAGTGCTCTCTGTTTCCTCTTGGCGGTTCCCTCGGCAAAAAAGGTCAGTCCGGTTGCAGTACCTGTCATCTGTGCTGTTACACTGCTAGATACCCCAGCAGCCCAACAACACACCATCCATCCTCCTTGTGGGCTCTTGCTGTGGACAAGCAGAGGCACTCAGCTGATGCGAAGATTAAAGTCAAAACCTGCGAACGTGAATAACAGAGTTTACAATTTTACTGCAGATCTCTTCAATTTTGTAATGAGATATTTGCCCTCACCTTTTCAAAGAAATCAGGTTACTGAAAATGCAGACCCTTACATCATGAGAGATTTGTATTTATTTATTTAGTTATTTATCAAATTGAAGGGCATGTGACTCAATTAAATATATATATCTGTCTGACTTTGGACAGTGAACAGGTATTTGAGATGTTAACTTACTCAAAAAGCTAAAACCTTTGTAGAGCCTGATGTAGCTCCACTGACTCATGATACATTTGTCTCAGTTTCTCATACTCCAGTGAACTTCACATTGTTTCTATCAATTTGAAACAAAAATGCCATTCTGTGTACGGCCCCTTTTCTGGCTTTTCTGTTTTTTCTTGAGTTGTCCATTGGTGTAATATCACAGAGTAGGAGGATGGAGAAACTCTTTCATGCTTCAGGGTATAGAAGTGAAGTTTACAAATCCAGACTGAGGTGTCCAAAGCCATAAAAATGAAAACATTTAATGCTGCAATCCAGTGGTAGTCCTTTTTAAAAAGTTTGTTTTCTCTAGAACATGGTGGAGGATGAGGATAAAGTACAGACTTCTTAAGCTGCTGTATAGGGATTTCCTGAGGCAGCTGAGTTTCTGTACTGAGCTTCATTAGAACTGACATTTTTATGACAACCACAGCCTCAATGACTATAACTATTTTGCAAGATAGACCTCTGTCCCTTACAGTTAGCGAGTTAATTCCTTTCAGAAAAACATCCTCCAACTGACCCACATTTTCCCCATCATAAATGTGGTGTCCCAATCTAATCATTCCCCACGGTGCTCTCAAACACACTCACTGATTGTGTACAATGGCATTTATTGTGGTTTTGAATCTTAAAATGTTGTAGTGCCTTTCTGGTGCAACCAATTTTTTTTTTTAGTTTCATTTAACCTTTATTTTACCAGGCAAGTCATAAAAAACAGATTCTTATTTAAAATGGCGGCCTAGCAAGCGTCAAGAGCCACTTGAGGGGAAAGGGGAGAGAGGCTAAAAGATAAAAGCATGTTAAAGATACATCAAAAATAACATATGAACATAGACAACAAAGACAACAGACAAATAAGCAGCAGTCAACAAGCGAGGACACAGGCGGGACATAATACACGGGGAGGTGAAGGCAAAAATACAAAAAGCACAAAAACTAGTTCCACCTAAACGGGCACAAGAAGTACAGGCAGTAAACAATTAACAGTCAGCCTTTGCAGTCATGCCCAAGATGCACCAGAAGAAACAAGATCGCCATCAAAGTAAATGTGTAAAGCCTCATGTTGGAATCATGATAATCAGATGGAACTTTATAGTGAGATTTCATGGGGGATCAACACCAAGCATATCCTGTGATAGATATCCAGGAAATAGACATCTTTTACTATTAAATACCCTTTTCACGTTTTGTCTGTCCATTTAAGTTTATTCTGAACATGAGGAAACGTCTTAATCGCAGTCATTTATTCCGGATTTTGCCCCTGCTGCCTGTCCACTGAAATCAAGCACTCTGTACATTCATGTAGTCGCCCTGTAAACGGTTTGATGTGGTGTCATGCTTGTTAAACCAAACTGAGCAGTGATGCACTCTGCAGGAGAAAGAGGATTCTGTCTAGTCCAGATTCACCATGTCAAAGCCTTCGATAAATATGGAGCTCACCCTGTGGCATCATGCAAGTGTTTCATGTGCAAACCCATGTAAGGTGATATTGCCACTGAGAGCCTGTTAAAACTGCCATTGGCCATGTTATGGGAGTAACTAACACAATGAGATCCAGGGCTATTATTAATTAAGCGACACTTATGTGAAGTACATTAGATACATATATCTGTTGTTCTCTAAAATTCAGAAGACAGATGACAGATGATAAAACTGTATATTTTGTTACAAATATACAGGACGATTAAGGGATTACTGCCAATGGTGCATGAATAACCCTAGCAAAGAAATACTTTGTATTGTCTTTCCAACACTAAAACTCATTTCAGTTCAGATGAGCTAATCATCATTACAATGTTGGGTCTGGGTTCCCATGGCTGAGGGAAAATACACTGCAAACATTTAGCAGATATTTTACCACAAACCTTTCCACAAACCCGAAACTTCGCCGATAGGTTGTAAGTCATTCTGTGTACATACGTCTGCAGAGGGATTCCCAGCCGGATCAAAGATGGATCTCTTGACTTCTTCAACAACAACGTCTGTCTCAATCCAGATTTTATAAATTGAAGACAGATTTCTCATATTCGGTTTATTTTCCTCCCGTAAGTACGGTCTGAACACATAGCAATTATATAACATCTAATCACCCTCTGTGTTGCCATTAAGAGCAGGAGGAACCATTCCATGCTGAACAAGGGGGTCAAATTATTTAGAGGGGTATTTACAAAAGAATTACAAAAAGGAACCATGAAAGAGATCATATAAGGAGAGAGTAGGGGAAAGAGAAAGAGAGAGTATATACACAGAGAAGCGAGGCTAAGTGGGAAAAGCACCGGGATTCTTGTGACTTGTTTCTCGTGACTTGTGATTTTAAGATACAGAATTTGAAAATGATATCATATTTATATTTATATTTGGTTGTCTCCACTGTCACTAGACTGTAAAATGGTAAATATTAAAAAATAAAGAATCATAAAGAGAGCATGGTAGTGACACTAGCTGTACCCTGATAGCATCCTGCTCAGATGGGCAGTGTGTATCTGAGGTAGACCTAGTGATGTGGTAATTAGCAATGTTCCTGCAACTTGTAGCCTTAAGCTAAGCATGGGAAAAGGGACGGACAGATAATCGACTTAATCCAGCAATAATGTCATAGACTTTAGAAGGTTTTGTTGAACCAGACGGTTGCATTGCATTGTAGTCTTGGACACGAGTTAGCTTGCAAGGCTGCTAGTAACCGGTTAAGCTCAGCTACAGGCTACAGCAGTGTTTGCTCAAATTTGCCGCTTCTTTTTTGAAAAATAACCATTTTTTATTGGCACATGTGGCAGGCCCAGTGGATTACAGAACAGAGGAGAGTTGAGACAAAATACCTAAATGATATGCCAAAACTGCATAGTAATTCCTCTACCGGTAGAAGGATGTAGACAGGAGCAAGGATATCACTGACCTTGATCTGCAGTCATTAGTTTCAAGTGATGATTCAAAAAGATCTATGTTGACTAGAGGCAGACAGACAGAGGTTGATTTATTGGTAGAGAGGGACAGAGTAAGTGCCTGTTGACAGATAGCATTTTTATTAATCTTATTGCAGAACTGTGAGTAATGTTCATTAAGTTAACAGATAAGTAAGAGAATATTGAGTGTGGCCATTTCCTGACATATGTGCATGTGGTCAGCAGCAGTCCTGACCTTTGACTTCTCAGTGAACATCCTAGGGGCTGCTCTGTCCCTCTTCACTGAAGTCTCGGTGATGTCCAGCGGCCTGAGTTCGTAGGTCACAGTGATGACAGCGAGCACCTTGCTGCGAGAGTTTTATCTGCCCACCAAAATAAACATAGGAGGGCGAGGGTTAGGGGTCTGGTCCCCCCCCCCCCCCACACCACCCCCTGTCCAGCTCTGAATGAATCTCCCAGATAAAACGCTGAGGATGCAGAGGATCCTGCCTCCTCTAATCAAAATACTGTCAGGGTCAAAGGCCAAGCTGGGAGATCACAGCCTTCTTTCATCCCAGCAACATCGTTCTAGAGAATGTGGCTTGACTCTGGTGGAGGGAGCGTCTTGTCTGTTTTCCTTTGCTGGACTCCCATTTGAGGAGCTTTTCACCACTACCTCTGTTTGCCTTTCTCTTTTCTCTACTCCATACACATCATCAGTCAATGTGCTTCATTGAATGCGGAGAATATGTATGTCAACCATAGTGATGTTCATGATACTCCACATCTGTCACTATCTCAGAAATCCATCAAAAACGACACGTCAAATCTCTCCTTTTGATTAACATTAACAGATTGAAATATTCTTGTTTTTTATGATTTTCTATGCACCAAATGGTAAAAGACGGTTCATTGCAGAGGATTATAGCACAGTGCCAAATCTCTAACTCTTCTATAGCTGTGAGACGAACTTCTCACAGTTCAGTCCATAAGGGAACCATCTAAGCCAGAGAGCTGGACGCAGATAATATGGAGGCCAGACCTCAATTTTGACAGACAGCCCCCACCCTCCACACACACACACACACACACACACACACACACAAATGTCTACACATGATTCACAATTTTGCATAGTGCCAACTATGACATTGACAAGACTGAAAAGAGCTCGCTTACACATGTGCGACACACACGCACAAATGCATTACTCAGTAACAGTAAGATAAGTCTGGTTCTTCTTCTAGCTAATATTGAAACAGCACAGAAACAGAATCCCTGCTGCAATTGTACAAGTTAAATGTATTGGCCCACTGCTTATTGATACATATGTATGAACAGGTGTAGAATTACACATGACACCTGATTGTGTATGTTTCTATGAGCGTGTGCAGTCAACAGCTACTAGGAATGACCTGGCTTAATATAACAGAAGGAAAGCAGTACACATCCCAAGAGGACACCTGAGAGATGGCCAAGGGAGAATAGCTGCTAGCCAGATACACAACTTGGCCTGCTCTGGCTATAAATAGTGCTGTCAAGTCATTCTGATTTGTACCTAATTTTCTTTACAAGTGCTTCCATATGGCAGTCATATGCAAGAGAGAGATGGGGGTGCTGTAAAGAGGAGTAAGAAAGACAATTTTGCTCTCCTCCCTGCATTCCACACTCCTGACATGCTACTGCACACTGTGAATCTCAAAGGTACAACACACAAGAGAGCTGCAGTCTCTATTGTTGTTCAGAAGCTATCAGCTAACCTGAATGGAGACAAACCCCATTACCATTACAGACTTTCCACCTTTGAATGGTTGAGTATTTTTTTAAATGCTTCCCACATGTGAGGCTAAACTTACTTTTTTATTCAATGGATTTGGCATACTTTCAGGCAAAATTAAACAACCTAGGCTCATCTGAGCATTTTGCATTTGTTTACATACCTTGAAAGGATGAAACTGAGATAATCTTTGTTCAATAAGATTACGGACACATTGGAAATCAGTGGATGATTGTAATCCAAAAGCAGCAGCTTTTATTCATTTGGCTGGACTATTTTAAACCAATGAGGGTTGCTGATGTGATAGGCTATTTGCTGTTGGAACAAATCAGTTGGAAAACACCACAAAACCAGGCCAGATATTATTATTATTATGTTATTTTATGGCTTTACATAGACTTTCATTTTGGGTCTCATGGTGGGATACTGAAATATTAGTAACAAGGGTGAGGTTAGCATAGCATAGGCAATCTTGAGCCAGCAACCTTGAAATTATCATGCTGGAGGGCCCAAGAGTGCACAATGTGTACCGTGTCTAAATTGAAGACAGTTGGCTTCAGTTACTGTCACTGAAAGTGAATCGCATCTTAAGGGAATTCATAGAACTTCAACTCTGGTTTTTGGCAGCAACTGTCCTTCAAGTGCCAGTGGCTCTTTCAGTCTTTTACAGAACAGTAAAAGAAAAACACTGAACACAGCAGTCAGCTTTCTAGGCTTTCTAGATACTCTCAAAATATTAGTATAGGTATATATTTGAAACTCTAAATGAAACAATAAAAGAATGTACATGAAAATAGCAAAACTGCTTAATCGGGAAGGCGACCATTGCAACAATATGCTGACAGCATAGCCCAACACTTCAGCATCTGGACATTTCCAAATAAAGGGAGGTAGGGAGCATAATGGGAGACAACAAATTGCTGGACATTTGTGTAATTTATTCAGATTACAGCGCCATCTAGATTGCAGCCTGCAACCCATTTGCACAGCATTATCTCTCAGAAGTGGTTGGAGTCGGTTGAGGTGCCAATGCTTTCTGAAGTGTTGTCACACTGGCACACATTGGCATCACATGTCTCTACTGCTTGCTTTTAACTTAGTGGTACTTAATACGTGTATACCAATTCAGTTTTATTGGAGACAACTGGGTTTTACTGTATCATTAATGTATCATTTCAGTTTATGTCCTACAAATAAAACCAATGATAGCTTGTTCCCGCTTCTGAATGTTGGCCACCATCGTGGAGGGACAGGAGCAATGGAAAAATAATTTATGGGCTGTTGTTTTTCACAGGTCATAAGTAAGTTGTTCTGGTCCCTCAGCATGCGTACAGTAGCTCTATCTGAAAGCCTGCCATCAACTTCGCTACTAGGCTGCAATCACTATGTTCAAGTGTCATTATCCTCTGAAGAGCCCAGTGGACATATTTGTGGCCGTGATTTCCAAAGATTGTAAAGCCATGTGAAGACCTCCCTAAAAGCCATCTGACCCATAGAACCAGTACGGTTGCTCTTGAGAACTAAATTATAGGTAGGGGCACCCACTAGGCAAGAGAGGTTACCAAGCACGAAAAGCATCAGCCATTTAAATACCAGTGGGTGATTGGTAAATAGTCAAGAATGGTAAGGGCTTTTTTTCTGTCTCCTACATTTCTTCTATTGGTGAGTGTATCTTCATTTACCAGACGCAGTGTGTACTGCATGATGAGAGCTGGCCCCTCAGTTATTATATCCATACTGTGAGCCCAATGGGTAAGGCAGGATATAGTGCAGGAAGGCTGGAGGCAGCCATGCACCTTCTTCTTGTCTTCTTAAGACGTCCTTTAATATCCAGTGTGTCTTTCAGGCCGTAACCCAAACCAGCTAACATCCTCCCATCAGCAACACTGGCAGTGACTGTTGAATGACACTGCTTGGTTTGACTAGCAATACCTTCCAGGAGTTATCAGCCATCTGCTAACCCTAACCCTTACCCCACCCTCCAGAACACACACACACACACACACACACACACACACACACACACACACCTCACTCACTCACACACTCCTATGTGCTGTGTGTGCTGGCTGGGTGTGCTCTGAATTTGATGAAGTGGGATAATTCTCTCAACTGATCATATCAGTAAAGGAGGAATCCCAAGATCAAGACCAGACTCTCGGGGTAGTCACATATGGGATGCATTTTTCCAAATCCTAATAAACTTTCATCTGCAGATTTTGTGTATGTTGAGGGGCTGGGTGGTTGGGCATCAGCTCCAGGCCTCCTACAAGTTCCGCAGAGCCCAAAAGTAGTGAAGGTGTTTTGAGGAAGGCTGATGGAAAATAATAACTCTGAAATTAATTCAAACTGTGCTGCACACACACACACACACACACATGCACCTATACAGACATGCTCGCACATATAGATACACAAACACACTCACACAGGCGAGAGAGGGAAAGAAACACACAACAAGCAAAAATACAAATTAAAGAAAAAAATAATTGCCCAATTAAAACAAAATTATGTGACTTCACATTATTGTAGATCCGTTGAAGCATACAAAAAGCATCTGGAAATCAAACTTTGTGCTTATGAAGCAGGAATACTGTGGTACACAGGGAGTTTACCTGTTCTATCTTTAAACCCCAGGTGCCTGACAGAAGGTGCCAGATGTTTAAAGCTCCTCCGCAGGAAGTCAAGCAGATGTTTCTGACACTGTGTGGAACAGAGGTGCACACACACACACACACACACACACACACACACCACGATTACACACCAACCCAAACCCCTGGAAAGGATGGAGAAAGCGGGAACAGATGATTTTTCTGTCTTTCTCTCCCTCTTTAGCCCTTTTTATTAAATTCAAGATAAGTGCAACCACTGGCTCTTTTTGCTTTTCCCTCTTTCTTCATTTAATTTCATCAGAAAATCTGCTGACGCAGTTCAGTCCCCCACTCATGTGAAACCAATTTTAGCAGCACATAGAAATCTGCTGCAGTGCTTCAAAAAAATCAGAGCCGCGGCTCATCCTCACCCAGAAGATGTCCATGTCCGTAGATGTGTGGACCCACAGGTGTGCTCATTCTACCATTTCCTGTAGGGACACCGAAAAGGAACACTAACAGTTTCACACTTTCAGCAACACTCATAAAAAAAAAGACAGACTGTCAACGCCACACAACCCACCACACAGAGAGGAATAAACAAGGCAGCAGTGAATACTATATGTTCTGCGTCATGCAATCAGGACCGCAGAAAGACGATTGTGGTGGCAAACCATCTGGGTACTGCAGTGAAAGGAAAGACAGGGTCTGGAGACCTCAGAGCCCCAACCAGATATACATGAGGCATACACACACACACACACACACACACACACACACACATTAGCATCTGTTTAACACAGAGCAGTATCTCAACAGTAAAACAAGATTATAACCATTTCTCTCTTATGGAGAAACAACCTACAGACAAGGGAAAGACAAGTCTTTATTTTAACCAAATGCTCATGCAGTCTACATATTTCTATATATTTTAATGTGATATCAGAAGCACTTTAACTGGTGTAAAGTTATAACCTTTATCGATCATTTATAAAAGCCGGAAAAAAAGGGGTGAGACCATCTAGTACCTATCAGGCAGCTGTCTTTCAATCCCACTCACTCCCAACACCCCAGCACAACCGTAGTTCAATTCATAACTTTCTGTGATGCAATACATCTACGTATTTGCAACCCTCTCTCTGCATTCACAGCATCAGGGCAAAAAATACACGATGTTTTAATTGAAGGCAGTATATTTATTTCAAAAATAAAATGACTGAATAAACTAGTTCATGAATATTGTTTTATCACTGTTTCTAGTCTTGTTAGGTTAGCAGGATGTGATTACATCAGCCACCAATTATGTCTGATAAACATAGGCACGGTTATTTTCATTTAGCACTATTTTAATAAAAGTAACTTAAAATAAAGATGATTCCAAAAACTGAAATACAATGTCTGATATTAAGATTCATTTATTCCCTCTATGTTGTTCCTGTTTGAATTGTTTCATTAATCTACTATGAATTAGACAGCAGTAATTGTATTCATACATGTGAATACAGTTTCTGTACTCACTACTCTGTATGACATGTATGTCACATGTCCTTATAACTTGTGAATCCTTCATTGTTATCAGTAAAATCTAACTAGATGAGTTACATTTGGTAGAATTTTTTTTTATGGCTTAGCTGAAACCAGCTGCTGAGTGTCACTACCAGTATACTTAAAGTAAGGTTGAGGTCTGAAGTATAACATGTCAGAGAATATGAAGAGATTTTCAATAGAGACCATGCTAGAGTGTAACTTTGATAAGCGCACCATAATGAGCAGTGTAGCAGTTAAACAGAGTTTCAGTTTGTAAAAATGTTTATAAATCCAGTGAAAGCCTTTGAACTCCATTGGCCACCATGTATGTTATGAAATAATGGCAACATGGGTGTCTGCACTACTGATGAACAGAGTTTCCTTTGCACAATTTTACTACAGTGGAAGTCTATGAAGGATATTAACCACCACGTTTTGTTTTAGCGCTCGTGTGTATCATTACATCTAGACATTCAGTCATAATCCCGCAGACGGTGCCGCTGGCTTCACTGACTCCTCATCATCAGCTCCATTGCTCTCTAACACATAAGACTCCACTTTACTAATGAAACTCTAGCTCTGAACATGAAAATAATCAGCAATAAAATGATATACATCTTAAAAGGTTGGAAGAGTATTAAAAGATTACAGTACATACAAGGGCCCAGTAGGCCAAAGAATAGTAAAAACGAAAAGTTAACTGGTTCAAGTGTGCAGTAGTAGCACAGACAGGAAACGGTGAATAATACTAAAGGTATAATAAACAGTGGGAATATCAATAGTAACTATCACAAATGGTATTAACAAGAGTGTGCCCACTTTGAGTTAGCCCAATTATCCCAGTGCAGTATACAGCACTTTATCACATATAAATAGCAATCAAAGAAAAACTGTTTACTTTCCAAATTTTTGCAATGCCTACATAGAAATTACATAAACTGTAACTGGATTGTGTAGACAGTCATCACCGAGTCAAATATAACACAGGACTGGTAGCATACTGAAAATGATGAATGAGATCTGACATGACAGTAATCTCTGATTCTGTCAGATACACTGTGCATAGATGCATGACACGAAGACACAACTTGTAATTCATTCATCTGTAGAGTGCAAAATATATCAAATGTGGTCAAGAATAATTGAAGATGTTTTACTTATGGGCAGGGCTGGCAGTCATGATGCCAGTGATACAAAACATTCCTGGATATTGATTTGGCCTCTGTCAGACTGAAAAGTTATTTCAATCAAGATTGTATATTATGGTTTTTGAAAGTCTCCCGCTAGACTAAATGTGTTGTAAAGCTGGCCCGTAGTGTACTTTCTGGCTTTTGGATCTTTGTTGAAGGGGTGGGTTGTCATACACTGATACTCTAATAGGCCCTGTGAAGATGGAATGTCTCTTTTATGTGAAATTAAATAAGATCAGCTTGTGGGCCTCTCTCCTTCCTGTTCTGCTTTCCGTTTTATGTTCATTTCCATTCCCGCACAAAGCCGTCTCTCCACGGTGTATTAATGCCCATCAAAGGCCTCAATCAAGTTGCTTTGCCACAGGCTAGAGCCAAAATGGAGAGGCTAAAGTTTAATGTTGTCAGCACAGTGAGGATGTGGGTTGCTGTCTCCTCCATATCCTTGTGTTTTCTTTTAACCCTCAGATTCAGAGGCTTTAAGGGGCATTTTAAGGTCACTTACTGTGACAACAGTCTTACCCATTGTGCCATTAGGACAATGTCCGATGTATTTCACTGACGGAGGAAATAAGGAAAAGAATAAGACTTCCAAATAAATTAGACACAAACTATAATTAAATAGACTGCTGAAACATTGCCCTCTCAGTTCACAATTAACTATGTGAAATATTTGCAAAGAAGAAGAATGAAGGTGCCAACTGTCTGCTGACTTTTGTCTTCATGAATGCATGTGCTTTGTGTCTCAATTGTAATTACACTTCCCTTGGTATAAGCCTGGTATAAGAAAACATGTAACAACCTTTTATTCTAAACAGAGTTATATTTGTATGTAATAGACTACAGTGCCAGAGAGAAAGAGGATTTACATTTTTAATAAATCAACATATTTTTCATCATTTTCTCCATTCAGCTGGTTAACTTAAAATCGAAATTTACTGAATTTTAGGAAAATAAGATGTTATTTGTTTCATCCTATAGGAAGAAATGTCCAGAGACTGGCTGCCACAGCAAATTTGAAATAATTGAATGAAAAGAAAAATGCCTAAAAATAAAACAAGTAATGTCCACTATACCAATAGCATTGGCATTTTGTCTTTTTACTGTCAAAAATGCATTTACATACATGAATAAAATACATAATTGATTTCATAAGGCTATACTGGAACTATGCCTGACACATTTATAACCATTTTTTTGCAAGACAAATACAACTACAACCAAATCAAAGCCAACTACAACCAAATCAAAGCCATTATGACACTTAAACACTACAGTCATTGAGTTTAAATATTTGACAAAATACTTTCTCTAAAAGTTTGGCTAGAATTTGTATTTTATAAAGACAGAAGCAAGCATTTCTTGCAAACACCATAACACTCACGGGAAAATGTGATGCTAGTGTTTTTATTCTTTGTGTGTGTGTGCGTGTGTGCGTGTGTGCGTGTGTGCGTGTGTGTGTGTGTGTGTGTGTGTGTGTTCATGCCACACTCTGTCAGTAGGCTCCTTATTCACTGCAGGTGGGCCTACAGTCAATGGGCAACTTTCACTAGCTATGCCAGAAAACTGACATGTTAATAACCTTTCAATGGTTAGGAACAGTCCTACACGCTCACTCTGTCCATCCCAAGCTGCTGCTGCTGCTGTACAATAAAAGAGTGCATGGTTTTTATAATAAAGCAATTACAGTTAGTGAGACTGGGGATGCTTTTTCGTGTGAATTAAAAAGAGATCAAATCGCACATGTGGCCAAAATATGAACAAATATGAACCACCCTCTAAATAAGCCATATAAAATACAAAACACACAATATTCCATCGTTATTTACAGTGTACAAATATAGTGTTTCTCCCCATGCAGACTTACTGGAGCTGCATTATAGACACAGACCAGTGCATATGCAGCTTTTCACAGCTTTGCTGCTGCCCAAGTCCTACCTGCTGAATACTGCTGATCCTAGTGGCTGGTGAGTGAGAAGTCATTATATATAGAGGTGTAGAATCACATGATACTGTAGGCCAGCTTGAAACATTACTGCCAATCACAAGAGTAATCCACACCCTCTCATTGAACAGGTATATTCTGGATTGAATCTGTGTTAAGGTTCTAACACTATATTACATTACAAAACCATCACTCACCTCACTGCTCAGAATAGGACAGACAGAAGTACACGGTTCCAGTAGGTTTGAAAAATCCTGGTAAAGAATGGTGAAGTCTGGTTGGCTGCCATAAATCACGCTGCTGACATGAGGTATGGAGAAATAGTTTAAAGTAGCTATTTGTTTGTTTTGTTTGATTAGATAAAACATAAACTGTTATTCAATTATTTTCTCCTTGTGCCCCTGAGACACATTATATCTGCAACTGAGTGCAGGCCAAGTTTAATGTACTGAACATGAACATTATGTCAGACATAAAAAGATGGGCACCTTTCAGGCAGATTAACTTACTTTGAAATCCAATCAGTAAAAAATAAGTTTTTTGTACTGCACTCTCTCTCTCTCTCCCTCTCTCTCGTTCCTTTTTCCTTTTTTTGGTGCATGCGTGTGTACGCCATGTGTACGTGATTGTATGAATACGTTTGTGTGTTTGTATATGTGTATAGTCTATGTATAGCTGCTCGCTGTGGGTTTTTCACATTTTTTCTGCACTACAATTAGGTTGCATGCTCTGTATGTGCCGAGTATATCCTACGTGACTCATTTGCCAGAGACATTCCCCACGTGTGCCAGTACAGGCCTGTACCTCAGCCTTGGTCCTGACAGTATAACAAACAAACAAGGTGATATCATGTCTGCCAGGCCAGCATTACCGGCCAAAGCGGGAGGATGACAAGGCCAAGTCTGCGTTGGAGGGTAAGGATGGATGATGGGTGGAGTAAAACTGTACTGTACTACTGTAATCTGTTAATTTGTTCATCTAAATTGTTGGTTTTCATAAATTGTACATCCAAGCATGTTTTTTGAAATTACATACTCAGAATTACTTACATAATTGCTTTTTTATATGATTATATTGGATCATAATGTGATACTCAAATGATATGTGCAAACACAGAGGCATGAATTTTCTGTAGTGTAGCATTATGGATAAACACACAGAAAAGACAATGTATATTAGATATGGGCTGCCTATCACAAAATATGGGATGGAAAGAAAATGTAGGCAAATGAAGGGTGGTACACAAATTAATTGAGATGACCCCAATATTTCAATTGTGTGTGTCATAGTCTGTGGCCTACTGTAACCTACAATCCCACTCACTACCTTTAGCAGTTTTGGCAACAAAATGTAGGACTATTCATAATAACCGGATTGTCAAATAATGAGGTTATGATAGTTTGACCTATCCTTATCATAATAATTACAATATTGTCAATAGCGGTTAATGCAATAAGAGAGGAATTGTCAACCTAGCTGATAAAGGAGCAAACGTGTTGTGCTCTATTTCTGTTTATGTGGATGCGTTTTATGGCATCGTTCATATAAAGCTTGTCTTCCTTTTATTGACATTGTCTGAGAGAGTACAAAAACAGTGCTGACCTGTCATGAGGACGAAATAACGCATAACTCCATTTTAGATTTTCAAATCAGCCACAACCAACAGGCCCGATACTTTTGTAGCCTTTGAATGACTTATTTATAACTTTATTCATAAGGATAATAGCTTGTTGTTTAAAGGTAGGTGTCCAATTTACAGTCCTTGTTTTAACCCGAGAACAAAGAAACACTGATCCCCTGACAGGATTAGGTAGAAAAACTACAGTGCAAAGTGCTTAAACTGCTGAATTTCTGGTCGGAAGGCGCAGTTTCAGCAAAGACACCCAGTGAATTAAAAAGCGTCATTTTACATTCTAAGTTTAATGTTAATTTCGTCAAGTCGACAGCGGTGAAAGTAAATGCCCTGGCTGAACAGAACGTATTATATTGATATTATAGTGATATTAGGAGATACATAAACAAATATCATAAAGTACTCACCATTGAGTACCATATAGACACAATAAAAGTCCCTAACAGCGATTTTTCGTTAGGATGTGTGACTTTTACACAGTTATACATGTTTGCATGTTTAGGTTTTAAACAACTTTATTGCACAGACCAACTTTTTCGGCATTCTTATGGTTTTCTTATGGCAGATATGTGCTGATTTAGAGGTGTAACTGCCTATTGGAAACTGATCAAAAAATGGATATTACAAATAGATGCATCTAAGACATTACGTTAAAATATATCCTATTTAATATAAAGAGAGGCTAAGAATAGGAGCTTTGTGAAACAATATCCACACTTGAGACATTTATATTTCTACACATCTGAAACCAAATTTAGTTGACAGTTTGATAAGTGAGACTACAGAGCAAAGTTAATTATTCAAAGTAAGTGTTTTTTAGATGAGGCTTTTGGTGTGCAGTGCTCTCATTGTTTTATTATTATTGTTTAGTCTAATATAGTCACACATTTAATTTCAGGTGCCTATTGATACATTTTGATTATTTATTTTATCCTAAATGCCGAGAAATTGGAAATACAGCCATAAGCAATGCTTTACAACAGAAGCTCATCTAATTGAGTTTGCCTTTTCATGACATGTAGGAAACAATTATGGTTCACCAATGGTTGAAATAAATGCAAATGAATAAATATAGTTATGCAATCCGCATCCAAAGTGAAACGGGGTAAAACTATCCTGATTCTATTCAGAAATCACAGAATTGGCCATAAGAATTCAACAGGCTAATATGGGTGAACTGCCCTTGATGAACCATTGCTAATGAAGCGTAAAATTGTGCCCTCTCCGCCCCAGTTATAGGCTATATTCGTATCCAAATTACATTATTGTCATGTGTGAAGTGTGAAGTCCCCTATATATTTTGCAACAAAACGTCTTGTTTCTTAATCACTTGGGAGAGGGTCTTGAAGTCGCCGGGTCCCATCCCCTGAGGAGAGACGGGTCTGTGCAACTCTTCTTAAACCTGAGGGGGAGTTTTGAGTGTTTGGTCAACGACAGTGGTTCCTGGAAAAGATCTGAATCGTTTTATAACCAAACCCAGCTGCAGCCTAGTGTTTGAGTCTATGTGCGCATATGCGTGTGTGTTCATCTTGTATGAGGTAGAGGGAGAGGAGGGGGTATCTGTTTGCTTCCCTTTCCAAAAGAGAGGAGAGAAAAAAAGTTTGGACTTGGTCTTTTTCTTCCCTTGACTTTTTTTTTAAGCATGAACGCCGAGACCTGCGCTTCATACAGCGATATGACATCCATGGATTCATATTATAGCCCCTCGGCAGCGCAAGGTAGGGATCACCACACGGACCACTTTAGGACATTCCCAGCGACTGACACCAAATACAGCCCTGCCGTTTTCCTGCCCAACAAAGGTCAGGCTTACGGAGAAAAGTCTCGGAGCCCCCTCCAACAGGAGTGCCACTCATTGGATGCCACTGCTTCTGGGCAAGACACTTTCAGCAAATATCACTTCTTCATGCAGAGATCTCCCTGCAAGACACCACCCGAGGAAGGCAAACTGCACCAGGACAGCGGACACAACGGGGCGCTCATCCCATGCTACGGTGAGCAGAAAAAACCCCCACATTGTGCTGATTGTATTCTAATTATGGGCGTAAATTGGGTATGCCAAGGTATGACATTCGTCACACCTCAGTCTAAATGAGTCCATGTTTGATTTTGTAGTTTTTTATCAGTATAATTGAGAGCAAAGATGGCCAGAAATGTATTTAGAAGACGTAAAAAATCCCATCAGTGGTGGGATGGGATATCTCTAAGCTGTGCGCTTCTGTGCAACATTTGGTGACCTATACGTCTATACAATCATTTATCACATTGGCCATATAATAAGATCTTGTCAGCCGTCAGCCATTGCTCCACCTGAAATGTAATCGATCTATATTTGGGTTTCGAAGTTTTGGTGACAAATGATAGTAGATGCAGGGACTTGGTCATGCCTCAAGGTTTAGTGAATCGACGCCCCTGGTAATAGCTCTGCTGTGTTTTGTCCAAAATCTTGTTTTATTTATTGTCTGACTGATAAGCCAGCTGTCCAAAAGCCTTTAACGCAGTTTGGTGTTCTTTAGAAACCTTTATATTTCCGTTTGTTTGCTTCTTTGAGAAGGGGAATCCCCCCCCCCCAAAGGTTGCGGATGGTGTGCGTAAAAAGCCTGAACACATTTGCCTCTCCAACTGTATTTACAAAATGAATACTTGACAACTTACTACCAACATTAGGACAACAGCTATCATAGTAACACAATTAAGAAGAAGCATAATCTTCCCGACTATCAAATTTTCCCTTTGACGATCGAATTAAATTAGGCCACATTTAATGCGATAATCTGCATTACAATCCTTAAAATTGGAGCTGAATCGGACAATTGAATTAACACATTTTCAGATGGCACTAGTAGTGAACTCTGAACTGACACGTGTGTTAATAATACTATTTAACATTTCGCTGCTGTGTCTTTAATCCAATTAGATTTAATTTGTCAGGTAGGTTGCTCTAATAGGTCTGTTTACATTGATGTAGTGGCAAATCAGAAGGCATATAAACACGAATGAATTTTCCTAGGACCATTAATTTATGGTTTTGTTGCCTTAAAACACCCTATGCTCATATAACTCAAACACCTTCGGTAGGCTATTTACTATGTTGTAAACTGTGAAATTACGTCATTAAGATTTATGATGAGGCCTAAAAAGGTGCTTAAACTGTATTCAGGAAATAAAACATGTGGATGAACTGAGTTTAGGAACTGAGTTACACCCATACCTAGCTATTTGAAAAGGAAAAAATACGAAGCGAATTGGTCCATAACAGATACAGACAGACAGAGAGACAGACACACACACATACAGACACACACTTGAAATGTCAAATCCATAATGACATCTAATGATAATCACAATTCCACAGTTCTGCTACATCTGAACTAAAACAAATACCCTCTTTACCAACATGCCCACAGGCCAGACTCATAGATGAGGAGACAGACAGGGCCCTTCAATATAATCAGAATGTGATTCAAGATGTGTCAACGTGCGGTCCTGGGTTGGAGTAGACCTGCCCCTCGTGTCTTGGAGATATTCTGAAAGCTAAACCAAAGGCCAGATGCTGAACGCATCCATAGCCCAATATAAATTTAACACAAATACTGCAGAAGCCATTTCTTTCTGCAACCATGTGCGAGCAACTCGTGGGTGACACCTAAATCCATTGACGCAGTCAGAGTGAGATGAAGGAGGGAAGCGTGAAACAGTGAAAGACTGTACATCAATGTTACCCAACTTCTCTCAAGAGAATGGTAGCAAGCATTGTTTTTTACACCAGTAGACAGACTGTCTAAACGTTTCCCTACAAGTGTTTTTACTTCTGCAGGTTTAGGCATGGTCTTCCGCATTGAATATTGTCTTGAATACAGGTATTTCTATCAAAGCGCCTATTTATAAGTTTAAATATACTTATATACTCTACTTGAGATGACGTCTTGGTATTATTCGTCATTTCGTCATTAACTGACGTTTGAGAAATCTGCACTGAGCAATATTTGTTTTGCTAAACCAATACTAGAAAATATCATAAAAAGGCTTATGGAGAATATAATAAAATATTAAAAAATATAGGCTACAGTAACATTTTAAGATAAAGTATTAGTTAAATTATAGAAATAAAAATCACATTTTAAGCGACCATTTTGCCTACAGTAAATCCTGCGGTAACAAGATGAAGTGTCTGGCTGCGATGTTCTTTATAAACAGCAAAATGAAATTCATCTCCATGAAACCGCTTCAGTTCCCTTGACTCTCAGCGTGACCATAAGCTGATTGATCTAATGGACGTATAATGGTTTACATTGACCTTAAGATAGCGCCCATTCGTCCGGTTTGACTTGAGATGATGTGATGGAGCAAACAGTCGGCCTAGCACTGAAGAAAGTCCAGATTGAAGGACGAAATCCCAAATAATGTCTGGCTGCCTCAACAGTGCACACAAGGCTTGCCACCAATAATAATAATAATGATAACAATAATAATAACAATGATAACAATAATAATAGTAGTCTAATAAGATTTAATTTGAGTGTATTATTTAGTTTACTCAATTTGATACCCCCTCAATCTACAATCTTAATGAATGTAACCTATGAACCAATCAGTCCTTTAAATTATTTGAATTAGACTTGTATTGCTTGTCCATCAATATTAAATTTGTAGTGATAGTCTGATCTGTTGGTGCTAGTGAAAGCTGTTTAAAGATCTTATGACAGTCACTGGAAATACGGAAAAGCTCTTCAGCCTCCGAATATCTCGAAGGGTTTCATTAGCCTATAATGGCTATTAATATTATATTATTAACATTAATAATGATCTTGATAATAGTGTTGATCTGGTTAATCGAGATGAAATGAAGTTATACCGTGGGTTGTGTATAAACTGCAATGGCTGACACCACGAAGAAACAAAGTAATCCTAACCGTTTGTAAATTAACCTGAGCATTTTCCAAAAATAATAATAATAATAATAATATCCGACCAATTCAAATCAGATTTATATTTTCATATGAAGATTTGTATGCAGCAAAGGTCGTACCATAATTCAGTTACATTAAATACAATTGAATTATTGTTTTGTGAATTTATTTTTAGGATTTTTTGTTTTGTTCAGTTTACATTAAATACCATCAAACATTTAGTGATTTCAAATTGTCTTTGCAGGTAAGATTTGCAGTGTGAAATGTGTTGGGCCTATACATTTATGCTGGTTGCCACGTTTGCGTAGGGTTACCCTCAAAGCAAACCCTCTTCCTGACCACTGATATGACCGGGTTAACGCTTTAGTCTCGCAGTGGTTCCCAATCCAGTCCTCAAGTACCCCTTTGTCCCGCAGGTTTTAGCTCGAGCGCTACTCAGGCACACCTGAACCAATTAAGGTCATGAAAACGTGAAGCCTCTAATTGGTTCAGGTGTGCCTGAGTAGAGCTGGAGCTAAAAACCTGCAGGACAGGGGGTACTTGAGGACTGGATTGGGAACTGTAAGGCAAGAAAAACATCTCGGCGTTATAGACAAGAGCCCCAGCATTAATGCGACTCAGATGTCAGCGACTCTGTCTGTCTCTATTTTCATGCTTGCAGCGACTTGACCCTCAGAAACTCTGGAGGCTGATATAACTTTGTTGAGAACAATGTCCTATAGGGGCCTTCATGTGATTATATGCAGGCATGTACTGAATGTATTCACCTTTCTATTTGTGTAATACAATTTAGGTAAGTTTTTAGGATAACATAAGGTTTTATGATGCAAATTGATGTCAAAAGTAAATTAAGATTTTGTCTTTTAAGGGAGAAAAGGTTTTGATTTATTGCTACTCTGAAGCTGTAATTGAATTTTGTTTACATTGGTGGTTGTTTGCATTATGGTTACCACTGACTGGAGGTCATAGTTTACCCACATTTTTATTGCACTACTCCACTGGGCATACATTGAAAGGGCCAATAAATTATCTTTAACTTTTAAAGACAGGGTAAGGAGGAAAGTTAAATAATGCCCCATGTTTTTATAGGAAAATCCTGGTGTATTTTCTTACTTCCTAGCTTATTTCATTTATCAAACCTCCGTTATACATAATCACAAGGTAGTTTCAAATTGCATGACTTTGCTGTTATAATTTGTGGTATTACCCCTTCCATTAAAGGTCATGTGATGATCGGTCTCAAAGTCTTCTAACATGCACAGATTGTCTGCTAACTGAAAAGCTTTTGGCTGATAAATAACAGCATATCTGTCTAATAAACATTTTTACAGTAGATATGAACTGTAACACACAACTGTAATGTTTCTACTGAACACATTGACAGTCAAGGTATCATCTGAACGCAGCAAGGCAGCACTTGGAACATCGACAGCTTTCAGGTCAGATTGATGGCTAACTGTCAGATTGATTGAAACTGAAAGAAATCTTATGAGTGGAGGGTAGTCCAATGCGGCTTTGATTGACATATCTAAAGAAACAGTGCTATGTACTAAATAATAATGTCATAACAGAGAAAAAAATAATACATTTAAGCCTTAAGCAATACGTAAAGAAATGTCATGCTTGCAACCATATTATAAAAGTTGATTGAGTAAATAAACAAGTAAATCCTCAAACTCAAGAAGAAGTTGGGATGAGAGGTGTGCCATTGGTGAGTGGAAAAATAGAGGCCTGTGCTGTTAAGTGGTCACGTGAGGACGATTCATTGGGACACTTATAAACCAGCCACATAAATGTCCTTATAATCCTCCAGAAACAACACGTTTTTTCTCTTGATGTTTCGGTGTACGAGAATGCCATTGGGAGTGTGACCTTTAGCTTGGCTTACCTGCCCTCATCTGTTTGGAGAGGATCCCCTGTATGCCCAGACCAGAGAAAATCAATTTGAACCACTCCATTTGAAACGCTGTGGTGTCAAAGCAGAGCCTTTTGAAACATTTGGGCTCCAGTTATATGTAATAAACATTTAACTACTCTAATAAGGCAAAGTGTGTTACTTTGTTGGTACATAGCTATTGAATTGTAATTATAGTGTCTTTTATCACTTGACACTTGTTCCTCTTTTAACCAAGATTCAACCAGTGTTGTTAATGCTCACCAGTGCTGCCAGTGTAATATGAAGACATGAAAACCAGCAGTATAACCCAACCTAAACCGTATTGAATTTTCTTTGTGCAAAGGGAGATTTTGATCCAGTTCTTCTGCGCTGCAACTGTACGTGTTTTATTCGTTGTAGAGGTGGTTGCAGACAGTTAAACGCAGGAGGACCAACATCCAGGTGTGACTACATTGTTGTGTGTGATATTTTGACGCTCTGTAATGAAGAGCCCGTCGACTGCCCTTTGTTCCTTCACCGTCTGTAGTGTAGCACAACCATTTCTGCCTCCCTTAATGGCCGTCCCCGCTGATTGGTTTGAGCAGGGAGTAATGGGAACCAGCCACGCAGCCCAGACAACCAAGGCACACTTCACCAAGTTGATGACATGAGTGGAGGTGACAAGGACTCAGGATCATTTTACCATTTAGCTTAAATTTTGGCAGGGCAATTTACATTAGCTTCAGTCTGCATGGCCGAGGGAGAGCGGCAGGGCAAAAAGGCTCATATACTCCAGAACTTTGTTTGGCCTCTTTGTCACTGTGTTATGTAAACTGAACGTCGATAGGCAGAGCTAGAGGATGCATACTGTGGAGGACTGTTTAAAGACCTGAGATGGGAGATTAGAGCCTTTCACCTATTGTATGTGTGTATACTCAAATATTGCTGTGACTGATTCATTTCCAGCAAGCTCAAAGATCAAACTCAACATTGTAAAATCTGTGTATTACTCTACGATAAAACATGGATCTCCCGGAATAAACTTTTCAGCTATTTGGAAAAAGACACTTTTATTCATATTGATAGGAATGCATTTTTGAAACTCTTATGGGTTTTGAATAGTTTTCATGGGCCCCCAGGTAGTGAAACTTGCTCAAGCTCTACAGGAACACATAAACTCCCAGTTCAAGCAAAAACACAGAAAAAACAGTGAAATAGATTCAAGGATTCAGCAGCACAATAAAAAATATAACTGATGTGTTTTATTATGCGATTGCAATGCACTTGTACAATGAATGCTTTGTTATGATTTTTTTTAATCACTGGATCGCTGGAAGGAAGAAGTAATCATGCATGTTGAGTACTTTTCACATTAAAGTATTTTTCATTTTTGTATTTTTATATGCTTGCGTATAAAAATGTCCTCTAGAGAGTTTTTCCCAATTGGATGGAATGTTCTCTTTCAATCAAAGATTGAAAGTTTTTCAACAAAAACAAGATGAAGGAAATTCTATTTTGCTCCAAGACGCAAGTGAAACATTTGGAAGAGAGCTGGGGGGAGTGAGAAAGAAACAGAGGAGGAGAGACCGACAGAGTGAGGGAGAGAGAAAAAGAGAGACAGAGTTGATTTATCAGTCTTAAACTTTATGGATGCACTTCTGTAGCAGTTGGGTTTTTTTTTTTGCACAGTCTGTGCATTTTACAGCACAGCCTGCTGAGATGGATCATCGCTCTGCACAGTCAGCAGAGTTTCATTTCAAAGTGGACGGCTACCTATCACATGGTCTCAAAAGTACACTTTGTGTAGAAAAAACACTATTGTACTCATGTGTGCTGAGGTTCTGTGTCTGTGGCACACGTGCAGTGTTTGCAGAATTATAACAGAGATGTGCAGATGTACTGTGTCAATTCGGGACGTGTGTGTGTGTGTGTTATCCCAAACTGCAACTGACACCACACTGTGCAAATAGTGCCAAGCTATTCATAGTAGTGTTATTTGTGCTTTCCATAAGAGACAAGGTCAGCTAACAACAACAGAATCATAGAAAATGAGACTATATTCGTCTGATTTTTACTTTGGGATAAGCTCTGTTTTGCAAATAGCAGTGCAGGCCCAGGGCTATTTCCAACGCTAATCCCTTGCGGTGTCACGCTCACAAGGAAAAACAAAGGGAATCATATAGAATGTATCACAATGATTCATATCTCAGCTTGGTAGTCCGGTCCACTTAGTGTGAGTGCGTGAGCCTGCCTGCATCCTCACAGCAAGTGAGACAAACAACTTCAGAGGAATTCACAGTTGGCTGGAATTCAAAGCATCGAGTTTCACATTACATCCCAATTCATATCTTAAGAAGGGAAAACAACCCATATTAGAGGTACAAATAAATACTTTGCTCACACATTTACTTTCCTGCTCCCTGCATCTGGTCAAACACAGATTCAATTAAGAGTGGATTCTCTCCCTCTCTCTCTCTCTCTCTCTCTCTCTCTCTCTCTCTCTCTCTCTTTCTCTCTACTATTTATGTTTCCCAATATTTGGGATATTTCTTTTTCAGTTCGAGCAAGTCGTTATTGTTAATCCCTTTCAGTCGCTGTGGGGTGTCTAATTTATAGTGTTTCCTTTTAACACTGTGAGTTGACCCCAGTCGTCCCAGTCAATAAAGAGGCTGGGGAGGCGCCCTGTCGCTTTACAGCCAGTTAAATTACACTTTGATGTTACCCCCCTCGTTTTCAACTGTGACTTTATAGCTGTCCGCATTGAATGTCTGACCCATACTAACTTCAGTGCTGATATCGACAAGGGAAGAACCCGTTGCCCTTTTCACGAGCCTAAATCAATCATTTTTTTTATCTATGTCTACAATGATATAAATTGTCGGATCACAAATATGAAACGACGGGGACATTCTGTGACATTTTTTATGGGAAAATGTAGACGCCATAAAATGTTAGTTTACAAGACCCCGGCTTGCTCTGTAGGCAGGTGTGAATATTCTTAGGGGTCAAACTGTTAATTAGTCCTTAAGTTTAACTCCAGTCCTCTTCTCGCCCACTGCTTTCCCTGTGCCCGCCAACACCGAGCTACAGACTCTCGTCTCTCCAATGTGAGCCGTAATTGGAACCGATGCCAAATGTTGGATCCATTGCAGTGAAAATAGAACATTCTGTGGTTGCATCTCCAAACATTTTGTACAGCGTATTCATCTGAATTGAAAACACTCAGTTGCTAAGACGATTTTTAGATCAAAAGTTGGGCAGTTTGCTAGGTTATTGTTCTCGGCTTGCTTGTGTGAAGAGTTACACCAGAGACAGTGTAGAGCTGCAGGTACAAGGTGAAAATGAAAGGAGGAGCTACAACACATTGTCCTATAGAGTACATCATGTAATGGAATCCTAATTTGCCTCAAAGATAAAGCATATCATACTCTCATGAAAAGTCAGATAAAAGTTTTGACACAGCATATGTTTTTCACAGCCCGGCCCTCCCTGCATTCTTTTCCCTCGTTCTCATGTTCCTCTTCCATATGGCCCAGCCTGCAGGAGGGCCCACTGCTGTTCACCTTGGACAGCGCGGAGAGCCCTACAGCTATGGCTGATCGCACGGATAACAAGCAGGAGATTGTCACAATACCCCGTGCCTGCCAAAAAACATCAATGACATGAGATATAAACAAGAGGCTTTGATCAGCAAGAGGCCCCTGATTTCAAACAGCCTGACAGTCCTGCCTTGTGGTGACCATGGGTACAGGCCAGGGGAATATGATGGAATAACTAGAAAATATTTATGTTGGGATAAAACACACTTGCTCTCTTCAAGTCTAACAGGATGTGTCAGTCATGGACAGCAAGGCCATCATACGCCCAGCCAGAGTTCTGCCACCCAAACATGGGTCCTTAGACCCAGATCCAGACCCAGACCAAGAACCAG